>JABFTP020000103.1:51127656-52327656 GCA_013387265.2 Cryptolaemus montrouzieri
GGTTCGCAGGTGCGCCTCGCAAGTATTGTTCGCAGGTACGGTTCGCGGGTGCAGTTCACGGGTTCGGATCGCGGGTGCGGTTCGCTGGAGCCGGTCGTGGGTGCGGTTTGCAGGTATTCTTGGCGTGTGCGGTTCGCGGGTGCGGTTCGCAGGTCCCTGTTCGCGGGTACGGTTTGAAGGTATGGTTCGCGGATATTGTTCGCTGGTGCGGTTCGCGCGATCGATTCGCAGGATTGGCTCGCGGGTGCGGTTCACAGGCGCGATTTGCGGGCGCTATTTATAATTGTAAATATTGTACAGAACGAAGTAACAGAAATGAAAAATCAAAAATATCACGAGAGTAAAGTAAGATTCATAAAATTTATAATATACTGAACTACAGGCATAGAAAATCAAATTTTCATAGAGTTCATAGATAGCTTCTTCCATTAATCACTCAAATAATTGCTCGCGTTTTCTACAGTCACAAGAGACAGAATAATTTTTGATTTTGAAAAATAAATATTGATGTTATTAGTCTTTCGCAGATGCGATTCACAGGTGCTATTAATATTTGTAAATATTGTACTGAACAAAGAAATAGAGATGAAAAATCAATAATTTCATGAGAGTGAAGTGAGACTCATAAAATTTATAATATACTAATAACTACAGACATAGATAATCAAATTCTCATAGAGTTCTTAGATAGCTTCATCCATTAATCCCACAATAAATTGCTTACGTTTTCTGCAGACGCAAGAGACAGGCTAATTTTTTTGTTAAATGATTATTGATGTTATTCTCCAATCTCAAGTGTGGTTCGCTGGTGCGGTTCGCGGGTGCAGTTCGTGGATGCGGTTCGCGAGTATTGTTCGCGGGTGCGATTCGCGGGTATTGTTCGTAGGTACGGTTCGCTGGAGCCGGTCGTGGGTGCGGTTCGTGGGTACGAATCGCGGGTGCGGTTCACAGGTTCGGATCGCGGGTGCGGTTCGCTGGAGCCGGTCGTGGGTGCGGATTGCTGGTATTGTTCGCGGGTATTGTTCGCTGGGGCCGTTCGCGGGTTTCTGATCGCGTTTGCGGCTCGTTGGTGTGGTTTGCAGGTACGGTTGGCGGATATTGTTCGCGGGTATTATTCGCTGGTTAGGTTCGCAGGTGCGGTTCGCAGGATCGGTTCGCGGGATCGGTCCGCGGGTGCGGTTCACAGACGCGATTCGCGGGAGCTATTAATAGTTGTAAATATTGTACAGAACAAAGTAACAGAGATGAAAAATTGAAAATTTCATGAGTGTATTGTGAGATTCATGAAATTTATGATTTACTGAACTACAGATATAGATAATCAAATTTTCATAGAGTTCTTAGATAGCTTCTTCCATTAATCACTCATAAAATTGCTCGCGTTTTCTACAGTCGCAAGAGACAGAATAATTTCTCGATTTTGAGAAATTAATATTGATGTTATTAGTCATTCGCAGATGCGGTTCACAGGTGCTATTAATAATTATAAATATTGTACAGAACAAAGTAACGGGGATGAAAAATTAAAAATTTCATGAAAATTAAGTAAGATTCATAAAATTTATAATATACTGAACTTTAAGCATAGATATTCAAATTTTCATAGAGTTCTTAGATAGCTTCTTCCATTAATCACCCGAAAAATTGCTCGCGTTTTCTGCAGACGCATGAGACAGGATATATATATTTTTTTCAATGATTATTGATGTTATTTTCCATTCTCAAGTGTGATTCGCGGTCGCTATTCGCATGTGTGGTTCGCGGGTGCGGTTCGCGGGTATTGTTCGCGGGTATTGTTCGCGGGTATTGTTAGCAGGTATTTTTCGCGGATATTGTTCGCGGGTATTGTTCGCGGGTATTGTTCGCGGGTATTGTTCGCGGGTATTGTTCGCGGGTATTGTTCGCGGGTATTGTTCGCGGGTATTGTTCGCGGTATTGTTGGCGGGTATTATTCGGGGTATTGTTTGCGGGTATTGTTCGCGAGTATTGTTCGCGGGTATTGTTCATGGTATTGTTCGCGGGTATTGTTCGCAGTTATTGTTCGCGAGCGCGGCTCGCGTGTATTGTTCGCGGGTGTGGTTCGCGGGTGCCTGTTCGCAGGTGCGATTCGCGGGTGCTATTAATAATTTTGAATATTGTACTGAACAATGTAACAGAGATGAAAAATTAAAAATTTCATGAGAGTGAAGTGAGAATCATAAAATTTATAATATACAGAACTTCAGGCATAGATAATCAAATTTTCATAGAGTATTTAGATGGCTTCTTCCATTAATCCCACAATAAATTGCTCACGTTTTCTGCAGACGCATGAGACAGGATTTATATATTTTTTTTCAATGATTATTGATGTTATTTTCCATTCTCAAGTGTGATTCGCGGTCGCTATTCGCAAGTGTAATTCGCATGTGTGGTTCGCGGGTGCGGTTCGCGGGTATTGTTCGCGGTGCGGCTCGCGGGTATTGTTCACAGACGCGATTCGCGGGAGCTATTAATAGTTGTAAATATTGTACAGAACAAAGTAACAGAGATGAAAAATTGAAAATTTCATGAGTGTATTGTGAGATTCATGAAATTTATGATTTACTGAACTCATAAAATTGCTCGCGTTTTCTACAGTCGCAAGAGACAGAATAATTTCTTGATTTTGAGAAATTAATATTGATGTTATTAGTCATTCGCAGATGCGGTTCACAGGTGCTATTAATAATTATAAATATTGTACAGAACAAAGTAACGGAGATGAAAAATTAAAAATTTCATGAAAATTAAGTAAGATTCATAAAATTTATAATATACTGAACTTTAAGCATAGATATTCAAATTTTCATAGAGTATTCAGATAGCTTCTTCCATTAATCCCACAATAAATTGCTCACGTTTTCTGCAGACGCATGACAGGATAATTTTTTTTTCAATGATTATTGATGTTATTTTACATTCTCAAGTGTGATTCGCGGTCGCGATTCGCAAGTGTATTTCGCAGGTGTGGTTCGCGGGTGCGGTCGCAGGTATTTTTCGCGGATGCGGTTTGCAGGTACGATTCGCGGATATTGTTCGCGGGTATTGTTCTAGGTTGCGGTTCGCGGGTATTGTTCGCGGGTATTGTTCGCGGGTATTGTTCGCGGGTATTGTTAGCGGGTATTTTTCGCGGATATTGTTCGCGGGTATTGTTCGCGGGTATTGTTCGCGGGTATTGTTCGCGGGTATTGTTCGCCGGTATTGTTCGCGGGTATTGTTCGCGGGTATTGTTCGCGGGTATTGTTCGCGGGTATTATTCGGAGGTATTGTTCGGGGGTATTGTTCGCGGTTATTGTTCGTGGGTGCGATTCGCGGGTGCTATTAATAATTTTGAATATTGTACTGAACAATCTAACAGAGATGAAAAATTAAAAATTTAATGAGAGTGAAGTGAGAATCATAAAATTTATGATATACTGAACTTCAGGCATAGATAATCAAATTTTCATAGAGTTCTTAGATAGCTTCTTCCATTAATCACCCAAAAAATTGCTCGCGTTTTCTGTAGACGCATGAGACAGGATATATATATTTTTTTCAATGATTATTGATGTTATTTTCCATTCTCAAGTGTGATTCGCGGTTGCTATTCGCAAGTCTAATTCGCATGTGTGGTTCGCGAGTGCGGTTCGCGGGTATTGTTCGTGGGTATTGTTCGCGGGTATTGTTCGCGGGTATTGTTCGCGGGTATTGTTCGTGGGTATTGTTCGCGGGTATTGTTCGCGGGTATTGTTCGGGGTATTGTTCGCGGTTATTGTTCGCGGGTGCGTTTCGCGGGTATAGTTCGCGGGTGCGGTTCGCGGGTGCCTGTTCGCAGGTGCGATTCGCGAGTGCTATTAATAATTTTGAATATTGTACTGAACGATGTAACAGAGATGAAAAATTAAAATTTCATGAGAGTGAAGTGAGAATCATAAAATTTATAATATACAGAACTTCAGGCATAGATAATCAAATTTTCATAGAGTATTTAGATAGCTTCTTCCATTAATGTCCCACAATAAATTGCTCACGTTTTCTGCAGACGCATGAGACAGGATATATATTTTTTTTTTCAATGATTATTGATGTTATTTTCCATTCGCAAGTGTAATTCGCATGTGTGGTTCGCGCGTGCGGTTCGCGGGTATTGTTCGCGGGTATTGTTCGCGGGTATTGTTCGCGGGTGCGGCTCGCGGGTATTGTTCGCGGGTGCGGTTCGCGGGTATTGTTAGCGGGTGCGGTTCGCAGTTGCGATTCGCGGGCGCTATTAATTATTTTAAATATTGTACAGAACAATGCAACAGAGGTGAAGAATTGAAAACTTCATGAGAGTAAAGTGAGAATCATAAAATTTATGATATACTGAACTTCAGGCATAGATATTCAAATTTTCATAGAGTTCTTAGATAGCTTCTTCCATTAATCACCCGAAAAATTGCTCGCGTTTTCTGCAGACGCATGAGACAGGATATATATATTTTTTTCAATGATTATTGATGTTATTTTACATTCTCAAGTGTGATTCGCGGTCGCGATTCGCAAGTGTAATTCGCAGGTGTGGTTCGCGGGTGCGGCCGCAGGTATTGTTCGCGGATGCGGTTCGCGGGTGCGGTTCGCGGGTGCGGTTTGCAGGTACGATTCGCGGATATTGTTCGCGGGTATTGTTCTAGGTTGCGGTTCGCGGGTGCCTTTTCGCAGGTTCGGTTCGCGGTTGCGGTTCGCAATTACGGTTCGCGGGTGCGGTTCGTAGGAGCGATTCGCTGACGCAATTAATTATTTTTAATATTGAACAGAACAATGTAACAGAGATGAAAAATTAAAAATTTCATGAGAGTGAAGTAAGATTCATAAAATTTATAATATGCTGAACTACAGACATAGATAATCAAATTTTCATTGAGTTCCTAGGTAGCTTCTTCCATTAATCACTCATAAAATTGGTCACGTTTTCTGCAGTCGCAAGAGACAGAATAATTTTTTGATTTTGAAAAATGAATAGTGATGTTATTAGTCATTCGCAGATGCGATTCACATGTGCTATTGATAATTGTAAATATTGTACAGAACAAAGAAACAGAGATGGTAAAATTAAAAATATCATGAGAGTGAAGTTAGATTCATAAAATTTTCAATATACTGAACTACAGGCATAGATAATCAAATTTTCATAGAGTTCTTAGATAGCTTCTTCCATTAATCCCACAATAAATTGCTCACGTTTTCTGCAGACGCAAGAGACAAGATAATTTTTTTTCTGAGTGATTATTGATGTTATTTTCCAATCTCAATGTGTGATTTGCGGGCGCGATTCGCAAGTGTATTTTGTAGGTGTGGTTCGCGGGTGCGGTTCGCAGGTGCGCCTCGCAAGTATTGTTCGCAGGTACGGTTCGCGGGTGCGGTTCACGGGTTCGGATCGCGGGTGCGGTTCGCTGGAGCCGGTCGTGGGTGCGGTTTGCAGGTATTCTTGGCGTGTGCGGTTCGCGGGTGCGGTTCGCAGGTCCCTGTTCGCGGGTACGGTTTGAAGGTATGGTTCGCGGATATTGTTCGCTGGTGCGGTTCGCGCGATCGATTCGCGGGATTGGCTCGCGGGTGCGGTTCACAGGCGCGATTTGCGGGCGCTATTTATAATTGTAAATATTGTACAGAACGAAGTAACAGAAATGAAAAATCAAAAATATCACGAGAGTAAAGTAAGATTCATAAAATTTATAATATACTGAACTACAGGCATAGAAAATCAAATTTTCATAGAGTTCATAGATAGCTTCTTCCATTAATCACTCAAATAATTGCTCGCGTTTTCTACAGTCACAAGAGACAGAATAATTTTTTATTTTGAAAAATAAATATTGATGTTATTAGTCTTTCGCAGATGCGATTCACAGGTGCTATTAATATTTGTAAATATTGTACTGAACAAAGAAATAGAGATGAAAAATCAATAATTTCATGAGAGTGAAGTGAGACTCATAAAATTTATAATATACTAATAACTACAGACATAGATAATCAAATTCTCATAGAGTTCTTAGATAGCTTCATCCATTATTCCCACAATAAATTGCTTACGTTTTCTGCAGACGCAAGAGACAGGCTAATTTTTTTGTTAAATGATTATTGATGTTATTCTCCAATCTCAAGTGTGGTTCGCTGGTGCGGTTCGCGGGTGCAGTTCGTGGATGCGGTTCGCGAGTATTGTTCGCGGGTGCGATTCGCGGGTATTGTTCGTAGGTACGGTTCGCTGGAGCCGGTCGTGGGTGCGGTTCGTGGGTACGAATCGCGGGTGCGGTTCACAGGTTCGGATCGCGGGTGCGGTTCGCTGGAGCCGGTCGTGGGTGCGGATTGCTGGTATTGTTCGCGGGTATTGTTCGCTGGGGCCGTTCGCGGGTTTCTGATCGCGTTTGCGGCTCGTTGGTGCGGTTTGCAGGTACGGTTGGCGGATATTGTTCGCGGGTATTATTCGCTGGTTAGGTTCGCAGGTGCGGTTCGCAGGATCGGTTCGCGGGATCGGTCCGCGGGTGCGGTTCACAGACGCGATTCGCGGGAGCTATTAATAGTTGTAAATATTGTACAGAACAAAGTAACAGAGATGAAAAATTGAAAATTTCATGAGTGTATTGTGAGATTCATGAAATTTATGATTTACTGAACTACAGACATAGATGATCAAATCTTCATAGAGTTCTTAGATAGCTTCTTCCATTAATCACTCATAAAATTGCTTGCGTTTTCTACAGTCGCAAGAGACAGAATAATTTCTCGATTTTGAGAAATTAATATTGATGTTATTAGTCATTCGCAGATGCGGTTCACAGGTGCTATTAATAATTATAAATATTGTACAGAACAAAGTAACGGAGATGAAAAATTAAAAATTTCATGAAAATTAAGTAAGATTCATAAAATTTATAATATACTGAACTTTAAGCATAGATATTCAAATTTTCATAGAGTTCTTAGATAGCTTCTTCCATTAATCACCCGAAAAATTGCTCGCGTTTTCTGCAGACGCATGAGACAGGATATATATATTTTTTTCAATGATTATTGATGTTATTTTCCATTCTCAAGTGTGATTCGCGGTCGCTATTCGCATGTGTGGTTCGCGGGTGCGGTTCGCGGGTATTGTTCGCGGGTATTGTTCGCGGGTATTGTTCGCGGGTATTGTTAGCAGGTATTTTTCGCGGATATTGTTCGCGGGTATTGTTCGCGGGTATTGTTCGCGGGTATTGTTCGCGGGTATTGTTCGCGGGTATTGTTCGCGGGTATTGTTCGCGGGTATTGTTCGCGGGTATTGTTCGCGGGTATTGTTGGCGGGTATTATTCGGGGGTATTGTTTGCGGGTATTGTTCGCGAGTATTGTTCGCGGGTATTGTTCGCGGGTATTGTTCGCGGGTATTGTTCGCAGTTATTGTTCGCGAGCGCGGCTCGCGTGTATTGTTCGCGGGTGTGGTTCGCGGGTGCCTGTTCGCAGGTGCGATTCGCGGGTGCTATTAATAATTTTGAATATTGTACTGAACAATGTAACAGAGATGAAAAATTAAAAATTTCATGAGAGTGAAGTGAGAATCATAAAATTTATAATATACAGAACTTCAGGCATAGATAATCAAATTTTCATAGAGTATTTAGATGGCTTCTTCCATTAATCCCACAATAAATTGCTCACGTTTTCTGCAGACGCATGAGACAGGATATATATATTTTTTTTCAATGATTATTGATGTTATTTTCCATTCTCAAGTGTGATTCGCGGTCGCTATTCGCAAGTGTAATTCGCATGTGTGGTTCGCGGGTGCGGTTCGCGGGTATTGTTCGCGGGTGCGGCTCGCGGGTATTGTTCACAGACGCGATTCGCGGGAGCTATTAATAGTTGTAAATATTGTACAGAACAAAGTAACAGAGATGAAAAATTGAAAATTTCATGAGTGTATTGTGAGATTCATGAAATTTATGATTTACTGAACTCATAAAATTGCTCGCGTTTTCTACAGTCGCAAGAGACAGAATAATTTCTTGATTTTGAGAAATTAATATTGATGTTATTAGTCATTCGCAGATGCGGTTCACAGGTGCTATTAATAATTATAAATATTGTACAGAACAAAGTAACGGAGATGAAAATTAAAATTTCATGAAAATTAAGTAAGATTCATAAAATTTATAATATACTGAACTTTAAGCATAGATATTCAAATTTTCATAGACTATTCAGATAGCTTCTTCCATTAATCCCACAATAAATTGCTCACGTTTTCTGCAGACGCATGACAGGATAATTTTTTTTTCAATGATTATTGATGTTATTTTACATTCTCAAGTGTGATTCGCGGTCGCGATTCGCAAGTGTATTTCGCAGGTGTGGTTCGCGGGTGCGGTCGCAGGTATTTTTCGCGGATGCGGTTTGCGGGTGCGGCTCGCGGGTATTGTTCCCGGGTGCGGTTTGCAGGTACGATTCGCGGATATTGTTCGCGGGTATTGTTCTAGGTTGCGGTTCGCGGGTATTGTTCGCGGGTATTGTTCGCGGGTATTGTTCGCGGGTATTGTTCGCGGGTATTGTTCGCGGGTATTGTTCGCGGGTATTGTTCGCGGGTATTGTTAGCGGGTATTTTTCGCGGATATTGTTCGCGGGTATTGTTCGCGGGTATTGTTCGCCGGTATTGTTCGCGGGTATTGTTCGCCGGTATTGTTCGCGGGTATTGTTCGCGGGTATTGTTCGCGGGTATTGTTCGCGGGTATTATTCGGAGGTATTGTTCGGGGGTATTGTTCGCGGTTATTGTTCGTGGGTGCGATTCGCGGGTGCTATTAATAATTTTGAATATTGTACTGAACAATCTAACAGAGATGAAAAATTAAAAATTTAATGAGAGTGAAGTGAGAATCATAAAATTTATGATATACTGAACTTCAGGCATAGATAATCAAATTTTCATAGAGTTCTTAGATAGCTTCTTCCATTAATCACCCAAAAAATTGCTCGCGTTTTCTGTAGACGCATGAGACAGGATATATATATTTTTTTCAATGATTATTGATGTTATTTTCCATTCTCAAGTGTGATTCGCGGTTGCTATTCGCAAGTCTAATTCGCATGTGTGGTTCGCGAGTGCGGTTCGCGGGTATTGTTCGCGGGTATTGTTCGCGGGTATTGTTCGCGGGTATTGTTCGTGGGTATTGTTCGCGGGTATTGTTCGCGGGTATTGTTCGGGGTATTGTTCGCGGTTATTGTTCGCGGGTGCGTTTCGCGGGTATAGTTCGCGGGTGCGGTTCGCGGGTGCCTGTTCGCAGGTGCGATTCGCGAGTGCTATTAATAATTTTGAATATTGTACTGAACGATGTAACAGAGATGAAAAATTAAAAATTTCATGAGAGTGAAGTGAGAATCATAAAATTTATAATATACAGAACTTCAGGCATAGATAATCAAATTTTCATAGAGTATTTAGATAGCTTCTTCCATTAATCCCACAATAAATTGCTCACGTTTTCTGCAGACGCATGAGACAGGATATATATTTTTTTTTTCAATGATTATTGATGTTATTTTCCATTCGCAAGTGTAATTCGCATGTGTGGTTCACGCGTGCGGTTTGCGGGTATTGTTCGCGGGTATTGTTCGCGGGTATTGTTCGCGGGTATTGTTCGCGGGTATTGTTCGCGGGTGCGGCTCGCGGGTATTGTTCGCGGGTGCGGTTCGCGGGTATTGTTAGCGGGTGCGGTTCGCAGTTGCGATTCGCGGGCGCTATTAATTATTTTAAATATTGTACAGAACAATGCAACAGAGGTGAAGAATTGAAAATTTCATGAGAGTAAAGTGAGAATCATAAAATTTATGATATACTGAACTTCAGGCTTAGATATTCAAATTTTCATAGAGTTCTTAGATAGCTTCTTCCATTAATCACCCGAAAAATTGCTCGCGTTTTCTGCAGACGCATGAGACAGGATATATATATTTTTTTCAATGATTATTGATGTTATTTTACATTCTCAAGTGTGATTCGCGGTCGCGATTCGCAAGTGTAATTCGCAGGTGTGGTTCGCGGGTGCGGCCGCAGGTATTGTTCGCGGATGCGGTTCGCGGGTGCGGTTCGCGGCTGCGGTTTGCAGGTACGATTCGCGGATATTGTTCGCGGGTATTGTTCTAGGTTGCGGTTCGCGGGTGCCTTTTCGCAGGTTCGGTTCGCGGTTGCGGTTCGCAATTACGGTTCGCGGGTGCGGTTCGTAGGAGCGATTCGCTGACGCAATTAATTATTTTTAATATTGAACAGAACAATGTAACAGAGATGAAAAATTAAAAATTTCATGAGAGTGAAGTAAGATTCATAAAATTTATAATATGCTGAACTACAGACATAGATAATCAAATTTTCATTGAGTTCCTAGGTAGCTTCTTCCATTAATCACTCATAAAATTGGTCACGTTTTCTGCAGTCGCAAGAGACAGAATAATTTTTGATTTTGAAAATGAATATTGATGTTATTAGTCATTCGCAGATGCGATTCACATGTGCTATTGATAATTGTAAATATTGTACAGAACAAAGAAACAGAGATGGTAAAATTAAAAATATCATGAGAGTGAAGTTAGATTCATAAAATTTTCAATATACTGAACTACAGGCATAGATAATCAAATTTTCATAGAGTTCTTAGATAGCTTCTTCCATTAATCCCACAATAAATTGCTCACGTTTTCTGCAGACGCAAGAGACAAGATAATTTTTTTTCTGAGTGATTATTGATGTTATTTTCCAATCTCAATGTGTGATTTGCGGGCGCGATTCGCAAGTGTATTTTGTAGGTGTGGTTCGCGGGTGCGGTTCGCAGGTGCGCCTCGCAAGTATTGTTCGCAGATACGGTTCGCGGGTGCGGTTCACGGGTTCGGATCGCGGGTGCGGTTCGCTGGAGCCGGTCGTGGGTGCGGTTTGCAGGTATTCTTGGCGTCTGCGGTTCGCAGGTGCTGTTCGCGGGTGCGGTTCGCGGGTCCCTGTTCGCGGGTACGGTTTGAAGGTATGGTTCGCGGATATTGTTCGCTGGTGCGGTTCGCGCGATCGATTCGCGGATTTGGCTCGCGGGTGCGGTTCACAGGCGTGATTTGCGGGCGCTATTTATAATTGTAAATATTGTACAGAACGAAGTAACAGAAATGAAAAATCAAAAATATCACGAGAGTAAAGTAAGATTCATAAAATTTATAATATACTGAACTACAGGCATAGAAAATCAAATTTTCAGAGTTCATAGATAGCTTCTTCCATTAATCACTCAAATAATTGCTCGCGTTTTCTACAGTCACAAGAGACAGAATAATTTTTTGATTTTGAAAAATAAATATTGATGTTATTAGTCATTCGCAGATGCGATTCACAGGTGCTATTAATATTTGTAAATATTGTACTGAACAAAGAAATAGAGATGAAAAATCAATAATTTCATGAGAGTGAAGTAAGACTCATAAAATTTATAATATACTGAACTTCAGGCATAGATATTCAAATTTTCATAGAGTTCTTAGATAGCTTCTTCCATTAATCACCCGAAAAATTGCTCGCGTTTTCTGCAGACGCATGAGACAGGATATATATATTTTTTTCAATGATTATTGATGTTATTTTCCATTCTCAAGTGTGATTCGCGGTCGCTTCTCGCATGTGTGGTTCGCGGGTGCGGTTCGCGGGTATTGTTCGCGAGTATTGTTCGCGGGTATTGTTCGCGGGTATTGTTCGCGGGTATTGTTCGCGGGTATTGTTCGCGGGTATTGTTGGCGGGTATTATTCGGGGGTATTGTTTGCGGGTATTGTTCGCGGGTATTGTTCGCGGGTATTGTTCGCGGGTATTGTTCGCGGGTATTGTTCTCGGGTATTGTTCGTGGGTATTGTTCGCGGGTATTGTTCGGGGGTATTGTTCGCAGTTATTGTTCGCGGGTGCGGCTCGCGGGTATTGTTCGCGGGTGCGGTTCGCGGGTGCCTGTTCGCAGGTGCGATTCGCGAGTGCTACTAATAATTTTGAATATTGTACTGAACAATGTAACAGAGATGAAAAATTAAAAATTTCATGAGAGTGAAGTGAGAATCATAAAATTTATAATATACAGAACTTCAGGCATAGATAATCAAATTTTCATAGAGTATTTAGATAGCTTCTTCCATTAATCCCACAATAAATTGCTCACGTTTTCTGCAGACGCATGAGACAGGATATATATATTTTTTTTCAATGATTATTAATGTTATTTTCCATTCTCAAGTGTGATTCGCGGTCGCTATTCGCAAGTGTAATTCGCATGTGTGGTTCGCGGGTGCGGTTCGCGGGTATTGTTCGCGGGTATTGTTCGCGGGTGCGGCTCGCGGGTATTGTTCGCGGGTGCGGTTCGCGGGTGCGGTTCGCGGGTGCGGTTCGCGGGTATTGTTAGCGGGTGCGGTTCGCAGTTGCGATTCGCGGGCGCTATTAATTATTTTAAATATTGTACAGAACAATGCAACAGAGGTGAAAAATTGAAAATTTCATGAGAGTAAAGTGAGAATCATAAAATTTATGATATGATGAACTTCAGGCATAGATAATCAAATTTTCATAGAGTTCTTAGATAGCTTCTTCCATTAATCACTCAAAAAATTGCTCGCGTTTTCTACAGTCACAAGAGACAGAATAATTTTTGATTTTGAAAAATAAATATTGATGTTATTAGTCATTCCCAGATGCGATTCACAGGTGCTATTAATATTCGTAAATATTGTACTGAACAAAGAAATAGAGATGAAATTTCAAAAATTTCATGAGTGTGAAGTAAGATTCATAAAATTTATAATATACTGAACTTCAGGCATAGATATTCAAATTTTCATAGAGTTCTTAGATAGTTTCTTCCATTAATCACTCAAATAATTGCTCGCGTTTTCTACAGTCGCAAGAGACAGAATATTTTTTGATTTTGAAAAATAAATATTGATGTTATTAGTCTTTCGCAGATGCGATTCACAGGTGCTATTAATAATTGTAAATATTGTACAGAACAAAGAAACAGAGATGAAAGATTAAAAATTTCATGAGAGTGAAGTGAGAATCATAAAATTTATAATATACAGAACTTCAGGCATAGATTATCAAATTTTCATAGAGTTCTTAGATAGCTTCTTCCATTAATCACCCAAAAAATTGCTCGCGTTTTCTGCAGACGCATGAGACAGGATATATATTTTTTTTTTTTTCAATTATTATTGATGTTATTTTCCATTCTCAAGTGTGATTCGCGGTACCTATTCGCAAGTGTAATTTGCATGTGTGGTTCACGGGTGCGGTTCGCGGTTATTGTTCGCGGGTAATGTTCGCGGGTATTGTTCGCGGGTATTGTTCGCGGGTGCGGCTCGCGGGTATTGTTCGCGGGTGCGGTTCGCGGGTGCCTGTTCGCAGATGCGATTCGCGGGTGCTATTAATAATTTTGAGTATTGTACCGAACAATGTAGCTGAGATGAAAAATTAAAAATTTCATGAGAGTGAAGTAAGATTCATAAAATTTATAATATACTAATAACTACAGACATAGATAATCAAATTCTCATAGAGTTCTTAGATAGCTTCATCCATTAATCCCACAATAAATTGCTTACGTTTTCTGCAGACGCAAGAGACAGGCTAATTTTTTTTTAAATGATTATTGATGTTATTCTCCAATCTCAAGTGTGGTTCGCGGGTGCAGTTCGCGGGTGCAGTTCGTGGGTGCGGTTCGCGAGTATTGTTCGCGGGTGCGATTCGCGGGTATTGTTCGTAGGTACGGTTTGCTGGAGCCGGTCGTGGGTGCGGTTCGTGGGTACGAATCGCGGGTGCGGTTCACAGGTTCGAATCGCGGGTGCGGTTCACAGGTTCGGATCGCGGGTGCGGTTCGCTGGAGCCGGTCGTGGGTGCGGATTGCAGGTATTGTTCGCGGGTATTGTTCGCTGGGGCCGTTCGCGGGTTTCTGTTCGCGTTTGCGGCTCGTTGGTGCGGTTTGCAGGTACGGTTGGCGGATATTGTTCGCGGGTTTTATTCGCTGGTTAGGTTCGCAGGTGCGGTTCGCAGGATCGGTTAGCGGGATCGGTCCGCGGGTGCGATTCACAGGCGCCATTCGCGGGAGCTATTAATAGTTGCAAATATTGTACAGAACAAAGTAACAGAGATGAAAAATTGAAAATTTCATGAGTGTGTTGTGAGATTCATGAAATTTATGATATACTGAACTACAGACATAGATAATCAAATTTTCATAGAGTTCTTAGATAGCTTCTTCCATTAATCACTCAAAAAATTGCTCGCGTTTTCTACAGTCGCAAGAGACAGAATAATTTCTTGGTTTTGAGAAATTAATATTGATGTTATTAGTCATTCGCAGATGCGGTTCACAGGTGCTATTAATAATTATAAATATTGTACAGAACAAAGTAACGGAGATGAAAAATTAAAATTTCATGAAAATTAAGTAAGATTCATAAAATTTATAATATACTGAACTTCAAGCATAGATATTCAAATTTTCATAGAGTATTTAGATAGCTTCTTCCATTAATCCCACAATAAATTGCTCACGTTTTCTGCAGACGCATGACAGGATAATTTTTTTTCAATGATTATTGATGTTATTTTACATTCTCAAGTGTGATTCGCGGTCGCTATTCGCAAGTGTAATTCGCAGGTGTGGTTCGCGGGTGCGGTCGCAGGTATTTTTCGCGGATGTGGTTCGCGGGTGCGGCTCGCGTGTATTGTTCCCGGGTGCGGTTCGTGGGTGCGGTTTGCAGGTACGATTCGCGGATATTGTTCGCGGGTATTGTTCTAGGTTGCGGTTCGCGGGTATTGTTCGCGGGTATTGTTAGCGGGTATTTTTCCTGGATATTGTTCGCGGGTATTGTTCGCGGGTATTGTTCGCGGGTATTGTTCGCAGGTATTGTTCGAAGGTATTTTTCGCGGGTATTGTTCGCGGGTATTATTCGGGGGTATTGTTCGGGGGTATTGTTCGCGGTTATTGTTCGTGGGTGCGGTTCGCGAGTGCCTGTTCGCAGGTGCGATTCGCGGGTGCTATTAATAATTTTGAATATTGTACTGAACAATGTAACAGAGATGAAAAATTAAAAATTTCATGAGAGTGAAGTGAGAATCATAAAATTTATGATATACTGAACTTCAGGCATAGATAATCAAATTTTCATAGAGTTCTTAGATAGCTTCTTCCATTAATCACTCAAATAATTGCTCGCGTTTTCTACAGTCACAAGAGACAGAATAATTTTTGATTTTGAAAAATAAATATTGATGTTATTAGTCATTCGCAGATGCGATTCACAGGTGCTATTAATATTTGTAAATATTGTACTGAACAAAGAAATAGAGATGAAAAATCAATAATTTCATGAGAGTGAAGTAAGACTCATAAAATTTATAATATACTGAACTTCAGGCATAGATATTCAAATTTTCATAGAGTTCTTAGATAGCTTCTTCCATTAATCACCCAAAAAATTGCTCGCGTTTTCTGCAGACGCATGAGACAGGATATATATATTTTTTTCAATGATTATTGATGTTATTTTCCATTCTCAAGTGTGATTCGCGGTTGCTATTCGCAAGTGTAATTCGCATGTGTGGTTCGCGGGTGCGGTTCGCGGGTATTGTTCGCGGGTATTGTTCGCGGGTATTTTTCGCGGGTATTGATCGCGGGTATTGTTCGCGGGTATTGTTCGCGGGTATTGTTCGCGGGTATTGTTCGCGGGTATTGTTCGTGGGTATTGTTCGCGGGTATTGTTCGCGGGTATTGTTCGGGGGTATTGTTCGCGGTTAATGTTCGCGGGTGCGGTTCGCGGGTATTGTTCGCGGGTGCGGTTCGCGGGTGCCTGTTCGCAGGTGCGATTCGCAAGTGCTATTAATAATTTTGAATATTGTACTGAACAATGTAACAGAGATGAAAAATTAAAAATTTCATGAGAGTGAAGTGAGAATCATAAAATTTATAATATACAGAACTTCAGGCATAGATAATCAAATTTTCATAGAGTATTTAGATAGCTTCTTCCATTAATCCCACAATAAATTGCTCACGTTTTCTGCAGACGCATGAGACAGGATATATTTATTTTTTTTTTCAATGATTATTGATGTTATTTTCCATTCGCAAGTGTAATTCGCATGTGTGGTTCGCGGGTGCGGTTCGCGGGTATTGTTCGCGGGTATTGTTCGCGGGTGCGGCTTGCGGGTATTGTTCGCGGGTGCGGTTCGCGGGTATTGTTAGCGGGTGCGGTTCGCAGTTGCGATTCGCGGGCGCAATTAATTATTTTAAATATTGTACAGAACAATGCAACAGAGGTGAAAATTTGAAAATTTCATGAGAGTAAAGTGAGAATCATAAAATTTATGATATACTGAACTTCAGGCATAGATAATCAAATTTTCATAGAGTTCTTAGATAGCTTCTTCCATTAATCACTCAAAAATTGCTCGCGTTTTCTACAGTCACAAGAGACAGAATAATTTTTGATTTTGAAAAATAAATATTGATGTTATTAGTCATTCCCAGATGCGATTCACAGGTGCTATTAATATTTGTAAATATTATACTGAACAAAGAAATAGAGATGAAAAATCGAAAATTTCATGAGAGTGAAGTAAGATTCATTAAATTTAAAATATACTGAACTTCAGGCATAGATATTCAAATTTTCATAGAGTTCTTAGATAGCTTCTTCCATTAATCACTCAAATAATTGCTCGCGTTTTCTACAGTCGCAAGAGACAGAATATTTTTTGATTTTGAAAAATAAATATTGATGTTATTAGTCATTCCCCAATGCGATTCACAGGTGCTATTAATAATTGTAAATATTGTACAGAACAAAGAAACAGAGATGAAAGATTAAAATTTCATGAGAGTGAAGTGAGAATCATAAAATTTATAATATACAGAACTTCAGGCATAGATAATCAAATTTTCATAGAGTTCTTAGATAGCTTCTTCCATTAATCACCCAAAAAATTGCTCGCGTTTTCTGCAGACGCATGAGACAGGATATATATATATTTTTTTCAATTATTATTGATGTTATTTTACATTCTCAAGTGTGATTCGCGGTCGCTATTCGCAAGTGTAATTTGCAGGTGTGGTTCGCGGGTGCGGTTCGCGGTTATTGTTCGCGGGTAATGTTCGCGGGTAATGTTCGCGGGTATTGTTCGCGGGTATTGTTCGCGGGTGCGGCTCGGGGGTATTGTTCGCGGGTGCGGTTCGCGGGTGCCTGTTCGCAGATGCGATTCGCGGGTGCTATTAATAATTTTAAGTATTGTACTGAACAATGTAACTGAGATGAAAAATTAAAAATTTCATGAGAGTGAAGTAAGATTCATAAAATTTATAATATACTAATAACTACAGACATAGATAATCAAATTCTCATAGAGTTCTTAGATAGCTTCATCCATTAATCCCACAATAAATTGCTTACGTTTTCTGCAGACGCAAGAGACAGGCTACTTTTTTTTTAAATGATTATTGATGTTATTCTCCAATCTCAAGTGTGGTTCGCGGGTGCGGTTCGCGGGTGCAGTTCGTGGGTGCGGTTCGCGAGTATTGTTCGCGGGTGCGATTCGCGGGTATTGTTCGTAGGTACGGTTCGCTGGAGCTGGTCGTGGGTGCGGTTCGTGGGTACGAATCGCGGGTGCGGTTCACAGGTTCGAATCGCGGGTGCGGTTCACAGGTTCGGATCGCGGGTGCGGTTCGCTGGAGCCGGTCGTGGGTGCGGATTGCAGGTATTGTTCGCGGGTATTGTTCGCTGGTGCCGTTCGCGGGTTTCTGTTCGCGTTTGCGGCTCGTTGGTGCGGTTTGCAGGTACGGTTGGCAGATATTGTTCGCGGGTATTATTCGCTGGTTAGGTTCGCAGGTGCGGTTCGCAGGATCGGTTCGCGGGATCGGTCCGCGGGTGCGGTTCACAGGCGCGATTCGCGGGAGCTATTAATAGTTGTAAATATTGTACAGAACAAAGTAAAAGAGATGAAAAATTGAAAATTTCATGAGTGTATTGTGAGATTCATGAAATTTATGATATACTGAACTACAGACATAGATAATCAAATTTTCATAGAGTTCTTAGATAGCTTCTTCCATTAATCACTCAAAAATTGCTCGCGTTTTCTACAGTCGCAAGAGACAGAATAATTTCTTGATTTTGAGAAATTAATATTGATGTTATTAGTCATTCGCAGATGCGGTTCACAGGTGCTATTAATAATTATAAATATTGTACAGAACAAAGTAACGGAGATGAAAATTAAAAATTTCATGAAAATTAAGTAAGATTCATAAAATTTATAATATACTGAACTTCAAGCATAGATATTCAAATTTTCATAGAGTATTTAGATAGCTTATTCCATTAATCCCACAATAAATTGCTCACGTTTTCTGCAGACGCATGACAGGAAAATTTTTTCAATGATTATTGATGTTATTTTACATTCTCAAGTGTGATTCGCGGTCGCGATTCGCAAGTGTAATTCGCAGCTGTGGTTCGCGGGTGCGGTCGCAGGTATTTTTCGCGGATGCGGTTCGCGGGTGCGGCTCGCGGGTATTGTTCCCGGGTGCGGCTCGCGGGTATTGTTCCCGGGTGCGGTTCGCGGGTGCGGTTTGCAGGTACGATTCGCGGATATTGTTCGCGGGTATTGTTCTAGGTTGCGGTTCGCGGGTATTGTTCGCGGGTATTGTTCGCGGGTAATATTCGGGGGTATTGTTCGGGGGTATTGTTCGCGGTTATTGTTCGTGGGTGCGGTTCGCGGGTGCCTGTTCGCAGGTGCGATTCGCGGGTGCTATTAATAATTTTGAATATTGTACTGAACAATGTAACAGAGATGAAAAATTAAAAATTTCATGAGAGTGAAGTGAGAATCATAAAATTTATGATATACTGAACTTCAGGCATAGATAATCAAATTTTCATAGAGTTCTTAGATAGCTTCTTCCATTAATCACCCAAAATTGCTCGCGTTTTCTGCAGACGCATGAGACAGGATATATATATTTTTTAATGATTATTGATGTTATTTTCCATTCTCAAGTGTGATTCGCGGTTGCTATTCGCAAGTGTAATTCGCATGTGTGGTTCGCGGGTGCGGTTCGCGGGTATTTTTCGCGGGTATTGTTCGCGGGTATTGTTCGCGGTTATTGTTCGCGGGTATTGTTCGCGGGTATCGTTCGCGGGTATTGTTCGCGGGTATTGTTCGCGGGTATTGTTCGCGGGTATTGTTCGTGGGTATTGTTCGCGGGTATTGTTCGCGGGTATTGTTCAGGGGTATTGTTCGCGGTTATTGTTCGCGGGTGCGGCTCGCGGGTATTGTTCGCGGGTGCGGTTCGCGGGTGCCTGTTCGCAGGTGCGATTCGCGAGTGCTATTAATAATTTTAAATATTGTACTGAACAATGTAACAGAGATGAAAAATTAAAAATTTCATGAGAGTGAAGTGAGAATCATAAAATTTATAATATACAGAACTTCAGGCATAGATAATCAAATTTTCAAAGAGTATTCAGATAGCTTCTTCCATTAATCCCACAATAAATTGCTCACGTTTTCTGCAGACGCATGAGACAGGATATATATTTTTTTTCAATGATTATTGATGTTATTTTCCATTCGCAAGTGTAATTCGCATCTGTGGTTCGCGGGTGCGGTTCGCGGGTATTGTTCGTGGGTATTGTTCGCGGGTGCGGCTCGCGGGTATATTTCATGCGGGTGCGGTTCGCGGGCGCTATTAATTATTTTAAATATTGTACAGAACAATGCAACAGAGGTGAAAAATTGAAAATTTCATGAGAGTAAAGTGAGAATCATAAAATTTATGATATACTGAACTTCAGGCATAGATAATCAAATTTTCATAGAGTTCTTAGATAGCTTCTTCCATTAATCACTCAAAAATTGCTCGCGTTTTCTACAGTCACAAGAGACAGAATAATTTTTGATTTTGAAAAATAAATATTGATGTTATTAGTCATTCGCAGATGCGATTCACAGGTGCTATTAATATTTGTAAATATTGTACTGAACAAAGAAATAGAGATGAAAAATCAAAAATTTCATGAGGGTGAAGTAAGATTCATAAAGTTTATAATATACTAATAACTACAGACATAGATAATCAAATTCTCATAGAGTTCTTAGATAGCGTCATCCATTAATCCCACAATAAATTGCTTACGTTTTCTGCAGACGCAAGAGACAGGCTAATTTTTTTTTTTAATGATTATTGATATTATTCTCCAATCTCAAGTGCGGTTCGCGGGTGCGGTTCACAGGTGCTATTAATTATCATAAATATTGTACAGAACAAAGTAACGGAGATGAAAAATTAAAATTTCATGAAAATTAAGTAAGATTCATAAAATTTATAATATACTGAACTTCAAGCATAGATATTCAAATTTTCATAGAGTATTTAGATAGCTTCTTCCATTAATCCCACAATAAATTGCTCACGTTTTCTGCAGACGCATGACAGGATAATTTTTTTTTCAATGATTATTGATGTTATTTTACATTCTCAAGTGTGATTCGCGGTCGCGATTCGCAAGTGTAATTCGCAGGTGTGGTTCGCGGGTGCGGTTCGCGGGTGCGGTTCGCGGGTATTGTTCGCGGGTGCGGTTCGCGGTTGCGGTTTGCAGGTACGATTCGCGGATATTGTTCGCGGGTATTGTTCTAGGTTGGGGTTCGCGGGTGCCTTTTCGCAGGTTCGGTTCGCGGTTGCGGTTCGCAATTACGGTTCGCGGGTGCGGTTTGCAATTACGGTTCGCGGATGAGGTTCGCAGGAGCGATTCGCAGACGCAATTAATTATTTTTAATATTGAACAGAACAATGTAACAGAGATGAAAAATTAAAAATTTCATGAGAGTGAAGTAAGATTCATAAAATTTATAATATACTGAACTACAGACATAGATCAAATTTTCATTGAGTTCTTAGGTAGCTTCTTCCATTAATCACTCATAAAATTGGTCACGTTTTCTGCAGTCGCAAGAGACAGAATAATTTTTTGATTTTGAAAAATGAATATTGATGTTATTAGTCATTCGCAGATGCGATTCACATGTGCTATTGATAATTGTAAATATTGTACAGAACAAAGAAACAGAGATGGTAAAATTAAAAATAGTTTGCAGGTACGGTTGGCAGATATTGTTCGCGGGTATTATTCGCTGGTTAGGTTCGCAGGTGCGGTTCGCAGGATCGGTTCGCGGGATCGGTCCGCGGGTGCGGTTCACAGGCGCGATTCGCGGGAGCTATTAATAGTTGTAAATATTGTACAGAACAAAGTAAAAGAGATGAAAAATTGAAAATTTCATGAGTGTATTGTGAGATTCATGAAATTTATGATATACTGAACTACAGACATAGATAATCAAATTTTCATAGAGTTCTTAGATAGCTTCTTCCATTAATCACTCAAAAAATTGCTCGCGTTTTCTACAGTCGCAAGAGACAGAATAATTTCTTGATTTTGAGAAATTAATATTGAT
The DNA here is from genome assembly GCA_013387265.2 of Cryptolaemus montrouzieri. Classification (NCBI taxonomy): domain Eukaryota; kingdom Metazoa; phylum Arthropoda; class Insecta; order Coleoptera; family Coccinellidae; genus Cryptolaemus; species Cryptolaemus montrouzieri. The sequence goes on from JABFTP020000103.1 coordinate 51,149,180, forward strand.
GTTATTAGTCATTCGCAGATGCGGTTCACAGGTGCTATTAATAATTATAAATATTGTACAGAACAAAGTAACGGAGATGAAAAATTAAAAATTTCATGAAAATTAAGTAAGATTCATAAAATTTATAATATACTGAACTTCAAGCATAGATATTCAAATTTTCATAGAGTATTTAGATAGCTTATTCCATTAATCCCACAATAAATTGCTCACGTTTTCTGCAGACGCATGACAGGAAAATTTTTTTTCAATGATTATTGATGTTATTTTACATTCTCAAGTGTGATTCGCGGTCGCGATTCGCAAGTGTAATTCGCAGCTGTGGTTCGCGGGTGCGGTCGCAGGTATTTTTCGCGGATGCGGTTCGCGGGTGCGGCTCGCGGGTATTGTTCCCGGGTGCGGCTCGCGGGTATTGTTCCCGGGTGCGGTTCGCGGGTGCGGTTTGCAGGTACGATTCGCGGATATTGTTCGCGGGTATTGTTCTAGGTTGCGGTTCGCGGGTATTGTTCGCGGGTATTGTTCGCGGGTAATATTCGGGGGTATTGTTCGGGGGTATTGTTCGCGGTTATTGTTCGTGGGTGCGGTTCGCGGGTGCCTGTTCGCAGGTGCGATTCGCGGGTGCTATTAATAATTTTGAATATTGTACTGAACAATGTAACAGAGATGAAAAATTAAAAATTTCATGAGAGTGAAGTGAGAATCATAAAATTTATGATATACTGAACTTCAGGCATAGATAATCAAATTTTCATAGAGTTCTTAGATAGCTTCTTCCATTAATCACCCAAAAATTGCTCGCGTTTTCTGCAGACGCATGAGACAGGATATATATATTTTTTTTAATGATTATTGATGTTATTTTCCATTCTCAAGTGTGATTCGCGGTTGCTATTCGCAAGTGTAATTCGCATGTGTGGTTCGCGGGTGCGGTTCGCGGGTATTTTTCGCGGGTATTGTTCGCGGGTATTGTTCGCGGTTATTGTTCGCGGGTATTGTTCGCGGGTATCGTTCGCGGGTATTGTTCGCGGGTATTGTTCGCGGGTATTGTTCGCGGGTATTGTTCGTGGGTATTGTTCGCGGGTATTGTTCGCGGGTATTGTTCAGGGGTATTGTTCGCGGTTATTGTTCGCGGGTGCGGCTCGCGGGTATTGTTCGCGGGTGCGGTTCGCGGGTGCCTGTTCGCAGGTGCGATTCGCGAGTGCTATTAATAATTTTAAATATTGTACTGAACAATGTAACAGAGATGAAAAATTAAAAATTTCATGAGAGTGAAGTGAGAATCATAAAATTTATAATATACAGAACTTCAGGCATAGATAATCAAATTTTCAAAGAGTATTCAGATAGCTTCTTCCATTAATCCCACAATAAATTGCTCACGTTTTCTGCAGACGCATGAGACAGGATATATATTTTTTTTTTCAATGATTATTGATGTTATTTTCCATTCGCAAGTGTAATTCGCATCTGTGGTTCGCGGGTGCGGTTCGCGGGTATTGTTCGTGGGTATTGTTCGCGGGTGCGGCTCGCGGGTATATTTCGCGGGTGCGGTTCGCGGGCGCTATTAATTATTTTAAATATTGTACAGAACAATGCAACAGAGGTGAAAAATTGAAAATTTCATGAGAGTAAAGTGAGAATCATAAAATTTATGATATACTGAACTTCAGGCATAGATAATCAAATTTTCATAGAGTTCTCAGATAGCTTCTTCCATTAATCACTCAAAAAATTGCTCGCGTTTTCTACAGTCACAAGAGACAGAATAATTTTTTGATTTTGAAAAATAAATATTGATGTTATTAGTCATTCGCAGATGCGATTCACAGGTGCTATTAATATTTGTAAATATTGTACTGAACAAAGAAATAGAGATGAAAAATCAAAAATTTCATGAGGGTGAAGTAAGATTCATAAAGTTTATAATATACTAATAACTACAGACATAGATAATCAAATTCTCATAGAGTTCTTAGATAGCGTCATCCATTAATCCCACAATAAATTGCTTACGTTTTCTGCAGACGCAAGAGACAGGCTAATTTTTTTTTTTAATGATTATTGATATTATTCTCCAATCTCAAGTGTGGTTCGCGGGTGCGGTTCACAGGTGCTATTAATTATCATAAATATTGTACAGAACAAAGTAACGGAGATGAAAAATTAAAAATTTCATGAAAATTAAGTAAGATTCATAAAATTTATAATATACTGAACTTCAAGCATAGATATTCAAATTTTCATAGAGTATTTAGATAGCTTCTTCCATTAATCCCACAATAAATTGCTCACGTTTTCTGCAGACGCATGACAGGATAATTTTTTTTTCAATGATTATTGATGTTATTTTACATTCTCAAGTGTGATTCGCGGTCGCGATTCGCAAGTGTAATTCGCAGGTGTGGTTCGCGGGTGCGGTTCGCGGGTGCGGTTCGCGGGTATTGTTCGCGGGTGCGGTTCGCGGTTGCGGTTTGCAGGTACGATTCGCGGATATTGTTCGCGGGTATTGTTCTAGGTTGGGGTTCGCGGGTGCCTTTTCGCAGGTTCGGTTCGCGGTTGCGGTTCGCAATTACGGTTCGCGGGTGCGGTTTGCAATTACGGTTCGCGGATGAGGTTCGCAGGAGCGATTCGCAGACGCAATTAATTATTTTAATATTGAACAGAACAATGTAACAGAGATGAAAAATTAAAAATTTCATGAGAGTGAAGTAAGATTCATAAAATTTATAATATACTGAACTACAGACATAGATCAAATTTTCATTGAGTTCTTAGGTAGCTTCTTCCATTAATCACTCATAAAATTGGTCACGTTTTCTGCAGTCGCAAGAGACAGAATAATTTTTTGATTTTGAAAAATGAATATTGATGTTATTAGTCATTCGCAGATGCGATTCACATGTGCTATTGATAATTGTAAATATTGTACAGAACAAAGAAACAGAGATGGTAAAATTAAAAATATCATGAGAGTGAAGTTAGATTCATAAAATTTTCAATATACTGAACTACAGACATAGATAATCAAATTTTCATAGAGTTCTTAGATAGCTTCTTCCATTAATCCCACAATAAATTGCTCACGTTTTCTGCAGACGCAAGAGACAAGATAATTTTTTTTCTGAGTGATTATTGATGTTATTTTCCAATCTCAAAGTGTGATTTGCGGGCGCGATTCGCAAGTGTATTTTGTAGGTGTGGTTCGCAGGTGCGGTTCGCAGGTGCGCCTCGCAAGTATTGTTCGCAGGTACGGTTCGCGGGTGCGGTTCACGGGTTCGGATCGCGGGTGCGGTTCGCTGGAGCCGGTCGTGAGTGCGGTTTGCAGGTATTGTTGGCGTGTGCGGTTCGCGGGTGCTCTTCGCGGGTGCGGTTCGCGGGTCCCTGTTCGCGGGTACGGTTTAAGGGTATGGTTCGCGGATATTGTTCGCTGGTGCGGTTCGCGGGTGCGGTTCACAGGCGCGATTTGCGAGCGCTTTTTATAATTGTAAATATTGTACAGAACGAAGTAACAGAAATGAAAAATCAAAAATATCACGAGAGTAAAGTAAGATTCATAAAATTTATAATATACTGAACTACAGGCATAGAAAATCAAATTTTCATAGAGTTCATAGATAGTTTCTTCCATTAATCACTCAAATAATTGCTCGCGTTTTCTACAGTCACAAGAGACAGAATAATTTTTTGATTTTGAAAAATAAATAGCGGGTGCGGTTCGCTGGAACCGGTCGTGGGTGCGGATTGCAGGTATTGTTCGCGGGTATTGTTCGCTGGTGCCGTTCGCGGGTTTCTGTTCGCGTGTGCGGCTCGTTGGTGCGGTTTGCAGGTACATTTGGCGGATATTGTTCGCGGGTATTATTCGCTGGTTAGGTTCGCAAGTGCGGTTCGCAGGATCGGTTCGCGGGATCGGTCCGCAGGTGCGGTTCACAGGCGCGATTCGCGGGTGCTATTAATAGTTGTAAATATTGTACAGAACAAAGTAACAGAGATGAAAAATTGAAAATTTCATGAGTGTATTGTGAGATTCATGAAATTTATGATATACTGAATACAGATGCGATTCACAGGTGCTATTAATATTTGTAAATATTGTACTGAACAAAGAAATAGAGATGAAAAATCAAAAATTTCATGAGGGTGAAGTAAGATTCATAAAGTTTATAATATACTAATAACTACAGACATAGATAATCAAATTCTTATAGAGTTCTTAGATAGCTTCTTCCATTAATCACCCGAAAAATTGCTCGCGTTTTCTGCAGACGCATGAGACAGTATATATATATTTTTTTCAATGATTATTGATGTTATTTTCCATTCTCAAGTGTGATTCGGGGTCGCTATTCGCATGTGTGGTTCGCGGGTGCGGTTCGCGGGTATTGTTCGCGGGTATTGTTCGCGGGTATTATTCGCTGGTTAGGTTCGCAGGTGCGGTTCGAAGGATCGGTTCGCGGGATCGGTCCGCGGGTGCGGTTCACAGGCGCGATTCGCGGGAGCTATTAATAGTTGTAAATATTGTACAGAACAAAGTAAAATAGATGAAAAATTGAAAATTTCATGAGTGTATTGTGAGATTCATGAAATTTATGATATACTGAACTACAGACATAGATAATCAAATTTTCATAGAGTTCTTAGATAGCTTCTTCCATTAATCACTCAAAAATTGCTCGCGTTTTCTACAGTCGCAAGAGACAGAATAATTTCTTGATTTTGAGAAATTAATATTGATGTTATTAGTCATTCGCAGATGCGGTTCACAGGTGCTATTAATAATTATAAATATTGTACAGAACAAAGTAACGGAGATGAAAAATTAAAATTTCATGAAAATTAAGTAAGATTCATAAAATTTATAATATACTGAACTTCAAGCATAGATATTCAAATTTTCATAGAGCATTTAGATAGCTTCTTCCATTAATCCCACAATAAATTGCTCACGTTTTCTGCAGACGCATGACAGGATAATTTTTTTTTCAATGATTATTGATGTTATTTTACATTCTCAAGTGTGATTCGCGGTCGCGATTCGCAAGTGTAATTCGCAGCTGTGGTTCGCGGGTGCGGTCGCAGGTATTTTTCGCGGATGCGGTTCGCGGGTGCGGCTCGCGGGTATTGTTTCCGGGTGCGGTTCGCGGGTGCGGTTTGCAGGTACGATTCGCGGATATTGTTCGCGGGTATTGTTCTAGGTTGCGGTTCGCGGGTATTGTTCGCGGGTATTGTTCGCGGGTATTATTCGGGGGTATTGTTCGGGGGTATTGTTCGCGGTTATTGTTCGTGGGTGCGGTTCGCGGGTGCCTGTTCGCAGGTGCGATTCGCGGGTGCTATTAATAATTTTGAATATTGTACTGAACAATGTGACAGAGATGAAAAATTAAAATTTCATGAGAGTGAAGTGAGAATCATAAAATTTATGATATACTGAACTTCAGGCATAGATAATCAAATTTTCATAGAGTTCTTAGATAGCTTCTTCCACTAATCACCCAAAAATTGCTCGCGTTTTCTTCAGACGCATGAGACAGGATATATATATTTTTTTCAATGATTATTGATGTTATTTTCCATTCTCAAGTGTGATTCGCGGTTGCTATTCGCAAGTGTAATTCGCATGTGTGGTTCGCGGGTGCGGTTCGCGGGTATTTTTCGCGGGTATTGTTCGCGGGTATTGTTCGCGGTTATTGTTCGCGGGTATTGTTCGCGGGTATTGTTCGCGGGTATTGTTTGCGGGTATCGTTCGCGGGTATTGTTCGCGGGTATTGTTCGCGGGTATTGTTCAAGGGTATTGTTCGCGGGTATTGTTCGCGGGTATTGTTCGCGGGTATTGTTCGTGGGTATTGTTCGCGGGTATTGTTCGCGGGTATTGTTCGGGGGTATTGTTCGCGGTTATTGTTCGTGGGTGCGGCTCGCGGGTATTGTTCGCGGGTGCGGTTCGCGGGTGCCTGTTCGCAGGTGCGATTCGCGAGTGCTATTAATAATTTTAAATATTCGCAGGTATTGTTCGCGGGTATTGTTCGCGGGTATTGTTCGCGGGTATTGTTCGCGGGTATTGTTCGTGGGTATTGTTCGCGGGTATTGTTCGCAGGTATTGTTCGGGGGTATTGTTCGCGGTTATTGTTCGCGGGTGCGGCTCGCGGGTATTGTTCGCGGGTGCAGTTCGCGGGTGCCTGTTCGCAGGTGCGATTCGCGAGTGCTATTAATAATTTTAAATATTGTACTGAACAATGTAACAGAGATGAAAAATTAAAAATTTCATGAGAGTGAAGTGAGAATCATAAAATTTAAAATATACAGAACTTCAGGCATAGATAATCAAATTTTCATAGAGTTCTTAGATAGCTTCTTCCATTAATCACTCAAAAATTGCTCGCGTTTTCTACAGTCACAAGAGACAGAATAATTTTTGATTTTGAAAAATAAATATTGATGTTATTAGTCATTCGCAGATGCGATTCACAGGTGCTATTAATATTTGTAAATATTGTACTGAACAAAGAAATAGAGATGAAAAATCAAAAATTTCATGAGGGTGAAGTAAGATTCATAAAGTTTATAATATACTAATAACTACAGACATAGATAATCAAATTCTCATAGAGTTCTTAGATAGCGTCATCCATTAATCCCACAATAAATTGCTTACGTTTTCTGCAGACGCAAGAGACAGGCTAATTTTTTTTTTTAATGATTATTGATATTATTCTCCAATCTCAAGTGTGGTTCGCGGGTGCGGTTCACAGGTTCGGATCGCGGGTGCGGTTCGCTGGAGCCGGTCGTGGGTGCGGATTGCAGGTATTGTTCGCGGGTGCGGTTCGCGGGTATTGTTCGCTGGTGCCGTTCGCGGGTTTCTGTTCGCGTGTGCGGCTCGTTGGTGCGGTTTGCAGGTACATTTGGCGGATATTGTTCGCGGGTATTATTCGCTGGTTAGGTTCGCAGGTGCGGTTCGCAGGATCGGTTCGCGGGATCGGTCCGCGGGTGCGGTTCACAGGCGCGATTCGCGGGCGCTATTAATAGTTGTAAATATTGTACAGAACAAAGTAACAGAGATGAAAAATTGAAAATTTCATGAGTGTATTGTGAGATTCATGAAATTTATGATATACTGAACTACAGACATAGATAATCAAATTTTCATAGGGTTCTTAGATAGCTTCTTCCATTAATCACTCAAAAAATTGCTCGCGTTTTCTACAGTCGCAAGAGACAGAATAATTTCTTGATTTTGAAAAATTAATATTGATGTTATTAGTCATTCGCAGATGCGGTTCACAGGTGCTATTAATTATCATAAATATTGTACAGAACAAAGTAACGGAGATGAAAAATTAAAAATTTCATGAAAATTAAGTAAGATTCATAAAATTTATAATATACTGAACTTCAAGCATAGATATTGAAATTTTCATAGAGTATTTAGATAGCTTCTTCCATTAATCCCACAATAAATTGCTCACGTTTTCTGCAGACGCATGACAGGATAATTTTTTTTTCAATGATTATTGATGTTATTTTACATTCTCAAGTGTGATTCGCGGTCGCGATTCGCAAGTGTAATTCGCAGGTGTGGTTCGCGGGTGCGGTTCGCGGGTGCGGTTCGCGGGTGCGGTTCGCGGGTGCGGTTTGCGGGTGCGGTTCGCGGGTATTGTTCGCGGGTGCGGTTCGCGGGTGCCTGTTCGCAGGTGCGATTCGCGGGTGCTATTAATAATTTTGAATATTGTACTGAACAATGTAACAGAGATGAAAAATTAAAAATTTCATGAGAGTGAAGTGAGAATCATAAAATTTATGATATACTGAACTTCAGGCATAGATAATCAAATTTTCATAGAGTTCTTAGATAGCTTCTTCCATTAATCACGCAAAAATTGCTCGCGTTTTCTGCAGACGCATGAGACAGGATATATATATTTTTTTCAATGATTATTGATGTTATTTTCCATTCTCAAGTGTGATTCGCGGTTGCTTTTCGCAAGTGTAATTCGCATGTGTGGTTCGCGGGTGCGGTTCGCGGGTATTTTTCGCGGGTATTGTTCGCGGGTATTGTTCGCGGTTATTGTTCGCGGGTATTGTTCGCGGGTATTGTTCGCGGGTATTGTTTGCGGGTATCGTTCGCGGGTATTGTTCGCAGGTATTGTTCGCGGGTATTGTTCGCGGGTATTGTTCGCGGGTATTGTTCGCGGGTATTGTTCGTGGGTATTGTTCGCGGGTATTGTTCGCAGGTATTGTTCGGGAGTATTGTTCGCGGTTATTGTTCGCGGGTGCGGCTCGCGGGTATTGTTCGCGGGTGCGGTTCGCGGGTTAGATTCGCGAGTGCTATTAATAATTTTAAATATTGTACTGAACAATGTAACAGAGATGAAAAATTAAAAATTTCATGAGAGTGAAGTGAGAATCATAAAATTTATAATATACAGAACTTCAGGCATAGATAATCAAATTTTCATAGAGTTCTTAGATAGCTTCTTCCATTAATCACTCAAAAATTGCTCGCGTTTTCTACAGTCACAAGAGACAGAATAATTTTTGATTTTGAAAAATAAATATTGATGTTATTAGTCATTCGCAGATGCGATTCACAGGTGCTATTAATATTTGTAAATATTGTACTGAACAAAGAAATAGAGATGAAAAATCAAAAATTTCATGAGGGTGAAGTAAGATTCATAAAGTTTATAATATACTAATAACTACAGACATAGATAATCAAATTCTCATAGAGTTCTTAGATAGCGTCATCCATTAATCCCACAATAAATTGCTTACGTTTTCTGCAGACGCAAGAGACAGGCTAATTTTTTTTTTTAATGATTATTGATATTATTCTCCAATCTCAAGTGTGGTTCGCGGGTGCGGTTCACAGGTTCGGATCGCAGGTGCGGTTCGCTGGAGCCGGTCGTGGGTGCGGATTGCAGGTATTGTTCGCGGGTGCGGTTCGCGGGTATTGTTCGCTGGTGCCGTTCGCGGGTTTCTGTTCGCGTGTGCGGCTCGTTGGTGCGGTTTTCAGGTACATTTGGCGGATATTGTTCGCGGGTATTATTCGCTGGTTAGGTTCGCAGGTGCGGTTCGCAGGATCGGTTCGCGGGATCGGTCCGCGGGTGCGGTTCACAGGCGCGATTCGCGGGCGCTATTAATAGTTGTAAATATTGTTCAGAACAAAGTAACAGAGATGAAAAATTGAAAATTTCATGAGTGTATTGTGAGATTCATGAAATTTATGATATACTGAACTACAGACATAGATAATCAAATTTTCATAGAGTTCTTAGATAGCTTCTTCCATTAATCACTCAAAAAATTGCTCGCGTTTTCTACAGTCGCAAGAGACAGAATAATTTCTTGATTTTGAAAAATTAATATTGATGTTATTAGTCATTCGCAGATGCGGTTCACAGGTGCTATTAATTATCATAAATATTGTACAGAACAAAGTAACGGAGATGAAAATTAAAAATTTCATGAAAATTAAGTAAGATTCATAAAATTTATAATATACTGAACTTCAAGCATAGATATATATTTTCATAGAGTATTTAGATAGCTTCTTCCATTAATCCCACAATAATGTGCTCACGTTTTCTGCAGACGCATGACAGGATAATTTTTTTTTCAATGATTATTGATGTTATTTTACATTCTCAAGTGTGATTCGCGGTCGCGATTCGCAAGTGTAATTCGCAGGTGTGGTTCGCGGGTGCGGTTCGCGGGTGCGGTTCGCGGGTGCGGTTCGCGGGTGCGGTTCGCGGGTGCGGTTCGCGGGTGCGGTTCGCGGGTATTGTTCGCGGGTGCGGTTCGCAGGTGCCTGTTCGCAGGTGCGATTCGTGGGTGCTATTAATAATTTTGAATATTGTACTGAACAATGTAACAGAGATGAAAAATTAAAAATTTCATGAGAGTGAAGTGAGAATCATAAAATTTATAATAGACAGAACTTCAGGCATAGATAATCAAATTTTCATAGAGTATTTAGATAGCTTCTTCCATCAATCCCACAATAAATTGCTCACGTTTTCTGCAGACGCATGACAGGATAATTTTTTTTTCAATGATTTTTGATGTTATTTTACATTCTCAAGTGTGATTCGCGGTCGCGATTCGCAAGTGTAATTCGCAGGTGTGGTTCGCGGATGCGGTTCGCGGGTGCGGTTCGCGGGTATTGTTCGCGGGTGCGGTTCGCTGGTGCGGTTCGCGGGAATTGTTCCCGGGTGCGGTTCGCGGGTGCGGTTTGCAGGTACGATTCGCGGATATTGTTCGCGGGTATTGTTCTAGGTTGGGGTTCGCGGGTGCCTTTTCGCAGGTTCGGTTCGCGGTTGCGGTTCGCAATTACGGTTCGCGGGTGCGGTTTGCAATTACGGTTCGCGGGTGAGGTTCGCAGGAGCGATTCGCAGACGCAATTAATTATTTTTAATATTGAACAGAACAATGTAACAGAGATGAAAAATTAAAAATTTCATGAGAGTGAAGTAAGATTCATAAAATCTATAATATACTGAACTACAGACATAGATAATCAAATTTTCATTGAGTTCTTAGGTAGCTTCTTCCATTAATCACTCATAAAATTGGTCACGTTTTCTGCAGTCGCAAGAGACAGAATAATTTTTTGATTTTGAAAAATGAATATTGATGTTATTAGTCATTCGCAGATGCGATTCACATGTGCTATTGATAATTGTAAATATTGTACAGAACAAAGAAACAGAGATGGTAAAATTAAAAATATCATGAGAGTGAAGTTAGATTCATAAAATTTTCAATATACTGAACTACAGACATAGATAATCAAATTTTCATAGAGTTCTTAGATAGCTTCTTCCATTAATCCCACAATAAATTGCTCACGTTTTCTGCAGACGCAAGAGACAAGATAATTTTTTTTTCTGAGTGATTATTGATGTTATTTTCCAATCTCAAAGTGTGATTTGCGGGCGCGATTCGCAAGTGTATTTTGTAGGTGTGGTTCGCGGGTGCGGTTCGCAGGTGCGCCTCGCAAGTATTGTTCGCAGGTACGGTTCGCGGGTGCGGTTCACGGGTTCGGATCGCGGGTGCGGTTCGCTGGAGCCGGTCGTGGGTGCGGTTTGCAGGTATTGTTGGCGTGTGCGGTTCGCGGGTGCTGTTCGCGGGTGCGGTTCGCGGGTCCCTGTTCGCGGGTACGGTTTGAAGGTATGGTTCGCGGATATTGTTCGCTGGTGCGGTTCGCGGGTGCGGTTCGCGCGATCGATTCGTGGGATTGGCTCGCGGGTGCGGTTTACAGGCGCGATTTGCGGGCGCTTTTTTTAATTGTAAATATTGTACAGAACGAAGTAACAGAAATGAAAAATCAAAAATATCACGAGAGTAAAGTAAGATTCATAAAATTTATAATATACTGAACTACAGGCATAGAAAATCAAATTTTCATAGAGTTCATAGATAGCTTCTTCCATTAATCACTCAAATAATTGCTCGCGTTTTCTACAGTCACAAGAGACAGAATAATTTTTGATTTTGAAAAATAAATATTGATGTTATTAGTCATTCGCAGATGCGATTCACAGGTGCTATTAATATTTGTAAATATTGTACTGAACAAAGAAATAGAGATGAAAAATCAATAATTTCATGAGAGTGAAGTAAGATTCATAAAATTTATAATATACTGAACTTCAGGCATAGAAATTCAAATTTTCATAGAGTTCTTAGATAGCTTCTTCCATTAATCACCCGAAAAATTGCTCGCGTTTTCTGCAGACGCATGAGACAGGATATATATATTTTTTTCAGTGATTATTAATGTTATTTTCCATTCTCAAGTGTGATTCGCGGTCGCTATTCGCATGTGTGGTTCGCGGGTGCGGTTCGCGGGTATTGATCGCGGGTATTGTTCGCGGGTATTGTTCGCGGGTATTGTTAGCGGGTATTGTTCGCGGGTATTGTTCGCGGGTATTGTTCTAGGTTGCGGTTCGCGGGTGCCTTTTCGCAGGTCCGGTTCGCGGGTGCGGTTCGCAATTACGGTTCGCGGGTGCGGTTCGCAGGAGCGATTCGCAGGCGCAATTAATCATTTTTAATATTGAACAGAACAATGTAACAGAGATGAAAAATTAAAAATTTCATGAGAGTGAAGTAAGATTCATAAAATTTATAGTATACTGAACTACAGACATAGATAATCAAATTTTCATAGAGTTCTTAGGTAGCTTCTTCCATTAATCACTCAAAAAATTGGTCACGTTTTCTGCAGTCGCAAGAGACAGAATAATTTTTTGATTTTGAAAAATGAATATTGATGTTATTAGTCATTCGCAGATGCGATTCACATGTGCTATTGATAATTGTAAATATTGTACAGAACAAAGAAACAGAGATGGTAAAATTAAAAATATCATGAGAGTGAAGTTAGATTCATAAAATTTTCAATATACTGAACTACAGACATAGATAATCAAATTTTCATAGAGTTCTTAGATAGCTTGTTCCATTAATCCCACAATAAATTGCTCACGTTTTCTGCAGACGCAAGAGACAAGATAATTTTTTTTTTGAGTGATTATTGATGTTATTTTCCAATCTCAATGTGTGATTTGCGGGCGCGATTCGCAAGTGTATTTTGCAGGTGTGGTTTGCGGGTGCGGTTCGCGTATATTGTTCGTGTGTGCGGTTCGCGGGTATTGTTCGCGGGTGCAGTTAGCGGATGCTATTAATAATTGTAAATATTGTACAGAATAATGTAACACAGATGAAAAATTAAAAATTTCAGGAGAGTGAAGTGAGAATCTTAAAATTCATAATATACTGAACTACAGGCATAGATGATAAAATTTTCATAGTGTTCTCAGGTAACTCCTTCCATTAATTCCACAATAAATTGCCCACGTTTTCTGCAGACGCAAGAAACAGGATAATTTTTTTTCAATGATTATTGATGTTATTTTCCAATCTCAAAGTGTGATTCGCAAGCACGATTCGCAAGTTTAAAACGCAGGTGTGGTTCGCGGGTGTGGTTCGCGGGTATTGTTCGCGGGTGCAGTTAGCGGGTGCTATTAATAATTGTAAATATTGTACAGAACAATGTAACAGAGATGAAAAATATAAAATTTCATGAGAGAGAAGTGAGAATCCCAAAATTTATAATATACTGAAATACAGGCATAGATAATCAAATTTTAATAGAGATCTTAGATAGCTTCTTCCATTATTCCCAAAAGAAATTTCTCCCGTTTTCTGCAGACGCAAGAGGCAGGAAAATTTTTTTTCGAAAAAAGATTATCGATGTTATTAGCCATTCTCAAGAGTGATTCGCGGATGTGGTTCGCGGATGCGGTTTGCGGGTGTGGCTTGCAGGTACGGTTCGCGAGTGAGGTTCACAGGTGCGAGTCGCGGGCGCTATCAATAATTGTAAATATTGTACAGAACAATGTAACACAGATGAAAAATTGAAAATTTCATAAGAGTGAAGTGAGAATCATGAAAACTCTATGCCTGAACTTCAGGCATAGAAAATCAAATTTCATAGAGTTATTAGATAGCTTCTTCTATGTAAGAGAAATGAAAAATTTAAAATTTCATGAGAGTGAAGTACGATTCATAAAATTCATAATATACTGAACTACAGGCATAGATAATAAACTTTTCATAGAGTTCTTAGATAGCTTCTTCCATTAATCACTCAAAAATTGCTCGCGTTTTCTACAGTCACAAGAGACAGAATAATTTTTGATTTTGAAAAATAAATATTGATGTTATTAGTCATTCGCAGATGCGATTCACAGGTGCTATTAATATTTGTAAATATTGTACTGAACAAAGAAATAGAGATGAAAAATCAATAATTTCATGAGGGTGAAGTACGATTCATAAAATTCATAATATACTGAACTACAGGCATAGATAATAAACTTTTCATAGAGTTCTTAGGTAACTTCTTCCATTAATCCCACAATAAATTGCTCAGGTTTTCTGCAGAAGCAAGAAACAGGCTAGTTTCATTTTTAAATGGTTATTGATGTTTTTAGCCCTTATCAAATGTGATTCGCAAGTTTAAAACGCAGGTGCGGTTCGCGGGTATTGTTTGCGGGTATTGTTTGCGGGTATTGGTCGCATGTGCGGATCGCGGGTGCGGTTCGCGGGTGCCCGTTCGCAGGTGCGATTCGCGGGTGCTATTAATAATTTTGAATATTGTACTGAACAATGTAACTGAGATGAAAAATTAAAAATTTCATGAGAGTGATGTGAGAATCATAAAATTCATAATATACAGAACTTCAGGCATAGATAATCAAATTTTCATAGAGTTCTTAGATAGCTTCTTCCATTAATCACCCAAAAAATTGCTCGCGTTTTCTGCAGACGCATGAGACAGGATATATATATTTTTTCTCAATGATTATTGATGTTATTTTCCATTCTCAAGTGTGATTCGCGGTCGCTATTCGCAAGTGTAATTCGCATGTGTGGTTCGCGAGTGCGGTTCCAGGGTATTGTTCGCGGGTATTGTTCGCGGGTGCGGCTCGCGGGTATTGTTCGCGGGTGCGGCTCGCGGGTATTGTTCGCGGATGCGGTTCGCGGGTATTGTTCGCGGGTGCGGTTCGCGGGTGCCTGTTCGCAGGTGCGATTCGTGGGTGCTATTAATAGTTTTGAGTATTGTACTGAACAATGTAACTGAGATGAAAAATTAAAAATTTCATGAGAGTGAAGTGAGAATCATAAAATTTATAATAAACAGAACTTCAGGCATAGATAATCAAATTTTCATAGAGTATTTAGATAGCTTCTTCCATCAATCCCACAATAAATTGCTCACGTTTTCTGCAGACGCAAGAGACAGGCTAATTTTTTTTAAATGATCATTAATGTTAGTCCCCATTCTCAAGTGTGGTTCGTGGGTGCGGTTCGCGGGTGCAGTTTGTGGGTGCCTGTTCGCAGGTGCGATTCGCGAGTGCTATTAATAATTTTGAATATTGTACTGAACAATGTAACAGAGATGAAAAATTAAAAATTTCATGAGAGTGAAGTGAGAATCATAAAATTTATGATATACAGAACTTCAGGCATAGATAATCAAATTTTCATAGAGTATTCAGATAGCTTCTTCCATTAATCCCACAATAAATTGCTCACGTTTTCTGCAGACGCATGAGACAGGATATATATATTTTGTTTTTCAATGATTATTGATGTTATTTTCCATTCGCAAGTGTAATTCGCATGTGTGGTTCGCGGGTGCGGTTCGATGGTATTGTTCGCGGGTGCGGCTCGCGGGTATTGTTCGCGGGTGCGGTTCGCGGGTATTGTTAGCGGGTGCGGTTCGCAGTTGCGATTCGCGGGCGCTATTAATTATTTTAAATATTGTACAGAACAATGCAACAGAGGTGAAAATTGAAAATTTCATGATTGTAAAGTGAGAATCATAAAATTTATGATATACTGAACTTCAGGCATAGATAATCAAATTTTCATAGAGTTCTTAGATAGCTTCTTCCATTAATCACTCAAAAAATTGCTCGCGTTTTCTACAGTCACAAGAGACAGAATAATTTTTGATTTTGAAAAATTAATATTGATGTTATTAGTCATTCGCAGATGCGATTCACAGGTGCTATTAATATTTGTAAATATTGTACTGAACAAAGAAATAGAGATGAAAAATCAAAATTTCATGAGAGTGAAGTAAGATTCATAAAATTTATAATATACTAATAACTACAGACATAGATAATCAAATTCTCATAGAGTTCTTAGATAGCTTCATCCATTAATCCCACAATAAATTGCTTACGTTTTCTGCAGACGCAAGAGACAGGCTAATTTTTTTTTTAAATGATTATTGATGTTATTCTCCAATCTCAAGTGTGGTTCGCGGGTGCGGTTCGCGGGTGCAGTTCGTGGGTGCGGTTCGCGAGTATTGTTCGCGATTTCGGCTCGCGGGTATTGTTCGCGGGTGCGGTTCGCGGGTATTGTTAGCGGGTGCGGTTCGCAGTTGCGATTCGCGGGCGCTATTAATTATTTTAAATATTGTACAGAACAATGCAACAGAGGTGAAAAATTGAAAATTTCATGAGTGTATTGTGAGATTCATAAAATTTATGATATACTGAACTACAGACATAGATAATCAAATTTTCATAGAGTTCTTAGATAGCTTCTTCCATTAATCACTCAAAAAATTGCTCGCGTTTTCTACAGTCGCAAGGGACAGAATAATTTCTTGATTTTGAAAAATCAATATTGATGTTATTAGTCATTCGCAGACGTGGTTCACAGGTGCTATTAATAATTATAAATATTGTACAGAACAAAGTAACGGAGATGAAAAATTAAAAATTTCATGAAAACTAAGTAAGATTCATAAAATTTATAATATACTGAACTTCAAGCATAGATATTCAAATTTTCATAGAGTATTTAGATAGCTTCTTCCATTAATCCCACAATAAATTGCTCACGTTTTCTGCAGACGCATGACAGGATAATTTTTTTTTTAATGATTATTGATGTTATTTTACTTTCTCAAGTGTGATTCGCGGTCGCGATTCGCAAGTGTAATTCGCAGGTGTGGTTCGCGGGTGCGGTTCGCGGGTGCGGTTCGCGGGTATTGTTCGCGGGTGCGGTTCGCGGGTGCCTGTTCGCAGGTGCGATTCGTGGGTGCTATTAATAATTTTGAATATTGTACTGAACAATATAACTGAGATGAAAAATTAAAAATTTCATGAGAGTGAAGTGAGAATCATAAAATTTATAATAGACAGAACTTCAGGCATAGATAATCAAATTTTCATAGAGTATTTAGATAGCTTCTTCCATCAATCCCACAATAAATTGCTCACGTTTTCTGCAGACGCATGACAGGATAATTTTTTTTTCAATGATTATTGATGTTATTTTACATTCTCAAGTGTGATTCGCGGTCGCGATTCGCAAGTGTAATTCGCAGGTGTGGTTCGCGGATGCGGTTCGCGGGTGCGGTTCGCGGGTATTGTTCGCGGGTGCGGTTCGCGAGTGCCTGTTCGCAGGTGCGATTTGTGGGTGCTATTAATAATTTTGAATATTGTACTGAACAATGTAACTGAGATGAAAATTAAAAATTTCATGAGAGTGAAGTGAGAATCATAAAATTTATAATAGACAGAACTTCAGGCATAGATAATCAAATTTTCATAGAGTATTTAGATAGCTTCTTACATCAATCCCACAATAAATTGCTCACGTTTTCTGCAGACGCAAGAGACAGGCTAATTTTTTTCAAATGATCATTGATGTTAGTCCCCATTCTCAAGTGTGGTTCGTGGGTGCGGTTCGCGGGTGCAGTTTGTGGGTGCCTGTTCGCAGGTGCGATTCGCGAGTGCTATTAATAATTTTGAATATTGTACTGAACAATGTAACAGAGATGAAAAATTAAAAATTTCATGAGAGTGAAGTGAGAATCATAAAATTTATAATATACAGAACTTCAGGCATAGATAATCAAATTTTCATAGAGTTCTTAGATAGCTTCTTCCATTAATCACTCATAAAATTGCTCTCGTTTTCTACAGTCACAAGAGACAGAATAATTTTTGATTTTGAAAAATTAATATTGATGTTATTAGTCATTCGCAGATGCGATTCACAGGTGCTATTAATATTTGTAAATATTGTACTGAACAAAGAAATAGAGATGAAAAATCAAAAATTTCATGAGAGTGAAGTAAGATTCATAAAATTTATAATATACTAATAACTACAGACATAGATAATCAAATTCTCATAGAGTTCTTAGATAGCTTCATCCATTAATCCCACAATAAATTGCTTACGTTTTCTGCAGACGCAAGAGACAGGCTAATTTTTTTTTTAAATGATTATTGATGTTATTCTCCAATCTCAAGTGTGGTTCGCGGGTGCGGTTCGCGGGTGCAGTTCGTGGGTGCGGTTCGCGAGTATTGTTCGCGGGTATTGTTCGTAGGTACGGTTCGCTGGAGCCGGTCGTGGGTGCGGTTCGTGAGTACGGTTCGCGGGTGCGGTTCACAGGTTCGGATCGCGGGTGCGGTTCACAGGTTCGGATCGCGGGTGCGGTTCGCTGGAGCCGGTCGTGGGTGCGGATTGCAGGTATTGTTCGCGGGTGCGGTTCGCGGGTATTGTTCGCTGGTGCCGTTCGCGGGTTTCGGTTCGCGTGTGCGGCTCGTTGGTGCGGTTTGCAGGTACGGTTGGCGAATATTGTTCGCGGGTATTATTCGCTGGTTAGGTTCGTAGGTGCGGTTCGCAGGATCGGTTCGCGGGATCGGTCCGCGGGTGCGGTTCACAGGCGCGATTCGCGGGCGCTATTAATAGTTGTAAATATTGTACAGAACAAAGTAACAGAGATGAAAAATTGAAAATTTCATGAGCGTATTGTGAGATTCATGAAATTTATGATATACTGAACTACAGACATAGATAATCAAATTTTCATAGAGTTCTTAGATAGCTTCTTCCATTAATCACTCAAAAAATTGCTCGCGTTTTCTACAGTCGCAAGAGACAGAATAATTTCTTGATTTTGAAAAATTAATATTGATGTTATTAGTCATTCGCAGATGCGGTTCACAGGTGCTATTAATAATTATGAATATTGTACAGAACAAAGTAACGGAGATGAAAAATTAAAAATTTCATGAAAATTAAGTAAGATTCATAAAATTTATAATATACTGAACTTCAAGCATAGATATTCAAATATTCATAGAGTATTTAGATAGCTTCTTCCATTAATCCCACAATAAATTGCTCACGTTTTCTGCAGACGCATGACAGGATAATTTTTTTTTCAATGATTATTGATGTTATTTTACATTCTCAAGTGTGATTCGCGGTCGCGATTCGCAAGTGTAATTCGCAGGTGTGGTTCGCGGGTGCGGTCGCAGGTATTGTTCGCGGATGCGGTTCGCGGGTGCGGCTCGCGGGTATTGTTCCCGGGTGCGGTTCGCGGGTGCGGTTTGCAGGTACGATTCGCGGATATTGTTCGCGGTTTCCTACAAATTGCGTGTGAATCTGGGTATGAATGATGTTGACAGAATCAATGCAGAGGATGTGAGAATGGGCAGAAAAGAATGTATGAGGAGGCTGAGAGGTCAACTAAGTGAGGAGTGGCAATTGAGGTGGAATGATAGTGCAAAGGGGAGAGTCACCCACAGGTTTATACCTAGGGTGGCTTTTGCCAGTGAAAATGAGTGGTTTGACCTGCCCCTGCGCGGGCTACCTCGTGACGGGGCACGGTAGTATGAATGCGTATCTGTATGTCCGTGGTTTGAGCGAAAGAGATGTATGTTTGTGTGGTGGTGTAGAGGATTGGGAACATGTGTTGTTTGAGTGTGTGGAATACATGAATATTAGGAATAGAATTTTCGGTGAGAATGGGTTGTTGAGAGTGAATGACATGTCGTATTTAATAAATAGTGAGAATATGTACGGGAGATTGTGTGAGTATGCGAGTGCTGTGTTTGTTAGGAGAAAGGAATTAATGGAGTGAATGTCTGTTGCAGCCAACGGAGGTGTGTGAATGCTCGAGCGATACGCAGGGCAGTTACCGCTGGTTGAATGTCCAAACGGTGGAGGTTCTCGCCACAATGGGTTTTTGGGTGATTTCCCCTTGTGTCGGGAGCGCCCACCTACTATTGGCCTATTCCAGTAGGAGCTGTTGTGGAATAGCACCCACACGTACCTGAGCTGGTTGACCAAGGCCTGGATTCACAAGGTCCACTCTGGAAGGGAATGCGTTCCCGAAGCATGTCCAACCATTGACGCTATGACTGGTACCACGGGAGGGGTGGAGAGCCCTCGGTTGACCTTGTGTCAGCCGACCACCCCAATTGAGGTTGGACTCGTGGGGGTATAGTGGTTATAGCCCGCTTGCTGGGTTAGGGTGTAAAAACCCGACGTGTGAGTTGCGTGATCAACTCGGTTACCAACCCGCTAGTTGGTAGAGGTTTGGATAGTGCCTCCCTTCGACCAGTGAGGTGATTCGAGCTTGTGACTCGATCTGTTACTGGGAGTAGAGGATTGCGACGGTTATTCCGGCAGTTCCTACGCGACGGTTGGGCGTATCTCAACCCCTCGCCCATGGGGGCCGTGTCAATAAGCTCTTCGGTGCAGGTGTGGCACGTTAAACTCTGGTCATCTTCTGTTCGCGGGTATTGTTCTAGGTTGCGGTTCGCGGGTGCCTTTTCGCAGGTTCGGTTCGCGGTTGCGGTTCGCAATTACGGTTCGCGGGTGCGGTTTGCAATTACGGTTCGCGGGTGAGGTTCGCAGGAGCGATTCGCAGACGCAATTAATTATTTTTAATATTGAACAGATGAATGTAACAGAGATGAAAAATTAAAAATTTCATGAGAGTGAAGTAAGATTCATAAAATTTATAATATACTGAACTACAGACATAAATAATCAAATTTTCATTGAGTTCTTAGGTAACTTCTTCCATTAATCACTCATAAAATTGGTCACGTTTTCTGCAGTCGCAAGAGACAGAATAATTTTTGATTTTGAAAAATGAATATTGATGTTATTAGTCATTCGCAGATGCGATTCACATGTGCTATTGATAATTGTAAATATTGTACAGAACAAAGAAACAGAGATGGTAAAATTGAAAATATCATGAGAGTGAAGTTAGATTCATAAAATTTTCAATATACTGAACTATAGACATAGATAATCAAATTTTCATAGAGTTCTTAGATAGCTTCTTCCATTAATCCCACAATAAATTGGTAACGTTTTCTGCAGACGCAAGAGAAAAGATAATTTTTTTTCTGAGTGATTATTGATGTTATTTTCCAATCTCAATGTGTGATTTGCGGGCGCGATTCGCAAGTGTATTTTGTAGGTGTGGTTCGCGGGTGCGGTTCGCAGGTGCGCCTCGCAAGTATTGTTCGCAGGTACGGTTCGCGGGTGCGGTTCACGGGTTCGGATCGCGGGTGCGGTTCGCTGGAGCCGGTCGTGGGTGCGGTTTGCAGGTATTGTTGGCGTGTGCGGTTCGCGGGTGCTGTTCGCGGGTGCGGTTCGCGGGTCCCTGTTCGCGGGTACGGTTTGAAGGTATGGTTCGCGGATATTGTTCGCTGGTGCGGTTCGCGGGTGCGGTTCGCGCGATCGATTCGCGGAATTGGCTCGCGGGTGCAGTTCGTGGGTGCGGTTCGCGAGTATTGTTCGCGGGTGCGGTTCGTGGGTATTGTTCGCAGGTACTGTTCGCTGGAGCCGGTCGTGGGTGCGGTTCGTGGGTACGGTTCGTGGGTGCGGTTCACAGTTTCGGATCGCGGGTGCGGTTCGCTGGAGCCGGTCGTGGGTGCGGATCGCAGGTATTGTTCGCGGGTGCGGTCCGCTGGTGCGGTTCGCGGGTATTGTTCGCTGGTGCCGTTCGCGGGTTTTTGTTCGCGTGTGCGGCTCGTGGGTGCGGTTTGCAGGTACAGTTGGAGGATATTGTTCGCGGGTATTATTCGCTGGTTAGGTTCGCAGGTGCGGTTCACAGGACCGGTTGCGGGAGCGGTCTGCGGGTGCGGTTTAAAGGCGCGATCCGCTTGCGCTATCAATAGTTGTAAATATTGTACAGAACAAAGTAACAGAGATGAAAAATTGAAAATTTCATGAGTGTGTTGTGAGACTCATAAAATTTATGATATACTGAACTACAGACATAGATAATCAAATTTTCATAGAGTATTCAGATAGCTTCTTCCATCAATCCCACAATAAATTGCTCACGTTTTCTGCAGACGCAAGAGACAGGCTAATTTTTTTTAAATGATCATTGATGTTAGTCCCCATTCTCAATTGTGGTTCGTGGGTGCGGTTCGCGGGTGCAGTTTGTGGGTGCGGTTCGCGGGTGCGGTTCGCAGGCGCTATTAATAGAATAATTTTTTGATTTCAAAAATAAGTATTGATGTTATTAGTCATTTGCAGATGCGATACGCGGGTGCTATTGATAATTTTAAGTATTGTACTGAACAATGTAACTGAGATGAAAAATTAAAAATTTCATGAGAGTAAAGTAAGATTCATAAAATTTATAATATACTAATAACTACAGACATAGATAATCAAATTCTCATAGAGTTCTTAGATAGCTTCATCCATTAATCCCACAATAAATTGCTTACGTTTTTTGCAGACGCAAGAGACAGGCTAATTTTTTTTTTTTAATGATTATTGTTGTTATTCTCCAATCTCAAGTGTGGTTCGCGGGTGCAGTTCGTGGGTGCGGTTCGCGAGTATTGTTCGCGGGTGCGATTCGCGGGTATTGTTCGTAGGTACGGTTCGCTGGAGCCGGTCGTGGGTGCGGTTCGTGGGTACGGTTCGCGGGTGCGGTTCACAGGTTCGGATCGCGGGTGCGGTTCACAGGTTCGGATCGCGGAAGCGGTTCGCTGGAGCCGGTCGTGGGTGCGGATTGCAGGTATTGTTCGCGGGTGCGGTTCGCGGGTATTGTTCGTTGGTGCCGTTCGCGGGTTTCTGTTCGCGTGTGCGGTCCGTTGGTGCGGTTTGCAGGTACGGTTGGCGGATATTGTTCGCGGGTATTATTCGCTGGTTAGGTTCGCAGGTGCGGTTCGCAGGATCGGTTCGCGGGATCGGTCCGCGGGTGCGGTTCACAGGCGCGATTCGCGGGCGCTATTAATAGTGGTAAATATTGTACAGACAAAGTAACAGAGATGAAAAATTGAAAATTTCATGAGTGTATTGTGAGATTCATGAAATTTATGATATACTGAACTATAAACATAGATAATCAAATTTTCATAGAGTTCTTAGATAGCTTCTTCCAGTAATCCCACAATAAATTGCTCACGTTTTCTGCAGACGCAAGAGACAAGATAATTTTTTTTCTGAGTGATTATTGATGTTATTTTCCAATCTCAATGTGTGATTTGCGGGCGCGATTCGCAAGTGTATTTTGTAGGTGTGGTTCGCGGGTGCGGTTCGCAGGTGCGCCTTGCAAGTATTGTTCGCAGGTACGGTTCGCGGGTGCGGTTCACGGGTTCGGATCGCGGGTGCGGTTCGCTGGAGCCGGTCGTGGGTGCGGTTTGCAGGTCCCTGTTCGCGGGTACGGTTTGAAGGTATGGTTCGCGGATATTGTTCGCTAGTGCGGTTCGCGGGTGCGGTTCGCGCGATCGATTCGCGGGATTGGCTCGCGGGTGCGGTTCACAGGCTCGATTTGCGGGCGCTATTTATAATTTTAAATATTGTACAGAACGAAGTAACAGAAATGAAAATTCAAAAATATCACGAGAGTAAAGTAAGATTCATAAAATTTATAATATACTGAACTACAGGCATAGAAAATCAAATTTTCATAGAGTTCATAGATAGCTTCTTCCATTAATCACTCAAATAATTGCTCGCGTTTTCTACAGTCACAAGAGACAGAATAATTTTTGATTTTGAAAAATAAATATTGATGTTATTAGTCATTCGCAGATGCGATTCACAGGTGCTATTCATATTTGTAAATATTGTACTGAACAAAGAAATAGAGATGAAAATCAATAATTTCATGAGAGTGAGGTAAGATTCATAAAATTTATAATATACTGAACTTCGGGCATAGATATTCAAATTTTTGATAGAGTACTTAGATAGCTTCTTCCATTAATCACCCGAAAAATTGCTCGCGTTTTCTGCAGACGCATGAGACAGGATATATATATTTTTTTCAATGATTATTGATGTTATTTTCCATTCTCAAGTGTGAATCGCGGTCGCTATTCGCAGGTGTGGTTCGCGAGTGCGGTTCGCGGATATTGTTCGCGGGTATTGTTCGCGGGTATTGTTAGCGGGTATTTTTCGCGGATATTGTTCGCGGGTATTGTTCGCGGGTATTGTTCGCGGGTATTGTTCGCGGGTATTGTTCGCGGGTATTGTTCGCGGGTATTGTTCGCGGGTATTATTCGGGGGTATTGTTCGCGGTTATTGTTCGTGGGTGCGGTTCGCGGGTGCCTGTTCGCAGGTGCGATTCGCGGGTGCTATTAATAATTTTGAATATTGTACTGAACAATGTAACAGAGATGAAAAATTAAAAATTTCATGAGAGTGAAGTGAGAATCATGAAATTTATAATATACAGAACTTCAGGCATAGATAATCAAATTTTCATAGAGTATTTATATAGCTTCTTCCATCAATCCCACAATAAATTGCTCACGTTTTCTGCAGACGCAAGAGACAGGCTAATTTTTTTTAAATGATCATTGATGTTAGTCCCCATTCTCAAGTGTGGTTTGTGGGTGCGGTTCGCAGGCGCTATTAATAGAATAATTTTTTGATTTCAAAAATAAGTATTGATGTTATTAGTCATTTGCAGATGCGATTCGCGGGTGCTATTAATAATTTTAAGTATTGTACTGAACAATGTAACTGAGATGAAAAATTAAAAATTTCATGAGAGTGAAGTAAGATTCATAAAATTTATAATATACTAATAACTACAGACATAGATAATCAAATTCTCATAGAGTTCTTATATAGCTTCATCCATTAATCCCACAATAAATTGCTTACGTTTTCTGCAGACGCAAGAGACAGGCTAATTTTTTTTTTAAATGATTATTGATGTTATTCTCCGATCTCAAGTGTGGTTCGCGGGTGCGGTTCGCGGGTGCAGTTCGTGGGTGCAGTTCGTGGGTGCGGTTCGCGAGTATTGTTCGCGGGTGCGATTCGCGGGTATTGTTCGTAGGTACGGTTCGCTGGAGCCGGTCGTGGGTGCGATTCGTGGGTATTGTTCGCGGGTGCGATTCGCGGGTATTGTTCGTAGGTACGGTTCGCTGGAGCCGGTCGTTGGTGCGGTTCGTGGGTACGGGTCGCGGGTGCGGTTCACAGGTTCGGATCGCGGGTGCGGTTCGCAGGTTCGGATCGCGGGTGCGGTTCGCTGGAGCCGGTCGTGGGTGCGGATTGCAGTTATTGTTCGCGGGTGCGGTTCGCGGGTATTGTTCGCTGGTGCCGTTAGCGGGTTTTCTGTTCACGTGTGCGGCTCGTTGGTGCGGTTTGCAGGTACGGTTGGCGGATATTGTTCGCGGGTATTATTCGCTGGTTAGGTTCGCAGGTGCGGTTCGCAGGATCGGTTCGCGGGATCGGTTCGCGGGTGCGGTTCACTGGCGCGATTCGCGGGCACTATTAATAGTTGTGAATATTGTACAGAACAAAGTAACAGAGATGAAAAATTGAAAATTTCATGAGTGTATTGTGAGATTCATGAAATTTATGATATACTGAACTACAGACATAGATAATCAAATTTTCATAGAGTTCTTAGATAGCTTCTTCCATTAATCACTCAAAAAATTGCTCGCGTTTTCTACAGTCGCAAGAGACAGAATAATTTCTTGATTTTGAAAAATCAATATTGCTGTTATTAGTCATTCGCAGACGCGGTTCACAGGTGCTATTAATAATTATAAATATTGTACAGAACAAAGTAACGGAGATGAAAAATTAAAAATTTCATGAAAATTAAGTAAGATTCATAAAATTTATAATATACTGAACTTCAAGCATAGATATTCAAATTTTCATAGAGTATTTAGATAGCTTCTTCCATTAATCCCACAATAAATTGCTCACGTTTTCTGCAGACGCATGACAGGATAATTTTTTTTTCAATGATTCTTGATGTTATTTTACATTCTCAAGTGTGATTCGCAGTCGCGATTCGCAAGTGTAATTCGCAGGTGTGGTTCGCAGGTGCGGTTCGCGGGTGCGGTTCGCGGGTATTGTTCGCGGGTGCAGTTCGCGGGTGCCTGTTCGCAAGTGCGATTCGTGGGTGCTATTAATAATTTTGAATATTGTACTGAACAATGTAACTGAGATGAAAAATTAAAAATTTCATGAGAGTGAAGTGAGAATCATAAAATTTATAATAGACAGAACTTCAGGCATAGATAATCAAATTTTCATAGAGTATTTAGATAGCTTCTTCCATCAATCCCACAATAAATTGCTCACGTTTTCTGCAGACGCATGACAGGATAATTTTTTTTTCAATGATTATTGATGTTATTTTACATTCTCAAGTGTGATTCGCGGTCGCGATTCGCAAGTGTAATTCGCAGGTGTGGTTCGCGGATGCGGTTCGCGGGTGCGGTTCGCGAGTATTGTTCGCGGGTGCGGTTCGCGGGTGCCTGTTCGCAGGTGCGATTTGTGGGTGCTATTAATAATTTTGAATATTGTACTGAACAATGTAACTGAGATGAAAAATTAAAAATTTCATGAGAGTGAAGTGAGAATCATAAAATTTATAATAGACAGAACTTCAGGCATAGATAATCAAATTTTCATAGAGTATTTAGATATCTTCTTCCATCAATCCCACAATAAATTGCTCACGTTTTCTGCAGACGCAAGAGACAGGCTAATTTTTTTTAAATGATCATTGATGTTAGTCCCTATTCTCAAGTGTGGTTCGTGGGTGCGGTTCGCGGGTGCAGTTTTGTGGGTGCCTGTTCGCAGGTGCGATTCGCGAGTGCTATTAATAATTTTGAATATTGTACTGAACAATGTAACAGAGATGAAAAATTAAAATTTCATGAGAGTGAAGTGAGAATCATAAAATTCATAATATACAGAACTTCAGGCATAGATAATCAAATTTTCATAGAGTTCTTAGATAGCTTCTTTCATTAATCACTCAAAAATTGCTCTCGTTTTCTACAGTCACAAGAGACAGAATAATTTTTGATTTTGAAAAATTAATATTGATGTTATTAGTCATTCGCAGATGCGATTCACAGGTGCTATTAATATTTGTAAATATTGTACTGAACAAAGAAATAGAGATGAAAAATCAAAATTTCATGAGAGTGAAGTAAGATTCATAAAATTTATAATATACTAATAACTACAGACATAGATAATCAAATTCTCATAGAGTTCTTAGATAGCTTCATCCATTAATCCCACAATAAATTGCTTACGTTTTCTGCAGACGCAAGAGACAGGCTAATTTTTTTTTTAAATGATTATTGATGTTATTCTCCAATCTCAAGTGTGGTTCGCGGGTGCGGTTCGCGGGTGCAGTTCGTGGGTGCGGTTCGCGAGTTTTGTTCGCGGGTATTGTTCGTAGGTACGGTTCGCGGGTTTCGGTTCGCGTGTGCGGCTCGTTGGTGCGGTTTGCAGGTACGGTTGGCGGATATTGTTCGCGGGTATTATTCGCTGGTTTGGTTCGCAGGTGCGGTTCGCAGGATCGGTTCGCGGGATCGGTCCGCGGGTGCGGTTCACAGGCGCGATTCGCGGGCGCTATCAATAGTTGTAAATATTGTACAGAACAAAGTAACAGAGATGAAAAATTGAAAATTTCATGAGTGTATTGTGAGATTCATGAAATTTATGATATACTGAACTACAGACATAGATAATCAAATTTTCATAGAGTTCTTGGATAGCTTCTTCCATTAATCACTCAGAAAATTGCTCGCGTTTTCTACAGTCGCAAGAGACAGAATAATTTCTTGATTTTGAAAAATTAATATTGATGTTATTAGTCATTCGCAGATGCGGTTCACAGGTGCTATTAATAATTATAAATATTGTACAGAACAAAGTAACGGAGATGAAAAATTAAATATTTCATGAAAATTAAGTAAGATTCATAAAATTTATAATATACTGAACTTCAAGCATAGATATTCAAATATTCATAGATGCAGACGCATGACAGGATAATTTTTTTTTCAATGATTATTGATGTTATTTTACATTCTCGAGTGTGATTCGCGGTCGCGATTCGCAAGTGTAATTCGCAGGTGTGGTTCGCGGGTGCGGTCGCAGGTATTGTTCCCGGGTGCGGTTCGCGGGTGCGGTTTGCAGGTACGATTCGCAGATATTGTTCGCGGGTATTGTTCTAGGTTGCGGTTCGCGGGTGCCTTTTCGCAGGTTCGGTTCGTGGGTACGGTTCGCGGGTGCGGTTCACGGGTTCGGATCGCGGGTGCGGTTCACAGGTTCGGATCGCGGGTGCGGTTCGCTGGAGCCGGTCGTGGGTGCGGATTGCAGGTATTGTTCGCGGGTGCGGTTCGCGGGTATTGTTCGCAGGTGCCGTTCGCGGGTTTCTGTTCGCGTGTGGGGCTCGTTGGTGCGGTTTGAAGGTACGGTTGGCGGATATTGTTCGCGGGTATTATTCGCTGGTTAGGTTCGCAGGTGCGGTTCGCAGGATCGGTTCGCGGGATCGGTCCGCGGGTGCGGTTCACAGGCGCGATTCGCGGGCGCTATTAATAGTTGTAAATATTGTACAGAACAAAGTAACAGAGATGAAAAATTGAAAATTTCATGAGTGTATTGTGAGATTCATGAAATTTATGATATACTGAACTACAGACATAAATAATCAAATTTTCATAGAGTTCTTAGATAGCTTCTTCCATTAATCACCCGAAAAATTGCTCGCGTTTTCTGCAGACGCATGAGACAGGATATATATATTTTTTTCAATGATTATTGATGTCATTTTCCATTCTCAAGTGTGATTCGCGGTCGCTATTCGCATGTGTGGTTCGCGGGTGCGGTTCGCGGGTATTGTTCGCGGGTATTGTTAGCGGGTATTTTTCGCGGGTATTGTTCGCGGGTATTGTTCTAGGTTGCGGTTCGCGGGTGCCTTTTCGCAGGTTCGGTTCGCGGGTGCGGTTCGCAATTACGGTTCGCGGGTGCGGTTCGCAGGAGCGATTCGCAGGCGCAATTAATTATTTTTAATATTGAACAGAACAATGTAACAGAGATGAAAAATTAAAAATTTCATGAGAGTGAAGTAAGATTCATAAAATTTATAGTATACTGAACTACAGACATAGATAATCAAATTTTCATAGAGTTATTAGGTAGCTTCTTCCATTAATCACTCAAAAAATTGGTCACGTTTTCTGCAGTCGCAAGAGACAGAATAATTTTTGATTTTGAAAAATGAATATTGATGTTATTAGTCATTCGCAGATGCGATTCACATGTGCTATTGATAATTTTAAATATTGTACAGAACAAAGAAACAGAGATGGTAAAATTAAAAATATCATGAGAGTGAAGTTAGATTCATAAAATTTTCAATATACTGAACTACAGACATAGATAATCAAATTTTCATAGAGTTCTTAGATAGCTTCTTCCATTAATCCCAGAATAAATTGCTCACGTTTTCTGCAGACGCAAGAGACAAGATAATTTTATTTCTGAGTGATTATTGATGTTATTTTCCAATCTCAATGTGTGATTTGCGGGCGCGATTCGCAAGTGTATTTTGTAGGTGTGGTTCGCGGGTGCGGTTCGCAGGTGCGCCTCGCAAGTATTGTTCGCGGGTGCGGTTCACGGGTATTGTTCCCGGGTGCGGTTCGCGGGTGCGGTTTGCAGGTACGATTCGCGGATATTGTTCGCGGGTATTGTTCTAGGTTGCGGTTCGCGGGTGCCTTTTCGCAGGTTCGGTTCGCGGTTGCGGTTCGCAATTACGGTTCGCGGGTGCGGTTTGCAATTACGGTTCGCGGGTGAGGTTCACAGGAGCGATTCGCAGACGCAATTAATTATTTTTAATATTGAACAGAACAATGTAACAGAGATGAAAAATTAAAAATTTCATGAGAGTGAAGTAAGATTCATAAAATTTATAATATACTGAACTACAGACATAAATAATCAAATTTTCATTGAGTTCTTAGGTAGCTTCTTCCATTAATCACTCATAAAATTGGTCACGTTTTCTGCAGTCGCAAGAGACAGAATAATTTTTGATTTTGAAAATGAATATTGATGTTATTAGTCATTCGCAGATGCGATTCACAGGTGCTATTAATATTTGTAAATATTGTACTGAACAAAGAAATAGAGATGAAAAATCAATAATTTCATGAGGGTGAAGTTAGATTCATAAAATTTTCAATATACTGAACTACAGACATAGATAATCAAATTTTCATAGAGTTCTTAGATAGCTTCTTCCATTAATCCCACAATAAATTGGTAACGTTTTCTGCAGACGCAAGAGACAAGATAATTTTTTTTCTGAGTGATTATTGATGTTATTTTCCAATCTCAATGTGTGATTTGCGGGCGCGATTCGCAAGTGTATTTTGTAGGTGTGGTTCGCGGGTGCGGTTCGCAGGTGCGCCTCGCAAGTATTGTTCGCAGGTACGGTTCGCGGGTGCGGTTCACGGGTTCGGATCGCGGGTGCGGTTCGCTGGAGCCGGTCGTGGATGCGGTTTGCAGGTATTGTTGGCGTGTGCGGTTCGCGGGTGCTGTTCGCGGGTGCGGTTCGCGGGTCCCTGTTCGCGGGTACGGTTTGAAGGTATGGTTCGCGGATACTGTTTGCTGGTGCGGTTCGCGGGTGCGGTTCGCGCGATCGATTCTCGGAATTGGCTCGCGGGTGCAGTTCGTGGGTGCGGTTCGCGAGTATTGTTCGCGGATGCGGTTCGTGGGTATTGTTCGCAGGTACTGTTCGCTGGAGCCGGTCGTGGGTGCGGTTCGTGGGTACGGTTCGTGGGTGCGGTTCACAGGTTCGGATCGCGGGTGCGGTTCGCTGGAGCCGGTCGTGGGTGCGGATCGCAGGTATTGTTCGCGGGTGCGGTCCGCTGGTGCGGTTCGCGGGTATTGTTCGCTGGTGCCGTTCGCGGGTTTCTGTTCGCGTGTGCGGCTCGTGGGTGCGGTTTGCAGGTACAGTTGGAGGATATTGTTCGCGGGTATTATTCGCTGGTTAGGTTCGCAGGTGCGGTTCGCAGGACCGGTTCGCGGGAGCGGTCTGCGGGTGCGGTTTAAAGGCGCGATTCGTTTGCGCTATTAATAGTTGTAAATATTGTACAGAACAAAGTAACAGAGATGAAAAATTGAAAATTTCATGAGTGTGTTGTGAGACTCATGAAATTTATGATATACTGAACTACAGACATTGATAATCAAATTTTCATAGAGTATTCAGATAGCTTCTTCCATCAATCCCACAATAAATTGCTCACGTTTTCTGCAGACGCAAGAGACAGGCTAATTTTTTTTAAATGATCATTGATGTTAGTCCCCATTTTCAATTGTGGTTCGTGGGTGCGGTTCGCGGGTGCAGTTTGTGGGTGCGGTTCGCGGGTGCGGTTCGCAGGCGCTATTAATAGAATAATTTTTTGATTTCAAAAATAAGTATTGATGTTATTAGTCATTTGCAGATGCGATACGCGGGTGCTATTGATAATTTTAAGTATTGTACTGAACAATGTAACTGAGATGAAAAATTAAAAATTTCATGAGAGTAAAGTAAGATTCATACAATTTATAATATACTAATAACTACAGAAATAGATAATCAAATTCTCATAGAGTTCTTAGATAGCTTCATCCATTAATCCCACAATAAATTGCTTACGTTTTCTGCAGACGCAAGAGACAGGCTAATTTTTTTTTTAAATGATTATTGATGTTTTTCTCCAATCTCAAGTGAGGTTCGCGGGTGCGGATCGCGGGTGCGATTCGAGGGTGCAGTTCGTGGGTGCGTTTCGCGAGTATTGTTCCCGGGTGCGGTTTGCAGGTACGATTCGCGGATATTGTTCGCGGGTATTGTTCTAGGTTGCGGTTCGCGGGTGCCTTTTCGCAGGTTCGGTTCGCGGGTGCGGTTCGCAATTACGGTTCGCGGGTGCAGTTCGCAGGAGCGATTCGCAGGAGCAATTAATTATTTTTAATATTGAACAGAACAATGTAACAGAGATGAAAAATTGAGTATTTCATGAGAGTGAAGTAAGATTCATAAAATTCATAATATACTGAACTACAGACATAGATAATCAAATTTTCATAGAGTTCTTAGGTAGCTTCTTCCATTAATCACTCAAAAAATTGGTCACATTTTTTGCAGTCGCAAGAGACAGAATAATTTTTAATTTTATACATAAAATTTATAATATACTAATAACTACAGACATAGATAATCAAATTCTCATAGAGTTCTTAGATAGCTTCATCCATTAATCCCACAATAAATTGCTTACGTTTTCTGCAGACGCAAGAGACAGGCTAATTTTTTTTTTAAATGATTATTGATGTTATTCTCCAATCTCAAGTGTGGTTCGCGGGTGCAGTTCGTGGGTGCGGTTCGCGAGTATTGTTCGCGGGTGCGATTCGCGGGTATTTTTCGTAGGTACGGTTCGCTGGAGCCGGTCGTGGGTGCGGTTCGTGGGTACGGTTCGCGGATGCGGTTCACAGGTTCGAATCGCGGGTGCGGTTCACAGGTTCGGATCGCGGGTGCGTTTCGCTGGAGCCGGTCGTGGGTGCGGATTGCAGGTATTGTTCGCGGGTGCGGTTCGCGGGTATTGTTCGCTGGTGCCGTTCGCGGGTTTCTGTTCGCGTGGCGGCTCGTTGGTGCGGTTTGCAGGTACGGTTGGCGGATATTGTTCGTGGGTATTATTCGCTGGTTAGGTTCGCAGGTGCGGTTCGCAGGATCGGTTCGCGTGATCGGTCCGCGGGTGCGGGTCACAGGCGCGATTCGCGGGCGCTATTAATAGTTGTAAATATTGTACAGAACAAAGTAACAGAGATGAAAAATTGAAAATTTCATGAGTGTATTGTGAGATTCATGAAATTTATGATATACTGAACTACAGACATAGATAATCAAATTTTCATAGAGTTCTTAGATAGCTTCTTCCATTAATCCCACAATAAATTGCTCACGTTTTCTGCAGACGCAAGAGACAAGATAATTTTTTTTCTGAGTGATTATTGATGTTATTTTCCAATCTCAATGTGTGATTTGCGGGCGCGATTCGCAAGTGTATTTTGTAGGTGTGGTTCGCGGGTGCGGTTCGCAGGTGCGCCTCGCAAGTATTGTTCGCAGGTACGGTTCGCGGGTGCGGTTCACGGGTTCGGATCGCGGGTGCGGTTCGCTGGAGCCGGTCGTGGGTGCGGTTTGCAGGTCCCTGTTCGCGGGTACGGTTTGAAGGTATGGTTCGCGGATATTGTTCGCTAGTGCGGTTCGCGGGTGCGGTTCGCGCGATCGATTCGCGGGATTGGCTCGCGGGTGCGGTTCACAGGCTCGATTTGCGGGCGCTATTTATAATTGTAAATATTGTACAGAACGAAGTAACAGAAATGAAAATTCAAAAATATCACGAGAGTAAAGTAAGATTCATAAAATTTATAATATACTGAACTACAGGCATAGAAAATCAAATTTTCATAGAGTTCATAGATAGCTTCTTCCATTAATCACTCAAATAATTGCTCGCGTTTTCTACAGTCACAAGAGACAGAATAATTTCTTGATTTTGAAAAATAAATATTGATGTTATTAGTCATTCGCAGATGCGATTCACAGGTGCTATTAATATTTGTAAATATTGTACTGAACAAAGAAATAGAGATGAAAAATCAATAATTTCATGAGAGTGAGGTAAGATTCATAAAATTTATAATATACTGAACTTCGGGCATAGATATTCAAATTTTTGATAGAGTACTTAGATAGCTTCTTCCATTAATCACCCGAAAAATTGCTCGCGTTTTCTGCAGACGCATGAGACAGGATATATATATTTTTTTCAATGATTATTGATGTTATTTTCCATTCTCAAGTGTGAATCGCGGTCGCTATTCGCAGGTGTGGTTCGCGAGTGCGGTTCGCGGGTATTGTTCGCGGGTATTGTTCGCGGGTATTGTTCGCGGGTATTGTTAGCGGGTATTTTTCGCGGATATTGTTCGCGGGTATTGTTCGCGGGTATTGTTCGCGGGTATTGTTCGCGGGTATTGTTCGCGGGTATTGTTCGCGGGTATTGTTCGCGGGTATTATTCGGGGGTATTGTTCGCGGTTATTGTTCGTGGGTGCGGTTCGCGGGTGCCTGTTCGCAGGTGCGATTCGCGGGTGCTATTAATAATTTTGAATATTGTACTGAACAATGTAACAGAGATGAAAAATTAAAAATTTCATGAGAGTGAAGTGAGAATCATGAAATTTATAATATACAGAACTTCAGGCATAGATAATCAAATTTTCATAGAGTATTTATATAGCTTCTTCCATCAATCCCACAATAAATTGCTCACGTTTTCTGCAGACGCAAGAGACAGGCTAATTTTTTAAATGATCATTGATGTTAGTCCCCATTCTCAAGTGTGGTTTGTGGGTGCGGTTCGCAGGCGCTATTAATAGAATAATTTTTTGATTTCAAAAATAAGTATTGATGTTATTAGTCATTTGCAGATGCGATTCGCGGGTGCTATTAATAATTTTAAGTATTGTACTGAACAATGTAACTGAGATGAAAAATTAAAAATTTCATGAGAGTGAAGTAAGATTCATAAAATTTATAATATACTAATAACTACAGACATAGATAATCAAATTCTCATAGAGTTCTTAGATAGCTTCATCCATTAATCCCACAATAAATTGCTTACGTTTTCTGCAGACGCAAGAGACAGGCTAATTTTTTTTTTAAATGATTATTGATGTTATTCTCCAATCTCAAGTGTGGTTCGCGGGTGCGGTTCGCGGGTGCAGTTCGTGGGTGCAGTTCGTGGGTGCGGTTCGCGAGTATTGTTCGCGGGTGCGATTCGCGGGTATTGTTCGTAGGTACGGTTCGCTGGAGCCGGTCGTGGGTGCGGTTCGTGGGTATTGTTCGCGGGTGCGATTCGCGGGTATTGTTCGTAGGTACGGTTCGCTGGAGCCGGTCGTGGGTGCGGTTCGTGGGTACGGGTCGCGGGTGCGGTTCGTGGGTACGGTTCGCGGGTGCGGTTCACAGGTTCGGATCGCGGGTGCGGTTCGCTGGAGCCGGTCGTGGGTGCGGATTGCAGGTATTGTTCGCGGGTGCGGTTCGCGGGTATTGTTCGCTGGTGCCGTTCGCGGGTTTCTGTTCGCGTGTGCGGCTCGTTGGTGCGGTTTGCAGGTACGGTTGGCGGATATTGTTCGCGGGTATTATTCGCTGGTTAGGTTCGCAGGTGCGGTTCGCAGGATCGGTTCGCGGGATCGGTCCGCGGGTGCGGTTCACAGGCGCGATTCGCGGGCGCTCTTAATAGTTGTAAATATTGTACAGAACAAAGTAACAGAGATGAAAAATTGAAAATTTCATGAGTGTATTGTGAGATTCATGAAATTTATGATATACTGAACTACAGACATAGATAATCAAATTTTCATAGAGTTCTTAGATAGCTTCTTCCATTAATCACTCAAAAAATTGCTCGCGTTTTCTACAGTCGCAAGAGACAGAATAATTTCTTGATTTTGAAAAATTAATATTGATGTTATTAGTCATTCGCAGATGCGGTTCACAGGTGCTATAATTAATTATAAATATTGTACAGAACAAAGTAACGGAGATGAAAAATTAAAAATTTCATGAAAATTAAGTAAGATTCATAAAATTTATAATATACTGAACTTCAAGCATAGATATTCAAATTTTCATAGAGTATTTAGATAGCTTCTTCCATTAATCCCACAATAAATTGCTCACGTTTTCTGCAGACGCATGACAGGATAATTTTTTTTTCAATGATTATTGATGTTATTTTACATTCTCAAGTGTGATTCGCGGTCGCGATTCGCAAGTGTAATTCGCAGGTGTGATTCGCGGGTGCGGTCGCAGGTACTGTTCGCGGATGCGGTTCGTGGGTGCGGCTCGCGGGTATTGTTCCCGGGTGCGGTTCGCGGGTGCGGTTTGCAGGTACGATTCGCGGATATTGTTCGCAGGTATTGTCCTAGGTTGCGGTTCGCGGGTGCCTTTTCGCAGGTTCGGTTCGCGGTTGCGGTTCGCAATTACGGTTCGCGGGTGAGGTTCGCAGGAGCGATTCGCAGACGCAATTAATTATTTTTAATATTGAACAGAACAATGTAACAGAGATGAAAAATTAAAAATTTCATGAGAGTGAAGTAAGATTCATAAAATTTATAATATACTGAACTACAGACATAGATAATCAAATTTTCATTGAGTTCTTAGGTAGCTTCTTCCATTAATCACTCATAAAATTGGTCACATTTTCTGCAGTCGCAAGAGACAGAATAATTTTTTGATTTTGAAAAATGAATATTGATGTTATTAGTCATTCGCAGATGCGATTCACATGTGCTATTGATAATTGTAAATATTGTACAGAACAAAGAAACAGAGATGGTAAAATTAAAAATATCATGAGAGTGAAGTTAGATTCATAAAATTTTCAATATACTGAACTACAGACATAGATAATCAAATTTTCATAGAGTTCTTAGATAGCTTCTTCCATTAATCCCACAATAAATTGCTCACGTTTTCTGCAGACGCAAGAGACAAGATAATTTTTTTTCTGAGTGATTATTGATGTTATTTTCCAATCGCAATGTGTGATTTGCGGGCGCGATTCGCAAGTGTATTTTGTAGGTGTGGTTCGCGGGTGCGGTTCGCAGTTGCGCCTCGAAAGTATTGTTCGCAGGTACGGTTCGCGGGTGCGGTTCACGGGTTCGGATCGCGGGTGCGGTTCGCTGGAGCCGGTCGTGGGTGCGGTTTGCAGGTATTGTTGGCGTGTGCGGTTCGCGGGTGCTGTTCGCGGGTGCGGTTCGCGGGTCCCTGTTCGCGGGTACGGTTTGAAGGTATGGTTCGCGGATATTGTTCGCTGGTGCGGTTCGCGGGTGCGGTTCGCGCGATCGATTCGCGGGATTGGCTCGCGGGTGCGGTTCACAGGCGCGATTTGCGGGCGCTATTTATAATTGTACATATTGTACAGAACGAAGTAACAGAAATGGAAAATCAAAAATATCACGAAAGTAAAGTAAGATTCATAAAATTTATAATATACTGAACTACAGGCATAGAAAATCAAATTTTCATAGAGTTCATAGATAGCTTCTTCCATTAGTCACTCAAATAATTGCTCGCGTTTTCTACAGTCACAAGAGACAGAATAATTTTTGATTTTGAAAAATAAATATTGATGTTATTAGTCATTCGCAGATGCGATTCGCAGGTGCTATTAATATTTGTAAAAATTGTACTGAACAAAGAAATAGAGATGAAAAATCAATAATTTCATGAGAGTGAAGTAAGATTCATAAAATTTATAATATACTGAACTTCAGGCATAGATATTCAAGTTTTCATAGAGTTCTTAGATAGCTTCTTCCATTAATCACCCGAAAAATTGCTCGCGTTTTCTGCAGACGCATGAGACAGGATATATATATTTTTTTCAATGATTATTGATGTTATTTTCCATTCTCAAGTGTGATTCGCGGTCGCTATTCGCTTGTGTGGTTCGCGGGTGCGGTTCGCGGGTATTGTTCGCGGGTATTGTTCGCGGGTATTGTTAGCGGGTATTTTTCGCGGGTATTGTTCGCGGGTATTGTTCGCGGGTATTGTTTGCGGGTATTGTTCGCGGGTATTGTTCGCGGGTATTGTTCGTGGGTATTGTTCGCAGGTATTGTTCGCGGGTATTGTTGGCGGGTATTATTCGGGGGTATTGTTCGCGGTTATTGTTCGCGGGTGCGGTTCGCGGGTGCTTGTTCGCAGGTGCGATTCGCGGGTGCTATTAATAATTTTGAATATTGTACTGAACAATGTAACAGAGATGAAAAATTAAAAATTTCATGAGAGTGAAGTGAGAATCATAAAATTTATGATATACAGAACTTCAGGCATAGATAATCAAATTTTCATAGAGTTCTCAGATAGCTTCTTCCATTAATCACCCAAAAAATTGCTCGCGTTTTCTGCAGACGCATGAGACAGGATATATATATTTTTTTCAATGAATATTGATGTTATTTTCCATTCTCAAGTGTGATTCGCGGTCGCTATTCGCAAGTGTAATTCGCATGTGTGGTTCGCGGGTGCGGTTCGCGGGTATTGTTCGCGGGTATTGTTCGCGGGTGCGGCTCGCGGGTATTGTTCGCGGGTGCGGTTCGCGGGTATTGTTAGCGGGTGCGGTTCGCAGTTGCGATTAATTATTTTAAATATTGTACAGAACAATGCAACAGGGGTGAGAAATTGAAAATTTCATGAGAGTAAAGTGAGAATCATAAAATTTATGATATACTGAACTTCAGGCATAGATAATCAAATTTTCATAGAGTTCTTAGATAGCTTCTTCCATTAATCACTCAAAAAATTGCTCGCGTTTTCTACAGTCGCAAGAGACAGAATATTTTTTTGATTTTGAAAAATAAATATT
The DNA here is from genome assembly GCA_013387265.2 of Cryptolaemus montrouzieri. Classification (NCBI taxonomy): domain Eukaryota; kingdom Metazoa; phylum Arthropoda; class Insecta; order Coleoptera; family Coccinellidae; genus Cryptolaemus; species Cryptolaemus montrouzieri. The sequence continues at coordinate 51,187,241 of JABFTP020000103.1, forward strand.
GATGTTATTAGTCTTTCGCAGATGCGATTCACAGGTGCTATTAATAATTGTAAATATTGTACAGAACAAAGAAACAGAGATGAAAGATTAAAAATTTCATGAGAGTGAAGTAAGATTCATAAAATTTATAATATACTGAACTACAGACATAGATAATCAAATTTTCATAGAGTTCTTAGATAGCTTCTTGCATTAATCCCACAATGAATTGCTCACGTTTTCTGCAGACGCATGAGACAGGATATATATATTTTTTTCAATGATTATTGATGTTATTTTCCAATCTCAAGTGTGATTTGCGGACGCGATTCGCAAGTGTAATTTGCAGGTGTGGTTCGCGGGTAAAAAGATGAAAAATTGAAAATTTCACGAGAGTAAAGTAAGATTTATTTAATTTATCATATACTGAACTACAGGCATATACAATCAAATTTTCATAGAGTTCTTAGATAGCTTCTTTCATTAATCCCACAATAAATTGCTCACGTTTTCTGCAGACGAAAGAGACAGAATAATTGTTTTTTCGGAAAATGATAATTGATGTTATTTGCCATTCTCAAGTGTGATCCACAGGCGCGATTCGCAAGTGTAATTCGCAGGTGTGGTTCGCGGGTGCCGTTTGCGGGTATTGTTCGCGGGTGCGGTTCGCGGGTGCGGTTCACAGGCGCGATTTGCGGGCGCTATTTATAATTGTAAATATTGTACAGAACGAAGTAACAGAAATGAAAATTCAAAAATATCACGAGAGTAAAGTAAGATTCATAAAATTTATAATATACTGAACTACAGGCATAGAAAATCAAATTTTCATAGAGTTCATAGATAGCTTCTTCATTAATCCCACAATAGATAGATCACACTGCAGACGCAAAAAACAGGAAAATTTTTTTTTTAATGATTATTGATGTATTTTCCATTCTCAAGTGTGATTCGCGGGCGCGATTCGCAAGTGTAATTCGCAGGTGTGGTTCGCGGGTACGGTTCGCGAGTATTGTTATCGGGTGCGGTTCGCGGAGATTGTTCGCAGGTACGGTTCGCTGGAGCCGGTCGTGGGTGCGGTTCGTGGGTACGGTTCGCGGTTGCGGTTCACGGGTTCGGATCGCGGGTGCGGTTCGCTGGAGCCGGTCGTGGGTGCGGTTTGCAGGTATTGTTGGCAGGTGCGGTTCGCGGGTGCTGTTCGTGGGCGCGGTTCGCGGGTCCATGTACGCGGGTGCGGTTCGCGGGTGCGGTTTGAAGGTATGGTTCGCGGATATCGTTTGCGGGTATTGTTCGCTGGTGCGGTTCGCGGGTGCCGTTCGCGCGATCCATTCGCGTGATTGGTTCGCGGGTGCGGTACACAGGCGCGATTTGCGGGCGCTATTTATAATTGTAAATATTGTACAGAACGAAGTAACAGAGATGAAAAATCAAAAATATCATGAGCGTAAAGTAAGATTCATAAAATTTATAATATACTGAACTACAGGCATAGAAAATCAAATTTTCATAGAGTTCATAGATAGCTTCTTCATTAATCCCACAATAGATTGATCACACTGCAGACGCAAAAAACAAGAAAATTTTTTGTTTTAATGATTATTGATGTATTTTCCATTCTCAAGAGTGATTCGCGGGCGCGATTCGCAAGTGTAATTCGCAGGTGTGGTTCGCGGGTGCGGTTCGCGGGTATTGTTCGCATGTGCGGATCGCGGGTGCGGTTCGCGGGTGCCTGTTCGCAGGTGCGATTCGCGGGTGCTATTAATAATTTTGAATATTGTACTGAACAATGTAACTGAGATGAAAAATTAAAAATTTCATGAGAGTGAAGTGAGAATCATAAAATTTATAATATACAGAACTTCAGGCATAGATAATCAAATTTTCATAGAGTTCTTAGATAGCTTCTTCCATTAATCACCCAAAAAATTGCTCGCGTTTTCTGCAGACGCATGAGACAGGATATATATTTTTTCTTCAATTATTATTGATGTTATTTTCCATTCTCAAGTGTGATTCGCGGTCGCTATTCGCAAGTGTAATTTGCATGTGTGGTTCGCGGGTAATGTTCGCAGGTATTGTTCGCCGGTAATGTTCGCGGGTATTGTTCGCGGGTATTGTTCGCGGGTATTGTTCGCGGGTATTGTTCGCGGGTATTGTTCGCGGGTGCGGCTCGCGGGTATTGTTCGCGGGTGCGGTTCGCGGGTACCTGTTCGCAGGTGCGATTCGCGGGTGCTATTAATAATTTTGAATATTGTACTGAACAATGTAACTGAGATGAAAAATTGAAAATTTCATGAGAGTAAAAAGAGAATCATAAAATTTATGATATACTGAACTTCAGGCATAGATAATCAAATTTTCATAGAGTATTTAGATAGCTTCTTCCATCAATCCCACAATGAATTGCTCACGTTTTCTGCAGACGCAAGAGACAGGCTAATTTTTTTCAAATGATCATTGATGTTAGTCCCCATTCTCAGGTGTGGTTTGTGGGTGCGGTTCGCAGGCGCTATTAATAGAATAATTTTTTGATTTCAAAAATAAGTATTGATGTTATTTGTCATTTGCAGATGCGATTCGTGGGTGCTATTAATAATTTTAAGTATTGTACTGAACAATGTAACTGAGAAGAAAAATTATGAATTTCATGAGAGTGAAGAAAGATTCATAAAATTTATAATATACTAATAACTACAGACATAGATAATCAAATTCTCATAGAGTTCTTAGATAGCTTCATCCATTAATCCCACAATAAATTGCTTACGTTTTCTGCAGACGCAAGAGACAGGCTAATTTTTTTTTAAATGATTATTGATGTTATTCTCCAATCTCAAGTGTGGTTCGCGGGTGCGGTTCGCGGGTGCAGTTCGTGGGTGCGGTTCGCGAGTATTGTTCGCGGGTGCGATTCGCGGGTATTGTTCGTAGGTACGGTTCGCTGGAGCCGGTCGTGAGTGCGGTTCGTGGGTACGGTTAGCGGGTGCGGTTCACAGGTTCGGATCGCGGGTGCGGTTCGCTGGAGCCGGTCGTGGGTGCGGATTGCAGGTATTGTTCGCGGGTGCGGTTCGCAGGTACTGTTCGCTGGTGCCGTTCGCGGGTTTCTGTTCGCGTGTGCGGCTCGTTGGTGCGGTTTGCAGGTACGGTTGGCGGATATTGTTCGCGGGTATTATTCGCTGGTTAGGTTCGCAGGTGCGGTTCGCAGGATCGGTTCGCGGGATCGGTTTGCGGGTGCGGTTCACAGGCGCGATTCGCGGGCGCTATTAATAGTTGTAAATATTGTACAGAACAAAGTAACAGAGATGAAAAATTGAAAATTTCATGAGTGTATTGTGAGATTCATGAAATTTATGATATACTGAACTACAGACATAGATAATCAAATTTTCATAGAGTTCTTAGATAGCTTCTTCCATTAATCACTCGAAAAATTGCTCGCGTTTTCTACAGTCGCAAGAGACAGAATAATTTATTGATTTTGAGAAATTAATATTGATGTTATTAGTCATTCGCAGATGCGGTTCACAGGTGCTATTAATAATTATAAATATTGTACAGAACAAAGTAACGGAGATGAAAAATTAAAATTTCATGAAAATTAAGTAAGATTCATAAAATTTATAATATACTGAACTTCAAGCATAGATATTCAAATTTTCATAGAGTATTTAGATAGCTTCTTCCATTAATCCCACAATAAATTGCTCACGTTTTCTGCAGACGCATGACAGGATAATTTTTTTTTCAATGATTATTGATGTTATTTTACATTCTCAAGTGTGATTCGCGGTCGCGATTCGCAAGTGTAATTCGCAGGTGTGGTTCGCGGGTGCGGTCGCAGGTATTGTTCGCGGATGCGGTTCGCGGGTGCGGCTCGCGAGTATTGTTCCCGGGTGCGGTTCGCGGGTGCGGTTTGCAGGTACGATTCGCGGATATTGTTCGCGGGTATTGTTCTAGGTTGCGGTTCGCGGGTGCCTTTTCGCATGTTCGGTTCGCGGTTGCGGTTTGCAATTACGGTTCGCGGGTGCGGTTTGCAATTACGGTTCGCGGGTGCGGTTCGCAGGAGCGATTCGCAGACGCAATTAATTATTCTTAATATTGAACAGAACAATGTAACAGAGATGAAAAATTAAAAATTTCATGAGAGTGAAGTAAGATTCATAAAATTTATAATATACTGAACTACAGACATAGATAATCAAATTTTCATTGAGTTCTTAGGTAGCTTCTTCCATTAATCACTCATAAAATTGGTCACGTTTTCTGCAGTCGCAAGAGACAGAATAATTTTTTGATTTTGAAAAATGAATATTGATGTTATTAGTCATTCGCAGATGCGATTCACATGTGCTATTGATAATTGTAAATATTGTACAGAACAAAGAAACAGAGATGGTATAATTAAAAATATCATGAGAGTGAAGTTAGATTCATGAAATTTTCAATATACTGAACTACAGACATAGATAATCAAATTTTTATAGAGTTCTTAGATAGCTTCTTCCATTAATCCCACAATAAATTGCTCACGTTTTCTGCAGACGCAAGAGACAAGATAATTTTTTTTCTGAGTGATTATTGATGTTATTTTCCAATCTCAATGTGTGATTTGCGGGCGCGATTCGCAAGTGTATTTTGTGGGTGTGGTTCGCGGGTGCGGTTCGCAGGTGCGCCTCGCAAGTATTGTTCGCAGGTACGGTTCGCGGGTGCGGTTCACGGGTTCGGATCGCGGGTGCGGTTCGCTGGAGCCGGTCGTGGGTGCGGTTTGCAGGTATTGTTGGCGTGTGCGGTTCGCGGGTGCTGTTCGCGGGTGCGGTTCGCGGGTCCCTGTTCGCGGGTACAGTTTGAAGGTATGATTCGCGGATATTGTTCGCTGGTGCGGTTCGCGGGTGCGGTTCGCGCGATCGATTCGCGGGATTGGCTCGCGGGTGCGGTTCACAGACGCGATTTGCGGGCGCTATTTATAATTGTAAATATTGTACAGAACGAAGTAACAGAAATGAAAATTAAAAATATCACGAGAGTAAAGTAAGATACATAAAATATATAATATACTGAACTACAGGCATAGAAAATCAAATTTTCATAGAGTTCATAGATAGCTTCTTCCATTAATCACTCAAATAATTGCTCGCGTTTTCTACAGTCACAAGAGACAGAATAATTTTTGATTTTGAAAAATAAATATTGATGTTATTAGTCATTCGCAGATGCGATTCACAGGTGCTATTAATATTTGTAAATATTGTACTGAACAAAGAAATAGAGATGAAAAATCAATAATTTCATGAGAGTGAAGTAAGATTCATAAAATTTATAATATACTGAACTTCAGGCATAGATATTCAAATTTTCATAGATTTCTTAGATAGCTTCTTCCATTAATCACCCGAAAAATTGCTCGCGTTTTCTGCAGACGCATGAGACAGGATATATATATTTTTTCAATGATTATTGATGTTATTTTCCATTCTCAAGTGTGATTCGCGGTCGCTATTCGCAAGTGTAATTCGCATGCGTGGTTCGCGGGTGCGGTTCGCGGGTATTGTTCGCGGGTATTGTTCGCGGGTATTGTTCGCGGTTATTGTTCGCGGGTATTGTTCGCGGGTATTGTTCGCGGGTATTGTCCGCGGGTATTGTTCGCGGGTATTGTTCACGGGTATTGTTCGTGGGTATTGTTCGCGGGTATTGTTCGCGGGTATTGTTCGAGGGTATTGTTCGCGGTTATTGTTCGCGGGTGCGGCTCGCGGGTATTGTTCGCGGGTATTGTTCGCGGGTGCGGTTCGCGGGTGCCTGTTCGCAGGTGCGATTCGCGAGTGCTATTAATAATTTTGAATATTGTACTGAACAATGTAACAGAGATGAAAAATTAAAAATTTCATGAGAGTGAAGTGAGAATCATAAAATTTATAATATACAGAACTTCAGGCATAGATAATCAAATTTTCATAGAGTATTTAGATAGCTTCTTCCATTAATCCCACAATAAATTGCTCACGTTTTCTGCAGACGCATGAGACAGGATATATATATTTTTTTCAATGATTATTGATGTTATTTTCCATTCTCAAGTGTGATTCGCGGTCGCTATTTGCAAGTGTAATTCGCATGTGTGGTTCGCGGGTGCGGTTCGCGGGTATTGTTCCCGGGTATTGTTCGCGGGTGCGGCTCGCGGGTATTGTTCGCGGGTGCGGTTCGCGGGTATTGTTAGCGGGTGCGGTTTGCTGTTGCGATTCGCGGGCGCTAATAATTATTTTAAATATTGTACAGAACAATGCAACAGAGGTGAAAAATTGAAAATTTCATGAGAGTAAAGTGAGAATCATAAAATTTATGATATACTGAACTTCAGGCATAGATAATCAAATTTTCATAGAGTTCTTAGATAGCTTCCTCCATTAATCACTCAAAAAATTGCTCGCGTTTTCTACAGTCACAAGAGACAGAATAATTTTTGATTTTGAAAAATAAATATTGATGTTATTAGTCATTCGCAGATGCGATTTACAGGTGCTATTAATATTTGTATATATTGTACTGAACAAAGAAATAGAGATGAAAAATCAAAATTTCATGAGAGTGAAGTAAGATTCATAAAATTTATAATATACTGAACTTCAGGCATAGATATTCAAATTTTCATAGAGTTCTTAGATAGCTTCTTCCATTAATCACTCAAATAATTGCTCGCGTTTTCTACAGTCGCAAGAGACAGAATATTTTTTGATTTTGAAAAATAAATATTGATGTTATTAGTCTTTCGCAGATGCGATTCACAGGTGCTATTAATAATTGTAAATATTGTACAGTACAAAGAAACAGAGATGAAAGATTAAAAATTTCATGAGAGTGAAGTAAGATTCATAAAATTTATAATATACTGAACTACAGACATAGATAATCAAATTTTCATAGAGTTCTTAGATAGCTTCTTGCATTAATCCCACAATGAATTGCTCACGTTTTCTGCAGACGCATGAGACAGGATATATATATTTTTTTCAATGATTATTGATGTTATTTTCCAATCTCAAGTGTGATTTGCGGACGCGATTCGCAAGTGTAATTTGCAGGTGTGGTTCGCGGGTAAAAAGATGAAAAATTGAAAATTTCACGGGAGTAAAGTAAGATTTATATAATTTATCATATACTGAACTACAGGCATATACAATCAAATTTTCATAGAGTTCTTAGATAGCTTCTTTCATTAATCCCCTAATAAATTGATCACGTTTTCTGCAGACGAAAGAGACAGAATAATTGTTTTTTTGGAAAATGATAATTGATGTTTTTTGCCATTCTCAAGTGTGATCCACAGGCGCGATTCGCAAGTGTAATTCGCAGGTGTGGTTCGCGGGTGCGGTTTGCGGGTATTGTTCGCGGGTGCGGTTCGCGGGTGCGGTTCGCAGGCGCTGTTAATAGAATAATTTTTTGATTTTGAAAAATAAGTATTGATGTTATTAGTCATTTGCAGATGCGATTCGCGGGTGCTATTAATAATTTTAAATATTGTACTGAACAATGTAACTGAGATGAAAAATTAGAAATTTCATGAGAGTGAAGTAAGATTCATAAAATTTATAATATACTAACAACTACAGACATAGGTAATCAAATTTTCATAGAGTTCTTAGATAGCTTCATCCATTAATCCCACAATAAATTGCTCACGTTTTCTGCAGACGCAAGAGACAGGCTAATTTTTTTTTGAATGCTTATTGATGTTATTTTCCAATCTCAAGTATGATTTGCGGACGCGATTCGCAAGTGTAATTTGCAGGTGTGGTTCGCGGGTAAAAAGATGAAAAATTGAAAATTTCACGAGAGTAAAGTAAGATTTATATAATTTATCATATACTGAACTACAGGCATATACAATCAAATTTTCATAGAGTTCTTAGATAGCTTCTTTCATTAATCCCTAATAAATTGATCACGTTTTCTGCAGACGAAAGAGACAGAATAATTGTTTTTTTGGAAAATGATAATTGATGTTTTTTGCCATTCTCAAGTGTGATCCACAGGCGCGATTCGCAAGTGTAATTCGCAGGTGTGGTTCGCGGGTGCGGTTTGCGGGTATTGTTCGCGGGTGCGGTTCGCGGGTGCGGTTCGCAGGCGCTGTTAATAGAATAATTTTTTGATTTTGAAAAATAAGTATTGATGTTATTAGTCATTTGCAGATGCGATTCGCGGGTGCTATTAATAATTTTAAATATTGTACTGAACAATGTAACTGAGATGAAAAATTAGAAATTTCATGAGAGTGAAGTAAGATTCATAAAATTTATAATATACTAACAACTACAGACATAGGTAATCAAATTTTCATAGAGTTCTTAGATAGCTTCATCCATTAATCCCACAATAAATTGCTCACGTTTTCTGCAGACGCAAGAGACAGGCTAATTTTTTTTGAATGATTATTGATGTTATTCTCCATTCTCAAGTGTGGTTCGCGGGTGCGGTTCGCGGGTGCAGTTCGTGGGTTCGGTTCGCGAGTATTGTTCGTGGGTGCGGTTCGCGGGTATTGTTCGCTGGTACGGATCGCAGGTGCGGTTCACAGGTGTGATTCGCGGATGCTATTAATTATTGTAAAATTTTTATTGTTCGCGGGTGCGGTTCGCGGGTATCGTTTGCGGGTGCGGTTTGCGGGTGAGGTTCGCGGAATGTGGTTCGCGGGATGTGGTTCGCAGGTGCGGTTCGCATGTGCGGTTTGTGGGTGCGGTTCGCGGGTGCCTCCCGCGGGTGCGATTCGTGGGTGCATGCCCGCGGGTGCGGTTCGCGGGTGCGTTTCGCAATTAGGGTTCGCGGGTGCGGTTAACAGGTGCAGTTCACAGGTACGATTAGCGGGTGCTATTAATAATTGTAAATATTGTACAGATCAATGCAACACAGATAGAAAATCAAAAATTTCAGGAGAGTGAAGTGAGAATCTTAAAATTTAAAATATACTGATTTTCAGGTATAGATAATCAAATTTTCATAGAGTTCTTAGATAGCTTCTTCTATGTAAGATAGATGAAAAATTAAAAATTTCATGAGAGTGAAGTAAGATTCATAAAATTCATAAGATACTGAACTACAGGCATAGATAATAAAATTTTCATAGAGTTCTTAGGTAACTTCTTCCACTAATCCCACAATAAGTTGCTCACGTTTTCAGCAGACGCAAGAAACAGGATAACTTTTTTTCAATGATTATTGATGTTTTTAGCCATTCTCAAGTGTGATTCGCAAGTTTACAATGCAGGTGAGGTTCGCGGGTGTGGTTCGCGGGTGCGGTTCGCGTATATTGTTCGTGTGTGCGGTTCGCTGGTATTGTTCGCGGGTGCAGTTAGCGGGAGCTATTAATAATTGTAAATATTGTACAGAATAATGTAACACAGATGAAAAATTAAAAAGTTCAGGAGAGGGAAGTGAGAATCTTAAAATTCATAATATACTGAACTACAGGCATAGATGATAAAATTTTCATAGTGTTCTCAGGTAACTCCTTCCATTAGTCCCACAATAAATTGCCCACGTTTTCTGCAGACGCAAGAAACAGGATAATTTTTTTTTCAATGATTATTGATGTTTTTAGCCATTCTCAAGTGTGATTCGCAAGCACGATTCGCAAGTTTAAAACGAAGGTGTGGTTCGCGGGTGTGGTTCGCGGGTATTGTTCGCGGATGCAGTTAGCGGGTGCTATTAATAATTGTAAATATTGTACAGAACAATGTAACAGAAATGAAAAATATAAAATTTCATGAGAGAGAAGTGAGAATCCCAAAATTTATAATATACTGAAGTACAGGCATAGATAATCAAATTTTAATAGAGATCTTAGATAGCTTCTTCCATTGTTCCCAAAAGAAATTTCTCCCGTTTTCTGCAGACGCAAGAGGCAGGATACTTTTTTTACGAAAAAAGATTATCGATGTTATTAGCCATTCTCAAGAGTGATTCGCGGATGTGGTTCGCGGATGCGGTTCGCGGGTGTGGCTCGCAGGTACGGTTCGCGTGTGTGGTTCACAGGTTCGAGTCGCGGGCGCTATCAATAATTGTAAATATTGTACAGAACAATGTAACACAGATGAAAAATTGAAAATTTCATAAGAGTGAAGTGAGAATCATAAAATCTCTATGCCTGAAGTTCAGGCATAGAAAATCAAATTTTCATAGAGTTATTAGATAGCTTCTTCTATGTAAGAGAAATGAAAAATTAAAAATTTCATGAGAGTGAAGTACGATTCATAAAATTCATAATATACTGAATTACAGGCATAGATAATAAACTTTTCATAGAGTTCTTAGGTAACTTCTTCCATTAATCCCACAATAAATTGCTCAGGTTTTCTGCAGAAGCAAGAAACAGGCTAATTTCATTTTTGAATGGTTATTGATGTTTTTAGCCATTATCAAATGTGATTCGCAAGTTTAAAACGCAGGTGTGGTTCGCGGGTGTGGTTCGCGTATACGGTTCGCGGGTGCGGTTCACAGGTGCGAGTCGCGGGCGCTATCAATAATTGTAAATATTGTACAGAACAATGTAACAGATGAAAAATTGAAAATTTCATAAGAGTGAAGTGAGAATCATAAAATCTCTATGCCTGAAGTTCAGGCATAGAAAATCAAATTTTCATAGAGTTATTAGATAGCTTCTTCTATGTAACAGAGATGAAAAATTAAAAATTTCATGAGAGTGAAGTAAGATTCATAAAATTCATAATATACTGAATTACAGGCATAGATAATAAAATTTTCATAGAGTTCTTAGGTAGCTTCTTCCATTCATCCCACAATAAATTGCTCACACTTTCTGCAGACGCAAGAAACAGAACAATTTTTTTTAATAATTTTTGATGTTTTTAGCCATTCTCATGTGATTCGCAAGCGCGATTCGCAAGTATAAAATGCAGGTGTGGTTCACGGGTGTAGTTTCCGGGTGTGGTTCGCGGGTGTGGTTCGCGGGTGCGGTTCGCGGGTGCTATTAATAATTGTAAATATTGTACAGAACAATGAAACAGAGATGAAAAATTAAAAATTTCATGAGAGTAAAGTGAGAATCATAAAAGTTTTATTATACTGAACTTCAGACATACATAATCAAAGTTTCATAGAGTTCTTAGATAGGTTCTACCATTAATTCCACAATAAATTGCTCACGTTTTCTGCTGACGCAAGAGACACGATAAAATATTTTTTTTTTTTGACAAATGGTTATTGATAGTATTTTCCATTCTCAAGTGTGATTCGCGGGCGCGATTCGCAAGTATAATTCGCAAGTGTGGTTCGCAGTTGCGGTTCGCGGGTATTGTTCGCGGTCGCGTTTCGCAATTAGGGTTCGCGGCTGCGGTTCACAGGTGCGGTTCACAGGTGCGATTCGTGGGTGCTATAATAATTGTAAATATTGTACAGAACAAAGTAACAGAGATGAAAAATAAAAAATTTCATGAGAGTGAAGTAAAATTTATATAATCTATAATATACTGAACTTCAAGCATAGATATTCAAATTTTCATAGAGTTCTTAGATAGCTTCTTCCATTAATCACTCAAAAAATTGGTCACGTTTTCTGCAGTCGCAAGAGACAGAATAATTTTTGATTTTGAAAAATGAATATTGATGTTATTAGTCATTCGCAGATGCGATTCACAGGTGCTATTGATAATTGTAAATATTGTACAGAACAAAGAAACAGAGATGATAAAATTAAAAATATCATGAGAGTGAAGTTAGATTCATAAAATTTGTAATATACTGAACTATAGACATAGATAATCAAATTTTCATAGAGTTCTTAGATAGCTTCTTCCATTAATCCCACAATAAATTGCTCACGTTTTCTGCAGACGCAAGAGACAAGATAATTTTTTTTCTGAGTGATTATTGATGTTATTTTCCAATCTCAATGTGTGATTTGCGGGCGCGATTCGCAAGTGTATTTTGCAGGTGTGGTTCGCGGGTGCTGTTCGCTGGAGCCGGTCGTGGGTGCGGTTTGCAGGTATTGTTGGCAGGTGCGGTTTGCGGGTGCGGTTCGCGGGTCCCTGTTCGCGGGTGAGGGTTGAAGGTATGGTTCGTGGAAATTGTTTGCGGGTATTGTTCTCTGGTGCGGTTCGCGGGTGCGGTTCGCGCGATCGATTCGCGGGATTGGCTCGCGGGTGCGGTTCACAGGCGCGATTTGCGGGCGCTATTTATAATTGTGAATATTGTACAGAACGAAGTAACAGAAATTAAAAATCAAAAATATCACGAGAGTAAAGTAAGATTCATAAAATTTATAATATACTGAACTACAGGCATAGAAAATCAAATTTTCATAGAGTTCGTAGATAGCTTCTTCATTAATCCCACAATAGATTGATCACACTGCAGACGCAAAAAACAGGAAAATTTTTTTTTCAATGATTATTGATGTATTTTCCATTCTCAAGTGTGGTTCGCGGGTGCGGTTCGGTGTTATTGTTCGCGGATATTGTTCGCTGGTGCGGCTCGCGGGTGTTGTTCGCGGGTGCGGTTCGCGGGTGCCTGTTTGCAGGTGCGATTCGCGGGTGCTATAAATAATTTTGAATATTGTACTGAACAAATGAAATGAAATTAAAAATTTCATGAGAGTGAAGTGAGAATCATAAAATTTATAATATACAGAACTTCAGACATAGATAATCAAATTTTCATAGAGTTCTTAGATAGCTTCTTCCATTAATCACCCAAAAAATTGCTCGCGTTTTCTGCAGACGCATGAGACAGGATATATAAATTTTTTTCAATAATTATTGATGTTATTTTCCATTCTCAAGTGTGATTCGCGGTCGCTATTCGCAAGTGTAATTCGCATGTGTGGTTCGCGGGTGCGGTTCGCGGGTATTGTTCGCGGGTATTGTTCGTGGGTATTGTTCGCGGGTATTGTTCGCGGGTATTGTTCGCGGGTATTGTTCGCGAGTATTGTTCGCGGGTATTGTTCGCGGGTATTGTTCACGGGTATTGTTCGCGGTTATTGTTCGCGGGTGCGGCTCGCGGGTATTGTTCGCGGGTGCGGCTCGCGGGTACTGTTCGCGGGTGCGGTTCGCGGGTGCCTGTTCGCAGGTGCGATTCGCGGGTGCTATTAATAATTTTGAATATTGTACTGAACAATGTAACTGAGATGAAAAATTAAAAATTTCATGAGAGTGAAGTGAGAATCATAAAATTTATAATATACAGAACTTCAGGCATAGATAATCAAATTTTCATAGAGTATTTAGATAGCTTCTTCCATTAATCCCACAATAAATTGCTCACGTTTTCTGCAGACGCATGAGACAGTATATATATATTTTTTTTCAATGATTATTGATGTTATTTTCCATTCTCAAGTGTGATTCGCGGTCGCTATTCGCAAGTGTAATTCGCATGTTTGGTTCGCGGGTGCGGTTCGCGGGTATAGTTCGCGGGTGCGGCTCGCGGGTATTGTTCGCGGGTGCGGTTCGCGGGTATTGTTAGCGGGTGTGGTTCGCAGTTGCGATTCGCGGGCGCTATTAATTATTTTAAATATTGTACAGAACAAAGCAACAGAGGTGAAAAATTGAAAATTTCATGAGAGTAAAAAGAGAATCATAAAATTTATGATATACTGAACTTCAGGCATAGATAAACAAATTTTCATAGAGTTCTTAGATAGCTTCTTCCATTAATCACTCAAAAAATTGCTCGCGTTTTCTGCAGACGCATGAGACAGGATATATATTTTTTTTTTCAATGATTATTGATGTTATTTTCCATTCTCAAGTGTGATTCGCGGTCGCTATTCGCAAGTGTAATTCGCATGTGTGGTTCGCGGGTGCGGTTCGCGGGTATTGTTCGCGGATGCGGCTCGCGGGTATTGTTCGCGGGTGCGGTTCGCGGGTATTGTTAGCGGGTGCGGTTCGCAGTTGCGATTCGCGGGCGCTATTAATTATTTCAAATATTGTACAGAACAATGCAACAGAGGTGAAAAATTGAAAATTTCATGAGAGTAAAATGAGAATCATAAAATTTATGATATACTGAACTTCAGGCATAGATAATCAAATTTTTATAGAGTTCTTAGATAACTTCTTCCATTAATCACTCAAAAAATTGCTCGCGTTTTCTACAGTCACAAGAGACAGAATAATTTTTGATTTTGAAAAATAAATATTGATGTTATTATTCATTCGCAGATGCGATTCACAGGTGCTATTAATATTTGTAAATATTGTACTGAACAAAGAAATAGAGATGAAAAATCAAAAATTTCATGAGAGTGAAGTAAGTTTCATAAAATTTATAATATACTGAACTTCAGGCATAAATAATCAAACTTTCATAGATTTCTTAGATAGCTTCTTCCATTAATCACTCAAATAATTGCTCGCGTTTTCTACAGTCGCAAGAGACAGAATATTTTTTTGATTTTGAAAAATAAATATTGATGTTATTAGTCTTTCGCAGATGCGATTCACAGGTGCTATTAATAATTGTAAATATTGTACAGAACAAAGAAACAGAGATGAAAGATTAAAAATTTCATGAGAGTGAAGTAAGATTCATAAAATTTATAATATACTGAACTACAGACATAGATAATCAAATTTTCATAGAGTTCTTAGATAGCTTCTTGCATTAATCCCACAATGAATTGCTCACGTTTTCTGCAGACGCAAGAGACAGGCTAATTTTTTTTTGAATGATTATTGATGTTATTCTCCATTCTCAAGTGTGGTTCGCGGGTGCGGTTCGCGGGTGCAGTTCGTGGGTTCGGTTCGCGATTATTGTTCGTGGGTGCGGTTCACGGGTATTGTTCGCTGGTACGGATCGCAGGTGCGGTTCACAGGTGTGATTCGCGGATGTTATTAATTATTGTAAAATTTGTATTGTTCGCGGGTGCGGTTCGCGGGTATCGTTTGGGGGTGCGGTTTGCGGGTGCGTTTCGCGGGATGTGGTTCGCGGGTGCGTTTCGCATGTGCGGTTTGCGGGTGCGGTTCGCGGGTGCCTCCCGCGGGTGCGATTTGTGGGTGCATGCCCGCGGGTACGGTTCGCGGGTGCGTTTCGTAATTAGGGTTCGCGGGTGCGGTTCACAGGTGCAGTTCACAGGTGCAGTTCACAGGTACGATTCGCGGGTGCTAATAATAATTGTAAATATTGTACAGAACAATGTAACACAGATAGAAAATTAAAAATTTCAGGAGAAAGAAGTGAGAATCTTAAAATTTAAAATATACTGATTTTCAGGTATAGATAATCAAATTTTCATAGAGTTCTTAGATAGCTTCTTCTATGTAAGATAGATGAAAAATTAAAAATTTCATGAGAGTGAAGTAAGATTCATAAAATTCATAATATACTGAACTACAGGCATAGATTATAAAATTTTCATAGATTTCTTAGGTAACTTCTTCCATTAATCCCACAATAAGTTGCTCACGTTTTCAGCAGACGCAAGAAACAGGATTTTTTTTTTCAATGATTATTGATGTTTTTAGCCATTATCAAATGTGATTCGCAAGTTTAAAATTCAGGTGAGGTTCGCGGGTGTGGTTCGCGGATGCGGTTCGCGTATATTGTTCGTGTGTGCGGTTCGCGGGTATTGTTCGCGGGTGCAGTTAGCGGATGCTATTTATAATTGTAAATATTGTACAGAATAATGTAACACAGATGAAAAATTAAAAATTTCAGGAGAGTGAAGTGAGAATCTTAAAATTCATAATATACTGAACTACAGGCATAGATGATAAAATTTTCATAGTGTTCTCAGGCAACTCCTTCCATTAATCCCACAATAAGTTGCCCACGTTTTCTGCAGACGCAAAAAACAGGATAATTTTTTTTTCAATGATTATTGATGTTTTTAGCCATTCTCAAGTGTGATTCGCAAGCACGATTCGCAAGTTTAAAACGCAGGTGTGGTTCGCGGGTGTGGTTCGCGTGTGTAGTTCGCGGGTGTGGTTAGCGTTAGTGGTTCGCGGGTGTGGTTCGCGGGTATTGTTCGCGGGTGCAGTTAGCGGGTGCTATTAATAATTGTAAATATTGTACAGAACAATGTAACGGAGATGAAAAATATAAAATTTCATGAGAGAGAAGTGAGAATCCCTAAATTTATAATATACAGAAGTACAGGCATAGATAATCAAATTTTAATAGAGATCTTAGATAGCTTCTTCCATTATTCCCAAAAGAAATTTCTCCCGTTTTCTGCAGACGCAAGAGGCAGTATAATTTTTTTTCGAAAAAAGATTATCGATGTTATTAGCCATTCTCAAGAGTGATTCGCGGATGTGGTTCGCGGATGCGGTTCGCGGGTGTGGCTCGCAGGTACGGTTCGCGTGTGTGGTTCACAGGTGCGAGTCGCGGGCGCCATCAATAATTGTAAATATTGTACAGAACAATGTAACACAGATGAAAAATTGAAAATTTCATGAGAGTGAAGTGAGAATCATAAAATCTCTATGCCTGAACTTCAGGCATAGAAAATCAAATTTCATAGAGTTATTAGATAGCGTCTTCTATGTAAGAGAAATGAAAAATTAAAAATTTCATGAGAGTGAAGTACGATTCATAAAATTCATAATATACTGAACTACAGGCATAGATAATAAAATTTTCATAGAGTTCTTAGGTAGCTTCTTCCATTCATCCCACAATAAATTGCTCACACTTTCTGCAGACGCAAGAAACAGAACAATTTTTTTTTAATGATTTTTGATGTTTTTAGCCATTCTCAAGTGTGATTCGCAAGCGCGATTCGCAAGTTTAAAACGCAGGTGTGGTTCGCGGGTGCGGTTCGCGGGTGCTATTAATAATTGTAAATATTGTACAGAACAATGAAACACAGATGAAAAATTAAAAATTTCATGAGAGTAAAGTGAGAATCATAAAAGTTTTATTACACTGAACTTCAGACATACATAATCAAAGTTTCATAGAGTTCTTAGATAGGTTCTACCATTAATTCCACAATAAATTGCTCACGTTTTCTGCTGACGCAAGAGACACGATAATTTATTTTTTTTTTGACAAATGGTTATTGATAGTATTTTCCATTCTCAAGTGTGATTCGCGGGCGCGATTCGCAAGTATAATTCGCAAGTGTGGTTCGCAGTTGCGGTTCGCGGGTATTGTTCGCGGTCGCGTTTCGCAATTAGGGTTCGCGGCTGCGGTTCACAGGTGCGGTTCACAGGTGCGATTCGTGGGTGCTATAATAACTGTAAATATTGTACAGAACAAAGTGAACAAAGAGATGAAAAATAAAAAATTTCATGAGAGCTTCTTCCATTAATCCCACAATGAATTGCTCACGTTTTCTGCAGACGCAAGAGACAGGATAATTTTTTTTTTGAAAAATGTTATTTGCCATTCGCGATTCGCAACTGTAATTCGCAGGTGCGGTTTGCGGGCTGCGGTTCGCGGGCTGCAGTTCGCAGGTGCGATTCGCGGGCTGCGGTTCGCGGGCTGCAGTTCGCAGGTGCGATTCGCGGGCTGCGGTTCGCGGGCTGCAGTTCGCAGGTGCGATTCGCGGGCTGCGGTTCGCGGGCTGCAGTTCGCAGGTGCGATTCGCGGGCTGCGGTTCGCGGGCTGCAGTTCGCAGGTGCGATTCGCGGGAGCTATTATTAATTCTAAATATTGTAGGGAACAATGTACCAGACATGAAAAATTAAAAATGTCATGAAAATTTATAATATACTCAGGCATAGATAATCAAATTTTCATAGAGTTCTTAGAAAGCTTCTTCCATTAATTCCACAATTAATTGCTCACGTTACTTACTGCAGACGTAAGAGACAGGAAAATTTTTATTTTTTCGAAAAGCAAATATTGATGTATTAGTCACTCGCAAGTGTGATTCGCGGGTGCGATTCGCTGGTGAGGTTCGGACCCGCGAATCACACTTGCGAATGACTATTTAACATCAATAATTATTTTTCAGAAGAAAAAATTATTCTGTCCTTTACGTCTGCAGAAAACGTGAACAATTAATTGTGGAATTATTGGAAGAAGCTCTCTAAGAACTCTATATTTGATTTTCTATGCCTGTAGATCAGTTTATTATAAATTTTATGAATCTTACTACATTTTCATGATTTTTTTCAATTTTTCATATCTTTTACATTGTTCCTACAATATTTACAATAATTAATAGCGTCCGCGAATCGCACCTACAAATCTCACTCACTTGCGAATGACTAATTAGCATCAATAATCATTTTTCAAAAAAAAAAACTATCCTCAATGTTACAGAGGTGAAAAATAAAAAAACATGAAAATGAAGTAAAATTCATGAAATTTATAATAAACTGAACTTCAGGCATAGATAATCATATTTTCATAGTTTTTAAAGAGCTTCTTTGTTTAAATTCAATATTAATTGCTCACGTTTTCGTAAGACGCAAGAGAGAGGAATTTTTCTTCTGAAACACAATTTTCTATTATTATTATTGAATTGTAATGAGGACCGAGGACAAAGTCCTATAAAGGCCCAATATAAAATGAAGATTACAGAGTACAAATTGATAAAGAAAACAACGAAATTGTAGTTATGGCAAGCATGCCGGTAGAAAGAAAATCAACAACAAATAATCAAGTCCAGTCCAATCTATAACACTGGTCTACAATGGTTTTGTTGCCCTAGATATGAAAATGATTTTGGGTTTATTTATGCACACAATTCGTGAAACTATCAATGATTTTGTAGGATTTGCTCTGATTTCTTTTTAAATCTTTTCATTTTCATTTTACATAACAAAAATCGTAAAACAAGAAACAAAATAACAGATATATTTATAATGTCAGTTATGTTTTGAGAAATTCGGATACATCGAAGTAAATAAAGAGGAAAATGTCGAAAATATATTTCATATTTCCATAAAACGCCTTTTATGAGCTTTTCTTCTATAATTTTTCAGGGGACAATCTCTTTTCAAAGACCAGCAGTAATCTGCCATCATGTGACAATCCCATCGACCTTGATACCTTTCTTCCATCACTTTTAGATCTTGATGAAACCGCTCTCCCTGTTCCTCACTATAATTTCCTAAATTATCCGGAAATTTATCTAGATGATTGCGGAAATAGTGTAACTTAATACTCATATTTGCTCCTAAAGTCTGAAAGTTTGTCAGCATATTTTGCACAATTTCTTCATAATTTGCTGCTTTATGGTTACCTAGGAAATTTTCGACAACCAACACAAAACTTTTCCAAGCTTTACTTTCCGGAACAGTCATAACTTTGATAAAATCTGAGTCTTTCATCAATTGCCGTATTTGAGGACCATCAAATATTCCACTTTTCAATTTTTCCATACTAAGCTTCGGAAATTTTCTGCAAATTGAATTAAAACAATTTCCGTCTTTGTTCAACGCTTTTACAAATTGCTTAATCATACCTAACTTAATATGTAATGGTGGAAGTATGATTTTGTCTCTGCTCACCAGCGGCTCCCTTATTACGTTGGCTTTACCGACAGTTAAAGAATTTCTTACAGGCCAAACATCTTGTTCCCAATGAAGTTGCTTTGCTCTACTATCCCACATACAAATAAAGCAAGGGTATTTTGTATATCCACTTTGTTGGCCAAGTAAAAAATTAATCATTTTCAAATCCACACAGATCGGTCATTGATGCTCAGAGTATTTAATTTTCTCTAAAACTAATTTTACATTTTCATATTCTTCTTTGAGTTTCGTGGAATGGGCAATTGGAATTGATGCAAATTTATTGCAATAAGACGCATTTTAAACTTCTTTTGCAACTATCAATAAAAAGGCGCCATTTAGTAGATTTGTACTCTTTTAAACCCATGTCTATAAGCAGCTTCGCGATATCATTACAATACACTAATCCTTCATTTTCACTAAAAAATTGTAATAACTCTTTTTCTCGCGTTCTGTATGTTGTAATTGTTACTGTTGGTGCCAATAAATTTTTTCTTTCAATCTTGAGGCTAACAGTTCTGATCCTTGTTTTGATAAATTGAGATCACGTATTAAATCACTGAGTTCATTTTGAGAAAATAACTTTGGCGTAGATGATTCACCTTCCCATTCAGTTCCACTAGTAGATGGTCCCGATTTTTGTAATTTTGGTAACATCATTGTTTCTGAAGGCATGCGAATTACTTTTGAAATGTATATGGGCCGAGGGAGATTTTCACTGTGTAGAACCGGACATTTCGTAGACTGTAAGTCTTGGTATCCCCACGTTTGATTTCGATTAAAACCTTTAACATCTACTACACAAAAGTAACAAACATCTAAATGATTCGTAGGCTTCATCCAGATCATAGGAATACCAAAGTCTAATCCAGAACGTTCACCTTTTTTCCAAAACCGTAAAGACTCCACACAGGACTTACAAACTTTATTAGGAACCCATGGTTTACCGAATTTGTCCATTTTGAAACCAAAATATTCAACATAAGTCTCCTTGACAAAGTCTGTGATATTTCTTTTTTGTTTTTTTGGTATATAAACACCGCAAATATAACAAAATAAATCACTACAATATTTACACTTTCTTCGTGACGAACTCATATTTTAGACTAGAAGACAAATATATAAGAATGGACATTCAGTAATTGAAACAAAATATTCATCCATGACACTTTATCCAGATTTACGTGTATATATACTTCAATATTGTCAAATAACTGAGATCTCAGCTGTTCTGTGGAGCAAGGGGTCTGAGAGTGGGGATCAGGTGATGTTTGTATGCGCGAAAAAGTTGCGCAGAAGCCTAATCATGACTGGAAAATTAAATTTTATTTCTAACAAGCTTATAATTGTTCAAAATATAAGAAATGCAAAAATCATGAAAATACGAGCATTTTGAGAACTTTCATGAATATATTCGTAATCTGGGCACTTGAAAACATAAAAATTTGCGATGATATCCAGGGCAACAATAAAAAAAATTTTTTTTGTAGAGCTGTGTAATTAGGCAAAAGCATCTGAATCATTCAACCTATTTGTGAAAATGTTGGACGACGGAGCTTCAACAATCAATCAAATTTTCATAGAGTTTTTAAAGGGCTTCTTCGTTCAAATTCAAAATTAATCGTTCACTTTTTCTGCAGAAACTTTTTCGAAACTTGCAAATTGAACGAAGATGACGAAAAATGATTGTACGCTGATCAGTGACGTACTGCAAAAAAGTTTGAAAGGGCAAAAGGAGACATGGACACGGAAAAGAGAACACCTTGTGAATTTCACTCAAAATCTAGGATGTGTAATGTAGGAGGCTGTAAAAAACAGCTTGCATCCCAAATTTGGGCTGAATTTTTCAAAAACCGCCGGAGTTTCGAAGAAAAACTAATTTTTCCGGAAATTTCAACACCCTCTAACTCCGTAACGAAGCTTTCGCGGACCTATGTTTATATAAACTTTTTTTCTTAAAATTGCACGTAGATTTACGCCCTCAAGATGTGACATACTATTATGTAACACCCTGTATAATCGTCTTTCCTACGTCTGCAAAACATGTGGGCAATTAATTTTGTATATAAACGGTGAAGCTCTGTTTTCTTTTTCGGAGCCATGTCTTCTTTTGCCCTTTCAAACTTTTTTGCAGTACGCCACTGATCAGCGTACAATCAATTTTCGTCATCTTCGTTCACTTGTAATTTTTTCCTATCTCCGACAGTTGTTGAGCAGAAAATTATTAAACGATTGTATGCATTCGCTGAATTGAAAACACAATTAAAAAAATTACTAGTAGGCTTTGATTTTTTTCATTTATTTATTTATTTTGACAGCTGCTAAACTTGAACCAGTGTCTGCCCGAATTGTTTATTAAATTAACGATTAATTTTAAGACTTTTGAACTTATTGCTGTAAGAAAAAAATGGCTAATTTTACTAACCCCGAATTGGCTGATATCCACTACATGTACGGGTTAGCTGACGGAAACACAACAGAAGCTAGGCGATTACATCAGGTGTGCTTTCCAAATCGAATAACACCAGACAGACGAACATTTTCAAGTATCCACAGATGGTTGAGGAAAACTGGTACTTTTACGGCAAATAATCATTCAAAATATGCAACTCAAACTGTGACAACTCCAGATATTGAGGAAGCAGTTTTGAATTTTATTGATTTGGATCCTCATGTGAGTACAAGAAAAATTGGAAATCAGTTGAATATTACACATGTTCTAGTTTTGAGTATTCTCCACGACTTTTTATTGTACCTGTTTCATATTCAACGCGTCCAAACTCTACTTCCTCGTGATTTTCCTTCAAGACTGAATTTCTGCCTATGGTTCTCTGATAAAATTAGAGAAAATGCTCATGTGATAGCAATGTAATAATGTTCACAGACGAAGCTAACTTTTCGAGAACTGCTATCACAAATTTTCACAATAATCATTATTGTGCTGAGGAAAACCCCCATTTGATTGAAGAATCTCATCATCAAGAACAATTCTAAATGTCTGGGTCGGAATAATTGGAAATTATTTGATTGGGCCAATTTCTTGAGGAGGAGTTACCTTTATTGCTCGATGATGTGCCACTTTTGGTGAGAAACATAATGTGGTTCATGCATGACGGGGCACCAGCATATTTTAGCGGAGAAGCTAGGGAATTCTTGAATAATACATTCAACAACCGATGGATAGGTCGGGGTAGTCCAGAACCATAGCCTCCTAGGTCCCTAGACTTGAATAGTTTGATTTTTTTTCTTATGGGAATATCTCAAAAGTTTAGTTTATACCACTCCAGTGAACAATGTAGAAGAATTGTGAAATCGAGTAATTACCTCTTGTGACCCGATAAGAAATACCCCAGGAATATTTCAAAGAGTGCGTGATAATAGGCGAAGAAGGACAGAGGACTGTATGCTTGCTGGTGGAGGACACTACTAGCAATTTATTTAGTTTTCAATTGTTCTTTTTTTAATTTGATATTGAATAAATATACGTTGAGTCTCAGAAGACGAGCTATCAAAGTAAAAGCAAATCATAACTTTTAAGAATCTTACTTCATTTTCATTCTTTTATTCATTAATTGGTCACGTTTTCGGCCGACGTAAGAGAGAGGATTATTTTCATTTTTTGAGAAATAATTATCGATGTTATTACTCATTCGCGTTGATGATTATTTTTCAAAAGAAAAAATAATCCTCTCTCTTACGTCTGCCGAAAACGTGGCCAATGAATAAAAGAATGAAAATGAAGTAAGATTCTTAAAAGTTATAATATCCTGAACTTCAGGCATAGATGATGAAGTTTTCATAGAGTTTTTAGATGGCTTCACCGTTTATATACAAAATTAATTGCCCACATGTTTTGCAAACGTAGAAGAGACGATTATACAGGGTGTTACATAATAGTATGTCACAACTTGAGGGGGTAAATCTACATGCAATTTTAAGAAAAAAAGTTTATATAAACATAGGTCCGCAAAAGCTTCGTTACGGAGTTAGAGGGTGTTGAAATTTCCGGAAAAATTAGTTTTTCTTCAAAACTCCTGCAGTTTTTGAAATATTCAGCCCAAATTTGGGATGCAAGCTGTTTTTTACAGCCTCCTACATTACACGTCCTAGATTTTAAGTGAAACTCACAAGGTGTTCTCTTTTCCGAGGCCATGTCTCCTTTTGCCCTTTCAAACTTTCTTGCAGTACGTCACTGATCAGCGTACTATCAATTTTCGTCATCTTCGTTCAATTTAGAAAAATTTTTCGAAACTTGTAGTTTTTTCGTATCTCCAACCGTTTTCGGGTGAATAATTATTGAATTTGAATTATTTTTTTTTATTTAGGAAATTTACGAGGGCTATGGTCATTGACACGATGAAATTATACATTCATGTAAACATTAATTATACAGAAACAATAGAAAAGTATTGTAAAAATGAAACAGAGATTATTATGTCAAATGAGGTTATACAAGTTCGTGTTTTTCAGAAATTCGAACAGATTAGTAATCTGATATTCGGAGTTGAGCAATTCTTTTAGGTTTCTACTGAGGTTGTGTTGTGATCTGGCATCTCTGTATTTGTTGCAGTCTATCAAAATATGCTCTACTGATAGTCGACTGTTACAGACTTCGCATTCTGGAGAGTTTTCTGACTCCATCAGGCAGCCGTGAGTAAGGCGCATGTGGCCTACTCTTAGTCTCCTTAATATGATTTTATTCTTTCTGCACATCGGGGGTAGTTTACAGGGTTTGAGGACAAGCTGCACTGGATGAAGTTTTGTGTTTGACCTGTTCCACTGGCTCTGCCACTCACTAAGGATTTGGTACTTTATGGTTGATTTCAGATCGTAGGATAGTTGGATATCTATTATGGGTTCATCTGACATGGACGCTTCTTTAGCTGCTCGATCGGCCCTTTCATTCCCGGGGATTCCAAGATGGGACGGGATCCAGATGATGGTTATGGATACTCCGTTAGATGAGAGAAGATGACATGTCTCTTGAATGTTCTGAACAATCCAGTGTTTAGAATAAATATCTTTTATGGCATGTGTGGAGGACAGTGAATCCATGCAAATTGCAACATTTCTTTGATTAGGTTTAACCATTTTAAGTGCTTTCAAAATAGCAAATAGAATTTGAATTATTTGTATTGTATGATATTCGCTAAATAAAAAGAAAATAATAGAAATACTCGATAGGTATGCCCAAACTTTGCTTTTATTTTGATAGCTCGTCTTCTGAGACTCAACTTATACTTATTCAATATCAAACTAAAAAAAAGAACAATTAAAACCTAAATAAATTGCTAGAAGTGTCCTCCACCAGCAAGCATACAGTCATCTGTCCTTCTTCGCATATTATCACGCACTATTTAAAATATTCCTGGGGTATTTCTTATCGGGTCACAAGAGGTAATTACTCGATTTCACAATTCTTCTACAGTGTTCACTGGAGTGGTATAAACTAAACTTTTGAGATATTCCCATAAGAAAAAGTTTAAACTATTTAAGTCTGGAGACCTAGGAGGCTATGGTTCAGGAGCACCCCGACCTATCCATCGGTTGTTGAATGTATTATTCAAGAATTCCCTAGCTTCTCAACTGAAATGTGCTGGTGCCCCGTCATGCATGAACCACATTAAGTTTTTCACCAAGAGTGGCACATCATCGAGCAATAAAGGTAACTCCTCCTCAAAAAATTGCCGATAAGCGGGACCGTTTAGTCTGTTAGGCAAAAAAAATGGCCAATCAAATAATTTCCAATTATTCCGACCCAGACATTTAGAATTGTTCTTGATGATGAGATTCTTCAATCAAATGGGGGTTTTCCTCAGCACAATAATGATTATTGTGAAAATTTGTGATAGCAGTTCTCGAAAAGTTAGCTTCGTCTGTGAACATTATTACATTGCTATCACATGAGCATTTTCTCAAATTTTATCTAAGAACCATCGGCAGAAATTCAGTCTTGAAGGAAAATCTCGAGAAAGTAGAGTTAGGACGCGTTGAATATGAAACTGGTACAATAAAAGGTCGTGGAGAATCCTCAAAACTAGAACATGTGTAATATTCAACTGATTTCCAATTTTTCTTGTACTCACATGAGGATTCAAATCAATAAAATTCAAAACTGCTTCCTCAATATCTGGAGTTCTCACAGTTTGAGTTGCACCTTTTGAATGATTATTTGCCGTAAAAGTACCGTTTTCCTCAACCATCTGTGGATACTTGAAAATGTTCATCTGTCTGGTGTTATTCGATTTGGAAAGCACACCTGATGTAATCGCCTAGCTTCTGTTGTGTTTCTGTCAGCCAACCCGTACATGTAGTGGATATCAGCCAATTCGGCGTTAGTAAAATTAGCCATTTTTTCTTACAGCAATAAGTTCAAAAGTCTTAAAACTAATCGTTAATTCAATAAACAATTCGGGCAGACACTGGTTCAACTTTAGCAACTGTCAAAATAAATAAATAAATGAAAAAAATCAAAGCCTACTAGTAATTTTTTTAATTGTGTTTTCAATTCAGCGAATGCATACAAACGTTCAATAATTTTCTGCTCGAGAACTGTCGGAGATAGGGAAAAATTACAAGTGAACGAAGATGACGAAAATTGATTGTACGCTGATCAGTGGCGTACTGCAAAAAAGTTTGAAAGGACAAAAGAAGACATGGCTCCGAAAAAGAAAACACCTTGTAGATTCTAGTTAAAATTTAGGACGTGTAATGATGGAGGATGTAAAAAAATATCTTGCATTCCAAATTTAGGCTGAATATCTCGAAAACTGGAGGAGTTTTGAAGAAAAAACTATTTTTTTCCGGAAATTTCAACACCCTGTAGCTTCGTAACGAAGCTTTTGTTTATAACAATTATTTTCTTAAAATTGGACGTAGATTTACCTTCTCAAGTTGTGACATACTATTATGTAAAACCCTGTTTTTCATTTTTGAGAAATAATTTTCGATGTTATTATTTCTACGCTGTCATAAAAAACACTCTGGCTTTTCTTTTAATTTTAATTACTAGACGTG
The DNA here is from genome assembly GCA_013387265.2 of Cryptolaemus montrouzieri. Lineage (NCBI taxonomy): Eukaryota > Metazoa > Arthropoda > Insecta > Coleoptera > Coccinellidae > Cryptolaemus > Cryptolaemus montrouzieri. The sequence goes on from JABFTP020000103.1 coordinate 51,213,646, forward strand.
TGAATATGAGCAGGGAATGTAATAACATGAAGTTCAAGCCTTTCATGAAAAATTAATGTACAGAGATTCACGGAGGCTATTCGCGGAATCGATTTTAGTTAGTGAATAAATGTTGCAATCAAGGCCACCTCTTCAATTGTTCATAATTATGAGCTTCTACTAAATCATAAGTAGGTGGAGTGCCATGGATGTTTTTTCAATAATTTATTCGTTTGTGGAGTTGATGTTCATTGCCAAGCCATTGTTGATTAAAACGGAACGAATGTTTCAAATTAACTCCAAATGGTGACTACACTTGCGCTTGCGCTTGCGTCTTATGATGAAAATGTCTATAGAAGTAGAATTTGTCAAGTTATCTTCGGAAGAAACTAATCCGAATTGGAAATAACAACAAAAAAATAATAATAAATGAAAGAACTGTTTGTTTGTTAATTTATTTTAATAATTACATTAACGTTACAGTCTGAATCACAAATATCGTAAAAGGGCGACCTTACCTGGAAAAATATTTTTACAAATTGCTAAAAATTATAGGTCTCTCGTGTACCTATAAACAAAATTTACAAAAATGGAACATACAACAATTCCTTCATCGTAATTCAATATCCTTCAATCCAATCTTAAACTAGTTTGGCTATATTTTCAGTACATTTTATTTAACAGCCATTAGATGGAATGATTAAAAAACTATATTACAACTAGAAGAAAAAGAACCAATATTTAAAAACAATTACTACAATTAGGATGAAAATTGAAAATGTAACAATTAAGAGGAGTAATTAATATGTACGAATTTTTGGAATTTTTAACATGAATATATAAAATATGGAAATTTAAGACATAAGAAATTAACATAAAATAATCTGGAAATATCTAAGAATTTGATAGATTTCTGAATGCCAATTAGATAACTAACAATGAATATTTTGAAATGTCAAAATATGGAACAATCATAAAAACATTGTTAATAATGAGTTCACATAGCAATTATTACTAAGAATTTCAAAGAATAAGACAACTTCAACCAAAACGTTTAAGACTATAGTTCAATAGAAAGTTGAACATTATTTTATAGCATGCCCTAAAATTATTTTCAAATATACAGGGTCTCTAATTAGAGGAATACATATCAAAGTAGTAGGGATGTACTACATTTCTCATTATTTTTGGACGAGTTTGACCAATGAGGATATTACTATGCAAGAAATATCACTGTTCAAGAAGGAAATGTTTATTCAACGTTACAACTATTTCGAGCTTCCGCTCGCCACCAGACTATTATTAGTTTGAAACTAAAAAACAAAGTTAGCAATTTTCTTATTTATAGATTAACTACTATTACATGATTGAGAACTACTGAAGAATTCCAAATATTTGGGAACAACATAAATCAGTAGGAGAACCTATTATACCTGGACACCCTATGTATCCTGAGCCACTTTTAATTTTTAAATGTTCGCGAGTTACAAACCAAAACCAACCCTGACTAACTTATAGATAATTAGTCATGGTACAGGATATATTATCTTAACAAATATGCTTATCACTAAATACCATGTTATCTTCTCTAAACAGAAGTCTCTTGTAACTGAAAACGACAAGAAGACTTCACTTCAGTTGTATACTCCTTAGAATTAAGTTCACTTATAAAATTAACAATTAATAAACTTTTTAAAACAAGTTCCAAGACTTTGAAATCATAATTCGTCGTGGTGAATCCTCAAAACTAGAACATGTGTAATATTCAACTGATTTCCAATTTTTCTTGTACTCACATGAGGATTCAAATCAATAAAATTCAAAACTGCTTCCTCAATATCTGGAGTTCTCACAGTTTGAGTTGCACCTTTTGAATGATTATTTGCCGTAAAAGTACCAGTTTTCCTCAACCATCTGTGGATACTTGAAAATGTTCGTCTGTCTGGTGTTATTCGATTTGGAAAGCACACCTGATGTAATCGCCTAGCTTCTGTTGTGTTTCGTCAGCCAACCCGTACACGTAGTGGATATCAGCCGATTCGGCGTTAGTAAAATTAGCCATTTTTTCTTAAAGCAATAAGTTCAAAAGTCTTAAAACTAATCGTTAATTCAATAAACAATTCGGGCAGACACTGGTTCAAGTTTAGTAGCTGTCAAAATAAATAAATAAATGAAAAAAAATCAAAGCCTACTAGTAATTTTTTTAATTGTGTTTTCAATTCAGCGAATGCATACAATCGTTTAATAATTTTCTGCTCGAGAACTGTCGGAGATAGGAAAATATTACAAGTGAACGAAGATGACGAAAATTGATTGTACGCTGATCAGTGGCGTACTGCAAAAAAGTTTGAAAGGGCAAAAGAAGACATGGCTCCGAAAAACAAAACACCTTGTAGATTCTAGTTAAAATTTAGGACGTGTAATGATGGAGGATGTAAAAAAATATCTTGCATTCCAAATTTGGGCTGAATATCTCGAAAACTGGAGGAGTTTTGAAGAAAAAACTATTTTTTCCGGAAATTTCAACACCCTGTAGCTTCGTAACGAAGCTTTTGTTTATAACAATTATTTTCTTAAAATTGGACGTAGATTTACCTTCTCAAGTTGTGACATACTATTATGTAACACCCTGTATTTCATTTTTGAGAAATAATTTTCGATGTTATTATTTCTACGCTGTCATAAAAAACACTCTGGCTTTTCTTTTAATTTTAATTACTAGACGTGTGAATATGAGCAGGGAATGTAATAACATGAAGTTCAAGCCTTTCATGAAAAATTAATGTACAGAGATTCACGGAGGCTATTCGCGGAATCGATTTTAGTTAGTGAATAAATGTTGCAATCAAGGCCACCTCTTCAATTGTTCATAATTATGAGCTTCTACTGAATCATAAGTAGGTGGAGTGCCATGGATGTTTTTTCAATAATTTATTCGTTTATGGAGTTGATGTTCATTGCCAAGCCATTGTTGATTAAAACGGAACGAATGTTTCAAATTAACTCCATATGGTGACTACACTTGCGCTTGCGCTTGCGTCTTATGATGAAAATGTCTATAGAAGTAGAATTTGTCAAGTTATCTTCGGAAGAAACTAATCCGAATTGGAAATAACAACAAAAAAATAATAATAAATGAAAGAACTGTTTGTTTGTTAATTTATTTTAATAATTACATTAACGTTACAGTCTGAATCACAAATATCGTAAAAGGGCGACCTTACCTGGAAAAATATTTTTACAAATTGCTAAAAATTATAGGTCTCTCGAGTACCAATAAACAAAAATTTACAAAATGGAACATACAACAATTCCTTCATCGTAATTCAATATCCTTCAATCCAATCTTAAACTAGTTTGGCTATATTTTCAGTACATTTTATTTAACAGCCATTAGATGGAATGATTAAAAAATCTATATTACAACTAGAAGAAAAAGAACCAATATTTAAAAACAATTACTACAATTAGGATGAAAATTGAAAATGTAACAATTAAGAGGGGTAATTAATATGTACGAATTTTTGGGATTTTTAACATGAATATATAAAATATGGAAATTTAAGACATAAGAAATTAACATAAAATAATCTGGAAATATCTAAGAATTTGATAGTTTTCTGAATGTCAATTTGATAACTAACAATGAATATTTTGAAATGTCAAAATATGGAACAATCATAAAAACATTGTTAATAATGAGTTCACATAGCAATTATTACTAAGAATTTCAAAGAATAAGACAACTTCAACCAAAACGTTTAAGACTATAGTTCAATAGAAAGTTGAACATTATTTTATAGCATGCCCTAAAATTATTTTCAAATATACAGGGTCTCTAATTAGAGGAATACATATCAAAGTAGTAGGGATGTACTACATTTCTCATTATTTTTGGACGAGTTTGACCAATGAGGATATTACTATGCAAGAAATATCACTGTTCAAGAAGGAAATGTTTATTCAACGTTACAACTATTTCGAGCTTCCGCTCGCCACCAGACTATTATTAGTTTGAAACTAAAAACAAAGTTAGCAATTTTCTTATTTATAGATTAACTACTAATACATGATTGAGAACTACTGAAGAATTCCAAATATTTGGGAACAACATAAATCAGTAGGAGAACCTATTATACCTGGACACCCTATGTATCCTGAGCCACTTTTAATTTTTAAATGTTCGCGAGTTACAAACCAAAACCAACCCTGACTAACTTATAGATAATTAGTCATGGTACAGGATATATTATCTTAACAAATATGCTTATCACTAAATACCATGTTATCTTCTCTAAACAGAAGTCTCTTGTAACTGAAAACGACAAGAAGACTTCACTTCAGTTGTATACTCCTTAGAATTAAGTTCACTTATAAAATTAACAATTAATAAACTTTTTAAAAACAAGTTCCAAGACTTTGAAATCATAATTCGTCGTGGTGAATCCTCAAAACTAGAACATGTGTAATATTCAACTGATTTCCAATTTTTCTTGTACTCACATGAGGATTCAAATCAATAAAATTCAAAACTGCTTCCTCAATATCTGGAGTTCTCACAGTTTGAGTTGCACATTTTGAATGATTATTTGCCGTAAAAGTACCAGTTTTCCTCAACCATCTGAGGATACTTGAAAATGTTCGTCTGTCTGGTGTAATTCGATTTGGAAAGCACACCTGATGTAATCGCCTAGCTTCTGTTGTGTTTCCGTCAGCCAACCCGTACATGTAGTGGATATCAGCCAATTCGGCGTTAGTGAAATTAGCCATTTTTTCTTACAGCAATAAGTTCAAAAGTCTTAAAACTAATCGTTAATTCAATAAACAATTCGGGCAGACACTGGTTCAACATTAGCAGCTGTCAAAATAAATAAATAAATGAAAAAAATCAAAGCCTACTAGTAATTTTTTTAATTGTGTATTCAATTCAGCGAATGCATACAATCGTTTGATAATTTTCAGCTCGACACCTTTCGGAGATAGTAAAAAATTCCAAGTGAACGAAGATGACGAAAATTGATTGTACGCTGATCAGTGGCGTACTGCAAAAAAGTTTGAAAGGGCAGAAGAAGACATGGCTCCGAAAAAGAAAACACCTTGTAGATTCTAGTTAAAATTTAGGACGTGTAATGATGGAGGATGTAAAAAAAAATATCTTGCATTCCAAATTTGGGCTGAATATCTCGAAAACTGCAGGAGTTTTGAAGAAAAAACCATTTTTTCCGGAAATTTCAACACCCTGTAGCTTCGTAACGAAGCTTTCGTTTATAACAATTTTTTTCTTAAAATTGGACGTAGATTCACCTTCTCAAGTTGTGACATACTATTATGTAACACCCTGTATTTCATTTTTGAGAAATAATTTTCGATGTTATTATTTCTACGCTGTCATAAAAAACTCTGGCTTTTCTTTTAATTTTAATTATTAGACGTGTGAATATGAGCAAAGAATGTAATAACATAAAGTTCAAGCCTTTTATGAAAAATTAATGTACAGAGATTCACGGAGGCTATTCGCGGAATCGATTTTAGTTAGTGAATAAATGTTGCAATCAAGGCCACCTCTTCAATTGTTCCTAATTATGAGCTTCTACTGAATCATAAGTAGGTGGAGTGCCATGGATGTTTTTTCAATAATTTATTCGTTTGTGGAGTTGATGTTCATTGCCAAGCCATTGTTGATTAAAACGGAACGAATGTTTCAAATTAACTCCAAATGGTGACTACACTTGCGCTTGCGCTTGCGTCTTATGATGAAAATGTCTATAGAAGTAGAATTTGTCAAGTTATCTTCGGAAGAAACTAATCCGAATTGGAAATAACAACAAAAAATAATAATAAATGATAGAACTGTTTGTTTGTTAATTTATTTTAATAATTACATTAACGTTACAGTCTGAATCACAAATATCGTAAAAGGGCGACCTTACCTGGAAAAATATTTTACAAATTGCTAAAAATTATAGGTCTCTCGTGTACCTATAAACAAAAATTTACAAAAATGGAACATACAACAATTCCTTCATCGTAATTCAATATCCTTCAATCCAATCTTAAACTAGTTTGGCTATATTTTCAGTACATTTTATTTAACAGCCATTAGATGGAATGATTAAAGAAACTATATTACAACTAGAAGAAAAAGAACCAATATTTAAAAACAATTACTACAATTAGGATGAAAATTGAAAATGTAACAATTAAGAGGAGTAATTAATATGTACGAATTTTTGGGATTTTTAACATGAATATATAAAATATGGAAATTTAAGACATAAGAAATTAACATAAAATAATCTGGAAATATCTAAGAATTTGATAGTTTTCTGAATGTCAATTTGATAACTAACAATGAATATTTTGAAATGTCAAAATATGGAACAATCATAAAAACATTGTTAATAATGAGTTCACATAGCAATTATTACTGAGAATTTCAAAGAATAAGACAACTTCAACCAAAACGTTTAAGACTATAGTTCAATAGAAAGTTGAACATTAATTTGTAGCATGCCCCAAAATTATTTTCAAATATACAGGGTCTCCAATTAGAGGAATACATATCAAAGTAGTAGGGATGTACTACATTTCTCATTATTTTTGGACGAGTTTGACCAATGAGGATATTACTATGCAAGAAATATCACTGTTCAAGAAGGAAATGTTTATTCAACGTTACAACTATTTCGAGCTTCCGCTCGCCACCAGACTAGTATTAGTTTGAAACTAAAAAACAAAGTTAGCAATTTTCTTATTTATAGATTAACTACTAATACATGATTGAGAACTACTTAAGAATTCCAAATATTGGGGAACAACATAAATCAGTAGGAGAACCTATTATACCTGGACACCCTATGTATCCTAAGCCACTTTTAATTTTTAAATGTTCGCGCACTTTTTTCCTCCCTTTATCTATAGTTTGGCCGTTTGCTTTAACTATTGCCCTCGAAGGGCAGTTATTCAACTCTATCATAAAGATTCAAGAGTTGGGATTCGGATTAACAGTCCAACTGGTTTGTAGAACTGCAAATCGCTTGGCTGAACATGGAGGAAAACAAAGTTTTTGGGTCGTTATGATAAGCAAGTAGCTTGCAAATGGTGATGGACTCAGTTCAAGAAGCGTTATAACTTGTCTTTACGTGTTACAGAAAATCTCGAAGATTTTTTTGAAGAACTAGATTCTTTGGTAACAAGACTAGGAATCAAAGATATGCCTGGCAGATTCTGGAATTGCGACGAAACGGGTTTGTATGATTTCAATGCAGTTAAATGCTACTCCTGAAAAAATTTTAGAACTGCAAAGGAACACTCGTGAAGATCTAACATTGTCTCTGATAGGGCAATACACTCTCAATTGTTGGCCAAGAAACTATAAGGATATTCCTGATCATGTAAAAATCCATTATAGATTCAGAGCAGAATTAAATATTAATCAAGATCTTGTTTATAAAGGACAAAAACTTATAGTTCCCATGGCCAGTAGAAAGTACATTTTGGAAAAACAATAAATGTTTATTGAGAGCACGTAATTCATTCTTTTGGTATGAATGTTCATATAAGAAACATGGTATCAGCATGCCACTTATACCAAGAAAACCAACCAAATCAGCGTTCAGAACCCATGATCTCCCATGATGTTGGTGAGTTTCCATTTGAAAAAATAGGTGTTGATATATTTCATTCATTCGGTATCTCATATTTATTAGTTACTGATTATTTTTCAAAGTACATTGATGTTTTACATTTGAGAAAGGAACTTTCAAGTCAGAATAAAACCGAACAACTCAAATCATGTTTTTCAAGGTTTGGATTACCAAAAATAGCCGTATCAGACGGGGGACCAGAATTTTACAGTTATGAATTTAAAAATTTGTCTTTTAATTATGACTATTCATATTAAATCGTCACTCAGGTATCCACAAAGTAACGGCCATTGAAAGAGTCATTCAAACTGTTAAATCAACATTGCAAAAATGTTACCTGGACAAGAAAGATCTTTACTTAGCTCTACTAGATTTTCGTAATATACCTATTGATTGTGATAACTCACCCGCCAATATCTTAATGTCTAGAAACTTAAGAACACTCTTTCCTCAAGTTAATCAAAACTTTAAGTCAAAACTATGTAACATGAATGAGTAAAATTCTTTTCTGAAAAATCTCAAGAAAACAAAGATTGTATTTAAAAAGAAAAGGTATTTGGTTGCAATTAAAACGATCAGATATTTGGCGTAAAGGTAGAGTAGAAAGAAAAATGGCAAATAGAGCTTATAAAGTAATTTTAGAAATTGGTGGGTCATATATAAGAAATCTTTTAGTTTTCAATTAAAAATGGAAATTCGTTCAAGGCGATGTAGACAAAGATACCACCTTTCTTTTGAGTCATCACTCGACCCATCTTCCCTATTAAAAACGTTCAAGGATTGCAACCCCCGCTAAGAGGGTTGATATTTCAGGTGAGTTTTGTACCCCAGAAGATGCCCCCTCCCTTGAAGCAAAAATTAACCTCTTTTTGCGTTTTGATCTGAAATGAAGTAGATATAGCCTCTGCTTAGTTTTCGTAGAAGCACATATCCTGGAATAATTATATATTAGGATAACGTTAAATGTTATGAGAATATATCAATCTACCAGAATATATACATACTATATCATCATCAGACAATGATATCAATGTACCAACGAGTAGTGTCAGAGGCTTTCCCCGGAAAAATCCAGTGTACGGACCTTAGTCAAGTATATATATATATATATATATATATATATATATATATATATATATATATATATATATATATATATATATATATATATATATATATATATATATATATATATATATATATATATATATATAAAAATTACTAACTTTGTATTTTAGATTTAAACTCATACTTGTCTGACGAAAGCTCAAAATATCTATAACATTGAATAAACTCTTCCATCTTAAAGAGTGATATTTTTACGTATTAATATTCGCAATCCTAATGAAGTCAATTACATATCACATAGTAACAGCCAAATCTATTTCATTTTGAGTAGAAACAAAGCTGTAGTCCGATAAAGCACCCGGTATGAGCATATGTGCCAGTTAAATCCTTAAACTTGAAACGCTCAAAATTCTGCAAAACCATTTCAGTGAGAAGAAATGAAGAGAAGAGAAAGGATAGTAATGAGAGCATAAGGAAGAAAGATATTTTACTAATTATGAATTAGTAAAATTTCTTCAGGATTGAATCATAAGGTGAATATGAAAATGATCGTACAGGTTGTTTGCTTTTTCGTAGTTTTACACGGTATCTCTTTTAATACAGGTTGCTTCAGAAATTGCTGTCTGAATTGAACATATTCACTATATCTAACATATTGACCACCCAAATTATATGGAACATGATGGGAATTAGAGTTCGGATTGTGATGGTCAATCTATTTATAGACTTTTCGTAGTTCAAAGCAAATCGTCCGCCCAGAGTATAAATATAAAGTTGAAAACATGAAATCTATGATAGTAGAGTTAATATCAAATCAAAGACGGTGAGGATATATATATATATATATATATAATTGCTTGGTTAAGGACTATACGACAGGCAGAAATGAATAGCAATTTATACCAAAGACTCTATATTTCGGCCTCATCTAGGCCTTCATCAGGAGTAGGTACGTTATGACGTTATAAAGTTATGCATAATATGCAGGTCCAGGAGGTTGAGTCATTCTTTGTTGAACAGACGAAACATTTAAAAAACTTTTGAAAAACAATCCTCGTTTGAGATAAAAGATTTAAAAAACAGAAATGAAATGGGTTCAAAACCAGACTGAAATATTTAAAGATGATTAAAATGAGTAAAAGGACAGTCAGACGTTATTTCAAAAAACGAAACAGACTCCCAAACTCTAGTATTTTGTATCCTACGCTTTCGTTGTACACCGACCTTAAGCCTTGTGAATTATGATTAGGTCTTATGCTTAATTTTTTACAATTCAACAAAAAATTCCTCCTATTCCTAGCATTTGCCAACTCGATGTCCGTATTTGCCCATTCCTTGAGGTTCCTCATAGCTGGAGATCCATAATTTGTTCTTATTTCTGCCTGTCGTATAGTCCTTAACCAATTAATCAAGATTTTGGCGACATTAATTTCACTACTATATATATATATATATATATATATATATATATATATATATATATATATATATATATATATATATATATATATATATATATATATATATGTGTGTTTTGATTATGATCATTGCCTGGCAATGGTATTAATTACCGGTGGTGGATTTATATTTTTCATGAAATCAGTTTGATTGCATGAACAGATATATAGGCAACTCGTGGGGTGAAACCCCTATATATATATATATATATATATATATATATATATATATATATATATATATATATATATATATATATATATATACCGGATGGGGCAACTAAAACGAAAAATACTCAATAACTGCAAACAATTCGGTTCTGAACAAAAAACAGATACAGGTCACTTTTTGTCTGAAATGGGACATCTTAACACACAGTGATATTATTTTACATCAACCCCCTAAGCAGGGGTGAAAAAAACTTAATTTTTTGAATTGTGAAGATAGGTCGATTGATATCTCATTGGAAAGCACTTTTGATTCCCAACACAAATCTGTTATAATTTTTGAGTTTTGACATATTCGGAAGAAGATACAGACTGGCTTGTTAGCTGACGAAGAGGAGGTGAATAACGCTATTGAAGAACGATTGAACAATCTGTATAATGATATAAAAAACTGTAGTCCAGTAATACTCTTCGAGAAGCTTTTTGACCAACAAATGTGAAATTTGATGGTTGGAACAGTGCCTTTTGTATGCGGCGCAAAACAATAGGCATGGCTTTCAATTAGACATACAAAGTTTGAAAGGTTTTTTAGAGATATTTCTGATACCAGGCTATCACCAATTGTCTACAGAACGTGCATATGGTCTTTGGACGAAGATCTAAGCATGCCACTCGTTTCAGACTGTATGTCGAGAAACCGCTACATGGAGATAAAACCAAATATACATTTGGTTGACAATACATTGATAGCCTCATCTAATGACAGGATGTATGAGGTAAGGACCTTGTTTGATATTTTACAGAAGAACTCCTGCCAGTGGGGAGTATTCCATGAGAATTTGTCTGTTGACGAATCTATGATCAAATACTATGGCCATCATCCAGCCAAACAGTTCATTATGGGACAACCAGTGCGCTTTGGATATCGAAACTGGGCCAGGACTAGCTCTGATGGATATTGCTACGCATTTGATATATATTGTGGAAAGTCAACCGAAGCATCTACTGACCCCTTAGGATCTAGGGTGGTAAAGTCTTTTTTGCAAAAAATGCCCACAAATCCAAAAGAACATATTGTTTTACATTTACACTTGATCTGCCATTGTACACGCGCAGGTACACCCCTATAACTTTACAAAAAAAACACTTTTTTTTATTTTTTTTATCTGTCCTTTCTTATTTTGTATATTGAAGTATATAATTAAAGCTAAATCATTCAAAATATAATTTGTTTCATTTTGGCGCTAATGGGTTAAGAAAAGAAGTAATGAGACACAAAATAAAACTAAACAAAGTAAGCAGAAAAAAAGGACACTGAATCTGAAGAAAGCTCAGAAGAAAACGTGATCTGCTTGTATACCCATGATTTATACTCAAAATCTACCTAGTGCAGGGTGGTGTAAAATTTCTGTAAAATAAACGCCTTCAGCAATTTTCTGATTTTTGGTCCATTGAAAATGCCCTCGTTTAATTTGGCATCACTTGTCTTAGGAAAGACTTCTTTCAAGTAAAAATGATATTGATTCTGCCGTTACTAAGTGATATTTGATAATCATACGGTAATTTTGGTTCACTTCGTAAAGAATATAACAAAAATAAGTAGAAAATATTTAATCAACAAATGTGATAGCCATTTCGATATTTTTATCATCAGACGTTTACAAATCGTGAGTTAAAACTGAGATACAGTTGTACAATTTGTCTTAAATATAGAAAAATAGGTATGAATTATAAAGAGAGAGAAAAATAACAAGTTTCTACTATTGGAATATAGAAAGGTATTCAAAAACTCCCTAGAACTTTCCAAAAACCGTTCACATATCAATCATATTATTCCCAATGATTTTATTTCTATTCTCAACCTTTGTCTTCAACGAAACTATTTCAAATTTAATAACAAATTTTTTGAATAATATGGAGGCCTTGCTATGGTCTCTCTTTTGAGTACACTTCTTACTGAAATATTCATGAGTCATATAAAACGAAAAATCCGAGAGCTTCACGAATAATTTTTATGGAATCGTTATGTTGATGTACTAGCGTGCTTCATTGGTACATCAAGACAACTTGATCTTTTTCTGAATTCCATCAACAATATCCACCCAAAAATCAAATTCAAGTTAGAAATTGAAACAAACAATCGAATAAATTCCTAAGACTTTACCATTTCTCGGAAAATAAGTCTTTTGCATTTGATACATTTCGAAAACCTACTTTCACACATATTTGAATTCCTCATAACTCTTCTCATCCCTTTCAACATAAACTAGCCGTTTTCAACTGAATGGTTCAGACAGCATTTTCAGTGCCGCTTTCTATTGAAAATGTTAACAAAGAAAGTTACGCCATGAACACTGTGTCACGTGTGCACGACAAGAGGCAGTCACTCCACAGAAACTGTGAAATGGCACTGGATAACACCAACGAGCCCGCACTTCGGCGGAATCTGGGAAGCAGGGGTGAAGTTAGTCACCTGAGGAGAATCATCGGCGATACAAAACTCACATTCGAAGAAATTTCTACGATATTATGCCAGATTGAAGGATGTCTCAATTCCCGTCCACTACTACCTCTCGAAATTATACCCGAACTAACAGGCAAGCCGTTGGTTGCCTATTACCCGAAGAAGACACTTTCTAATAGGCAAACCGTTGGTTTCCTATTACTCTCCAAGATAATCAAAATCATCTCATCGACATTGCTAATCAACAAGCTCGGCAGAAATTCAGTCTTGAAGGAAAATCTCGAGGAAGTAGAGTTTGGACGCGTTGAATATGAAACGGGTACAATAAAAAGTCGTGGAGAATCCTCAAAACTAGAACATGTGTAATATTCAACTGATTTCCAATTTTTCTTGTACTCACATGAGGATTCAAATCAATAACATTCAAAACTGCTTCCTCAATATCTGGAGTTCTCACAGTTTGAATTGCAACTTTTGAATGATTATTTGCCGTGAAAGTACCAGTTTTCCTCAACCATCTGTGGATACTTGAAAATGTTCATCTGTCTGGTGTTATTCGATTTGGAAAGCACACCTGATGTAATCGCCTAGCTTCTGTTGTGTTTCCGTCAGCCAACCCGTACATGTAGTGGATATCAGCCAATTAATTCGGCGTTAGTAAAATTAGCCATTTTTTCTTACAGCAATAAGTTCAAAAGTCTTAAAACTAATCGTTAATTCAATAAACAATTCGGGCAGACACTGGTTCAACTTTAGCAACTGTCAAAATAAATAAATAAATGAAACAATCAAAGCCTACTAGTAATTTTTTTAATTGTGTTTTCAATTCAGCGAATGCATACAATCGTTCAATAATTTTCTGCTCGAGAACTGTCAGAGATAGGAAAAAATTACAAGTGAACGAAGATGACAAAAATTGATTGTACGCTGATCAGCGGCGTACTGCAGAAAAGTTTGAAGGGAAAAAGAAGACATGGCTCCGAAAAAGAAAACACCTTGTAGATTCTAGTTAAAACTTAGGACGTGTAATGATGGAGGATGTAAAAAAATATCTTGCATTCCAAATTTGGGCTGAATATCTCGACAACTGCAGGAGTTTTGAAGAAAAAACCATTTTTTTCCGGCAATTTTAACACCCTGTAGCTTCGTAACGAAGCTTTTGTTTATAACAATTTTTTTCTTAAAATTGGACGTAGATTTCCTTCTCAAGTTGGGACATACTATTATTTAACAGCCTGTATTTCATTTTTGAGAAATAATTTTCGATGATATTATTTCTACGCTGTCATAAAAAACACTCTGGCTTTTCTTTTAATTTTAATTACTAGACGTGTGAATATGAGCAGAGAATGTAATAACATGAAGTTCAAGCCTTTTATGAAAAATTAATGTACAGAGATTCACGGAGGCTATTCGCGGAATCGATTTTAGTTAGTGAATAAATGTTGCTATCAAGGCCACCTCTTCAATTGTTCCTAATTATGAGCTTCTACTGAATCATAAGTAGGTGGAGCGCCATGGATGTTTTTTCAATAATTTATTCGTTTGTGGAGATAATATTCATTGCCAAGCCATTGTTGATTAAAACAGAACGAATGTTTTAAATTACCTCCATATGGTGACTACACTTGCGCTTGAGCTTGCGTCTTATAATGATAAGGTCTATACAAGTAAAATTTGTCAAGTTATCTTCGGATGAAACTAATCCGAATTGGAAATAACAACAAAAAAAATAATGATAAATGAAAGAACTGTGTGTTTGTTAATTTATTTTAATAATTACATTAACGTTACAGTCTGAATCACAAATATCGTAAAAGGGCGACCTTTCCTGAAAAAAATATTTTTACGAATTGCTAAAAATTATAGGTCTCTCGTGTACCAATGACACAAAATTTACAAAAATGGAGACATACAACAATTCCTTCATCGTAATTCAATATCCTTCAATCCAATCTTAAACTAGTTTGGCTATATTTCAGTACATTTTATTTAACAGCCATTAGATGGAATGATAAAAAAGTATATTACAACTAGAAGAAAAATAACCAATATTTAATAACAATTACTACAATTAGGATGAAAATTGAAAATGTAACAATTAAGAGAGTAATTAATATGTACGAATTTTTGGGATTTTTTAACATGAACATATAAAACATGGAAATTTAAGACATAAGAAATTAACATAAAATAATCTGGAAATATCTAAGAATTTGATAGTTTTCTGAATGCCAATTTGATAACTAACAATGAATATTTTGAAATGTCAAAATATGGAACAATCATAAAACATTGTTAATAATGAGTTCACATAGCAATTATTACTAAGAACTTCAAAGAATAAGACAACTTCAACCAAAACGTTTAAGACTATAGTTCAATAGAAAGTTGAATATTAATTTGTAGCATGTCTTAAATTATTTTTCAAATATATAGGATCTCCAATTAGAGGAATACATATCAAAGTAGTAGGGATGTACTACATTTCTCATTATTTTTGGATGAGTTTAACCAATGAGGATATTACTACGCAAGAAATATCACTGTTCAAGAAGGAATGTTTATTCAACGTTACAACTATTTCCAGCTTCCGCTCGCCACCAGACTAGTATTAGTTTGAAACTAGAAAACAAAGTTAGCAATTTTCTTATTGGATAGATTAACTACTTAAGAATTCCAAATATTGGAGAACAACATAAATCAGTAGGAGAACCTATTATACCTGGATACCCTATGTATCCTGAGCCACTTTTAATTTTTAAATGTTCTGAGTTACAAACCAAAACCAACCCTGACTAACTTATAGATAATTAGTTTAGGATATATTATCTTAACAAATATGCTTATCACTAAATACCATGTTATCTTCTCTAAACAGAAGTCTCTTGTAACTGAAAACGACAAGAAGACTTCACTTCAGTTGTATACTCCTTAGAATTAAGTTCACTTATAAAATTAACAATTAATAAACTTTTAAAAACAAGTTCCAAGACTTTGAAATCATAATTCGTCGTGGTGAATCCTCAAAACTAGAACATGTGTAATATTCAACTGATTTCCAATTTTTCTTGTACTCACATGAGGATTCAAATCAATAAAATTCAAAACTGCTTCCTCAATATCTGGAGTTCTCACAGTTTGAGTTGCACATTTTGAATGATTATTTGCCGTAAAAGTACCAGTTTTCCTCAACCATCTGAGGATACTTGAAAATGTTCGTCTGTCTGGTGTAATTCGATTTGGAAAGCACACCTGAAGGCCACCTCTTCAATTGTTCCTAATTATGAGCTTCTACTGAATCATAAGTAGGTGGAGCGCCATGGATGTTTTTTCAATAATTTATTCGTTTGTGGAGATAATATTCATTGCCAAGCCATTGTTGATTAAAACAGAACGAATGTTTCAAATTACCTCCATATGGTGACTACACTTGCGCTTGCGCTTGCGTCTTATGATGAAAAGGTCTATAGAAGTAGAATTTGTCAAGTTATCTTCGGAAGAAACTAATCCGAATTGGAAATAACAACAAAAAAATAATGATAAATGAAAGAACTGTTTGTTTGTTAATTTATTTTAATAATTACATTAACGTTACAGTCTGAATCACAAATATCGTAAAAGGGCGACCTTACCTGGAAAAATATTTTTACAAATTGCTAAAAATTATAGGTCTCTCGTGTACCAATAAACAAAAATTTACAAAAATGGAACATACAACAATTCCTTCATCGTAATTCAATATCCTTCAATCCAATCTTAACCTAGTTTGGCTATATTTTCAGTACATTTTATTTAACAGCCATTAGATGGAATGATTAAAAAACTATATTACAACTAGAAGAAAAAGAACCAATATTTAAAAACAATTACTACAATTAGGATGAAAATTGAAAATGTAACAATTAAGAGGAGTAATTAATATGTACGAATTTTTGGGATTTTTAACATGAATATATAAAATATGGAAATTTAAGACATAAGAAATTAACATAAAATAATCTGGAAATATCTAAGAATTTGATAGTTTTCTGAATGTCAATTTGATAACTAACAATGAATATTTTGAAATGTCAAAATATGGAACAATCATAAAAACATTGTTAATAATGAGTTCACATAGCAATTATTACTAAGAATTTCAAAGAATAAGACAACTTCAACCAAAACGTTTAAGACTATAGTTCAATAGAAAGTTGAACATTAATTTGTAGCATGCCCTAAAATTATTTTCAAATATACAGGGTCTCCAATTAGAGGAATACATATCAAAGTAGTAGGGATGTACTACATTTCTCATTATTTTTGGACGAGTTTAACCAATGAGGATATTACTACGCAAGAAATATCACTGTTCAAGAAGGAATGTTTATTCAACGTTACAACTATTTCGAGCTTCCGCTCGCCACCAGACTAGTATTAGTTTGAAACTAAAAACAAAGTTAGCAATTTTCTTATTTATAGATTAATACTAATACATGATTGAGAACTACTGAAGAATTCCAAATATTGGGGAACAACATAAATCAGTAGGAGAACCTATTATACCTGGATACCCTATGTATCCTGAGCCACTTTTAATTTTTAAATGTTCGCGCACTTTTTTCCTCCCTTTATCTATAGTTTGGCCGTTTGCTTTAACTATTGCCCTCGAAGGGCAGTTATTCAACTCTATCATAAAGATTCAAGAGTTGGGATTCGGATTAACAGTCCAACTGGTTTGTAGAACTGCAAATCGCTTGGCTGAACATGGAGGAAGACGAAGTTTTTGGGTCGTTATGATAAGCAAGTAGCTTGCAAATGGTGATGGACTGAGTTCAAGAAGCGTTATAACTTGTCTTTGCGTGTTACGGAAAATCTCGAAGATTTTTTTGAAAAACTAGATTCCTTGGTAACAAGATTCGCAATCAATTCCTTGGTAACAAGACTCGGAATCAAAGATATGCCTGACAGATTCTGGAATTGCGACGAAACGGGTTTGTATGATTTCAATGCAGTTAAATGTTACTCCTGAAAAAATTTTAGAACTGAAAGGAACACTCGTGAAGATATAACATTGCCTCTGATAGGGGAATACACTCTCAATGGTTGGCCAAGAAACTATAAGGATATTCCTGATCATGTAAAAATCCATTATAGATTCAGAGCAGAATTAAATATTAATCAAGATCTTGTTTATAAAGGACAAAAACTTATAGTTCCCATGGCCAGTAGAAAGTACATTTTGAAAAAGATTAACTACAGTCATTTGGGCATAAATAAATGTTTATTGAGAGCACGTAATTCATTCTTTTGGTATGAATGTTCATATAAGAAACATGGTATCAGCATGCCACTTATACCAAGAAAACCAACCAAATCAGCGTTCAGAACCCATGATCTCCCATGCTGTTGGTGAGTTTCCATTTGAAAAAATAGGTGTTGATATATTTCATTCATTCGGTATCTCATATTTATTAATTACTGATTATTTTTCAAAGTACATTGATGTTTTACATTTGAGAAAGGATCTTTCAAGTCAGAATGAAACCAAACAACTCAAATCATGTTTTTCAAGGTTTGGATTACCAAAAATAGCCGTATCAGACGGGGGACCAGAATTTTACAGTTATGAATTTAAAAATTTTTCTTTTAATTATGACTATTCATATTCAATCGTCACTCAGGTATCCACAAAGTAACGGCCATTGAAAGAGTCATTCAAACTGTTGAATCAACATTGAAAAAATGTTACCTGGACAAGAAAGATCTTTACTTAGCTCTACTAGATCTTCGTAATATACCTGTTGATTGTGATAACTCACCCGCCAATATCTTAATGTCTAGAAACTTAAGAACACTCTTTCCTCAAGTTAAACAAAACTTTAAGTCAAAACTATGTACCATGAATGAGTAAAATTCTTTTCTGAAAAAATCTCAAGAAAAACAAAGATTGTATTTTAAAAAAAAGGTATTTGGTTGCAATTAAAACGATCAGATATTTGGCGTAAAGGTAGAGTAGAAAGAAAAATGGCAAATAGAGCTTATAAAGTAATTTTAGAAATTGGTGGTTCATATATAAGAAATCTTTTACAGTTTTCAATTAAAAATGGAAATTCGTTCAAGGCGATGTAGACAAAGATACCACCTTTCTTTTGAGTCATCACTCGACCCATCTTCCCTATTCAAAACGTTCAAGGATTGCAACCCCCGCTAAGGGGGTTGATATTTCAGGTAAGTTTTGTACCCCAGAAGATGCCCCCTCCCTTGAAACAAAAATTGACCTGTTTTTGCGTTTTGATCAGAAATGAAGTAGATATAGCCTCTGTTTAGTTTTCGTTGAAGCACATATCCTGGAATAATTATATATTAGGATAACGTTAAATGTTATGAGAATATATCAATCTACCAGAATATATACATATATATATATCATATATATATCAATATACCAACGATAGTATATATATATATATATATATATATATATATATATATATATATATATATATATATATATATATATATATATATATATATATATATATATATATATATATATATATATATATATATATATATATAATTACTAACTTTGTATTTTAGATTTAAACTCATACTTGTCTGACGAAAGCTTGAAATATCTATAACATTGAATAAACTCTTCCATCTTAAAGAGTGATATTTTTTACGTATTAATATTCGCAATCCTAATGAAGTCAATTACATATCACATAGTAACAGCCAAATCTATTTCATTTTTGAGTAGAAACAAAGCTGTAGTCCGATAAAGCACCCGGTATGAGCATATGTGCCAGTTAAATCCTTAAACTTGAAACGCTCAAAAATTCTGCAAAACCATTTCAGTGAGAAGAAATGAAGAGAAGAGAAAGGATAGTAATGAGAGCATAACGGAAGAAAAATATTTTACTAATAATGAATTAGTAAAAATTTCTTCAGGATTGAATCATAAGGTGAATATGAAAATGATCGTACAGGTTGTTTGCTTTTTCGTAGTTTTACATGGTATCTCTTTTAATACAGATTGCTTCAGAAATTGCTGTCTGAATTGAACATACTGACCACCCAAATTATATGGAACATGATGGAAATTAGAGTTCAGATTGTGATGGTCAATCTATTTACAGACTTTTCGTAGTTCAAAGCAAATCGTCCGCCCAGAGTATAAATATAAAGTTGAAAACAGACTATACGACAGGCAGAAATGAATAGCAATTCATACCAAAGACTCTATAATATATTTTGATTATAATCATTGCCTGGCAATGGTATTAATTACCGGGTGGTGGATTTATATTTTTCATGAAATCAGTTTGATTGCATGAACAGATATATCATGAAATCAGTTTGATTGCATGAACAGATATATATATATATATATATATATATATATATATATATATATATATATATATATATATATATATATATATATATATATATATATATATATATATATATATATATATATATATATATATATATCGCATGGGGCAACTAAAACGAAAAATACTCAAAAACTGCAAACAATTCGTTTCTGAACAAAAAACAGATACAGGTCACTTTTTGTCTGAAATGGGACATCTTTTAACACACAGTGATATTATTTTACATCAACCCCCTAAGCAGGGGTGAAAAAACAGATTGTTCCGGCAGACCCTGGTGCGATAGCTGACGAAGAGTAGGTGAATAACGCTATTGAAGAACGATTGAACAATCTGTATAATGATATAAAAAACTGTAGTCCAGTCCAGTAATACTCTTCAAGAAGCTTTTTGACCAACAAATGTGAAATTTGATGGTGGAACAGTGCCTTTTGTATGCGGCGCAAAACAATAAGCATGGCTTTCAATTAGACATAGAAAGTTTGAAAGGCTTTTTGGAGATATTTCTGATACCAGGCTATCACCAATTGTCTACATATGGTCTTTGGACGAAGATCTAAGCGTGCCACTCGTTTCAGACTGTATGTCGAGAAACCACTACATGGAGATAAAACCAAATATACATTTGGTTGACAATACATTGATAGCTTCATCCAATGATAGGATGTATAAGGTAAGGCCCTTGTTTGATATTTTACAGAAGAACTCCTGCCAGTGGGGAGTATTACATGAGAATTTGTCTGTTGACGAATCTATGATCAAATACTATGGCCATCATCCAGCCAAACAGTTCATTATGGGAAAACCAGTGCGCTTTGGATATCGAAACTGGGCCAGGACTAGCTCTGATGGATATTGCTACGCATTTGATATATATTGTGGAAAGTCAACCGAAGCATCTACTGACCCCTTAGGATCTAGGGTGGTAAAGTCTCTTTTGCAAAAAATGCCCACAAATCCAAAAGAACATATCGTTTTACATTTACACTTGATCTGCCATTGTACACGCGCGGGTACACCCCTATAGCTTCACAAAAAAACTTTTTTTTATTTTTTTATCTGTCCTTTCTTATTTTGTATATTAAAGTATATAATTAAAGCTAAATCATTTAAAATATAATTAGTTTCATTTTGGGCGTTAATGGGTTAAGAAAAGAAGTAATGAGACACAAAAAAAAACTAAACAAAGTAAGCAGAAAAAAAGGACACTGAATCTGAAGAAAGCTCAGAAGAAAACGCGATCTGCTTGTATTGCCATGATTTATACTCAAAATCTACCTAGTGCAGGGTGGTGTAAAATTTCTGTAAAATAAACGCCTTCAGAAATTTTCTGATTTTTGGTCCAATGAAAATGCCCTCGTTTAATTTGGCATCACTTAGGAAAGTCAAGTAAAAATGATATTGAGTCTGCCGTTAGTAAGTGATATTTGATAATCATCCGGTAATTTTGGTTCACTTTGTAAAGAATATAACAAAAATAGGTAGAAAATATTTAATTAACAAACGTGATAGCCATTTCAATATTTCTATCATCAAACGTTTACAAATTGTGAGTTAAAACTGAGATACAGTTGTACAATTTGTCTTAAATATAGAAAAATAGGTATGAATTATAAATAGAGAGAAAAATAACAAGTTTCTACTATTGGAATATAGATAGGTATTCAAAAAACTCCCTAGAACTTTCCAAAAAACCGTTCACATATCAATCATATTATTCCCAATGATTTTATTTCTATTCTCAACCTTTGTCTTCAACAAAACTATTTCAAATTTAATAACAAATTTTTTGAATAATATGGAGGCCTTGCTATGGGCTCTCTTTTGAGTCCACTTCTTACTGAAATATTCATGAGTCATATAAAACGAAAAATCCGAGAGCTTCACGAATAATTTTTATGGAATCGTTATGTTGATGATGTACTAGCGTGCTTCATTGGTACATCAAGACAACTTGATCTTTTTCTGAATTCCATCAACAATATCCACCCAAAAATCAATTTCAAGATAGAAATTGAAACAAACAATCGAATAAATTCTTAAGACTTTACCATTTCTTGGAAAATAAGTCTTTTGCATTTGATACATTTCGAAAACCTACTTTCACACATATTTGAATTCCTCATAACTCTTCTCATCCCTTTCAACATAAACTAGCCGTTTTCAACTGAATGGTTCAGAGAGCATTTTCAGTGCCGCTTTCTATTGAAAATGTTAACAAAGAAAGTTACGCCATGAACACTGTGTCACGTGTGCACGACAAAGGCAGTCACTCCACAGAAACTGTGAAATGGCACTAGATAACACCAGCGAGCCCGCACTTCGGCGGAATCTGGGAAGCAGGGGTGAAGTCAGTCACCTGAAGAGAATCATCGGCGATACAAAACTCACATTCGAAGAAATTTCTACGTTATTATGCCAAATTGAAGGATGTCTCAATTCCCGTCCACTACTACCTCTCGAAATTATACCCGAAGAAGACACTTCCTTAACTCCTGGGCGCTTCCTAATAGGCAAGCCGTTGGTTGCCTATTACTCTCTCCAAGATAATCAAAATCATCTCATCAACACTGCTAATCAACAAGCAAAACTTCTAATCTCGAGCACATCCACAATGAAAAGTACAGAAGATCGGATCAACAAAAAACTGGAAAACTTCAGAGAAAAGCTAAATGAAGGTTTAGAAAAAATCAACGAAATGAAGCCTGTTTTCAAAATATCTGATACCATATCCAATCTTAAAGAAGAGGTCGTCCGCCAAGATAACCAATTGAAGGCAACGCACTGGCATTGTATTTCGTTCATTCATTCAACAATCAACAGTTTTATCACAGTAAATGTTATTATGGTTGTAATAGTATCAAGTTGCATGGCATGGAAATGGAAGAATAACAAACGAGCCGAAGTTTGAAGGTCAGGATAGTACAAGGCCAGCCAATTCCCCAAGCCAGCAGATGGAGCAGCTGTTCGTCCTTGAGTCGTTGTACTCCGAGGCGGAGGAAGATGTTCACACAGATCAAAATTTATAGGATACAATTAAAATTCATATTTTACATCAGATAGAATTCCAATATTCCACAATCAAGCCGTCATACGAGAGGATAAACAAACTTCAAGATTACGAGTCGTGTACGATGCGTCATCATCGCCAGGAACAACGGTTACCCCCTACCATAGTAGACAAAATAGTGCTTAAAAAACGAACACACTTAACTCCCAATAGTATATACCCTCATGTTAAACCAAATACCGATATTCAAAAATTCTCTCCCTTAACTTGTTTTGGTTTATTTTCACAGCAAGTTGCAAATCAAATGATAAGTTAAAACATAGAAATTCCTTTCAAACGTACATGTAAATTTTCACAATTATTTTTAATGCCAAAGACAAAACTCACAAATTAGACGATTCAGGAGAATACGGACTGTGTTGCCCTGATTGTACCGGTGTATATGTTACAGCCATTGTGATTAAATAGCTATTATACATAATCACTAGTCATTATATTTAATAATATAATTGTCTAGACAATGTGATAAATTAATCACTTTATTGTTGTTGTTTATTTTTCGAGAATACAAACAGTTTTAACCCATAAAACAGTATTCATCAAGTGCAATTAAAAAAAAAGATTAGGTATTAAGTAAATAGAAATAGAAAATATGAATAATTGAAAAAAAAGTACAAAAGAAGAAACTACATCAAGAACAAGTCTTTTAGAATTTTTTTCAAATCTTACGATGTTATTTGAAAAAATGTAAACAGACTGATTAAATTTTTTGCCCATGCGTAGCATTCTCGTTAAGGGCGCGTGCTTGGAATAGTTTCCATGATATAAAGTGACACTTTCTGTAAATAATGTTCAGAAAATTCTAGATCCTGTGATATTATGGCCTGAAGGAATTATGGTCAAAAAGTTTTTTTGAGGAAGAAGGAAAGAGAACACGAACCAGTAATCTCTTTCCGTCTACTATCAGAATATCAGAGGTATGAGAACTAAACTAGATCATTTGAGGAAATCGATATCAACATTGAACACACTTTTGTCTGCGTCTCATCATTTCCTAGTAACTTGCTTTCCGGTACTGTTTATTTATCAGAAGCATCACTGAAGTCGCATCAAAATCATTGTGATGTAGTGGAGGATGTCATTATGCATTATCCGGAGTCGAAGGTGTTTCTTTTTGGTGATTACAATTTGAGTAAATATGAATGGTCCAAAGATGGTCTTGGTGTGTCTTTAGTACCATACACGGGAGCTGGACGAATTGTTAGTGACGCCTTTGGATATTTAAATCTTTTTCAGATGAATCAGATTAAAAATAGAAAAAATTCATTGTTAGAGTTACTTTTTACAAGTGAACGTAATACAATCGTTAGTCTCGCAGATACTGTGTTGCTTTCTATAGATGTACATGGTGGTTATTTAGATTTACTGTATCCCATCATACGAATGATGGTGTACTTAGCTTCGAAGAGACTTATCTCGATTTCAAAAATTGTAATTTCTCTGCTATTAATAATTATTTGAATAACGTAAATTGGGACGTCATTTCTCAAGCAGATACTCTTGATAAAGGCTTGTATATTTTCTATAACATTTTAAGACAAAGCATTGACACATTCGTTCCAAAACGAGTCTTTTGGACATCTCAGTATCCTGCATGGTTTTCATCCGAATTGAAGGATCTCAAACAGAAAAAATTGCTCATAAAAATTTCAAATTATATGGTACACCTGAAAACTACGGTACATTTTCTAAATTGAGATCAAAGTGTAAGTTATTAACTGACAAATGCTACAAGTGTTGAATCGTCGATCATCTCGGATCCCAAAAAGTTCTGGAGTCTTGTAAATCGTAGAAATAATTATAATTATTTTCCCAATGTTATGTATTTGAATGATAAACAGGGGCTTCGTCAATTTATTTGCTGATCATTTCTCTTCATCTTTCACTCCTAGCCGTTCTGAATATATTCCTCGAGAAACTGGCAGTAGTGTTTGTTTAAATGTTTTCGATTGTTTGGTGGAATGTCACGAAATGCTACAAAAGGCTCATGATCTGGAACCCAAATTAAGTGCTGGCCCCGACGGCGTACCTGGTATTCTAGTTAAGTCTTGTGCTGAATCATTAGATCCACCTCTCACATCATTATTTAATGGATCCTTGCAGGAAGGTTATTTTCCATTAGGATGGAAAACAAGTTTTGTAACCCCTGTTCACAAGTCTGATAGTAAGCAAGAAAAAAAATTACAGACCAATCAGTATCTTGAGCGCTATACCAAAACTGTTTGAGAGCCTTGTTCATTCAAAAATTTCTTTTGCTTTTAGTCAGGCTATCATTAGGGAACAGCATGGTTTCCTCAGGGGCAGAACAACTGTGACTAACTTAGTTCTTTTCACTCAGTTCTTACTCGAGACCATTCAAGAGGGAAGTCAAGTGGATACTACCTATACTGATTTGGTTAAAGCATTTGATCGAGTGAACCATTCAATTTTGAATGCAAAGTTAGAATCAATGAGTTTTGTTGGTAAACTTTTGAAGTGGTTTAAAAGCTATTATAGGTCTCGTTCACAAATCCTTAAAATAAAAAGCTTCAAATCTTTTCTAATATCTGTATCTTCTGGTATCCCACAGGGAAGTCAACTGGGACCTTTGCTTTTTATTATATTTATAAATGATTTGGGTTCAGTAATTAGACATTCCCGTTTTCTATTCTTTGTTGACGTTTTGAAGATTTTCAAAATAATTCATTGCGTTGATGATGCGATTGCACTACAATCAGATTTAGATAGAGTTGTTGACTGGTTTTCGAAAATGGCTTGGAAATAAACATCGATAAATGCCAATGTATATCTTTACTAAAATTGAGGATACTATTAAATTCGACTATAGCGTGCATAATACTATGTTAAATAGAGTTTGTGTTGTGAAGGATCTCGGAGTGGTCGGTAATGCCTTTAAAGTATTGGGTTATATAAGACGCAACACAAGTGCCTTCACGGGTGTTAAAGTTTTATTCGTATTATACAATACTTACTGCAGGCCTATCTTGGAATATGCTTCAACGGTATGGTCACCTCATTACGCAGAACAATCTCAGGAAATTGAAGGAGTTCAAAATAAACTCCTTCTTTATGCCTCATATAAAATGTCTATCCCTCTGTCTCAGCTATGAGATCTAAAGCAAATTTCAGAACTTTGGCGCACTGAAGAGTAATAGCTGATCTTTTTTTGTACAAATTGAATAATGAAATTGTCTGTCCTGATATTTTATATCAAATAGGTTTTCATGTACGTGATAGAATCACAAGAGCTGAAAATCTGTTTGATGAACCTTCATACCGAACTAATTATTACGGCAATGCTCCAGTATGTCGAATATTGAGGTTCGGCAACAAATATATGAACGTAGACTGGTGCTTTAATATTTCCCTTGGGGAATTGAAGGGAAGACTTAATTCGCTTAGTTTTTCTAGCTGAATGTAGTATGTACCTATATTATTCTGATTTCTTGTCCAGTAGTAGGATACCATTTACACTGTTATGATTTTATATTTTCAAGTGGTTGTAAAATGTTGTTTTTTTAAAGCTTTGTACCGTAAATAAATCAAATCAAAAGCGACAAAAGTGACTCCGCCATCGCACAGAATTGCCTAGAAAACAACCACAGTTTTCCTAGTATAGATAATCTTAACTCTCAATAAACTCAATTACCTGGAAATTTTCAGAGCTAAGCCCAATAGAAACAATCTTTTAATTCTTAACGACACAACACAACGACCTATGTACCCTTGAATACCTATCTATATTCCAATAGTAGAAAAGTTGCTGTCTTTCTCTCTCTTTATAATACATACCTGTTTTTCTATATTCAAGACAAATTGTACAACTGTACCTTAGTTTCAATTCACAATTTGTAAACGTCTGATGATAAAAATATCGAAATAGCTATTACGTTTGTTAATTAAATATTTTCCACCTAATTTTGTGATATCCCTTACAAAGTCTATCATTACATTATAATAATCTGTATCATTTTGAGTATTTGTTTGACCAGGTGTTTCGTGTAAAACTCTTCCAAAAATCCGTCGAGAATGATTGAGATCGATCTATTCGTATACGTTTGAAACATGAAAGTTCGTACTCAATTTTGTACCTTTAGAGATACTTTTTTCTAAAAATTCCCAATTGTACCACTCATTAATTTTTTCTCAGACATTGATAGTAAAAATTATTATTTTAATGAAAATTAAATATGCTCTTCACATTACTATCTCGTATGTTCACTAGCTTTGTAACAAGATTTAAAAAATTGGCGCAATAGGTAACGCGCCTAAAACACTTTACTAGCATTTAGCGAGTCAAATGTCTCGAAAATTTAAAAGTTATTGCTATGATAGTTAATTTCAATTGCATGTGAACCCATCTTATGACAATTTCGATGATTTCTAACATACGATTTCCTCTTGTACCGAAAATACTCTTAACAATCTTTCTAAACATAAACCTCGAAAAATTACCGAGAAGATAAAGAGGAGAGATTCGTTAAAACTTAACATACTAAAAAAAATTCCTTCTTGAAGATGCAATCGTGTAGTACTTTGTTGGTACGCACTATCGACAGCTCGAGCTTGCGCACCATGTCTTCTTTTTCGCTGTGCTCGTTGGGTGAATCGCCTTCGGCATCGTTGAGTCTGTTGTAGAGTTCTACTACGTTGTTTGCAGCTACTGTCAGTTGGGAAATTACTTCTTCGCATTTATCCGTAGACACTGAAAATGTGATAAATGTTAAATAGCTATATTCTAATGAGTATCTGCCTAGTTATATGTAAGATATCAGTATTTATACAGGGATATCCACCGGGACCGTCCGTTAAAAACTTTTCAAGTTCCAATTACAATATCAAACTGAAATTTTATACGCGGCCATAACTAGCGATTTTCAATTGAAGTGAAATATTTTCGAAGTGATACCATTTCCGGTTATACCGGAAGTGGGTCATCACTTTGTTATTTCAAATGGCAATCTACCTTTTTTATTTTACATCTAGAACCGAAATTTGAGCAAGGCATAAAATACCCAAGTTGTTGGCACTTATCTGCCAAAACTTTGGACAGATTTAATTATTTTTGTTATAAACTCGACATTTAAAAAAATTGTAGCTCGTAGATCTTTTGCAATACAGACACAATTTTTGCTTGGGTGGATAGAAGAAGGATCAAGGAATTTTTTAGCATTCTACACTTGTCAAATGTTTATTGCGTTGTTTTGTATGATTTTTTCAATTTGGCCTTTTTCAAACAGCAATAACTCAATTTTTTCAAATGGCACGTGCCAATTTTTATATTGCCATCAGATGAAGCGTCAAATTTCAGATGGAATTTTATCAGCATGTACTATACCCATCTTTTATAGTTTCGAAATAATTTGGGAATATATTGAATTTTGATGATTTTGCAAGAGAATGCATCGAAATATTTGAATCAAGTAGCTGAACTGGCTACGCTCACCTGACTAAAATCAATGTACTTGTCACTTCGTTCATTCGAATTTGACATTTCAACAAGAATTGTTGGTAATTTGAAGTGAAAATTTTGAAAAACACCAGATTGATAATAAAATGGCTGATTATTCAAACGAGGATATGTTTAATCTCTTTTTAATTCATGACGAATGTCAAAACGTGGTGGATAGAAATTGCAGGCAATTCAATAACCAATTTCCAAATTGGAAACCTATGAGTAAAACAAAATTTCGAAGGATTAGAAGCAATTTTCTGCAATTTGGAGGAACAAAATACATATAAACTAAAAGAAAACCAATTCTCGAGGACGACGAGAATCAAATGAATACGCTAGCGTATTTTCGTGCCAATCCACATGCGTCCATTAAGTCAGCATCAATCGATATTGACTGAGTTATACTTCCATTCAAAGGATCCTTAAGAAGCATAACATGCACCCGTATTCTTTTATCAGACTACAAAAATTGAAACCAACCGACCTTCCCAAGCGGCTAAATTTCTGTGAAAATTTATTAATTCGGCTTCAAGAAGATGAGACAATTCTGCAAAAAATTATATTGTCTGATAAAGCCAAGTTCAATGAAAGTGGAATAACCAACAGAAGAAATCGACATTTTTGGGCCACAGAAAATCCACATTTCATTGAGGTTATTGATTTCCAAAATAATTTCAGCGTGAACGTTTTTGCAATTTTAATGAATGATTTGTTGGCTTATCACATTTATGAGGAAAATCTTAATGGACAAAGATACCTGGAAATTTTGAGAGGAACATTAGCAAATTTTTTAGATGGATTACCTCTTAACATTCTGAGGGATTGCTATTACCAAATGGATGGTGCACCAGCACATAAAACACGAGCTGTAGATCGGCAGCTAACAGAAATGATCGAGGATAGATGGTGGGGTAATCAAGGACCAAATTCATGGCCTCCGCGTTCTCCGGGCCTGACGCCCCTTGATTTTTATTTATAGGGCAAAATCAAGAGTGAAGTGTATCCTATTCCTGTAAGAAGTAAAGAAGAGTTACTAGAGCGCATTCATAATGCTTTTCGTAATATTGATCCTGAGGAAACTAGGAGGGCAACTCATCATGTTCGTATACGAGCTGTCAAGTGTATCGAGCAAAATGGGGCCCATATTGAACATTTATTCAGATCGTAAATTAGTTTTCTCCTATGATTTTTGCTATCATTTATTCGTATTAATGTAATTATCTTCGATGATTGGTTTTCGCTTAGTTCCTTCAATTTTTATTCATCCGAATTATAGAAAATTGCTTCTAATGCTTCGAAATTTTATTTTACTCATAGACGGTAAATTTGGAAATTGGTTATTGAATTGCCTGCAATTTCTACCCACTACTTTTTGACATTCTAAAATGAATTAAAAAAGATTAAATATATTTTCGTTTGAATAACCAGTGGTTTCATTCCAAATGTGTTGTATTTTTTGGATATTTTCAATCTGAAATAACGACAATTCTTGTTGAAATATCAAATTCGAATGAACGAAGTGACAAGTACATTAATTTTAGGCACCTGTCAGGTGAGCGTAGCCAGTTCAGCTACTTGATTCAAATATTTCAAAGCATTCTCTGTTAGTTCTTGCAAAATCATCAAAATTCAATATATTCCCAAATTATTTCGGAACTATAAGAGATGGGTATAGTACATGCTTATACAATTCCATCTGAAATTTGACGCTTCATCTGATGGCGATATAAAAATTGGCACGTGCAATTTGAAAAAATTGAGTTATTGCTGTTTGAAGAAGGCCAAATTGAAAAAATCATACAAAACAACGCAATAAACATTTGACATGTGTAGATTGCTTAAAAAATTCCTTGATCCTTCTTCTATCCACCCAAGCAAAAATTGTGTCTGTAGTGCAAAAGATCTACGAGCTACAATTTTTTAAATGTTCCACAAAAATCGAGTTTATAACAAAAATAATCAAATCTGTCAAAAGTTTTGACAGATATGTGCCAACAACTTGGGTATTTTATGCCTTGCTCAAATGTCGGTTCTAGATGTATAACAAAAAAGTAGATTGTCATTTGAAATAACAAAGTGATGACCCACTTCCGGTATAACCGGAAATGGTATCACTTCGAAAATATTTCACTCCAATTGGAAATCGCTAGTTATGGCCGCGTATAAAATTTCAGCTTTATATTGTAATTGGAACTTGAAAAGTTTTTAACGGACGGTCCCGGTGGATATCCCTGTATACTACAGTATACAAAAAAAAAGTGACATTTGAATTTATACTGCGCGCGCAAATGGATATGGGACAGTCCTCTTATTTTAACCTAATGTTGGTGGTCTTTCATATCCATAATTCACATCAAAATATTCATTAGTGTTTGAGATACGCATCGTTCTGTAAGCTCCTAGAAGTGAATTTTTTCGATTTTTATAATGTCGTATGCAATCCTTATTGTCAGCCATAGGAAGAACTTATCATGTTGTCGTTTGAGGGTTGATAGGATATCCCCCTTTAAACAAAGGTTCTAGAAAAATAAAATGGAGCTATAAAAGAATACTTTGGAAAGCAGAAGATTCACATTTGCAACCCAAGCAAGTTAAGTAAGCGAATTTAAGTAATACTAGTAAGCAAAAAGTAAATGACCTTACTCAAGCTTAAAATACACAGCTCATTCCAGAATGTTTCACATAACTAAAATCAAAATTGATAGACTAAATATACATCCATTTTAGCATTAACACTTTCAAATTGTCGTTTTATTGTTATCAATGTTGCAAACTACATTAATACAATATATGATGAGTTCTTAGAGATAAATAAAATTAATCACCACCACAAACTGATTTTACACAACCCGGAGCGCGCTCCCATGTTTAATTACACATACTGTCAAAAAAAGTACCGGAATTCACAAATCCTATTTGGTCTCCTAATCTTGTGCGGGACATCGACATGATAGAAAACGTACAGAGACGCTTCGCACGCTACCATTCTATTTTCCCCAACGACCACCTCACGGAGAACGTTTACGAATGATGAACCTCATTCCCTTGGAGCGGAGAAGAAAACGTGGTGATCCCATCCAAACATTCAAGGCTTTGTGTTAGGGGATTCTGACTCTGGCACAGAATTCAACAATTCGACAATCATGATTTTGCCAATCTTCATAAAATCAAAATTTACATAACCACCTCTAAAAATTAATACTAGTAAGCAAAAAGTAAATGACCTTACTCAAGCTTAAAATACACAGCTCATTCCAGAATGTTTCACATAACTAAAATCAAAATTGATAGACTAAATATACATCCATTTTAGCATTAACACTTTCAAATTGTCGTTTTATTGTTATCAATGTTGCAAACTACATTAATACAATATATGATGAGTTCTTAGAGAGATAAATAAAATTAATCACCACCACAAACTGATTTTACACAACCCGGAGCGCGCTCCCATGTTTAATTACACATACTGTCAAAAAAAGTACCGGAATTCACAAATCCTATTTGGTCTCCTAATCTTGTGCGGGACATCGACATGATAGAAAACGTACAGAGACGCTTCGCACGCTACCATTCTATTTTCCCCAACGACCACCTCACGGAGAACGTTTACGAATGATGAACCTCATTCCCTTGGAGCGGAGAAGAAAACGTGGTGATCCCATCCAAACATTCAAGGCTTTGTGTTAGGGGGATTCCCCAGTAGCTCTCCCTTACACTCTGAATGACGACGAAAGACTTCGAGGGCATTGCTGCAAACTTCGCAGAGAAAATTTCAGAAATACCAGCCGTCAGCAGTTCCTTCCTAACAAGAGTGTTTCATGACTGGAATGTTCTGCCAAAATGGTTGTAGAGGCGAGAGATGTTACGAATTTCAAAATTTTGCTGGACAATAATTTTTTGCATTATTAACTTTTTTATATGAAGTTAATATATGAATTTCATTCCCCTCAGGGGCTTAGGAACATTGTTTCTGAGTACGGGCTTAGCAAACCCGAGGTACCCAACTTATCCAATGATGTACAATCTAAGGAATAAACGGGTGAATCGACATTGTACCACCATAACCTCTTGTCGCGTTCAAGATTTAGGAAGAGGGTCTTGTTCGGAAAGTGAGTCACAGTCTCCCTCGTTTAGCGACGGAAGCAGCGTGATATCGAGTAGGGATACTGCAACACAAAACCAAATGGGAAACAACATCAATACCTCCCATCCGACTCTTGATGTTTCAACGGTGGCGCAAGCCATTATGCCTACGACCACGAGAGCCGGACTCCCTAGGAAACGCATGAAGTGGACCCCAGAAATAAATTCCGTCATTATGCGTTCCTATACATGACATTCGTCATATTTTCGAACGAATTTTTTCGGAAATTTTTCTTTATATTTAACAAGTTCCACGAAGAAATAATATATGGGCGATGTTAACCCAGACTATTGGGTCCATAATGATTCTAAAACATCTACAGATCATAATCGGCATCACTTGGAAGACCGAACCTGGCCTCTCTCGGTCAAAAAGAGAAGGAATTTGAGGAAATATCGCAGGTTATGTATTTTTTTTTTCTTATTATCTCCTTAGTCCTTTTCATGACCTTGCCTATATATATATATATTATCTCCTATATATATATATATATATATATATATATATATATATATATATATATATATATATATATATATATTACAAGATTACAAACTTGGAATCGGAAATGACAGCATACAGATACGCGTTACATCTTGAGTTCGTAGAAAAATATCTGGAATTACAGCACACATCCGAGCAGAGAATTTCGGATCAACGAAAAACAATCGTTAAATACAGGCTACTTTCTTCAGAAATGCTGCAAAGCATACTAGAAGAGGTCATAATGGAACTCAGTAGTGAAGATGATACTTATAACGGCATACCTAAAGTCAATGAAAGTGTTACAGATAACATCGAAGCCATGGAAACGAATATCAACATAGAGTGTCCCCCTGAGACGAACCAGCAGAACGAATTTATGTATTTAGCACGATCAGAACTCAACAGAGCAATAACTGAACTCAGTGGTAGTTACCCAACTAAACGACCTAAACTGCCCAAACTCAAGACGAACAAGAACACCAATATCATCCTAGCAAGCATAAACTCAGTGTTTGAAGAATCACTAACCAGAACACATTGGAGAAAATTCACAATTTAATTTACTGTGTTTACTGTGGAGCGGTAGCGGTTCTTCGACCACACAAACAACAAGTCTCCACAACTCTGATTGCATCTGAGCCAAAAAGCGTCAGAGACCACCATGGCAAAAACGACTGGAGAAGGATATTGACAATATTAGAGCTGAGATCGGTCGCCTCACGGAATTCCTGAGAAACAAAAAGCCCTCAAGGCGCTTGAAATCCCATATACGCAAAATTCATAGAGAAAAACACCCTGATTACAAACAACATCTCGACGTGTATATGGACACTTTGAAGCAGAAACTTCAAGCAAAAGCAAAGAGGCTCTCAAGATACATCAAGTGTACTGAAAGGAAACATCAAAACCAAAGGTTCCTCCACAGCGCGGTCAATTTTCATAAGGGAAATAACAAAACTGCGAACAACAATAACAGAGAAGTACCTGACGCACAGTGCTTGACCGATTATTGGTCATCGTTATGGTCGAACCCCAAAGAACACAATAAAGATGCTGAATGGATCACGAATGAAAAACAACGCCTTAATATCAATCATATGGACTTCGAAGAAATAACAGAGGAAGAAATCGCAACAGTGGTTAGAACGACCAACAATTGGAAGGCCACAGGTATAGATAATATCCATAACTTCTGGTACAAGAAGTTTAATAAGCTTATGGAGCCCTAGCGAAACAGCTCACTTATGTTCTTCAACATCCCAGGAAAACATCCTCTTTCCTAACACAAGGCTTAACATATATTCTACCTAAGAGCGATAGAACACAAGGCCCGTCTCAGTATAGGCCGATCACTTGTCTGTCGACGCTCTATAAAATACTCACTTCATGCATATCCAATCGAATATACCAACACCTTGATGACAACAACATATCAGCAGAGGAGCAGAAGGGATGCAGAAAGAAACACCACGGGTGTAAGGAACAACTCAACATCGATTCTGTGATAATGGAACAGGCACACGGAGTGGAACGAAATGTTCATTTAGCTTTCTTGATTATCCGAAGGCATTCGATAGTACTGCCCATTCTTGGCTTGACGAAGTATTACAGATATACAAAACTTATCCAGTCCTGGTAGAATTCTTGAAGACAACAATGACTCTTTGAATCCACTATGGTTCTGTTTAGCTATAAACCCATTGTCTTCAATGCTCAATAGAACAGGATACGGATTTAGGGTAAAAGCAGATAGAAACTATCACACAATCTCACACCTGCTATATATGGATGATATTAAATTATATGCTTCGAACAAAAAGCAATTGGGTGATCTGCTTACAGTTGTCAGTAAGTTTTCGGCAGATGTTCATATGAAATTCGGGATTAAAAAATGCAAAACCCTGAACATTCAAAGAGGGAAAGTTATACATGGTGAAACACAAC
Organism: Cryptolaemus montrouzieri; assembly: GCA_013387265.2. Lineage (NCBI taxonomy): Eukaryota > Metazoa > Arthropoda > Insecta > Coleoptera > Coccinellidae > Cryptolaemus > Cryptolaemus montrouzieri. The sequence goes on from JABFTP020000103.1 coordinate 51,248,915, forward strand.
TCCCAAATGGTGATATTATACAGTGTATGAAAGATGGCGAAACGTACCAATATCTGGGATACCAACAAGCCTGATTGCTAGCCCAAAAACAGTCAAGGGAGAAGATTCGTTCAGAATTCAGTCAGCGTCTGAATACTGTGCTGAAGTCAATGTTGAACTCGGGGAATCTAGTCAAAGCAATTAACACCTACGCCATTCCAGTGTTGTTTATTGATTTGGAATAAACAGATGGACTAAGACAGAACTGGATGATATTCAAAGGCAAACCCGAACGATGCTGACAAAGTACAACAATCATAATCCAAAATTGTCTGTGATAAGAACAACTTTGAACAGATAAAAAATCTCAGAGAATTCTTCTCTGCAAAAGCTCTCACTTCTGACCTCCATAGAGTGGTATCGTTGGCTGATAGGGATATACACCACTAAATCTTGCTACCAGAGATGACCGGCTGAATCTACCGTGCCTATCAGATACTGAAAAACAAGAGCAATTGTCAAGAAAAGAATTGCATGGACGACATCACCATGAGATTAATCAACCACACATCGACAAAGAAACCTCCAACAAATGGTAGATGAAAGGAGAATTATTCGCGGAAACAGAAGGATTCCTTAGGGCCATTCAAGACCAAGTGATCGCTACAAACAACTACAAAAAATTTATTATTAAGGACGGAACATTACAAACAAATAAGTGCAGAAAATGCCATATATGATCGGAGACTTTACAGCATATTACGTCCGGCTGCGAATATTGGCCAATACAGACTATCTTCACAGGCTTAATCAAGTGTGCAACATTATTCATCAGAAACTTGCACACAATTACGTACGTCTGAATAGCTTCCAGCTATATTACAAGTATCAACCGGCGCCCGTATTGGAAAATGACTCTATTAGATTATACTACAATAGGTCTGTTATCATTGACAGAATGGTGACGAATAATAGGCCGGACATAGTGGTGTATAATAAGAGAGCAAGAACAGCAATGCTGGTGGATGTCGCCATACCGAATAATAACAACGTGCTGAACAAATTCCAGGAGAAAAAGTCCAAATACACAGACCTTGCTATTGAGATCAATCAGATGTGGCACCTCCAGAAAATAGATATTGTTCCTGTCATCGTATCCTCGACTGGGTTAATACCCAAAACTTTGCATGATAGCCTTAAGAAATTAGAATTGCATAAGAATACCTATATAGAAATGCAAAAAGATGTAATTCTCAATACATGTAGGATAGTAAGAAAATTTATGTCAAGTATATTGTAATCAAGCCTATTCCCTTTGATTGCTGAATCTGGGAAAGGTAAACTATATCCAGCTAAAAGCTGAGATAGTGCACAAGTCCATGATAATAATAATAAATTGGTCAGTAAAATACAAAATATTTATTTCTCATCCAAATTTATTTGGATTATTTAAAATAAGCTCCAGGATCAGGAATATCATACACAATCTAAGCAAAATTTTTAACTGGAATGTTACAGTCAATTTTAAGAGACTTTGCGTTTAGAATCGATCAAATGCCACATTGCTGTATCTTGATGACTGCAGACTGATCCGATCATTAGCAACAATCTTAGCTGTATTGATTTCAACTATTATTCAACCATGTTTTATTTTTCAAACATTCGTGATCCTCAGTCTCGTACCTATCACACAACTCTGATACCAACTCAAGCAGACTATTCATTGTGTGACTGTTCATCCATTGGACTCCGTTATCAACTCGTTTTTTCCTTATTTTCTTTTCAGGGAAGGCATAAGAAAGGAATGACAAAGCCTTGAAAAATTTCAAAAGCGTCATTGACTACGGAATTTTCATCCTCCAAATAGTCCTTGTTTAAACTGTAACGTGCTAATATCACGTCGCAACAATTTGAATTGAAACACCTGATTCCAGTCAACCCACCATCTGTGTCACGCCACTGGCTAACAGTCTGATGCGCATAATCCGGCCATCAGATGATGTCTTACCGGCTTCCGATCTTAAATATTGTGTGTGACCTATATCAAAAATATAGGTCCTAGATGGAGAGTCGTAGATGGATATTCCTAGGTGGAGAGTCGTAGATAGAGAGTCCTAGGTGGAGAGTCGTAGATAGAGATTCCTAGGTGAAGAGTCGTGGATAGAAAGTTGTAGGTGGAGCTCAGAGGTTGATATATAACTTCTATCTGGAATCCAGAAATCCAGATGAACCCGAAGCTGAAATAGACGTTTTCCCCCATATACAGCAATAAAATACAAGAACTTTTTGGAATTTGAACTCCCTAAATGATTGAGGACTATAACATAAACGAAATCTACCTCATCTATTTTCAAACTATATATATATATATATATATATACCAAGATATATGTATATATATATATATATATATATATATATATATATATATATATATATATATATATATATATATATATATATATATATATATATATATATATATATATATATATATATATATATATATATATATATATATAGAAAGAAGCATTTGTTGACATTGTTTACCATAATGTATATGAATTACATAATAATAATATGTAATTAAATATCTGAGCAAAACTTCCTTGACTTTTCTTTCAAGACCTCAGTGACAATTATTGAATTAGAGTCTCATTAATCATTTTTCTCTGGGCTTAACCAGTAAAAGTAATTTTTGTTACACTTCTTCTTGAATTTTTTTTATCTTCCTTAAATTCAATTTTGTTACAAAGCCTTCAAGCATCTGATTCAAACAATTGAAACCTTTATCTGTCAGAGGTCTACATTCGAATGTTCAACTTTGATGTCATTTAAAGCTGTATAATCATTATCCCTACATAATATACTCCACTGTGCTGCAATTTAGAATGACCGAAATTTATAGCAGTAACCAATTCTCTAGAATAAAATTACACGCAAAGAATATCTGGTTCACTTTGGACAAAAAGAAATTCCTCAAGGAGTTTGGATGTATATCTCATACCCTACACATTCAGATAAATAATGGAAAATTTACACATCTTTCTCATCAAATTAAGAAATGGTTAGTTTTCAAACTGCAACTCTGTAACACTTTCAAGCTGAAAAAAAGTTAATAATCCACAATGCCTGCGAGAAAATTCAAATGAAAAACATTATTCATTATCAATAAATATAAATATATTCAAGCATTAAGGTATCAGAGTATGAATTTGAAAAAAGCCAAATTGATGGTGTCCTAAAAATAAAACAAAATTTGCATTCAACAAAAAACGTAAGCCAACTGAAAGCAGCCACTGCGTATAACTGACGATCACATACTGACTTACGCTCAACTAAAGTTATATCTGCATTATCCGGTGAGAAGATTAAATCTTCGTTTGTGAGACTTGCATCTACAGTTGGCAGTCTTTCGAAATGAATGGTATGTCTATGAGCTATAAGAGAGATAAGCAGATTAATCAGAGAAATATTTTTCGAGTTATATAACAGATATTATACAAAAACAGAGCTATCCATTCTTGTCGTTATTTTTTTCCCGACCTATAGAATATCGGTGAAGTACAGGGTGGGGCATAATGGAAGGGCGTTTTTGGAACGGGTAGTACACGTAACGGTGAGTGAGTAGAAGGAAACGGCTGAAGTCATTCGAAACAGGAGGAGTTACCATTTAGTTTACAATGGTTATCTGGACAAGAGAGCACCGTGCACCGTATTTAAAATCGGTAAAGTTTGTCATTGTCGTGCAGCGGCGCTTTCGCCAGCGCCTCAACATTGGTCGTAACGCTTCAGTTCCGAGACGTGACACAATCATCCGATGGATACGGAATTTCAGAACGACTGCATCAGCAATGAATCCGAAACCTCAAGGTCATCCCCGAAGTGTAAGGACACCAGCTTCCGTGGAAAGAGTAAGACAAGCTATAATTCAAAGCCCAGGGCGCTCCGTCCGAAAAGGAGCTGCAACACTCCAAACGTGTAGTCGAACTGTTCGCAGAACTTTACACCAAGACATCAGCTTTCAACCCTATAAGCTGATGGTTGTCTAGCAACTGAATGAAGGAGGTTTTGCCCAATGCCAGCAGTGAGGCAATCTCGATTAACCATAATGACAACATCATTGAGTCAGTGAGTGACATACGCTTTTTGGGTGTAACCATTGACTCCAGACTTGACTGGACCAGCCACATAGAGCGCCTTGCAAGATCAATTGCAGGATATTCTTATGCACTCCCCTTGATCAGCTCATTGGTGAATCTTCAAACGGCTCTGATATCGAATCATGCTAATGTAGAATCCCGCATGAGATATGGGATTATTTTGTGGGGGGATTCCGGGGAGGCACTTCGAATATTCAGATTACAGAAGAAGTGTTTAAGATCTATTCCTAACCTGGGATTTATAGACAGCTGTGAAGATCACTTCATCAATCACAAACTCCTAACTCTGCCATGTATATTCATATATGAAGCTTTAATGTTTGTTAAGAACAGTATCGAACATTTTGAAAGGGCAGAACATGGTTATGTGACAAGGCATAGAATGAATTTAAGAACTATCAGATATAACAGAGCATATCTCTAGAAAAATGTAAACTATACCATCATAAAAGTTTTCAATAAATTACCTTTACATATTAGGAACGAACACACAAAAGTATTTAAAAGATGTATTCAGGCACTTTTGATTAGAAAAGCTTTCTATAGCCTCCAGGAGTTTTTTGTCACAAAACTAGAAAGAAACTTAATTTCATATAACTGAAACCACAAATACGTGTACTTTTTCTGTTTTTTAAGATCTTTATCCTAGCCTTAAACTGTTTGTATTGTGGTGTCCTTTGTCCTTGTTTGACACGTTCTACGCCCAAAAGGCACATTTTTGTTATAGCGAAATTTTGAACTAATAAACTATCTATCTATCTTAACAGAACTGCTGATATTTGGCAGCAGAAAACCACAGCGAATTGCATCAATTCCCACTCCACAGTGAGAAAAACACCGTTTGATGCGCTATGAGCCGTCTTGGGGTGGTTGGGCCGAATTTTTTCGAGGATGAAAGAAGGGCAGCCGTAACTGTAAACTCTGTGCGATATGTTGTCATGCTGGAGAACTCTTTTATTCCAGAATTGTTTGGTTCCAACAGGATGGTGCCACGGCACATACAGTTAGAGCCTTAATGGAGCATTTTTCCTGGTCATGTAATCTTACTGATCTTACTGCTTGTGATTATTTTTTGTGGGGAAAATAAAGGCTAAGGTCTACGTCAATAAACTTCGAAATCTGCAAGAATTCAAAGAAACCATCAGTAAAGACCGATCTGTTGGAGCGGGTGATGCAGAACTTTGAGTATCGACTACAGCAATGCATTGCGGAACACGAACGTCGTCTGCCTGATGTCATTTTCAGAACATGATTCCTTTCACTTTTTCTACACTAAATGGTAACATTTAAGCTTTCATTTTACGTAATTAAAAATATTCTACCTTGAAGAACAGCTGAGTTATTCTCATTTCAAAAACGCCCTTCCATTACGCCCCACCCTGTATGAAATTGAAGTAGAGGTTTAGAGAATAATTGATCAGAAGAAACTTATTTCAACAAAATTTACCGGGATGCACTCACAAATACAATAATGTAACATATCACTTAATAAGTCATTATGAGAAAAACTTTTAGACACATTTCAACCTTATTAACGTAGTCTCCGCAAAGGGGATTCGATATTTCAAATGTTGTTGGTAGCCAAGTAATTACACTTTTGAATGTAATTATTCTACTATAATATACTAATCGATTTTATGTTATTAGGTCCACAATAAAGTTCTCCCTGTTTTTTTCATGAAAGTACAACTTTATTGTGAAAAATGATGACAAATGTAATCCATTAATATTGCCCATCGCTAGCTACAACTTTTTCCCATCATTCTGGCAGAGCTCGCATACCGTGACGGTAGAAGTGTTCGTCTTTTGAGGCTATCCACGAATCAAGCAATTTTTCGAGCTTTTCATATGAGCGGAACTGCTGATCAGCCAGACCATGTGTCATCGAACGGAACAAGTAATAATCGGATGGTGCAATATCTGGGGAATATGGCGGGTGGGGTCGGAATTCCCATTTGAGCGTTTCCAAGTAGATTTTAACGGGTTTGGCAACGTGAGGCCGAGCGTTGTCATGCTGTAGAACTACTCTTTCGTGTCTTTGCTCGTATTGTGGCCGTTTATCGCGCAGTGCTTTACTCAATCGCATCAATTGAGTTCGATACCGTTCTCCAGTGATGATTTCGTTCGGTTTCAACAGCTCATAATAAATAACACCGACTTGGTCCCACCAAATACACAGCATAACTTTCGCAGCGTGAATATTAGGCCGAGGCGATGACTTAGAAGCATGACAGGACTGTCCCTAAGTTTTTTTCCCTCTGGATTGCTGTAATGTATCCATTTTTTATCACCCGTTACGATGCGATGAAGAAAACTCTTTCTTTTTTGCCGTTGGAGAAGTTGTTCACAGGCGAAAAAACGACGCTCAATGTCTCTTGGCTTCAAATCATTCAAATCAGAAGGAAACCAAGTTCCTTGCTTTTGAATCATTCCAACGCATGCAATCGCTTGGAAATAGCCGGGCGGGTAACTTCTAAGGCTGAAGCAAACTCTTTTTTTTCACTTAAAGCAGCATCTGTGTAAACTGTTTGGAACTCTCTACGAGCTTCAGCCGCTGTTTTCTTCTAATGAAAGAAGAAAATGAACACTTCCCGCAAATGACGATCATTTGACACCAAATCAGACATTTTCTCACAACTAAAAGTATATGACGCAAAAACAAAATCACTAATGTGTCACAGTCGTTTGTTTACCATATGTCTAAGCTTAGTTCAAGACGTTCTTGATATATAAAAATCGACCAGCACTTACTGCTGGAGCCATCTATTGATAAACAGCGAGAACTTATTTGCGCACCTAATACATTCACAAATTTTTTTTGTCGGCCAGTGTGATTAGTTGCCTACCACAAAAGAAATTTTAAATATTGAGATTGTAAGTTTTTTTTGGAATAAGGAAGGAGGGACGCGGGCAATTCGTCCTGCGTCTGGACTTGTCAATTTTCGACATTATCCATCAATTAATCATAATAACCTCTAAACAGATGCACATTCACAACACCCATACCTTTGCCGGACCCGAACCGGCAGTCGCATGTGTGCAAAGTGGAAGAAAGTGTTATTTCCACCAGGACACATGCGGTGGTGAAATTGTGAGTAAATTGCTTGGCGCTCAGAAATAAAACCCTAGAGCAGGGATGAATCAATGTATCATACTGTCATAAGCCACTCGGAAAAGATTTTTTTATTGTGCTGAAACATTTTCATACAGTGTTTGTTTTTCTGATCAACGTGAACAAACTTGGTATTTGTTATGAATAAGTCATTCGACAAAATAGTAAACACATTGGTTTCTCATAAGTTTCAAGCACTTTTCCATGTTTTCTGGAATTTGGAATATTAAATCATCAAACTTTGTTTGGATATTTTTCCCCATTAAGAAACAATGTTGATATGATTGAGGAGGTCGTCACTTGATGAAAATCGATATACATATTTTCAATTAAATAAAACTATGGTATTTAGATTTTCACTGTATTAACACAACTATGACCGGTTTCACTACACTGTGGCTACATCAGATAGATAAAAACTAATGAACAGAGTTATTCCTTATATAATATTCTTATTTCCTACTTATTATTACATTAGGTACACGTACAAAGGGTATGGTAGAAAACCCATCGGAGTTGCTTACTTAATGAATTGAAAAGATTGAGTACTGGAGAAGGATTTAGATCTAATTGACTATCAAGTAACCTACCTGAATTCTTTTCCTTGTTAATCTCTAAAATTTCCTATAGATTGAGTTTTTGTTTATTATTTTCATTGTGTAAAATTTTGAAATTATTATTAAAGTTATGGTTTTCTTCGAGTAGGTGATTAGAATGATGGGAATCTGATTTATGATAATTAAAACTACGTTTGTGCTCGGATAATCTAACTTTGAAATTTCTGAAAGTTCTACCAATATGAATTATACTAGGTCACAAAAATCGTCCGAAATTCGAAAAGTAAGTCGTAAGACGGTGCCTCTTCCTTTCTCCCGCTAAGTAGGACGAACGAAAGAAAACCCCTTATTCTGACAGCTCGACGTTCCTTAATTTCGTCAATTTCTGGCTGTCGGAGATTCTCGGAATGAGAAAAATAGAGCGAAATTTTGCCGATAACTCTTTAATGGATCAAAGATTCTACCGTTTTTCCGTGATTTCTCGGAGACCAAAATATCACGGCGGGACATGCGAAACTCGAGGTTTCGTCCTCGTCCCGGTTTCGAAACGATCGAACGTAATAGAAAAATGTGTATAGACATACAAGTCCAGTGAAATTATATTATATATATTCGAAGAAATCTCACCGTTTCGACTTTCCGTTCGCTTTCGGTAAAATTTTTCGAAAACTCCTCAGGGCTCCGTCGATCTGACTAGGGGCTCTAAATTTGAACCTTTCTTCGACCCTTCCCTACTGCAAAAAAAAATAAAAAGCAAAAAAAAGCCTTACGACTTTATTGTAATACATTACAATCCCCGCAAGACACTTTATAAACACCGGATTTATTACCTTCATCAATTTTATATTTGCAGTTTTTGATATGTCGGCCTAAAGAATTATTAGTTCGGAATGCTATATTGAAATTATAATGCGTGAGGAATGATTTTAATTTCAGACTAGGATTAACAATATAAGTTAAGCTGTTGTATTTTGTGTTAGAACTTTTTATACTTGGAAAAACTTCATGGACTGTTTTTTGAAATTTTTTTCGTGAAATCATGTTCTCAATCATACTAGGACTGTAACCGTTATTGACTGCTATTTGTTTAATTATATTTTGCTCTTTTATAAAATTATTTTGTGGCATTGGGATATTAATGAGTCTATGTACCATACTATTGTAAGCAGCTAATTTATGTGGATAAGGATGTGTAGATGAGCTGTGAATAGTACTATCTGTATGCGATGGCTTATGAAAAATAGAAAAATCATGTTTGCTGTTAATTTTAGTAATAGTTAAATCGAGAAAGTTAATGGAGTTTTCTGTTTCTATCTCTAACATAAATTTAATATTATCGTGAATTTTGTTAATGAATGTTTTGAATGACTCTAATTGTCTGTTTGTGCCAGTGAAACAACAAATTATATCGTCGACATATCTAAACCAATAAATGAAGTATTTGAATAACGGATGTTCTTGGATAGTTTTTTCAATATCATCCATGAAAATTTCCTCTAGGCCCTCTACTAGCTGAAATTTTCATGGATAATATTGAAAAAACTATCCAAGGACATCTGTTATTCAAATACTTCATTAAATGGTTTAAATGAAATCACAAAGATAAAAAATGATGAAAATATAATAGTGAAAGATAAAAAGCATATTGCGGATGAATTCAATAACTATTTCGTTGAACTCGGGGAAAAATTAGCGGGCAAGATTCCATGCAAAGACGCGACAGGTGTAAATTCCCGCAGGAACCCCAACTCAATTGTATTTTTAGAAACCGATTAAGATGAAGTTATCCATGAGCTCAAGGGCGGAAAAGCTCCAGGTCCTGACGGCCTAAGGTCGGAAGTTATAAAAGAAAATTTCTACTCATATTATTGCACCTCTAATATACCTCATTGATAAAAGCATCATCAGTGCTGGTTGTACCGCTTCACAAGTCATCGGATAGAACAGTAGTACAGAATTATCGACCGGATCTTCGACATCCAATTTTGCAAAAATATTCGAAAAAATTATAAAGAAGCGAGTTTGTAGCTTTATCGATAGATTTCAGTTATTATCAAAAGGGGCTGTTTGATTTTCAAAAGGGTAGGTCAACTGCGGATGCCATTGCGAGTTTGGTGGGGTTGGTGACGAGAGCAATTGATGGAAGTGTGCCGGCGTTATGCATTTTTGTTGACCTGGCGAAAACCGTTGACACCGTCAACCACTCAGAACTCCTAAGGACACTTGAATGCATGGGTTGGAGGAGTGTGGCTTATGAATTGATGGGGAGTTACTTGAAGCGAAGACGTCAGGTCGTTAAAATAGGGGATCAAATCAGCGAGGAGAAAGAGGTGACATGCGAAGTGCAGCAAGATACGGTGTTGGGCCCTACTTTTTTAATATAAGTAGAGGAATTGTTTTCGGCTAAAGTGTTGGATGAGATAACGAGTTTCGCAGATGATACTGCCATTTTCTTCCAGGGAAATTCCTGGCGCGAGTTAAAAATTAAGGCTGAGTATGAGTTTGTTATTTCATTAATAAAATTAACCATGAATATGAATAAAACGAAATTAATCCCTTTTTCCAGCTATAGGTGCGGTTTACCTGCGTATAATACATTCGAAATCAAGTCTGAAGGAATTACCACATTAATAAACTCTGCAGAGTATCCAATGTTTGGGGGTTAAAATCGACAGCCACCTGAGGTATCCCACCGTCCCGGACATACAAAATCGCTTGTCAAAAAAGTAAGAGTATTAATACCTAAATTCGAATATTTGAGAGAAATTCGTGAGATATCGGAACTTGAAAAATTTATTATGGGTTCGTGGATTTTTTTTTCCGAAGAAAAAGGATCTGAGGAAGGTCCGTGCCAAATTTGGGACACTAGTTTAGTATATTGGCTATTTAGATATAAAACGCGATCTTAATGGGCTCACTAGTGTAATGTAATGTAAGATTACCTATTTCATGAATTATGAATAAATATTATCATTATTATTTTAGATATGTCGACGATATCATTTGTTATTTCACTGGCACAAACAGACAATTAGAGTCATTCAAAATCCACGATAATATTGAATTCACGTGAGAGATAGAAACAGAAAACTCCACTAACTTTGTGGATTTAACTATTACTAAAATTAACGGCAAACATGATTTTTCTATTTTTCATAAGCCATGGCATACAGATATTACTATTCACAGCTCATCTACACATCCTTATCCACATAAATTAGCTGCTTACAATAGTATGGTACATGGACTCATTAATATCCCAACGTAGTTTTAATTATCATAAATCAGATTCCCATTATTCTAATCACTTACTCGAAGAAAACCATAACTTTAATGATAATTTCAAAATTTTACACAATGAAAATAATAGACAAAACCTCAATCTATGGGAAATTTTGAGGATTAACAAGGAAAATAATTCAGGTAGGTTACTTAATAGTCAATTAGATCTAAATCCTTCTCCTTTACTCAATCTTTTCAAATCATAAAGTAAGAAACTCCGATCGGTTTTCCAACATACCCCTTGTACTTGTACCTAGTGTAATATTAAGTAGGAAATAAGAATATTATATAAGGAATAACTCTGTTCATTAGTTTGTATCTATCTGATGAAGCCACAGTGTAGTGAAACCGGTCATAGTTTTGTTAATATAGTGAAAATCTAAAGACCATAGTTTTATTTCATTGGAAATAGTTGAATTAATCATCATATGAAATCCAGCATTGCTTTCAAAATTATTAACAGCGATACTAAAAGCAATATAACTTAAGAAATAAAAGTTTTGAAGGTGGAATTCATATGGATTTTTTTTTCTATATGCATACTAGAAGTCTTTCAGCGAACTCACTGAATGATGCGTTAGATGACGATGAAAACTTCAAGAATATGAAATCACTTGGCAAAACTCCAAGTCCACCCATAAACCCGAGGCCATTTAACCAGCACCAGATGATTATATAACTCTTCGAACCATCACCAATATACTTACAAAAAATATGAGATAACGATATAATAGTAATGTATTTTACCTTTTGTTTTATCCTTATTGTTTAAATGTCGCCTAGGAACCACAGTAGGGTGGCCATTTTCAAATAAACTTTGCCTATTCCTTGGAGGAACTACAGGCTTCACTACAGTTTCTAATTCTTCATCTGAAGTTGATATGTTGTCCACTCCAACAGTATTTAAATTATCTGAAATTATTGAAAGAGATTTGAATTTTTATATTTACCTTATGTTTAAAGTATCATCATAAAAATTAAAAATGTAAGGATAAAAGTTTTAATAAACTTTGTGAAAAGAAGCCTCGTTGCATATTTGAGTAACTTTTCGAAGAGTAGCGAAAGTGCTTAAAATAAATAATATCTTTGGATTTGGCGACCTCTAGCGGCCAAACGAAGAAACTTTTCACTAGGTAAGTTGGCCTAAATCGACTTATTTCTAGCTGAAGAATCTGCGGTATAACGTTGTAGACGCAATTCACGGACACCCTGTATACCTGATGAAGCCACAGTTCCGTGAAACTCGTCATAAGCTTGATAATATTGTGAAAATTTAAACATCAATTTGTTTAAAAATACATTTTTATTATTAAAATTTGAATGTTACTTTCAATATGTTATAGATATCTTTGTTCCACTTATAGGCTACAGTATTTCATGTTCATAATTGGTAAAACTGCATATTCTGCGGTTATTTTTGCCTGTCAGCACTTTTTAAATCACAAGTGACACCTTATACTGGGATTCACCAGTGGCGCAGTGCTCTGTAGCTCGTACACTCTTGAAGATTTCATTTTTGTTATTGTATTTAGAATGTAAGAATCTACTTCAGCAATTTATTTTGCAGTTAACAAGGTGTCCCAATTTTCTATAAAAAAATCTTGGGTGCTTTTTTCAGATTGGAAGACCACTTTTTTGTTCAAGATTCAGGAGCGACCTAAACTCTATAATGTCTTTAAGTAATAAGTTTTTTTGGTGAGTAGTTTCGTCACAATATTTTTTTCCGTGAAAATTCATGAAAATAGGCTCTCATATCATCGCATGCTCCTTCGGTCAGAGAGGATGAATACTTTTTTCCTTTCGTTTTCTTATTGCCCAAGGATAGCTTTATTGATGAATTGAAATGGATTATCCTCATTTTATACAGGAGTGACTCAAAAAAATTATTGAATATTGTAATTTCAAAAATATCATATCTTGATTTTTTCAAATGGAACACCCTGTATTTCATTATTCATGTCAACGCATAAAATATTGTGCTATATTTTTGCAGAAGTAACCTTATCTTTATCTTCGATAATTTTCGAAATATTCGATTATTTGTGAAAATTTTTGATGAAAATTCTACAAACCGTATCAAACGCATCAACGTGCATCATTATTCGCACAAAAGTTTTTTTTCTGTAATGATTCAAGTAGTAGATTTTCTGCAAAATTATCTACCAATGTAACTTGCCGATGTACCAGAGCACATAAGACAAGATTTGTGGTTTCAACAGGATGGAGCATCGGCACATTACTCACATCAGATTAGAGAGCATTTGAATCATGTATTTCCAAACAAATGGGTAGGACATGGTGGTCCTGTAAGATGGCCAGCTAGGTCTCCGGACCTTACAACTCTAGATTTTTTGTTGTGGGATTATATTAAGGGCATCGTTTACCAGATTACTTCTACAACACAGTAGAAAAAAATGAAACCTAAACAAGATAATTCTTTTAACGAATGATCAAATCAAGATGATTAAAACGTAAATCGAGGTGTGTTGAAATTTTTTTTATTTGTGCCTTCTGTCAGGTGTCCGGACATATCATATTCTGCATTTCACATGGTAAACTTATCAGGGTTTCGTTATTAAACATTGTTAAAGTAAGGTTTGAACCCAATTTTCTCAATTGACTGCCATGAAGTTCTCCAAAGAAAAAATGGTTGATATGATTTTTATTCTGGGTGAGTGTGATAGAAATTCCTTGTTGGCAAGTAGAGTTCATGCACGAAACATTCTTGATAAGAGGCATCCTGATGCAAGATGCTTTGAAAAACTTCTAATTAGATTTATCGAAACGAGTAATATCGCTTACAAAAAACATGAAAAACCAAAAACTGCTACAGCTGAAGACAACCAGTTATCAGTTTTGTATACAGTGACAGAGGAATCAAATAAACGCCAAAGAGAGATTTCTCAGTTAACAGATATAAGTCAAACTTCCGTCCAGAGAATCTTGAAAGTGAATAAATTTCATGCATATCATGTACAGCTGCACCTGGAACTGAACAATCAAGACTATGAAAATCGAATCAATTTTTGCAATTGGGCAAGTGAGAAAGTAGCGGAAAATCCAAATATGTTTAGCAGAGTTCTTTTCTCAGACGAGGCAACATTCTACAAGAATGGGCTTGTTAACAGGCACAATTTTCATTATTACGCCACGGAAAATCCACACCTCATGAGACAAATAGATCACCAGCATCGTTGGTCATTGAATGTATGGGCCGCTATTGTAGATGGGTATCTAATTGGGCCGCACTTTTTCGACGGGCACCTCAATAGTGAAATGTATTTAGATTTTCTGCAAAATCATCTACCAATACTACTTGCCGATGTACCAGAGCATACCAGAGCATATAAGACAAGATTTGTGGTTTCAACAGGATGGAGCAAAGGCACATTACTCACATCAGGTTAGAGAGCATTTGAATCATGTATTTCCAAACAAATAGATAGAACGTGGTGGTCCTGTTAGATGGCCAGCTAGGTCTCTGGACCTTACAAGTCTAGATTTCTTTCTTGTGGGGTTATATTAAGGGCATCGTTTACCAGATTCCTTCTACAACACAGTTGGATATGAGACAGAGTATAGTCGACGCCTTTCAGTCAGTTAATCCACAAATGTTGTCGAGAGTTCAACGGTCTTTCCTCAGAAGGATTGAGTTGTGTCTACAAAGAAACGGGCAACATTTCGAACACTTATTGAAATAGTTCAACACCTTGTAGATCATCTCACCAAAAACCAATCTATTACGTATTTCATACAAGACTACCTTAAAATATCTCCATTTCTCTGATAAAGTATAATGATATGTACTAATAAACTCTTCTGCCAGCTCGGTGGCGTATGGTATATGATACTCGTCTCCTGCGCAGAGTTAACTGGGTTCAATACCCACAAAGTCGGTGCGATTTTTCGGATTCTGGGAATCGCTTGAGTATCCATATTTCGGAGGAGATGTAAAGCCGTCGGTCCTGTCTAACAGAGATGTGTTGGACACTAAAGATCCCTTCCCTCGACACGAGAGGGGTTCGGCAAAATTCCCGTGTTAGTGAGGTGACAGAATTCCCCGGCGTGTCATTGGCCGAAACACGGAAATAGAGCATGTTAAAGGAATAACAAACAAACAAACAATAAACTCTTCTTTCGCAACCTCTGCTTTTATTATTTTAGTTTATTTCTTTTATTTCGAAAATGGTCGAAGATAAAGATAAGGTTAATTCTGCAAAAATATGGCACAATATTTTATGCGTTGATATGAATAATAAAGTAAAGGATGATCCATTTGAAAAAATCAAGATATGATATTTTTAAAATTATTTATTTATTTATTGTTTATTGGCCCAAAGTATTACATAATTACATGCAAATACTCCACAGAGAGTAATAAAACTCTATGCGTGGTGAGGCATGAAAACTACAGAAAAATAAGGCTAAAGAATCAACCATAACTAAAACTAAAACAATTAATTAACTGAACGTACTTAAATACTATCTTAACTATCTACTTCAGACATTTAAGAAAAACCCAAGTACCACTATACCAATAATTTTAAATTTTATAAATTTTAAAATCATTTTCCATATTGAAACATCAAAGTCCCCCAGACTTCAAAACCCTATTCTATCTCTCTCCCTGTTACACAGATACAAATTTTTCAATATATTTTTTTAATTTTTTCTTATAAGAACCTGTCGTGGTTTTAGAGCCTTTAAATCATCAGGAAGATCATCAAATAGTTTAAGAGCCTTGATATAACTATCCTGGAATCGTATTGTCTTGTTTATTTTATTAAGGATTATATTCCTATTTCTGGTTCTTGTGCCAATGAGGTATTTTTGTTTGAATGTTTCATAATGGTATTGAAGTGACTCATACGCAAAATTCTGTCTAATGTTCAGTATATTTTCTGGAGAAACAACTGATTTTTTTTAATACTTTCAATAATTTATGCTTAACAGATCGTTTACGTAAAGAACGAACAAAAGCGGTCACAATATCGTACCTTGAGACACACACATCTTAACATATTCACTATTACTCTCAGTACCATTCACTCTCACTTTTTGTTCTCTACCATTAAGATAACTTTTCAACAAGTCAAGCACCTTTCCCCTTATTCCCAGAAAATATAATTTGTCCAGCAGAAATTTGTGATCAACTGAATGAAAAGCTTTGGCCAAATCTAAGAAAGCTATTATGACAGGTTTACTCTGATCAAGTTTTTTATATAATATACTTGTAATGAAATATAACGCATCTTTGGTGCCCCTTCGCTTAACAAATCCGAATTGGTTTTTGAAATTATGCCGTAAGTTTCTACAAAATTATAAATTCGATCATAAACAATTTTCTCAAGGATCTTAGCAATATTTGAAATTAGAGAGATTGGCCAATAATTAGTGACGCAGCTCTTGCTGCCTGATTTATGAATTGGTATTATATCAGCACTTTTGAGTACTTCTGGCCAAACTGCCCTTCCTATACACATATTAAAAATATGGGTTAACGGATCAACTATAAACTCTGCTAATGTTTTCAGTGTTTTTGTATCAATCATATCTACACCTCCTTTTTTAGGTTTCATATTTTTTATTATAGATCCTACTTCTGAACTGCTGGTTGGCTTACGATACAATGCATCACAAACCATGCTTGGCACTTGAATTTGTCTTCCGGATGGCTGTATAATCGAATAACCTAACTTTGCCCCAACCTCGTTAAAATAATTGTTCAATTTATTTGATATCTCAAAATTATCTGTAATCTTAGTTCTATTTTCATCAATTAAAAATTTTACATTAGTACTGTTGCCTGGTTTTCTATTAATTTTGTTGTTTATTAGTTGCCATAACTTTCTAGGATTAGTGATATTAGACTCAATGGCTCTTTTATCAAAATTATTTTTGCTTCAAAAATTACTTTGTTTAATGCCTTAAGATAATTTTTGTGTTCATTTTTCAAAAGTTCAGAGCCCTTGTTTGCTGCCCACATATTATATAGAGTTTCCTTAGTTTCACATGACTTTATAATACCAGCAGTGATCCATTTTTTGTTAGATCTTCTAGATTTCTTTTTAATGAAACTTGCCCTATCTGCACAATACCTTATCTGACCAATTAATGTATTGATAGCTATGTTTGGATCCTGAATTAACAATAACGAATTCCAGTTGTTATATTTAACTACATTACATAATTAATAGTTCTACAACTGTCCTGTTTCACACCTGATAGTGTTAATTTTTTAATTTTAACTAGAAGTGGGTAATGGTCTGTGTTCTTTAATGCACACATTTTACTTTCGATGGCTGCAGTTTTATGGAATACATTGTCAATGCAGGTTCCCCGCGAATAATTTTCGGCTGGTCTAGTAACTTCCCCAAATCCTTTCCTATAACCACGCTCCAAACAAGCACACAATAGTTCTTGACTATTCACATCGTTAGTGAGTAGATCTATGTTGAAATCACCAACAATATAATGGTTCTTAGTAAATTTTTTCTTCACGAGATAAGATTTGAAGTCCTCAATAAAATCAAACTTTGCCAAGTCATGAGACCTATATAATGAAGAGATCTCGAGATTCTATCCATCATTCGTAATAATACAAGTGTTAATTATGCTAAGATTTCCTCACCTCACAACCTCGGTATCCTCCTGTATATCAGCGCGAACGTAAGAAACAACACCCTCCGCTATGTTTAGTCTACTATTGTTATAATACATTTTATAACCAGGAATATGGAAATATCTATAATGTTCTAAATTTCAGGATTCAGCACAAACGATATAAATAGGTTTAACCTTTAAACTATCAACAAAAGTTAACAGTTTTAAGTGAATCGCATTAAGGTTTCTTATATTCAAATATAAAATGATGTCTTCGTTATTGTTTATTAAGAAGGAATCATTGAGAGTCCGCACATCACAATATGGATTACAATATTCAATAATTTTTTGAGTCACTCCTGTATAAAATGAGGATAATCTATTTCAATTCATCAATAAAGCTATCCTTGGACAATAAGAAAAAAAAAGGAAGAAAGTATTCATCTTCTCTGGCCGAAGGAGCATGCGATGATGTGCGAGCCTATTTTCATGAATTTTTAAGGAAAAAAAATATTGTGACGAAACTACTCACCAAAAAAACTTATTACTTAAAAACATTATAGCAGAGTTTAGGACGCTCTTGAATCTTCAACAAAAAAGTGGTCTTCCAATCTGAAAAAAAACCTCCCAAGATTTTTTTATAGAAAACTGGGACAGTTTGTTTACTTCAAAATAAACTGTTGAATTAGATTTGTACTTTCTAAATAAAATACCGTTCGAACAAAAATGAAATCTTCAAGAGTGTACAGTATACCAGTATACAGAGAGTAAATCTAAAGAAGTTTCGTTTATCAGCTTGAAAAAGTTTTACTTACTTGTCGAGTACGATTGTTTCTTCCTATTCTGTAAATTCTTGTTGTTTATTTTATTATGCGAACTTATCGTCGGCCTCATCAACCTCGACATCTTCTTCTCATTGGAATCATTATCAGAATCGGAGTGATTCAAACCTCCACTGGATCTACTTCTAGTCATGGCGTTGTTTTTTGTATACCTTCCGGTATTTCTTGAAACGTGCGACTGCGGTTTTTTCCCAGATACTGTGAATTATATTGTGGTATAAGAGACTAATGTTCTTCGTCAAATCGGGAAGGGTTAAAATGTTTTAATCTCAAGGAATAAGAATGAAAAGTTTCTATGCTTTAAATAGTTAGGTAGATCGCTTTATGACATTGACACTAAAAGAGATCGTTTTTCTAAACCACAACTAGAATTGTGTTTCAGGTGTGCAGTCAATAATTCCTACAGAAGATTCCTCATCAAAATCATAAAACAAATGCCCATAAACATGTCTAAAAGTAAACCATTTTCGAGCTACAGGGTGTTGAAATTAAATTTTTTTTTCTCGTTTCTGTTGGTAACACTTGTACCTTTCAAGGGATCTCGTTCCAGAAATGATATCGATTCGGGTGTAACTAAGTGATATTTGATCATCATACGGTGATTTTGGTTTACTTTGTAAAGAATATCACAAAATTAGGTGGAAAATATTAAATTAACAAACGTGATAGCTGTTTCGATATTTCTATCATCAGACGTTTACAAATTGTGAGTTAAAGCTAAGGAACATTGCAACATTAATCGCGGATTGACGTATTTAGTTGTGCTCTTTTTTGATTCGCTTGTTACAAAGTTAAATAGCTAACTTTTTTTTTATTCTGAATCAGAAAGTGTAGTTTTGTGGTCTCTCAGATCTAGTGTCCGACATTTCTACTCTGATTTTTGACTGTTTACACAGTGTTTTCGAAACGGACACTGAAACACTGAAACACTCTTCGTGTTTCTCCATTTCGGGTGAGCCGTCTTTTATATTCTTATCACCTGAAAAACAATGAACACATGCGTCAACTATTCCAAACAAATCTCTGACCGTGAGACATCCAAACTGCAGTGCAGAGAAAAGATCCATCAACCCATAAAGATTGATAGTATTGATGATTTATTTATTTTATGGAAATTCATTTTTGAAGTAAAACGAAATGAGACACTTAGGTCACTTCCACAATTTATTCAATAATCACCACCGGTTTCGACCCTACGGTCATTCTCAAATGAATAACAATATAATACATGAGTAGGCAAGTACAAGTACAGAATGAAATTTATTCTGAATATTGAGTAGTGGGGATCCATTATGCTCTAGTTGGCTGTTGAGGGTAATAATTGTGGGTTTTTATATAGTTTGTTAATCTCCAAACTTTCCAACAAATTCATCTCTCTCCCTTTGTTACATTTATGAAGGATTTTAAGATTGTTCAATGATATCGAGTGGTTAGTTTATTTTATGTGTTCAAATATAGGCGAATTTTTATCTGAGGAAATATGTTCCTTGAATCTAGCTTCAAAACTTCTCCCTGTTTGTCCGACATAGGCTACCTGACATTCATTGCATTTGATTTGATAAATTCCTGAATATAAAATCAATATGAAAATAAGTTAGATTTCAAAAGAAAATTACGAAAACCTGCATAGAAAATTTTCAACTTTAGGAAACAAAAAAGAAAAACAGAAGCCTCAGCAACCTATGATCCAAACAGATGTTATCGAACGATCAGATATCACTCTTTATCCTAGATTCATAAATCTATCGAACAATTTCTTTGATGAAGTTCAAACGGATCTGCTGAACAAAGGACCAAAATTCACCCCGGAAAACGGCAAATTTAAAACAGACAAGGAATTCACCGAAGTGCAAGCAGAGCTGGCCATCCAAAAACATAAAGATATCATCACCAACCCAAGCCTACATAAACACATACTAACAGAAATTATCAGAAAATCTGACATAAAAACTAACAATCAGAAGCAGTTGAAAATAATAAAGTCCATATCAAGAAGTATCCAAGCTGAAGATCTCATAATGACTAAAGCTGACAAAGGCAATAGTATAGTATGCCTCAATAAAGACCTATACGGAGAAAAGATGCAGGATGTACTGAAAACAATGGATATCACCGAAATACCAAAAGATCCAAACAAACACAAAAGAAATCAAAGAAGAGCTAAGTTTGTCAGAAAACCTAGCACACACAGAATGGGAGAAGAGGAAACTGATTCCAATGAATGTTCAAGCACCAAATATGTACGGATTGATTAAACTACATAAGGAAGAAAAATCTGCAAGACCTGTAGTGTCATATATAAACACACCATCAGGTAAACCAGCAAAATTCTTGAATCAAAAATTTCTAGACCTCTCGAATTTTCAAGCACAACACACTATCTCTAATTCTGTAGATCTCATACATAAACTTTCAAATCTCAAAATCTCCCAAGATATTAAGTTAGTCTTTTTTGATGTCAAAAATATGTACTCGAACATTCCAACGAATGAGTGTCTTCCCTTGTTACAGATATCTTATCCGAGTCTAACAAACCGCCATATATCACTGATGAATTTAGCAATCTTCTTCAAATATGCTTATCTCAAAGTTACTTTCAATTTCAATCTAAATTCTTCAAACAAAATTCAGGTCTTCCAATGGGTTCACCTCTTAGCCCTCTACTAGCTGACATTTTCATGAATAATTTAGAGAAAAACACAGATTTCGCTAAAAACACACATTACTTTCTGGTGCAGATATGTAGATGACATTTTAGTTGGTTTTCGTGGTTCAAACAGACAAATTCAGCAATTTTTAAATTCCCTGAATAAAATACATTGCCGCATCAGCTTCACTTCTGAATTAGAAAATAATTGCTCATTTTCGAATGAGTCAGCCATATTGGATTTCACCGGAAGTTCAATTTCTGAAAAACCTAGTCCTTTGGCTTTCCAATGAAGCAAGAACGAATGATCTAGCAATTACTAAAGTTATAACGGAAAAAAATTGCCTGGTTTTCTCTGGCGCATCATATATATAGTGTAAAAATTGAACTGTACAGTAATGCATACTTTGTGAATAAATTCTGAGTTTGAACGGAAAGTTTGAAAAGAGTGTCTTATTTGAAGATTAGATTAGAATGCTAATGGGACGGCCAAGCGGGCTTGGGGACGCTGACGTCATCGAGCCGGGCCGCATTTCTCGTAATCCCTTCCGTATTAATTCAGTATCCGTGGGTGGGACAACCTTTGATATCAGTGCCAAGGTTCATATCGAAATATTCATTAGTGTTTGAGATACTCTTCGTTTTGTAAGCTCCTAGAAGTGAATTTTTTGATTTTTATAATTTCTGCATTCGTTAAGTAAAGATTTTGCATTAAATTTTATTTGCGGAATGAATTTTCCGCTGCTGACTCCTTCAGGATGGTAAAAGAATCCTTTGAAGATGAGGCTATTCAAAAAAAATGTTAACAAGTGGTATAAAGAGTTTCAAAATGGTAGAGAACGTGTTGAAGACGAAGAACTCGACCGATGTGACGTAACTCACGTCCAAAAAATCAATGATTTGTTGCTTGTAAATCGTCGATTAACAATAAGAGATCTTGCTGATCATGTTGGCATTTCAAAAGGATCAGTCAATACCATTTTGAAGGATGTTGAGGGCCTCAGACACGTCAAATCCCGATTGGTACCGAAAACACTAAATTTGAAAGTTACTGATTTTGAAAATCATTGCGCCAGCAAGGTGAAACCTCTCTAGAGAAAAGGGAACGACCAAATATTCAATTTCAATTAACTACTTTCGCAAATATATCAACAGATCTGACCTAAATTTTACTAATATTTGAATATAATAAATTGAAACATAGAATTTCATTCCTTTAGATTAGTCCATTAGTTAGAAGAGAATATTTTAATATAGAGAAAGAAAATTAATGGATTAGAATATAATCATGCATGCAAACCACAAGAACAGAAAAGCCACCGAACAAGAAGCAGCACAAGTGATTCGTTTCAACGTCACTATTCAAACGTCAATATTTGACAATTCTAAGGTGAAACAAAAACTTATATGAATTACCACTGTCAGATATTGATTTTGAAGAGTGCAGATGAAACAAATATACTCTCACTTACTGGGCTCATTTTTGCGTTTATAAGTTGTCGCTTTTTGCATACTTAAATCGCTGAGACTACACGATCTTCTTAAGCTGCTATCTGGACTGCTTTCATCTAAATAAACTGCTGCAAAACATGCATATCAAACTCAAAAAAAAAAATCTACAATACTCAATTTCAAATACATTTGATATTTTCAGTTCGAAATAGACTAAAATGTGTATGAGGTGGCAGAGTATTTCATTATATATTATCTTTTCAATATCAATCAATCAATAAATCAATCCATTTATTTGTTCCTTATGAACATAAATTGTTGTAGAACACGTCATCATAAACATATAATACATAGAAACAAATAGTGTAAACAGAATAAAGACCTAACAATAAGAGACGAAATCAGTTGAGACAAATATTGTCCTCAAAACACTCCTGGAGAGTGTAGTATGGTGTCCTCCTAAGGTAAGTATTTAATCTTCTTCTCAATTTATTTTGTGGCCACCCTCGTGCCTCCTGTGGAATGTGATTATAAATTTTCACCAAAGCATAAACAGAGTTGTTCTGAAGGTAAGTATGCTTAAATCTGAGTAGCCTCATATCATTCTTAGCTCTCGTGTTATGCTTATGTTCACGCTTAGTCTCCACAAACAGGTCTCTATTATTAACTATGAACATAGCTACTTCATAAACATACAGACTCACAACAGTTAGCACTGATCTTTCCACAAAGTGAGCTCAGCATGATTGTGTTTTGCTCAGCTTAAGAATCCCACGAATACATCTCTTCTGCAACAAAAGGAGCCTCAAGATATCCGATGAATTCCCCCATATAACTATCCCGTATCTCAGGCTACTATCAATATACGCATTGTATGCGGTAAACGCTGTAGAGACATTCACAAGTTCGGAAAGTGTTCTTAGTGGATACACATATCTGGCCATATTATTTGCAAGTTGGTCTACATGATCACCCCAATCTAGTCGATAGTCAACCGAATCACCCAGAAACTTAAGGCTATCTGATGAAGCCATGGCAGTCCTATATCCATGAGATATGGGTATGTGTTCTTTTCATATGCAAACCTGACAAGTTTGGTCTTTTAACTGTTCATATTCAACTCATTTTGAGAAAACCAGGCATCAAGATCGACAAGCACATCGTCCACTACCGAATCCAAATTGGACCATGAATTCAATTGTACAACCAGGTAAGTCATTGGTATAGATCAGGTAAAGGAGGGAACCCAAAACCGACCCCTGCGCACCCCCTCCTATCAATAGCCAACATCGTTGACTGCAGTGTCTTTCCAGTTGTAGGCTCTTTTTCAGCAACACATTGAGATCTTCCTCATAAATAAGACCGAAGCAGATCCATGCCTCTAATTCCAACCGCATATATATTCTCAACAATTGTCATGGTTGACGGAGTCAAATGCTTTTCTGAGATCGATACAAATCAGTGCTGTTATTTTACCACGGTTTAAGTAGGAGAGAATCTGTGTTATAGCCTGATACATAGCTCTTGTCATAGTCCTACCCTTTCTGAAGCCATTTGGTATTCTGTAAGTCTCAAAAAAATCGACAATTCTGTTGTAAATAGCTCTTTCAAATATCTTGCCAATGTTACTGTTACCTATATCACTAATAGAAACTGCACATGGCAAAAATATGAAGATTCTCTCTCTGGATTTCTAAACATCATATAGAATGAAGCACGGTTTTTTAATGCGTATGCACATTATCAAACCACAGATCTATTTATAATTGCATTTTCAACACCTGTCTATATAACACAGGCCTACAAAAACAGGGTTTAATTTGGCGCGTTGATCATTGCGGCGATATTCGTAGCGATGCGAGAATGATTGACGATTGATAGCCACCGTGAGATTTATCATGAAGGCTTTCTTTTCCTTGCGGACCTTCAGGTGTAATTATCGTATTGCAGTTTATCTAATAAAGTATAGATATCCTTTGATATTGTTGAAGTATCGTTTTGTGTATTTAGTGCCTTTAAAAAAGGGCTGAGTATCTTTCTCGTTCTGTACTGAATATTTGATCAAACTGCCTTTTAATTTTCCTTGTTTATTGAAATTGTCGTTTAATGGCTAGATGTTTTACTTTTCAGCCAGCACTCATTTTGTGATTCTGTTTCATAAAATAGCTACAATTTTTCGCTTGGGCTTGGCTCTTCAATTTTTGCTTGGAATTAGTATAGATCGGTTAGATGATACTGAGTAGCAAAAGTCATTTTGGTTCATAATTTTTTCATGTTGACCATATTATCTTGCATTAGTTCTAGACTACCCAATTATCTTGTTTTTCTAAGTTTTTTATTGAACAGATCACGCAGTGAGTTGCACTTATTTATTTGTAAGGCTGCTCGTTCTGAAATCTTTTAGCTTACCCTTGGGGTGAATACTTTGCTGTTTGAGAAATTACCGTACCCTTAGGGTGAATACATTACCGTTGAAAAAAAATTACCGTACCCTTGGGGTGCATAGTTACTAATAATTTGCCTCGAATCCCTATTGAATATCAACATTCAATTACTATATTTTATCCTATTGTACAGATTACAGGTATTCTTGAAAATTAGAATTATAAGGAGAAAACAACGATACTTATTATTAGGTTCACTTAGAAAAACCCCTTCTAACTGGTGTTGAGTCTGTGACTCACTTCTTTGTAAAAGAAATGAATAAATGATTCGTTTAACACTTGGCAAAGGTATCACAAATATTTATTAAAAATACTCGACATGTTTCGGGTTGTTAGCCCATTATCAAGAGTAATCCATATAATACTAAAGCAGTAAGCCTTATTTCGAGGAAAGTGGAGGGGACGGTTGGAGTTTGAACTGGGCGGGAAGAAAGGGTCGGCGCGGAAAAGCGGGGTCCGTAGGCCCCCGCGAATAATTTTTTTCCGGTAGAGGAACGTCTGAGGAAGATCCGAGCGAAATTCGGAGTCCCTAGCTCAAACGACGGCGGCGCGACGATTTTTCGAAAAATTTCGCCGAAACGTCGCCCCGGGCGAACGGAACATCGAAACGGCGAGATTTCTTCGGAATCGATAACTCGGATCTTTCGGAGGGCGATCGAAGAGGTCGATCGGGCGAAAATTCCGGAAAAAAGTTCCGTAAAAGCGAAGATAAAATACGTCTCCGAAATCTCCGGGATGGAGGGGATAATTTCTATGGACTTTTGCAGCTATACAAAATATTTCTATCGCCTTCGATCGCTACGAAACCTGGACGACGAAAAAGCCTCGAGTTTCCCATTTTGCGCTGCAATAGTTAGATTCTCATAAAACCACGGGAAAACGGAAAAATCTTCCATCGAACGGATGGCTATCGGCCGACTTTCGCAAATTTTCGCTCTACTTTCCATATTCCGAAAATCTCCGACGGCCAGAAATTCGCGAAATAAACAAACCTCGAGCTGTCAAAATACGGGTTTTTGTTTTAACCATCCTACTTAAACGGGGTCACCGGGAGAAAGGATTCGACCTTCGAACGATTCCTACATATCTCGAGCTATCCACTTAAGGCTATATGTGTATTAAAATATTTCAAGCTGGATGTCAATATGACCGTGCCATTTCAAATTGAATTTTCGTTTCAGTTTATTCAAGTGGAAGTAAGTTTCTATTCTACAATTATTCCAATGTAAAAGTTAATGAGATTCAATGTGTTTGACCATGTTCAAGTTTGAACCAAAGAAAATAAGATCTCAAATTTGCACAAAAGGTAAAAGGGAAAAAGACCGGAAACACGGGGGCGGAGCCAGTCACCGCTCCTTCTGCCCCTTGTATCGCTATACTATGTCGGAAGTGAGCGTTACCAACGTGTAAAATTTAATGCTCTCTCTCTCTCTTCTGAACGAAAATAGTGAGATGGAAATAGTAAGTAACTTTAATTTTCACCAACATAATTTCGGTACTAACAACATCTAGAATATAGTGCTCTCTCTCTTCTGAGTGACAATCGAATCTAACCTTATTTCAATTAGTCTTATATTCGATCTGTCAAAATAAGTGATTTCGAATTTTATTTGAATGAAAAGTTTGACGAAACTTGAAATAAAATTTTAGAGGTGATCGTAGTTTGATGTTTATTTTATCCATGTTAATGTATATTTTGTTCAAGGAAAGAAACGACATACTTTCAAAATCCATAAATTCAATATTTTGTGGTTATTCTAACCTAAACAATATGATTCAAATGGAATGTTAAAATAAAAAGGGTTAAGGAGACTTACAATAATGTTTGAAAGGTAAGTGAATGTAATTTGAGGATTATTTATGTATTTTAATGTATATTTTTTTAGGCATGCTCAAGAAATGTACTCAGAATTTACATATTTCATTTTTATTTCATGGTTATTTTAACCTCTATGCGTAGAAAAATGTTCTGGACTTACTAGGATTTTTCAACGAATCAATTGGACGATCTTACAAAATGATGGGATATCCTTTGAGTTGCTATTAATAGGTATTGAGCTCTTTTGTATGATAATATTTTTTCTGTAAGGAACTCGATAAAGTTTTCGTTAGGTCATTTAGAGTATGTATCATATGAATATTGAAAGCTATCTACTAAATGCTATATCTGTATAAAAATATTTAAAGCTGGATGTCAATATAACCGTGTCATTTCAAAGTGAATTTTCGTTTCAGTTTATTCAAGGGGAAGTACATTTCTATTCTACAATTATCCAAATGTAAAAGTGAATGAGATTCAATGTGTTTGACAATGTTCAACTTTGAACCAAAGAAAATAAGATCTCAAATTTGCACAAAGGTAATTATTGTGAGTTCCTTCTATTCATAACTAATAGTTACTGTTTCTCAGGAAATTTTATCAAGGTTGTTGAATGAATGACAGGAATTCCTCATTGATTTGAAATTGAAAGTTTCTCTGTTATAGGTGTCTGATAGTGGGAAACATGATGTTCAAATATGTAGAAGTTGCATATGAAGTTTTATTTTGTACAACCACAACTTTCAATCCAAGATTTATGAAGGTCACAGGAAACATGTTGCTGCTTATGTGAATCATATTTTGGAAAAAATTCAACTACTACTTGGAGAATGCTATGCAATATGACAATGTTCGTAATAGGTACTTGTACTATAAGTATTTTATGTAATTGTGTAAAATGAGTATGTTCATCACGTAATATGGAAATATGAAGTTGTTTTAATGCAATTTCTTCCTTTCATTTTCATTTCATAGTATATTATAAAGTTTCACAAAAAATGAATTGAAGAGAAGTAAAATTGAAGAATAGAAATTTCAATTATTAGAGAGCAAGTTTATAAGAAGCTGACTGCTCGAAACCAACTTCTAACTCGACAGTTAAGGATCTAGAAAATTATCAGTTACAAGAAACAGTTTCACTGAAACTGATATATAGTTAACATCATTGTATTGTATATGAGGGTCCATAATGTAATTTACAAATTTGTGGATCTCATTTCTGCTTTCCACAAGAGCATTTCAATTCAGAAGATGTTTGTTCTTTCTGGTAAGCAAATTGTGTGAATTTTGGACAATTTGAATTTATACAAAATAGTTACGTATCACATAAAGTGAAATTTCTATGTATTCAGTAGTGTTCCTTTATTTGTTTACTAATTTCTCGCTTTTTTCTTTTTGATACTCCCAAGAAATTTCAATTTGAGAACTCTTATTTTCTTTTTCATTAATATACTTGAAAAGTAATTCTTCCATCTTGCTGTTTCAAGCTCATATTTGTTGTTTATTATAATTTATGAATCTTATCGGATTCTTATCTGATCTAATACGAATCAGAACTGTTGAGTAAAAATTAAAAGTTTGAAACTATAGATCTACATATATTGATCTTTCTGAAGTATATATTTAATACTTTTGGAACTAAAAATAATTTGGAATACTGTGAATCAATATTAGAGTTGTTGATGATTGAATTTCTATGCTTAAAGGGTGATTGAACAATTTGTTTTTCTGAATCAATGTAGAAATGTTTTTAATTTCATCTTATGCTAGCTCAAGTGGAGAAAGTTGAGATTTTCAAATTGAATGTATCGCTTTGAATTGGGAAAGTAGAGAATAGTGTTGAAATTTGTGTGGTTGATGAGTCAGTATCCATGAAACAATACTGGAAACTGCATTACTCTAAGGATGACTGAGGTAATATATGAGAGATTTCCATGTAACATAAAGAACTATTAAGTAAAAATATGAATAATGAAGTGAATATAATGAGGCGTTCAGTATAAATAGAGTTGGATATGAAAAGGCGTTCAGTACATTAAGCGTTTAGTATATTGGCTATTTAGATATAAAAGGCGATCTTAATGGGCTCACTAGTACAATACTAAATTCAAAATGAGTAATTTCACTTATGTATAACGACATTCACAACAGGAAGTAAATTGAAGTCTAGTTAGTCGTTGCAAATTGGCTGGTTTTTCCTATGAGCGGACGTAAATTCAATAATCTCCAAGATGTACATCCTTTTTCCTTTATTACCTGGATGCATGCGTTCGATATTCTCGAAATCTATGAAATGATTTTTATTGATGCAGTGGTCCGAAGAACCCGTAGAATTTTTATTTCTGTGTCAAAGCCATAATTAATCAACAACTTCAATCTAATAGTACATTAAGCCCCACTCATATAGAAGAAACGATGTCAGCTGTAAATATATGTCTCCAAAAAAGTTTTTTCAGGTTCAATAATAAAATATATCAACAATTAGATGTTTTCCTTATGGGCTGTCCATTGTCTCCGTTAAGTGAAATATTTATGACAAATTTAGAAAATAGAATTTTTAGTTTCCCTAATCAATAATGTATTTTTATGGAAAAGATATGTAGATGTAGATGTAGATCTTCTGTATTTGGATTGGCACAGAGACAACTCAATAGTTTCTTACAGTTTTTAAATTCATTTCATCAATCGATTCAATTTACAATGGAAAATGAAATTAATGAAAAATCTTTGAACTTCTTGGACTTGTCGATTAGAAGGGCTCATGACTCACTCGTCTTTGAAATATACGGAAAACCAACCTATTCGGATACCCTGATTCATAACAGTAGTTTCCAATCCCAGAGTATCAAATTGAGTGCTTTTCATTCATTTGTCCACAGATTGCTTTCTATTCCTTTGTCAGCTGTCGATTTTGAGAAAGAAGTTCAAGCTTTAAAATTAATCGCTATGAGAACGGCTATGAACCAAAATTGTTTGATACCTTAGAAAGACAAAAACGACATAACCTTTTGTTGCAGAGCATTTATCTGATGCATACTGAGAAATCTAACAGAAAATTTCCAATTAACTATATTTCTAATATTAGCAACAAAATATGTAACAGATTACACAGAAATAATATTAACACTTTCAGCAATAATAAAAAGAATTTGGTTTCATTATTGGTTAATAATAAAGATAAAACAAAATTATTGGATAAAAGCAGAGTATATAAACTACACTGCTGTGAATGTGAGACATTCTATACTGGGTGATTCACCAGTGGCGCGGTGCTATGTAGCTCGTACACTCTTCAAGATTTCATTTTTGTTCGAACGGTATTGTATTAGGATAGTAAGAATCTAGTTCAGCAATTTATTTTGCAGTAAACAGGGTGTCCCAATTTTCTATAAAAAAATCTTGGGTGGTTTTTCAGATTGGAAGACCACTTTTTTGTTCAAGATTCAACAGCTGCCTAAACTCTGTTGTAATGTATTTAAGTAATACGTTTTTTTGGTGAGTAGTTTCATCACAATATTTTTTTTCCATAAAAATTCATGAAAATAGGCTCTCACATCATCACATGCTCCTTCGGCCAGAACGGATGAATACTTTATTCCTTCCGTTTTCTTATTGCCCAAGGATAGCTTTATTGATGAATTGAAATAGATTATCCCCATTTTATACAAGAGTGACTCAAAAAAATCATTGAATATTGCTATTTTAAAAATATCATATCTTGATTTTTTCAAATAGAACACCCTTAATTTTATTAATTTTTGATGAAAATTCTACAAACCGTATCATACTCATCAACATGCATCATTATTCGCACAGAAGTTTTTATTTTGTAATGATTCAAGTAGTAAAAAATGAAACCTACACAAGATAATTCTTTTAACGAATGATAAAATCAAGATGTTTAAAACGTAAATCGAGGTATGTGTTGACATTTTTTTTATTTGGGCCTTCTGTCAGGTGTCCGGACATATCATATTCTGCATTTTACATGGTGAACTTATCAGTGTTTCGTTATTAAACATTGATAAAGTGAGGTTTGAACCCAATTTTCTCAATTGACTGCCATGAAGTTCTCCAAAGAAGAAATGGTTGATATGATTTTTATTCTGGGTGAGTGTGATGGAAATTCTTTGTTGGCAAGTAGAGTTTCGGCACAAAGGTTTCCTGATAAGAGACATCCTGATACAAGATGCTTCGAAAAACTTCTAATTAGATTTATCGAAACGGGTAATATCGCTCACAAAAAAAATTAAAAACCAAAAACTGCTACAGCTGAAGACAACCAGTTATCAGTTTTGTTGACATTGATAGAGGACCCATATAA
This sequence comes from Cryptolaemus montrouzieri, assembly GCA_013387265.2. Taxonomy (NCBI): domain Eukaryota; kingdom Metazoa; phylum Arthropoda; class Insecta; order Coleoptera; family Coccinellidae; genus Cryptolaemus; species Cryptolaemus montrouzieri. The sequence continues at coordinate 51,280,139 of JABFTP020000103.1, forward strand.
AAGCCAAAGCGAGATATCTCACTTAACAGATATAAGTCAAACACTTTCATTATCACGCCACGGAAAATCCACACCTCATGAGACAAATAGATCATCAGCATCGTTGGTCCTTGAATATATGGGCCGCTATAGTTGATGGATATCTAATTGGGCCGCACTTTTTCGACGGGCACCTCAATAGTGAAATGTATTTAGATTTTCTGCAAAATCATCTACCAATGTTACTTGCCGATGTACCAGAGCATACCAGAGCATAAAAGACAAGATTTGTGGTTTCAACAGGATGGAGCAAAGGCACATTACTCACATCAGGTTAGAGAGCATTTGAATCATGTATTTCCAAACAAATAGATAGAACGTGGTGGTCCTGTTAGATGGCCAGCTAGGTCTCTGGACCTTACAAGTCTAGATTTCTTTCTTGTAGGGTTATATTAAGGGCATCGTTTACCAGATTTCTTCTACAACACAGTTGGATATGAGACAGAGTATAGTCGACGCCTTTCAGTCAGTTAATCCGCAAATGTTGTCGAGAGTTCAACAGTCTTTTCTCAGAAGGAATGAGTTGTGTCTACAAAGAGAAATAGTTCAACACCTTACCTTGTAGATCATTTCACCAAAAACCGATCTATTACGTATTTCATACACGACTACCTTAAAATATCTCTATTTCTCTGATCAAGTATAATGATATGTACTAATAAAATCTTCTTTCGCAACCTCTGATTTTATTATTTTAGTTTATTTTTTTTTATTTCGAAGATTGGCGAAGATAAAGATAAGGTTACATCTGCGAAAATATGGCACAATATTTCATGCGTTGACATGAATGATAAAATATAGGATGTTCCCTTTGAAAAAATCGAGATATGATAGTTTTGAAATTACAATATTCAATAATTTTTTTGAGTCACTCCTGTATGAAATGAGGATAATCTATTTCAATTCATCAATGAAGCTATCCTTGGGCAATAAGAAAACGAAAGGAAAAAGTATTCATCCTCTTTGGGCGAAGGAGCATGCGATGATGTGAGAGCCTATTTTCATGAATTTTTACGGAAAAAAAATATTGTGACGAAACTACTCACCAAAAAAACGGATTACTTAAAGACATTATAGCAGAGATTAGGACGCTTTTGAATCTTCAACAAAAAAGTGGTCTTCAAATCTGAAAAAACCTCCCAAGATTTTTTTTATAGAAAATTGGAACACCCTGTTTACTTCAAAATAAGTTGCTGAAGTAGATTTTTACTTTCTAAATACAATACCGTTCCAACAAAAATGAAATCGTCAAGAGTGTACGAGCTACAGAGCACCGCGCCACTGGTGAATCACCCAGTATAGGCCAAACCGGAAAATGCATCGAGAAGAGAGTTGAAGAACAAAAGATCTATTCTCCAAAATGAAAATTCTACACTACATCAATAAAAATCATATCATTGATTTCGAGAATATCGAACGCATGCATCCAGGTAATATAGGAATAAGGATGGATATCTTGGAGATTATTGAAATTACATCCGCTCATAGGAAAAACCAGCCAATTTGCAACGACCAACTAGACTTCAATTCACCTCATGTTGTAAATGTCGTTATACTCAAGTGAAATCACTCATTTTGAATTAAGTATTGTATTACTCCTGATAATGGGCTAACAACCCGAAACATATGTCGAGTATTTTTAATAAATATTTGTGAAACCTTTGGCAAGTGATAAACGAATCATTTATTCATTATGTTTCACCAAGCGTTTAGCGAGAATTCCATACATATTATCAAAGAAATTAAAATGATCGAGTACCTTGAAATGCCATATGCCTAAGAGGGATAATTTTCTCAAAAAGCCCTTATGCCGAACTTGATAGCTATTTGACATTACATTGCAGAACGTATCATTCATCTTACTTCCTCCGCTTGCTATCTCTTTTGTTCTTCGCGCATCTTATAGAAATCTCAACCGCACAGATATTCATGTCGACTTGTAGTAATTTAATTTATTCGTTGGGAATGAAAACATTAGAAAATTCCTTTCTATGAAAAGGAAACGATAAGTATTGGGTTTGATACTGTTGAACAACTTATTGAGAATTTTTTTAGTAATACTGAAAAAGTTTTATCCCCTGCCACCTCTTAATAAATTCAAAAATAAAGGTAAAATAGTAATTTTTCAAAACGACGATCAATTCTACTATCCGCCGGTTCGGTGGCGTATGGGAAATGATGCTCGTCTCCTACGCAGAGTTACCTGGGTTCAATCCCCACAAAGTCGGTGCGATTATTCGGATTCTGGGAATCGCTTGAGTGTCCATCTTTCGGAGGAGATGTAAAGCTGTCGGTCCTGTCTAACAGAGATGTTTTGGACATTAAAGATCCCTTCCCTCCACACGAGAGGGGTTCGGCAAAATTCCCGTGTTAGTGAGGTGACAGAATTCCCCGGCGTGTCATTAGCCGAAAAGCAGAAATAGAGCACGTTAAAGGAAAAACAAACAAACAAACAATTCTACTATCCTACATATATATATATATATATATATATATATATATATATATATATATATATATATATATATATATATATATATATATATATATATATATATATATACACTCGGAGGCAAAATTAGCGGAACACTCGAAAATTCAACCAAATTCGAAGTTCGATATTTTTCCTAATTCTCAAATGATTTAGATGATTTTTTCGGCAAGTTATAGATCAACTCTTCTGCTTTGTAGAAATATATAAAGAGAAAACAAAAAAAATTGAAAAAAATTTTATACGGGGGTAAAACTAAAAGTGTTTTTTTTGTTAGAAATTCCACACCCTGTGGAATTCCGTGGTGCGAGTTGAAACGTACAATATCATGGTCTGTCAAGACACATCTTCCTACAGTAACGCCCTTCTTGTTTCATGCGTTTATCTCTATTTTTGCAAAATATATTTAGTTTCAAGTGGAAAATCACCATTTTGGAGAAATTTCATTGAATCAAGAAATTGTCATTAAAATTCGTCTATCAATTTGGAATTTTCTTATTATCACTCAGGCGTGTCGAAATTGTCGTTTGCGATTTTTATGTTCGAATTGCATTAGTTATTGATGACAATTAGGTTAATTTGGTGAAAATTAGGAATTCATCGGAGATAACAGTCGGTAGGTATTAAAATACACAACCGAATTCTGGGACCATTGATAAAACTTTTCATTTACACATGTGCACACCTTTTTTTATCAAATATGAAATACAACACATGTTTTTTCGTATATGACCACATTTGCACTTGTTTAAAGAATGAGAGTTTTCCATTCTTCGATTTTATACAAATTTGATCGGTTGCGGTGTTTTGTGATTCTTTTACTGTTTACGATTCGAAACGGTATTTTTCATTCAGAATGAGAGATTTACCACCAACCTCAGTAGCAAGGGCAGTTAGATTGATCGAGGAAGGGCGCACCTACCGCTCAGTCGGTACCAAGTTGGGTGTCTCGACGTCGGTTATCCATCGAATCTACCGACGTTACAGGGAAACTGGATTGTACGTGAGGAGGCGAGGACAAGGAAGAAATCGGGCAACCCGCGCTATACATGACCGTTTCGTCGTCAATCAAACCATAAGAAATCCTCGTCTTACTGCTGTTCAGGCGCGTAACCTTTTACAAGCAGTGGATAACATTAACGTCAGTGTGACGACAGTCAGAAGACGATTAAATGAAGTTGGTCTGAGATCATACGCGCAAGCAAGAGCACCAAGACTCGATAGAGCCCATCGGGTAGCAAGAATGGCGTTTGCTAGGGAGCATGTAGCATGGACAATCAATCAGTGGAGACGAGTTTTATTTAGTGATGAGAGCCGATATTGTGTGAATTTCGTGGATGGTAGAGATAGAATATGGAGGCATGGAGGGGAACGGTACAATCAAGCGACTTCGCAGGAACTGAGCAATACGGTGGCGGGTCAGTTATGATATGGGGTGGCAAATGCTTGGGAGTACGAACAGAACTGGAGATTATTGGCAATGGATCACTTAATGCCCATCGGTATATAACAGAAATCTTGGAGCCCCATGTTGTGCCTTTTGCTCGTTACATAGGGGAAAATTTCCTTTTTATGCACGATAACGCGCGCCCTCATACTGCGCGCATAGTGATAGAATATCTCAATGAAGTTGCGATCACACGAATGGACTGGCCATCGCGGTCACCGGATTTAAACCCGATCGAACACGTTTGGGACATTCTTGGAAGAAGGGTTCGACAACGGACTCCAGGCAACGTTGAAGAGCTGACATTGGCTTTGGTGGAAGAGTGGGACAACATACCTCAACAGATGATAGACAACATCATTGGGAGTATGCGAAATTGTATGCGCGCTGTAATAAGAGCTCGGGGGGGTCATACTCGCAAATGTTTTTTTTTGTGGGTCATCATGAACATTTTTCTCAACATGTTCATTTCATTTCACGAGTGTATCGCCAGGATACACACCTGCTCTCAATTTTGGACAGGAATGATAATTATTATTGAGTGTCACACAAAAAAATTCAAAAATAAATGTGCAAAATCAACGATTTTTCCAGTGTACTTCGAGTTGTCTCGGAGCGTGAAATTGGCCAGTGAATTTCGAAAAATTTTCATTTCGTTAGATTTCCTCTTCTCTAATTTTGATTTTATTTTTTGGCTAACCTCCGACGTAATGCACCTACGCAATATCATAAATAAATTCTTGAAATTTGTGACTTTTCGCTTCAAATTGGATATCTCTTGTAAAAATAGAGATAAATGCATAAAACAAGAAGGGCGTTACTGTAGAAAGATGTGTCTTGGCAGACCATGATATTGTACGTTTCAACTCGGACCACGAAATTCCACAGGGTGTTACGAATTTTTGACAAAAAAACACTTTTAGTTTTGCCCCCGTATAAAATTTTTTTTAAATTTTTTTTGTTTTCTCCTATAATTTCTACAAAGTAGAAGAGTTGATCTATAACTTGCCGAAAAAATCATTCAATTCGGTTGAGAATTAAACAAGTGCAATAGAAAAATAAAAGAGAGCTATTGTAGTAGCGATATTTTCCGAGATTTTGCTGTTGCGAATCCATTAATTACATCGCTAAAATTTATACCGTCAAAAATTTCTTGTTCAATTGCTAATATTGTTAGCCCAGACAATCTTTCTCGAATCATTGTCGATCTTAAATAATTTTTTATAATTTTTAACTTTGAAAAAGATCGCTTTGCCAGAAGCTACAGATACAGGCAATGTTAAAAGAATTCTTAGTGAAATGGTTACGTTTGGAAAGGTGGAGATTAAATTGTTTTCAAATATATATTGTAAAATACTTAAGTATCATCAGGTAATGAAAACAACTTTAACGCTTCAATTTCGTTAAACAGATCATTGGAGTCTATATCCTTATTATCCTGATCTGTCAGTCGCCCTTCAAGAATAGAACAATGTTTTAAAAAATCGCTGTCACTTAATTTGAATATGTCTCTAAAAAATCCGAAAATATCATACTCATTTAATAAGTCAAATCGGTTTTTTAGAGAACTTATAGTTTGATCTATAATTTTTAAGAAAAAACGGTTTTTGGATCATGAGGGGTCTCATCTCGGTGTTCATAGTCAAACAGTTTTGGTTTAAATTTCCTCCTAACCGTTGGTAATGGTGGAAAGTCTTCTTCAATTTCGAGAGAGGATGCTACTTCTTTCGCTTGCACAAGAATTTCTTGAAATGATTGGTCATATCTGGAAGTGATCAACTAAATGTTTTACGTAGGTTTGGCATACTTTAATATTAATTGTAGCACTTTGCATTTGTTTGCTGACAATATTTATATGAAATAAAAAGTCATGCCAAATAATAATTCCACAAACAAATTGAAAATTTTGTACACATGTTAAGAGGGAACTCGCTTTATGTCTTGCATCAATGTGAAAAGAATGATCTTCAGCCAATTCTAGAAGACTTTCGCAAACCTTAATTAAATAAACTTTAAAGGGCTTTATTGCGTCAATTCAGCTGGACCATCTTGTCTCATTTAGAGGCTTTAAACTTAACCCGGGGACATTTTCCTCAAAACATACCGCCTTTTTGTGGATGACGAAAAAAAATTATATAACTCTTGCACAAGATTAAAAAAGTTTATTGTAGCACCTGACACCTTAGAAGCGTCATTTATTATTAAGTTCAAAGTATGAGCCGCTCAAGGTACAAAAAAGGCTTTCGGATTCGCATCAAGAATGCGTTTTTGAAGCCCATCATATTTGTCCCATTATCATAACCTTGTCCCCTAATGTGTTTTAATTCTGAATTTAGTTTTTTCAAATTTTCTATTACAAATGTATATATCCCTTCCGATGTAGAGTCCAGTATTGGATTAAACGCAATAAAACTTGTCTTAACTTCAACCTTTTTTGAAGTGGTGTTAAGGACAACATACCTCAGAACAAGACTAATTTGCTCAGTATGACTAGTGTCTGGTGTACAATTTAATATTATTGAAAAATATTCTGAACTGCGAACCATTTCTAAAATATTATTATCTTACTTTGGACGACAATAATTCAATTATTTCGTTTTGTATTTGCACGCCTAAATAATGAGTAATATTAACAGATTTTTTTTGGAAGTTGTACTCTCGGCTCATCAATGAATCAAAAGAGGCAATCATATCGAAAGCTTTTAGAAAATTTTCATTATCATGTTCGAAAAGCAATTAAGAAGAACCTTGAAATGCCAAGCATTGTGTAAATAAATACTTAACAATCGCAATAATTCTTTCCAACACGTCTCGTCAATATTTTTTTCGTTTCTAAAATCCGCAGATGATGAGCATTAACAGTCATAGATGTCTCCAACATTTTTTTAAAATTTAATTCAAGTGTTTATATAACTGTTGTGTAAAATTGACGTTTCGTGTCTCTTAATTAGCAAAGACAAGTGGGCCAATCAGGTACTCCATTTGTATCACAAAAAGCCTTAGCAATTTTACATTTACAAAACAACTTACAACAAAAACAAAATACAGAATCTTTAGAAATAGAGTAAATAAGCCAAGCCCTTTCGACTTTTTCTCCATTTGCTAGATTTTTTTCAAAGTATTTGCACGAAAACTTTCTCTTATCTTTATTACTAGGAAAGCTAAAACTGATGTCTATCAAGGGCGAACCACGTTTAACCAATATTCTAGCCATCTCATTGGTGATTCTTCGGGCCACAAACCGGGGTTGGACGGAATTATATCGATACTAGCCTCATTACAGCCTTCATCGAAAAGGTCAATTGCAGCAGGTATTTCGGTAGCTGACATTACCGAACTTTTTACACAAGCTGAAGTGGATTGTTCAAGTGCTGTAGACGAGGATAGTGTTATCACTTCATCGGGCTCTGCAACAGTAGAAGCTGTTTTGTTGCTACAACCGCTGCCACTTTTTGCAGGATCTGATGTTACTGTTGAAATTTCAGATGGTCCACTCACGGTTATTGATATTACGGATTTAGAATCTTGAGATTCGGACGATTCGGTCGCACCGACATCGATAGTCTCCGTGGAATCTCGATGGTTTTGCAAGAAATGCTTTAAAGATCCAACCATTTTTCCCCATTTCTTGTAGTCTCACTTTCTTTTGCTCGCGAAACTTCGCACCTGAAGGTCTCTTTCTTTTATCCTGAAAAAACAAATAAATAATAAGTACTCATGGGAATTCGGAATTAACTTCTAAAGTAACCACAATAATAAGCACCATGTGGGTAGGGTAAGAAATATTCTTACAAAGTTAACTAAGTAGCCAATAGTTTTAACCCTTTATAGGGTTAACAAGTCTCCACAACTCTGATTCGAGTTGAGCCAAAAAGCGTCAGAAAACAACCATGGCAAAAACGACTGGAGAAGGATATTGACAATATTAGAGCTGAGATCAGTCGCCTCACAGAATTCCTGAGAATCAAAAAGCCCTGAAGGCGCTTGAAATCCCATATACGCAAAATGCATAGAAAAATTGGTAGGAACACAAAACACCTTGATCACAAACAACATATCGACGTGTATATGGACACTTTGAAACAGAAACTCCAAGCAAATGGTTCCCCCAAAGCGCGGCCAATTTTCATAAGGGAAATAAAAAGGCGACCAACAATAACAGAGAAGTACCTGACGCACAGTGCTTGACCGATTATTGGTCATCACTATGGTCGAACACCAAAGAACACAATAAAAATGCGGAATGGATCACGAATGAAAAACAATGCCTTGATATCAAACATAAGGACTTTGAAGGAATAACGGAAGAAGAAATCACAACAGTAGTTAGAGCGACCAACAATTGGAAGGCCACAGGTATAGATAATATCCACAACTTCTGGTACAAGAAGTTTGATAAGCTCCATGTAGCCCTAGGAAACAGTTCACGTATGTTCTTCAACATCCCAGGAAAACACCCACTTTCATAACACAAGGCTTAACATATATGCTACCTAAGAGCGATAGGACACAGGATCTGTCTCAATATAGGCCAATCACTTACCTGCCAACACTCTACAAAATACTCACCTCATGCATATCCAATCGAATATACCAACACCTTGACGACAACAATATATTAGCAGAGGAGCAGAAAGGATTCAGAAAGAAACACCACGGGTGCAAGGAACAACTCATCATCGATTCTGTGAAAATGAAACAGGCACACGTAGGGCATCGGAATGTTCATTCAGCTTTTCTCGATTATCTGAAAGCATTCGATAGTACCGCCCATTCTTGGCTTGTCGAAGTATTGCATATATACAAAATTCATCCAGCTCTGGTAGAATTCTTGAAGACAACAATGACACACTGGCGCACGTCTCGGCAGGTCAACATGAAAAATAAGTCAATTAAAACCGACGAGATACCCATACGTCGTGGAATTTTTCAAGGAGACTCTTTGAGTCCACTATGGTTCTGCTTAGCTATGAACCCATTGTCCTCAATAATCAATAGAACAGGGTACGGATTTAGGATAAAAACAGATAGGAACTATCATACAATCTCCCACCTGCTGTATATGGATGACATCAAATTATATGCTTCGAACAAGAGGCAATTGGATGACCTGCTGAGAACTGTCAATAAGTTCTCGGCAGATGTTCATATGAAATTCGGGATTGAAAAATGTAAGACCCTGAACATTCAAAGAAGGAAGGATATACAAAATTCATCCAGCCCTGGTAGAATTTTTGAAGACAACAATGACATACTGACGCACGTCTATGCAGGTCAATATAAACAATAAATCGTTTAAAACCGACGAGATACCCATACGTCGTGGAATTTTTCAAGGAGACTCTTTTAATCCAGTATGGTTCGTTTAGCTATGAACCCATTGTCCTCAATGCTCAATAGAACAGGATACGGATTTAGGATAAAAACAGATAGTAACTATCATATAATCTCCCACCTGCTGTATATGGATGTAAGTCTCGGCAGATGTTCATATGCAATTCGGGATTAAAAACTGCAAGACCCTGAACATTCAAAGAGGGAAAGTCATAGATGGTAAAACACAACTTGTGGATGGCGAAACATACAAATATCTAGGATACCAACAAGCCAGATTGCTAGACCAAAAACAATCAAAGGAGAAGATTCGTTCAGAATACAGTCAGCGCCTGAAGACTGTGCTGAAAGCAATGTTGATTTCTGGGACTCTAGTCAAGGCAATTAACACCTACACCATTCCAGTGTTGCTTTACTCATTTGGAATAATCAGATGGACTAAGACAGAACTGGATGATATTCAAAGGCAGACCCGAACGATGGTGACAAAGTACAACAATCATCATTCAAAATCGTCTTTGATATGAACAACTTTGAAGCGAAAAGGAGGAGGACGCGGATTAATAGATGTTGTCAATTCACACACCGAACAGATAAAAAATCTAAGAGAATTCTTCTCTGCAAAAGCTGTCACTTATGACCTCCATAGAGTGGTATCGTTGGCTGATAAGGGATATACACCTCTAAATCTTGATACCAGAGATGACCTGCTGAATCTACCGTTCCTATCAGATACTGGAAAACAAGAGCAATGGTCAAGAAATGAATTGCATGGACGACATCACCATGAGATTAATCAACCACACATCGACAAAGAAGCCTCCAACAAATGGTTGATGAAAGGAGATTTATTCGAGGAAACAGAAGGATTCCTTATGGCCATTCAAGATCAAGTGATCGCTACAAACAACTACAAAAAATTTATTATGAAGGACGGAACATTACAAACAGATAAGTGCAGAAAATTCCATATAAGATCGGAGACTATACAGCATATTACGTCCGGCTGCGAACAACTGGCCAATACGGATTATCTTCACAGGCATAATCAAGTGTGCAAGATTATCCATCAGAAACTTGCACACAAGTACAGACTTCTGAATACCTTCCAGCCATATTACAAGTATTAACCGGCGCCCGTATTGGAAAATGACTCTATCAGATTATACTACGATAGGCCTGTTATCACTGACAGAATGGTGACGAATAATAGGCCGGACATAGTGGTGTATGATAAGAGAGCCAGAACAGCAATGCTGGTAGATGTCGCCATACCGAATAATAACAACGTGATGAACAAGTTCCAGGAGAAAAAGTCCAAATACATAGACCTTGCTATTGAGATAAAGCGACTGTGGCACCTCGATAAAATAGATATTGCTCCTGTCATCGTATCCTCGACTGGGTTAATACCCAAAACTTTACATGATAGTCTTGAGAAATTAGAATTGCATAAGAATACCTATATAGAAATGCAAAAAGCTGTAATTCTTAATACATGTAGGATAGTTAGGAAATTTATGTCAAGTATATTGTAATCGAGCCTATTCCCTTTGATTACTGAATCTGGGAGAGGTAAATTATATCCAGCTAACAGCTGAGATAGTGCATAAGTCCACGATAATAATAATAAAAGAGAATTCGCGGTGAGAACTGAAGTTGATTGCGAAAAAAGCGTTCTAAAATTGTTTTGGTCTTTGGATTGTTTGTTGGCGTAAATGTATAATTTCGGAAGGGGCCAACTTCGATGGCGATACAGTAAATTTGGTTGAAAAATTAATATTTTGTGATTCATTGGCCAATTCCCGGTATTTTTTTCAACAGTATGTATTCACAAGAAATGGAATGAGAAAACAAAAGCATTTCTTTTTACATACGAGTTTCGGGGAAGTCCCAGGACTCCCCTATTCTCGGGGAATCACCGTTCAATCTTGATTCTCGGGTATTCACTTGCTCACCGAATGGGTTCTGCTGAATTACGACAAATTTAGTGAACCTTAATCGATAGATTATTATACTTACAGTTCTCGCCGCTAAGTGGCGACACTAGAAAAATTTCTTTCAGTTGTCTATTTATAGTTTAGGAATATTTTTAATATTATATAGAAATCATTTGTAGGTTGTAGGCGACATCAATATTTTGTAGTGTTGTTGAATACAGAAATTCTTTACATTTCTGAAATTACTGGTTGGTTCCTTCCCTTTTCCGTCAAATTAATTGAATTCCCTCGCGGAGCTTTTTTTATTCACTTTTTACACTACGAAACCAATTGACTAGATAGAACAAGCGATTAGAAGTTAAATTAATTGTACGTTCTTACAAGTATCAAGCTTTCACGCACCTTGAAGAAGCTCTATGTCAAGTCAAGCTTTTAGGTTGCAAAATTGAGTCAAGTCAAACCTTTGATTTTTCAAAGGCTTGAATTTAAGTCAAGCTTTTCAAAAAAATTTCAAGCTGCTAGACTTGATGAAACCCTATTAATGCATGATAATGCTATAATGCTAGACGCCACCAACTACACATTGTTAGGAACTACCTTCAAAAACACGAAATCACTTCCGACCTGCACGAAGGCCGGACCTCAACCCCATCGAACATATCTGGGACATATCACTAGATGATTCAAGACAGCTACCGCAATTGAGGTTGGGAGCAAACGAATCGAAATTTGGAACGAAATAGATCAGAATGCTATAAGGTCGTTGATTGTCAGTATGAATCGTGGATGTTATGCAGTAATTCCCAGCAGGGGTCGAAATATCCTTAATTAACAGGTTTTTAGGGACTTTGATTTTTGCCAAAGGCTTTACATTTTCTATTATTATTTTTAGTGGACTACTCTGTGTAAAGATACAAGGTAATGTAATAAAACTGTGAATTGGAAATACTGACATTTTATTATTACATTAAAACAATAAAATAACAATATTTTGTAATTATCAAACTGCTGATGAAGCACTATAATAATTTGGATAAAAGTCAAAACTATTTGTTAGACTTTCCCATTCTTGTTCATTTGAGTCAAATTCATATTAACTTAATGTGTTCAATCGGATCTTTTGAATTTTCTTCATTTTCAGCATAAAATAGACCTGAAAAATAAAGATGAATGTTAGAGATGATTACATTGAAACGTAAGTTTTCATTTCAAACTATACAATGTAGGAAGGATTTTTCTTTTGTATGGTGAAGGATAAGTGCATTTGTCTTATTGTCGTGCGTCAGTTGCAATACCTAAGCGTGGTAACTTAGAGAGGCATCATAAAACGGTTCATAAATACTATGGAAAGGATTTTCCGCCACAGACTGAATTAAGAAAACGATAGGTACGTGATTTGATATTTTGTTTGAAAAAAGAAAAAACCATGATCACAAGACCAGCAAAACAATCAAAAGCTGTTACGATCGCATCATTTGAAATATCTCATATATCGGCGAAACACAAGAAATCATTCGAAGATGGATCGGTTGTGAAGGAAGCATTTATTGAAGCGGGTGAGACTTTATTTGGAGATTTTAAAAATAAAACAAAAATTATGTCTGCTATTAGAGAACTTTAGTAATCTCGTCCGACTATCACAAGGCGTATTGAAGTCATGAGTCAGAACATGGCAGATAAACTAGAACATGGTATCATGAAATGTACATACTTTTCTTTACAGTTCGACGAATCCACCGATATGACAGACACTGCCCAGCTGTGTTTTCTATTCGGATGGTATTCAATGACACGTTGGCTAAGAAAGAATTATTGACAATCATTCCTCTGAAGGTGAAGACCTGTGGCGAAGATATATATGACGTTTTCTTCAATCATGTAAAAAACTACAAGCTACCAATAGATAAATTAGTGTGCATTACAACCGATGGAGCACCAGCAATGACTGGAAACAAAAACGGTTTTGTGGCATTGTGTCGAGCTAATGAAGATTTCCCATCATTTTTTTTCATTCCATAGCATTATACATTAACAAGTTTTGTGTTCAAAAGTTTTAAACGCGCGAGGAAATTATGGTCATTGCAACAAAAACTGTGAATTCCATCCGTGCACGTAGGTTGCAACGGCGGCTCTTTAAGTTGGAAGATAGGGAGTCAGCTGAACACACTGATTTAGTTCTTCACACGGAAGTCAGGTGGTTGAGTCGCGGGAAAGTCATAGAAAGGTTTCAAGAACTATTGCCCGAAATAACAGCTTTTCTAGACGAAAGAGGTGCTGACACTCAGATGTTGAAAAACGAAAAATGGCTGACTGATTTGGAATTTTTGACTGACATCACAATGCACTCAAACACCATTAACTTTGAGCTTCAAGGTAAAGGAAAATTTATTATTGAGATGATCGTAAGTAGTCCAAAAATATTGAGGTAGATCGCCAGCAGTTTAAGTTTGAGCATTCCTGATCTAAAGAGTACGGTTTATCAGAGATAGACCGGCTGGTAACATGTGACTCATTTTGTATAATGTAAATATTTTTTATACTACTCACCACAAAATTGACCAAATCTGGCTGCGTCCATTTCAAATCAATACTGGAGACTTCATCCTTACAAGTTAAATATTCCGTAATCAATTCTTCATTGGGAAAATTAGGATCTTGCAGGGCCTTTGAACGAACACTAATTTCATTTTTGATATACAGTCTTTCCTCTTTATATTTTGAGAAATCGCATCCAGAGGAAGTTCCACAAGTCTTGCAACCTATAAAAACACACTGCTAAAACATTACTGAAGAGTAATAAGTTAAAAATTATGTTACCTGTCTGATTATGAGACTGGACTCTTCCGGAATGACCGCAAGATGTACAAATATTTTTATCACCTAATTTTCTCTCTAATTCTTCGAAAATCGACGGTTGATTTCTCCATTGTCTCATTCTATCCAATATCTCTTCGTCCGAGTATTTTTCAAATAGTTTCAAGGAACAATCTTTCCCAACACCTTGTACTCCTTCCCAATAGTCACTGCCACACAATAAAGCTAAGGCTATGATTTTATTGCGACCGAAACCTGAAAAAATTGGCATTGAATAATTAATCTTTTTTTCATTATTGTACAGGGTAGACAAATTTCGATGTTTTAGTTCGGGCAACTATGTTAGGTTAAAGAAGTGAAATGGGTCTATAACTGTTTAATATGCTTGTAGAATCTTTTTTTTTAAACGAGGCGAATCCATGCTTCCTTTAATTTTTCTTGAACATTTTGATATTGGTGTATAAATCAGGGAGATGCTGATTTTCTCCTTGCAATCTCAAATTTAGTTCGCTCATATGCTTTATGAAATCAACATAGAATGCTAATCTCCACAGCCATTCACTGTTTCCTAAATCGGCACAAGGCCGATGCTTCTCATTCAAAAAAATTTCGATCTCTGCTCGAAGTTCAAAAAAACGCTTAAGGACTTTTCCGCAACTAAGCCAACGTACAACAGTATGATACGGCAAGTCATTTTCTCCAATCTCTTCAATAAACTCGCGGAATTATCGGTGATTCGGTCCTGTGGATCTGATGAAGTTAACAACTGATATGAATGGTTTTAGAACTTCAGACAAATCCTAACATTTTCCACACAAGAACTGTTGATGAATGATAAAATGTAAGACTAATAGTTTTGAACCACCATCATTTTCTACAGCCTTTGACACAAGTGCGACCACTCCTTTATTTTTTCCACGTATATTTTTGCCTCTATCGGTGGTGATACATTTCAAGTTTTTCCATCGAAGGTTATTTTTATTAATGGCATTTTCAACTCCCTTAAAAATATCTGCCCTAGTTGTCGTGCCGTGAATATTATCAATATCAAGCAGTTCTTCATATATGTCATAGCTTTTATCTACTGCACGAATAAAAATCAACACCTGAACAGTATCTGACACATCCGTTGACTCATCCAAGGCTAGAGAAAACCACTCAAGATGTCCATTTTTGTCAGACAGTTGAGATGATATATTTTCTGCAATGTCTTGCACCCTCCGAGTCACGGTGTTTGCTGAGAATAAATTTACCTTTTCGGGGCATATTTCTTCCGCTACTGCAATCAAGCAGTCTTTTATCATTTCTCCATCGGAGAATGGTTTTCCACTATTTGCAATTTCAAGAGCCACACGAAAGCTATCGCGAGTTGCAGACTCTTGCTCAGCATTTGCTTTGGTAAACAAAGATTGCTGCGATTTCAGTCCGCGGTTCAAAGTTTCAAATTTTTCCGTCCGCAAACTTCTTGTTTATTTAGAGTATTTTTGAAGATGTTTGAATTCATAGTGACGTTTAATGTTATATTCTTTGAGAACAGCTATGATTTCATTACAAATTAGACATAGCGCCTTATTATTGCACTCAATAATAAAATACTAGAAGTTCCATTTATCTTGCAACGTTCGGCATTCACTGTCTATTTATCGTTTCTTTTCCATACTAATAAATCGAACAAAAAACAAGTCTAGCCAAAAAACTATTACTTATGCACGGGTGTTACTTTATTTCACAATAGGCAGTTTCGCTTCCTTCGCCTTTCCAACGCAAACTGACTCGCAATGGCACCGCTAGCCTTTTTATACCTATGCAATTACTACCATGTAGAAGTGATCGAAAAAACTAGTCAGAACCTGAACTTTTCGTACCAATGCGGAAATTCTTAAATATGCCACCTGTTAGTAGCCGAACTAGATAGTACCTCCATCACAGATCTGCATAGTATTACTACTCACCACTAGATGTCCCTACTCGTCACAATATACTGAATACACAATCAATAGTAATTGAAATGCAAAACGCCTATGTTTGCTTAGGTGGGCAGAAAAATTAAAATTGTTTTGGCCCTTGTAACGTACCGAAAAAAATATTATGGCCCTAAGGCTTCAAAGTTTGGAGACCCTGCATTAGACGAACCTTCAAAATCATATTGAATAATATGGAATGTGATCCTGATATGAATGTTATGGAATGATGGAAGAAATTTGACATAACAAAATGCATCTCAACACGTTCGATGCTGATAATGTAAACAACCCCGGTTCTTTCACTGGTGGAAGTCTGTGATATTTGAAATTTTTAGTGACTTAATAAAAGAAAATAATGAAGTTGCCTTTCTTGGTGTCAGGCTGGATACTAGACTTGACTGGTCTCAACATATCGAATACATAGCAAACTCTATTAGTAGATATTGTTACGCTTTTAGAATCCTTTCCATCTTGGTGGATTTAGAGACAGTTTTCTTGACGTATTCGGCGCTTGTGGAATCAAGGCTGAGGTACGGCTTGATTTTTTGGGGAAATGCACAGGAAGCAGAAAGGGTTTTCATCCTTCAAAAGAAGTGTTTAAGATCTATTTTGAATCTAAAAGATCGCGATAGCTGCCGAGTCTTTATATTTACGAGTGTGTCCATTTTGTGAAACAAAACCTAATGAATTCCTTGACTAATGACAATATCTATGACATAAATCCAGGCTGAAAACTTATAAACACAATTTTACTCACCTTCAAAAAAATGTACATTTCTCATCTATAAGTGTTTCAACAAAATTCCAGCTAATATTCGACAACTTTCTTTGAGAATCTTCAAATTTAAAATAAAGCAGTTTTTATTGGGGAAAGCCTACTATGGAGTGCAGGAGTTTCTGATGGATAACATTGATATATTGTGGTGCTGCATGTATTTCCTTTGAAATTGTATTGTATTGTATTGCATGTGTATGTCACCTATATGTCAAATTTGTTGTCCCTATTTCTGTGTTATGTGCTGTACATACTCGTACTCTTTTAGACATGTTCATCACCCGTATGAGCTATTATACTGAACGAATAAACATATTATATATTATATTGAAAAATTTCGATGAGCTTAGTTTTCAGTTGGACCTAATAGATACAGCATGGGATGGAGACACCACAGATACAAATATAATGGCAGAAAACGTAGAAAAATCTAAACTGGAAGTATTGAACAAGCATGCTCCTTCAAAGATACGTATAATACAAAATAAACGGAGTGATAATAAGTGGTGAACTAAGGAAATCGAGGAGAGTATGCGTCTGAGGGATAGAATGTATAGAAAAGCTATAGCAACACGATCCATGGAGGAGTGGAACACATTTAAATGCCAAAGGATAAAAGAGTTGAAACTGATCAGGGTTCGGTAAGAAAATTACTACATGAAAAAAAATCAATGAAAACACTGGAAATTCTATAGAAATGTGGAAAACCATACAAGAATTAGTCGGTCGTCACAAAGATACACAAAAAAAGGAAATTGTTTTCCATGGAATCCCGGTTAGGAGGATATTGCAATATCTACTGAGTTCAATAAATATTTCATAGATAGTATAAATGATATTGTTCCTACGACCACTCCTGATAAAATTGAGAAAATATTGGACATGATCCCGCAAGTTGAATGCAAATTGGAGGAGTTTAGGTTGACAAGTTTTGCTGATTTCAAAAATATAATTGGGAGAATGAAAAATAAAAAAAGCAGTGTGGATGGTATAAATACCCAAATACTGAAATTCGCATTCATTGTCATAGATAACAGATTTTTAGAGCTTATAAACAGCAGCTTGGAAACCGGAACATTTCCAGAAGCGTGAAAATTTTCAACGATTGTTCCCATTGGAAAAAAGCCCAATACAGATAGATACGAAGAATTCAGAGCTATCAATATGGTGCCCATTCTCGAGAAGTTTTTGGAAATGGTAGTAAACGAACAGATAGTTGATTACATTGAGAAAAACAAACTACTCACCAGATATCAGTCTGGATTTAGAAGAAATAATTCTTGTGAGAGTGTGTTGTAGTCAGTTCTTTTTGAGTGGAAAAGTGCCTTAGAAAGTAGGAAAATCATTGGAGTCGTATTTTTGGATTTTAGAAGGGCTTTCGAAACAATTTGTCGCTTGTTGCTCATAAGGAAATTGAAAAAACATGGCTTTGGCAAGACTGTAATAAAGTGAATGGAAGAATACCTGAGTGATCGTTCACAGGCTACTAGATTTGGAGAGAAAATATCAGCATCTTTAGTGTCGGAATTTGGAGTTCCTCATGGAACTGTGTTGGGGCCGGACCTTTTTTTGCTGTATATCAATAATCTTGTTCGGTGTGTTAGAGAGTGTGGTGTACAGTTTTTTGCCGACGACACATTGCTCTTCTGTGTTGGAGATGATTCATAAAGGGGTCGTTGATGTTTTGAATAGGGAACTTTCAGTGATTGGTGAGTGGTTGGATTGTAATAGCATGACTATTAATATTAAGAAAACGAAATTTATGATTATCAAAAATAGGTATAGTTCAATTGACACAGATAACCACACAGGAATTTATATTGAAGGAGAACGAATAGCGCAAATTAAAGAATGTAAATATTTGGGAGTAGTTATAGATGAAAATCTGAACTTTTCTGGTCATGCTACATATGTAGCAGCTAAAATATAGAAGAAAATTTATCTTATCAATAGAATTGGAAAATTCCTATCTGTATGGTCGAAAAAATTAATCTATAAGACTATAATAGTGAATAACAAACATAAACTTTTTGTAGGCCATCAACAGTGTCAAGTGTTTGATTATTTCAACCTAATACCTTGTACTAAATGTGGAGCTTTCAGACATAATAAAAAAAATGCAGGAACAATATCACCTGCCTGACATGTAGTAATAATCACCTCACTGAACAGTGTCATAATAGAGAAAATAATCAATATCCCAATTGTACGTATAGTAATAACAAGTTTGAGACTACATATAATAATAATAATATTAATTTCTTTATTTCAATCACTCTACAGCATACGTATCAATAATATTCTAGTATGTTTACATAGAATATGGAACAACTAATACAATGAAACAAAGACGTAAAATTGAACTTAATATTATTCTTTATACCTAATTAAGCAATAGAAAACCATTGAAGGTAGCCCTTGTGCATGGTTTTATATGCGGTAAGTATTTAACAAAGAAGCCTTAGTAAGAGAAATACAAAAGAAAAATTTGACCAATACAGAACACGAAAAAAGAAAAATAACCATTCCCAGTGTAAACAATACAATTTTTTTTTTGTAGGCGGTTGGTTTTGATTGATCTATCTGATTGGAGCATTTTTAATGTCGACCATAGATAACATCAATGAGCGTGGATTCGATAGTAGCCACTTTTTAACTTTTTTCTTGAACAAATTTATAGAGACTAATTTTCTTAACCCTAAAGGTAGCATATTAAAAGCTCTGGACGCCAGAAATGTGAAACATCTCTGACCCACTGTTTTAGCCATTCTAGGAAGCAAATAACTTCCTGTTCCATATCGGGTCCGAAAACCATGAGAAATTAAATGATCCTCACTTTTATTGCTTACAAAATACACAAGCATTCTACTACAAAAAAGCTGCCTCAAATCCAGTAGCTCAGCTTCATGAAATAATTCGTCTGAGGGGTAAGTAATATTTCTTCCCAATATACATTTAATGACTCTTTTATGTAATACTTCTAATTTCTTTAGGTAGCAAGTATCTACACCACCCCATACAAGGATCCCATAAACCAACAAAGACCGAACCAATGCCGAGTAGAGGACCTTCAATTGAGTCACATCACAGAATTCCCTACAGTATTTGAACAAAGGTAAGAGACCTCGTACTTTCCTTGACACTAACAATACGTGAGAGTCCAATCGAAGATGAGAATCCAACACCACCCCAGGTACTTGACTGATCTTGTCTGTCTTATTTGAATAATATCATTCTCCACTTGAATATTTAAATGATTGCAATCTGGCAATGAGGTTATATAACTCGCAAAAGGTACATATACAGTCTTTTCAGGATTATAAGTGAGACCCTTCTCCCTCAGAAAACTCAAGATCAATTCAAAATTAACTTCACACTTCTCCTTGAGAGATTTCCAAGAAATATCTTGGTAAAGGATAGCTGTATCATTAGCAAAAGATATTATTTCCCCAGAAGTATTCAAGGCAAAGAGGTCATTAACAAAAATACAAAACAATATTGGTCCTAAAACTGTCCCCTGAGGGACTCCACATTGAACTATTGTCTCAGAGCTTCTGACACCGTCTATCTCTACAACTTGCTCTCTTTTACTCAAATAATTTCTCATTAACTTATGAGAGTTACCTCTAAATCCAATATTTTCTAGTGTTTTAAGCAAATCACAATGACAGACGGTGTCAAAAGCCTTCGATAGGTCAACAAATATACATAAGACTGGGACGCCTCCATCCATTGCCTCATAAATTTTTGATAATAGGAGTGCCATGGCATCCTCGGTCGATTTTTCAATTCTGAAACCGAATTGTCTAGATGAAAGTACCTTAAATTTTTCCAAAAAACTATTAATTCGTTCCTTGAGAACTCTTTTAAAAATCTTTCCAAACATTGAGATAACCGAAAGTGGCCTGTAATTACATGGAAGCGTCCCATCACCTCCTTTCAAAATAGGTCTAACAATAGCAATCTTGAAAATCGAACTAAAATCACCTTCGTTAATACACTTATTTAAAATAAATGCCAGAGGATGAGAAATCAATTCAGACACTTTCTTAAGAGTTTCCGCACTTATACCGTCATAACCTGGTGACTTACCAGATTTCAATCCTCTAATAACACATTGCACTTCCTCAGGAGAAGTCTCGACAAATCCAAAAGAATTGGAAGTTCGATGAGGCTCGTAAATTTTTCTTGACGGTTTGCGTATTTCTGACGCCATCCTGGTTCCAATTTCGGTAAAATATTTATTGAAATAATTTGCAATATCTTCTCTGTTTGTTAGATAACTGTCATTTTCTCCCCGTTTGCGATCAATATTCGTCGTCTTTAGATTTTTACCCCTTATTTTGTTCACAGTCTCCCACAAAAGCTTAGAGCTACTTTTATTCTTATTTATTTGAGATTTGAAATAGTTATTTTTAGTTAATTTCATTAAATTGTTGAGTCTATTCCTGTATTCCCTATATGAATTATTTATTTCAATATCACCTGGATTCAGAAGGACTTTCCTGTACATCTCATTTTTATGATTGATGGACTTCAATAAACCATCTGTCACCCACTCTTTTCGCTTTATCTTTTTTTTTGGTAGTTTTATTCTTGCAGTACAAGCTTCCACATAGCCAATTACAGTTTTGGCGAATACCTTTGAAATCTCTTCCGTATCAGTACCACAGTATACAAAGCTCCATTTCTCCTCCTTCAGACATCCTTTCAATTTTCCGAAATCAATTATGTTTTTGAACTTTTTATTGTTTGTAGGCACCTGTGGCGCTAATGCATCAGGACATCTAATACCAAGGAGAGTAGGATTGTGATCCGTTATATTGATTCTGCATACTATTGGGCAGAAGTCACTGAATGGAAATGAACTCTTTATGAAGATATGGACATGGATATAACACAATACATCTGATAATGGATACTGAAAAATGTGCTATATTGAAGTTGAAGCTTGATAAACTCATAACATCAAAGGACTATCCTTGTAAACCAATAATACCTAAACACATTGATGATGATTGGTATAAAACAATATCTGGTTCATCATTGCCTCCCATGGAACATGGAAAAACAGAAATCCCTATACGACAACATAGTGAAAACAATTCAGGATCCAAAGTTTCTAATTGAGATGGCAGGTAATCATGCTTTCGACTATTTGGACAATTTGCGGGAGGATCTTTTTCAGACGGAAAGATTATATTGAGATGTGCGATGATCAATGATCAATAACGAAGACATCATTTTTTTATTTAAATATAAGAAGCCTTAATGCGAATTACTTAAAACTGTTAACTTTTCTTGATAGTTTAAATGTTAGACTTATTTATATCGCTTGTGCTGCATCCTGGAATTCTGAACATTATAGATATTTCCATATTCATGGTTATAGAATGTAGTATAACAATAGTAGACTAAACATAGCGGATGGTGTGATTGCTTACGTTCGCGCTGATGTACAGGAGGATACCGGGGTTGTGAGGTGTGGAAATCTTAGCATAATTAACACTTGTATTATTACGAATGATGGACAGAATCAAGAGATCTCTTCATTTTATAGGTCTCATGACTTGGGTAAGTTTGATTTTATTGAGGACTTCAAATCTTATCTCGTGAAGAAAAAATTTACTTAGAAACATTATATTGTTGGTGATTTCAACATAGATCTACTCATTAACGATGTGAATAGTCAAGAACTATTGTGTGCTTGTTTGGAGCGTGGTTATAGGCAAGGTTTTCGGGAAGTTACTAGACCAGCCGAAAATAATTCGCCAGGAACGTGTATTGACAATGTATTCCATAAAACTGCAGCCATCGAAAGTGAAATGTGTACATTAAAGAACTTGATCACAGACCATTACCCACTTTTAGTTGAAATTGAAAAATTAACACTATCAAGTGTGAAACAGGACAGTTGTAGAACTATTAATTATAGTAAACTAAGTAAGGTAGCTAAATATAACAACTGGAATTCGTTATTGTTAATTCAGGATCCAAACATAGCTATCAATACATCAATTGGGCAGATAAGATATTGTGTAAATAGGGCAAGTTTCGTTAAAAAAATCTAGAAGATCTAAAGAAAAATGGATCACTGCTGGTATTATAAAGTCATGTGAAACTAAGGAAACTCTATATAATATGTGGGCAGCAAAAAGGGCTCTTTTGAAAAATCAATACAAAAATTATCTTAAGGTATTGAACAAAGTAATTGTTGAAGTAAAAAATAATTTCGATAAAAGAGCCATTGAGTCTAATATCACTAATCCTAGAAAGTTATGGCAACTAATAACAACAAAATTAATAGAAAACCAGGCAACAGTACTAATGTAAAATTTTTAATTGATGAAAATAGAACTAAGATTACAGATAATTTTGAGATATCAAATGAAATGAACAATTATTTTAAAGAGGTTGGGGCAGAGTTAGGTGATTCGATTATACAGCCATCCGGAAGACAAATTCAAGTGCCAAGCATGGTTTGTGATACATTGTATCTTAAGCCTACCAGCAGTTCAGAAGTAGGATCTATAATAAGAAATATGAAACCTAAAAAAGAAGGTGTAGATATGATTGATACAAAAACACTGAAAACATTAGCAGAGTTTATAGTTGATCCTTTAACCCATATTTTTAATATGTGTATAGGAAGGGCAGTTTGGCCAGAAGTACTCAAATGTGCTGATATAATACCAATTCATAAATCAGGCAGCAAGAACAGCGTCACTAATTATAGGCCAACCTCTCTAATTTCAAATATTGCTAAGATCCTTGAGAAAATTGTTTATGATCGAATTTATAATTTTGTAGAAACTCACGGCATAATTTCAAAAAACTAATTCGGATTTGTTAAGCGAAGGGGCACCAAAGATGCGTTACATTTCATTACAAGTATATTATATAAAAAACTTGATCAGAGTAAACCAGTCATAATAGCTTTCTTAGATTTGGCCAAAGCTTTTGATTTAGTTGATCACAAATTTCTGCTGGACAAATTATATTTTCTGGGACTAAGGGGAAAGGTGCTTGACTTGTTGAAAAGTTATCTTAATGGTAGAGACCAAAAAGTGAGAATGAATGGTACTGAAAGTAATAGTGAATTTGTTAAGATGGGTGTGCCTCAAGGTACGATATTCGGACCGCTTTTGTTCGTTATTTACGTAAACGATCTGTTAATTTCTCAATCCGACGAATCAATAATATCCTATGCTGATGATACAGCTATTATATCAGCTGAAAGCACAAGGTCAGAAACACAAAACAATTTTAATGAATAACTTGAAAAAGTCGCCATTTGGTCAAAACTGAATAAATTGTCATTGAATGTTGAGAAGTCTGTATTTATATCTTTTGGAAACTATTGTGAGGGTGTTCCGAGGGAGGTAGATATAAAAATTGAGTAGGTCCTTGAGAAGAGTTGAACACTGTAAATATTTGGGGATTGTTTTTGACTACAACTTAAAATGGAATAAACATATTGAATACATCGTCAACAAAACGAAATACTTGGTTTTCGTTTTTCACAGGCTTACTCGATTTATGTCCACTGCAACGTTAAAATTGTTTTATCGTGCTTTTTTCAATAGTATTATCACATATAGTAGTATTGCTTGGGGAGGTGTGTACAGCAGTTGTCTGTCTTTGTTAGAGTAACTACAGCATAAATGAGTGAAAATAATTAAAACATCAGTTGTTTCTCCTGAAAATATACTGAATATTAGAGAGATTTTTGCGTATGAGTCACTTCAATACCATTATGAAACATTCAAACAAAAATACCTCATTGGCACAAGAACCAGAAATAGGAATATAATCCTACCTAAAATAAACAAGACAATACGATTCAAGGATAGTTATATCAAGGCTCTTAAACTATTTAGTGATCTTCCTGAGGATTTGAAGGCTCTAAAAACCACAGGTTCTTATAGAAAAAAATAAAAAAATATATTGAGAATTTTCTATCTGTGTAACAGGAGGAGAGATAGGATTGGGTTTTGAAGTCTGGGGGACTTTGTTGTTTCAATATGGGAAATGATTTCAAAATTTATAAAATTTAAAATTATTGTTATAGGGTTTTTCTTAAATGTCTGAAGTACATAGTTAAGTCAGTATTTGAGCACATTCAGATAATTTATTGTTTAAGTTTTAGTTATTGTTGATTCTTTAGCCTTATTTTTCTGTAGTTTTCATGCCTCACCACGCATTGAGTTTTATTACTCTATGTGGAGTATTTGCATGTAATTATGTAATACTTTCGCCCAATAAATAAATAAATAAATAATTCTGCCTCATTTAAATTATTGTTCCAGCATACTTTTTTTGTTGAATAAAACTGAATTGAATAATTTACAAACCAAACAGAACCAGATGTTACCTTCTATTTTGAAATATGACTAGAATTATTTGTATGCTCGAAACCATGGGACTTCTTAGTGTGTGTCAGATTGTGTGTTAACACCATGACTGTTGTCTTCAAGATTATGAATGAGCTGTACCCGCAACACCTATATAAACATATTACTTTCGTTCATGAGGTTCATGACTATCGGACACGTTCGAGAAATAATCTATATATTGATCGAGTAACTACAAATTTTAGTCAAAATAGCCTCTTTCATAATGGATTCATTGAATAAATTCTGTTGAAGGATGTAAAACCGCTAAAATATTTAGAAAGAACTGTATTAAGTTTTGCAAAGAAAGAATTCCTTTTCGGACATAGTTTGTTCATACAGGGTGCTTCAACGAAAACTAAACAGAGGTTATATCTACCAAGATATTCATTTCTGATCAAAACGCAAAAACAGGTCAATTTTTGTATCAACAGGAACATCTTTTGGGGTACAAAACTTGCCTGAAATATCAACCCCCTAAGCGGGGGTTGCATTCCTTGAACATTTTGAATAGGGAAGATGGGTCGAGTGATGACTCAAAAGAAAGGTGGTATCTTTGTTTACATTGCCTTGAACGAATTTTCATTTTTAATTGAAAACAGTAAAAGATACAGGGTGAGCAACTGAAAGATAGGGAAGACTATTTCCCTGAGACTATTCAAGTTTCAGTGAAGTAAAATGGAACAGATACATGCTGATCAATGGCAGTCATCATCAAGTACCATCCTCATCTCGAATTTCAACCCCTAGAGCAGGGGTGACAACCCTTGAGAGTTTGGAAGAGGGTAGATGGATCGAGTGATAACTTGAAAGAAAGGTATTATCTTTGTCTGCATTCCCGTGAAAGAATTTTCATTTTTGATTAAAAACTGTGGAAGATACAGAGTGAGCCACTGAAAAATAGAAAAGACTATCGCCCCAAGACTATTGGAGTATTAGTGCGAAAAACCGGAATAGATTCATTTTAGATCAAAAGCTGTCATCTTCCGAAATCACCCTCATCTCGAATTTCAACCCCTAGAGCAGGGGTAATATTTCGATCCAGTGATAAATTTCAAGTAAAGGATTTCGATTGTCTTCATGACTGCTCGCAATAATTCTATTTTTCAGTAGCTCACTCTGTATCTTCTACAGTTTTCAATCAAAAATGAAAATTCGTTCAGAGGGATGCAGACAAAGATAAAACCTTTCTTTCGAGGTATCACTCGACCCACCTACACTTCCAAATTTTCAAGGGTGGTCACCCCTGCTCTAGGGGTTGAAATTCGAGATGAGGATGTTACTTGATGATGATTGCCATTGATCAGCATGGATCTGTTCCATTGTACTTCCCTGAAACTTGAATAGTCTCATGGAAATGGTCTTCCTATTGTTGATTTTGTTCCGTTTTATCCCTTTTTGCAGTGCAGGCCACCATACGATGGCGGCATAGGTCAGGAGCGGTCTTATCACTGTTGTGTATAGCCAGTATATTATCTTTGGTTTGCGTCCCCATCTGGGGCCGAATAGTCTCCGGCACGCCCAGAGTGTGTTTTGGGCTCTTAGCGCCTGTCTTTCGATGTGATTGTCCCAATTTAGTTTGGCATCAAGCATCACACCTAGGTATTTCACTTGTTTTACTAGTGTTAGTTCCTCGTTGAAAAGAATGGGTGCCTTGAAGGGCGGTAGTTTCCTTTTTCGAGTGAATATAAATATGTCTGTTTTGTTAGGATCTACAGACAAGTCGTTCTCTCTGCACCATTGTTAAGTCATTCGCAGAGCGTTCTGCGGAACTTCACATATGGTGCTGAGGTTTTCCCACGAACGAGGAGGACGAGGTCGTAGGCATAACCCACCGCAAAGTGCCCAGCATCGGCACTCGAAAGCTCCCCTTATAACTTCGCCTTTTTCCAGTCCTTTCTCGATATATCCTACTGTAGTGCTGAGCTGAGTCGACTGATCTACCTTGCTCGTAGGCATGTTGAGTGATATGTAGGGAGTGGTCCACTAGGGTGTTCTCCCTGAGATATCTTTCTACCAGTCTCTCCATAGTCTTCAGTAGGAAGGAGGTGAGGCTGATTGGTCTGAAATCTTTGGCGATTTTGTGTAGGATATTGCCCGGCTTGGGGATGAAGACAACCCGAACCCTTTTCCAGGGGTCCGGAATGTATCCCAAAGCTAGGCAGGATCTGAAGATGTGGATTAAGTGCATAACAATTTGGTATATAAATTTTATTAAGTGTGCAAACAGATGTGTCGATGGTCGAAGAGTGAAACTACTTCTGTTGCCACTCTCCAATTTCGAATAATTTTTGAGGTGAATTGCTCACTACATAAAGTAAAGTCCAGGACTTCTTTCTATTTGATGTGACGAAAGTTGGTTCATTTTCTTCGTTTAGAAGTGTACTGTTTGTACTGTAAAGATATTCGACCAGCTTTTCTCCTCTGACGTTACTGACTTGGCTTCCCCATAGAGTGTGGTGAGCGTTGGCATCACACCCAACGACGAGTGGCCAGTCTTGTATTTTACAGTAGTTCACCAATTCCTGAAGTTCTTCTGTTGGAGGTGGTGTTTGTGAGTGGTAGGGAAAGTATGCTGAGCATACCACAAATGTACTATTTGTGTACCCTTTTCCATCGATTCCGACTGCTACCAGGTCTCTGAAACAGAAATTAGGCAATATGTGAGTTCTAATACGTTTCGAGGTGAGAACGCATGTTCTAGGGGTCAGGCCATCCTTACAGTAGAAAACATTTTTATCGCAGGCCGCCAGGCCTCCACGCCGCTCCTCAAACAAGGTTCCTGTATTTGTGATATGAATGTATGCACTTTTGCAAGCCGCGAACTTAATATGTCGGTTGCGGCTATGCAGTGGTGCAAGTTTATTTGCGTACACCTGATCGTATCCCCTGGCATATTACGATGACAGGGAACCCTTCTTTCGTAGGTGTACTTGGTATCCTAGGGCTTGCAGGCACCACCCGGCGGGGACCCACGTCCGGCTCCTTAGGACCAGCTATGGGGGGTGAGTCTTAGCACAGCATCGGGCTCCGGCCCCCCTACCCGACAGATTTTGATCTGTCTGGAAGGCTGGGGCCAGGGCCCGGAATAGCCTCTCCGACTGTTCCTCCCTCGTCCATAGGTTCTGGACCTATGTTTTTTTCGGCGCTCCATCCTCTGCATCACTATTTGATACAGAGTTTCCCCTCTTTTCTGCCAGCGTCGTTGAACTGGTCTTAGGATTTTTCAGCACCTTGAAAGATGCCGTCCTAAGGCCAGCATGAAGTCGATTCCCCTTCGACTTGATGATGTCCAAGGATGCTTCATCTATGCCCAATATTAATTGGATGGAGGACGGATTTTCACTCCTCCCGTAGATTCGCCAAACCTTGGTCCTTATCGTTGGGGTAGCTCTCTGGAACCCGGTTAGGATCAGCCCCGTCGGCTCTGGTTGCCCCCTAGAAGCATGTTCACTTTCGTGAGCTTGGCGAGTAGGTCCCTTTCCTCAGTTTCCTCCAGACGGAGTCCTTTCGCCAGCTTCAGGGTTTTGACCCTGGCTGTCAGCCAGTCCCTGCTGTAGTTGTCTTCGCAGACAACTGACAGGGCACCTGGTGCCACAAATGTGGTATTTTTAAATAATGGATATCTCTCCTTGCTTGGAGTGGCATCCATCATTCTTCCAAGAGACTTTTCAGTCTCCTGGGCTTCCTCCTCTGTGACGGCGATGTCAGGGAATGTGACCGGAACCAGTAACACCCTGATGGTCACCCTCACAGCTCCGCTGTGAGAGATGTTAGATTTTTTGGCTGGTCTCTCAGCTGAGGGAGGCGTTGTGGGGTTGGAAAGGGTTGCAATTTCCCTAGCCCTCTTTCTCTTCCTCTTTTCTGCGCTAGACTTATTGTGGGGTCTGTCGCTAGTTTTTCCGGGTCCACCATGTCCGAAGCCTAGAGGAACCCCCTCAGTGGGAGGTTCTTTCCGGTCCCCAGTCACGACGGTCCCGGTTGTACCTGATTGCTCAGGCTTTGCTAGCAAAGATGCAAGCGTCTCCCTCAGCGTTTTTTCCCTTTAGGGTTTGTTTTGCTGTTTTTTTCTTCCCACGAACGTTGAGGAACTAACGGTCGCCCCCCACAGAGCCTCCTGCGAGGGAGAAGGCCATTTTTACCTGCAGGTTTGGCCTGGTGCTCACAGGGAATCGTTTGCGATACTGCTCCCCCAGTATCATGCAGCCCTCGCCACGATGTCTCCCACCTCGGCTTGGGTCCCTCTCCAATGGCTTCTGTGATCCGCTGCCTGCACACCAAGATGGGCTCAGCACCTTCACACGTAATTACCAGGGTACACCACGTGGAGGTGGAGATAGGAACTGAAGTCAAGACCTAGATCATGACCCCTTGTACCCCAACGGGTCGTCCCCTTCAGAGGAATGATTGTCAAAAACTCTTCCTTAGCCAATATGTCATTGAATACCATCCGAATAAAAATACACAACTGGGCAGTGTCTGTCATATCGGTGGATTCGTCGAAGTGTAAAGAAAAGTATGTACATTTCATGATATCATGTTGTAGTTTATCTGCCATGACTTCAATACGCCTTGTGAGAGTCGGACGGGATAACTGAAGTTTTCTGACAGCAGATATGATTACTGTTTTATTTTTAAAATTGCCAAATAAACTCTCACCCGCTTCAATAAATGCTTCCTTCACAACCGATCCATCTTCGAACTGTTTCCTGTGTTTCGCCAATATATGAGATATTCTGCAAATTCTTCTCTTAAATGTTTAAGTTCATTGTTGAGTAGCTTAACATCAATTGTATTCCACCCCACAAGGTCTATCAAGCTCCTTGGAGCATCTTCCGTGGAAGTATCTGTAAAACGGAGAAAGATCAGCAACTTGTCTTCTGAGAGTCAGCGGTTGATTTCCGGGTGGTCGATAAGGCGCACAGCTCGTCATCAATATGGTCAATGGCCTGTTGGGCTCTAGGGGAGAGAGAACTTAATACCCAGGGGCTGTTTGTACTCAACCAAGCCGAGGTTTGTGCTCACTGTTCAAGTAATTATTCAATACCACGTTTGCAATGGAAATGCAATGTAAACAAAAAGGGAGAAAAGAAATAAATGAAATACTGATATAGAAGATCAACTAATAAAATAAATAGGTCAGTTTAAATGTGTTTGGAATAAAACACAAGACAAATCACTCACCAGAGGTAGGATTTGGGAATTCAATTCTCCAAATCTGGTGTTATCTAAATGGAAGTTTTAACGTACACCAAAAAATATTTCAGTAACTTAATTCGATATATGGTTTCTATACTTAGTCATAGACCAAGTATAGAGGAAGACAAAGCACCCCATAGAATAAAATGAAGCTTATTCGCCAGCCAGAATCGCGATCCTGGCTGGTTAGGATAGGTCAGGATTGAAAGATTGAGATGAGGTTCATACATGGTCCATAGATGGCTCCTGATAAAACAGAATACTATAATTTTTTTATTTTCAGTTACTACTATCAGATGGCTGCTAAAAATTTCGAAGTTATCTTAGAATGATAATCCAAGGGCGTACGTATCACTTATACAGTGGATAGAACAGTTTACGATAAGTAAATACTTAGATTCTTATTACAGAAATAAAGATATGACTTTTTAAAAAATTATAACAATACTTTTTCAGAAGTCAACTGTGAAAAATTCAAAATAGTTCCATTATGAGGATTGCGAATATTACTACGTAAAAAATATCACTGTTTAAGATGGAAAAGTTTATTCAACGTTATAACTAATTCGAGCTTTTGCTTATCATCAGACAAGTAGCGACTTCATTCATCATTACGTAATTTGTTTCACATTCCACGAACTATAATATTTTTTCAATACATATCCCGTATTTTTGATGAAAGAGTTTCTGGACCAATATTCATATGAACTCTCTATCCTCAATTCACTGAAAGTATCAGTTCCTGATGTTAGGCTACATATCTAAAGAACACTTGTAAATCTTCGAAAAATTTAAATTCTATATTGCGTTCATTATTAAAAATACATTCTGAAATGATTCGAACTTCGTAAACAAACTCCAGAACTTCATAGAATATATGATTTATGGGAAATACTATTACTTGAATGTCTTTTCTTATAGCTACAGAGCCTGCAAACAGAGTCTTCGCAACCATATGTGCAATGCACACGGCACCAAAACCGAGGGTCCAAAAGAAATATTAATATAAAAGTTGAGGAATTAAATAGGATTAGGTATAAATACACACGAAATTTTATTAGTAAATCATCCACTTACTGCCGATTCCTATGTTGCGAGAACATATCCGGCGGCAGTTTCTTGATTTTTCCTGTTCAGACATGAATAACGCCTGGAGCGCTATAAAAGCCCTGTATCGCCACAGGCGTTTTTAAATCAGTTAGTTCAATGGACCGTGCAACAAATGAATAAAAACAAGTAATCCTATTAATTTCTACATATAGAGTTATTTTTATTTTGTCAAGTGGGGTGTTCTGTTGTTTAATATTTTGTTTACTACTTTTTTTTTTTAAATTAAGTGCCGAATACCTGCTGACTGCAATTTCAACGACTTGACTTTGTATAAAATGGTAAGTGTTTCCTACTTTATACTAGCAACATTAACCCTTTATAGGATACTGGTTATAATTAATTTTTTAGCCAAACATCTTTTTATTAATTGAAATGTCATATACGAGTTTAAGAAAGTAACTGGTTTTATCCATAACTCGCTTAGTTTTTATGCTATTGATCTTTTAAAAAAACCATTTTGTAGGGTTTTTTAAGGGCTATAAGATCAAATTAGTTTAATATCCTTTTTGCCTTTATTTTTGAAAGGATTTAAGATGAAAGCGCTCTAACAAATTGCTTTTCACTCAAATATGCAAACTTTGATCGGCCATATCTTACTTAATAATAATCTGCCCTATAAAGTTAAACACTATAGGCTACTTTGTTAACTTTTTAAGAATATTTCCCACCCTACCCACGTGGTCCTTATCATTGTGGTTCCTTTAGCAGTTAATTCCTAATTCCATGAGTACTAATTATTACCTGCTGCAAGTGACACTTTCTATGAAGGCTGTAATGTGGCTAGTATCGATATAATTCCATCCGACCCCGGTTTGTGGCCCGAAAGAATCACCAATGAGATGGCTAGAATATTGATTAAACGTGGTCCGCCCTTCATAGACATCAGTTATAGCTTTCCTATTAATAAAGATAAGAGAAAGTTTTCGTGCAAATACTTTGAAAGAAATCTAGCAAATGAAGAAAAAGTCGAAAGGGCTTGACTTATTTACTCTATTTCTAAAGATTCCTTGTTTTGTTTTTGTTGTAAGTTGTTTTGTAAATGTAAAACCCCTAACGTTTTTTGTGATACAAATGGAGTATCTGATTGGCAACACTTGTCTTTGCTAATTAAGAGACACGAAACGTCAATTTTACATAACAGTTATATAAACACTTGGATAAATTTTTAAAAAATGTTGGAGACATCTATGACTGTTAATGCTCATCATCTGCGGATTTCAGAAACAAAAAAAAATATTGACCAGACGTGTGGAAAGAATTATTGCGATTGTTAAGTATTTATCTACACAATGCTTGTCATTTCAAAATTCTTCTCAATTGCTTTTCGAACATGATAATGGAAATTTTCTAAAAGCTGTTGAGATGATTGCCTCTTTTGATTCAGTGATGAGACAGCAGGTTAGCCGAGTGTATAACTCCCAAAAAAAATCTGTTAAAATGACTCATTATTTAGGCGTGCAAATACAGAAAGAAATAATTGAATTATTGTCGTCCAAAGTAAGAAATAAAATTATAGAAATGGTTCGCAGTTCAAAATTTTTTTCAATAATATTAGATTGTACACCAGGCACTAGTCATACTGAACAAATTAGTCTTGTTCTAGGGTATGTTGTCCTTAACACCACTTCAAAAAAGGTTGAAGTTAAGGAAAGTTTTATTGCGTTTAATCCAATACTGGACTCTACAGGAGAAGAGATGTATACATTTGTGATAGAAAATTTGAAAAAATAAAGTTTAGAATTAAAACACTTTAGGGGACAAGGTTATGATAATGGGACAAATATGAAGGGAAAACATGTTGGGCTTCAAAAACGCATTCTTGATGCGAATCCGAAAGCCCCTTTTATACCTCGTGCGGCTCATACTTTGAACTTAACAGTAAATTACGCTTCTAAAGTGTCTAAGGGATTATATAATTTCCTTCGAGTTCGTCAGGGATTCACTCTCCCGCATAAAAGCACAATCTCGAAATGGTTCAATTCGATCAAATTAGAGACGGGTTTTCTTGATAGCGTTTTCGAACATTTGCGTTTGAAATTTGACGGTTCTACCGAAGCAGAAAGAAACTGCGTCATACTTTTTGATGAAATCGGAATAAAGAGAAATATGAAGGGAAAACATGTCGGGCTTCAAAAACGCATTATTGATGCGAATCCGAAAGCCTTTTTATACCTTGTGCGGCTCATACTTTGAACTTAACAGTAAATGACGCTTCTAAGGTGTCACGTGCTACAATAAACTTTTTTAATTTTGTGCAAGAGTTATATAATTTTTTTTCGTCATGCACAAAAAGGTGGTATGTCCCCGGGTTAAGTTTAAAGCCTCTAAGTGAGACAAGATGGCCCAGCAGAATTGACGCAATAAAGCCCCTTAAATTTTATTTAATTACGGTTTACGAAAGTCTTCTAGAATTGTCTGAAGGTAATTCCTTTCACATTGATGCAAGACATAAAGCGAGCTCCCTCTTAACGTCTGTACCAAATTTTCAATTTATTTGTGGAATTATTATTTGACATGACGCTTTATTTCATATGAATATTGTCAGCAAACAAATGCAAAGTACTACAATTAATATTAAAGTGTGCCCAATCTACCTAAAAAATTTAGTTGATCACTTCCAGCAATATAGATCTGACCAATCATTTCAAGAAATTCTTGTGCAAGGGAAAGAAGTAGCATCCTCTCTCGAAATTGAAGAAGACTTTCCACCACTACCAACGGTTAGGAGGAAATTTAAACCAAAACTGTAAACTACTTCAAATGCATAAAATTATTCATTAAAACATACTGCTTCGAAACGGTTAACCCTTAAAAACTGTGGCCATGATTCCCAGTATTGAAGCAAATCTTGGTAAGACCAATACTTGAACAACAGAGAGTTTTTTGTAATTGCTTTCTTTCTACGATCTATAGTGCCGCCACGCCAACCCAGCGCAATGATGAGCAGGTTTACTTCCCCTGGATACAAAAAAAAACGGCGGCGAACGATGATTGTTGTCCGTAACTCTGCTGCTGGTGCCTCCTTTCGGGCACCGCCACAGGCGTCAGACGAAACACACAGTGTTGTCAGATTGATTATGGATAGAAAATATCAATTAATTTATAGATGAAGAAAATTATTGAAAAAAATTGCATTCTTCAACGTAGATATATGTTTCCTTTCAAATTTCATGTTATATAGAGTACGAAAATGGAAAATTTTGTGAATAATTCAAAGCATTTAAGATTTCAAAGTTAAATAGATCACAATCTGGTAACCTTGTTTACCGAAAACCATAGCATTCATATGCAACTGAATCGAACCAATAAAATTATCCTGTGTATTCTGGATTTTCCATCTATATTTCAATGGGTAGGATGTACATTGAGAAGGGGGATGTCACTTTTTAAGAGTTTGTATATTTCTTGTAGTTTGAAACGAGAATTAATATTTGGTCTGACTTTTGGGTAAATGTTTGTTTCTATTTGATTGATTTTGCCTAGAGCAGGTTTATTTTATATAGGGTCGCTGTCGATTGAAAATTTTTGTTACTGAATATACTGAAAGAGCTTTCCCAGTAATGGCGATAGTAAAAAAATCCAATAAGATCCAAGCAATCGTGTATAGGTGTTCAGTGAAATATTGTGAAAATAAATATCGCCGCGGGGTGGTTTCAAATGTTTCATTTTTCAGATTTCCGTTGGACTCACGACAAGGTGATTGGCTTCGGGCAATGATCGGCGGGATTTAATTTCATTTGTTCCGCGTAAAGACATCAGGTACAAAAGAATTTGTAGTAAACACTTTACGGATTCGTGTTTTACTGATCATTCGAAACGTCATTTACGCTCTCATGCAGTACCAACTCTGCAACTCGATTTTATGGATTTCGGCGCTGATTCTGATAAGAACAAAAACATAATTACGTATCCCTGTGAGGCTGAAATGACTGGAAAACTACTTTTTGATGAACACGGAAATCCACTATCGACATATTTCTCCTCTACGGCAAACTTAGATTCTTCATGTTCCGCCCGAGAATTTTTCAATTGAAACGTAAATTAGCTTCGAAACAAAAACAAATCAATAAATTAAGGAAATGTATTAATGTCCTTCGTCAAACTAATCATCGATTACGTCGCGGTCGCGCCAAAGGCCAGATCTTTCTGAAAGAACATAGGAGAAGAGTGAAGCAACCATCAGGAAGTGTCAAAACGCTCATAGATCTCCAAACGGAACATAAGCCGCATACAAAGTATTCGGAAGAAGAAAAAAAAATTGCTCTCACAATTTTTTATAGCCCGGGATTATATAATTTCCTTCGAGTTCGTCAGGGATTCACTCTCCCGCATAAAAGCACAATCTCAAAATGGTTCAATTCGATCAAATTAGAGACGGGTTTTCTTGATAGCGTTTTCGAACATTTGCGTTTGAAATTTGACGGTTCTACCGAAACAGAAAGAAAATGCGTCATACTTTTTGATGAAATCGGAATAAAGAGAAGTATTAGATACAATTCTGAATTCGATTACATCGAGGGAGTTTCAGATTATGGAGAATTTGGTCGACAATAAAATCTCGGAAATCACGTTCTTGTTTTTATGACGAGGACTTTATGCTTATTACAAAATTCCGTTAGGTTATTTCGTCGTTTCTGGAAATATGGCGGGAGGTGAAATAAAAACCATACTGATAACCCTTATTTCAAAATTGAAATCAATTGGAATATTGGTAAGGGCTATCACTTGTGATCAGGGAACGAATAACAGAAAAGCTTATCGTGATATAGGGGTTACCGTGGAACATCCTATTGTTAATATCGACGGCCAAGATATTGTTTTTCTTTACGATGTTCCTCATTTAATAAAATCGCTTCGTAACCAATTTGTGGCTCACAGTAAAATAGATGCCGGTGGTAAGACAGCGTCATGGTCAGACATAGAGGAGACGTACATAATAGACTCCAAATTAGTTAATGCTCATTCAATGTGTAAAATAACAGATGCTCATATACGCCTGAAACCATTTGAGAGAATGAAAGTGTCTCTAGCAACCCAAATTTTCAGTAACTCTGTATCCGCAGCCATTTTAACGGCGTTTAACACTAAACAACTCGAATCCGATACCTCAGTCAATAGTTCGGAATTTCTGAAGACGGTTAATAACTTGTTCGATTATTTGAATGTGAAGAAAAAAGGAATTTACGCTCTTTCGCGAAAGAATTATCACCCCGAGAATATTTTAAGGCAATTTATTGATTATGTTCGTACTTGGGAAATTACCGGTTCTACTCGTGCGCGCCCACCTTGCTTTTTGGGCTTTGAACAAACGTTGATAGGCATTTTTTATCTTTGGGAGTCTATAAAACAGGAAAGTGAAAACGTGGAATATTTGTTAACAAATCGTTTCAATCAGGACCCATTTGAAAACTTTTTTTCAGTCATTCGGTAAGCTGGAGGTTTCACCCGAAATCCTACGGTTAAACAATTCCGCGAAAATTATCAGAAAATTTTTCTCTCGGGTTTGGTGTCTACTTCAGACTCCACTAATTGCGAATCTGATAACGACTCGATGGTGGAATTTAAGAAATCGGACTGCATTTTATCTGATTCTTCTACGACATCTGTAACTGCCGACATCCCAGTGCACTCGGATGCAATAGTTCAAAATTGTAACGACGACCTTGAGGATGATAATGAAGACGTTAGGGATGAAGAAGTTTCTGAAGATGTCTTAAATTTTTTTAATGATTCTGACATAGACTCTCAAGATGAAGACGTCGATAATGAGCAAATAAATTCATCACTTCTCCGGCACATTATTTTAGATCATGGAGATTATTGCCTACCATTAGGAAAACACGGTGAACAAAACAAAGCTCAAACTGTTAAAGTTTCTCTAGAACCAGCGGGCGATTCGAATTCATCATTGGCAGAATGTTCATCATTCTACTTCGCAGGTTATATCCTTCATAGATTAGACAAAAGATTCAATTGCCAAATTTGTCGTTCCTTATTTTGGAAGTCAAATAGCAATTTTGAATCTAACAAAGAGTTTCTGGTTTTCTTCAGAGCCCATAGAACGAAGGAAAACGAAGAATTGGGTAATTTAGTTCCTGCTAATGATAAATTCGTTTCAGCCGCGGCCGAGATTCTTTCATCATTTATAGAAATTTATTCAAAAGACTTCCATATTAAAAATATTTTATCTTCTATGATTATTTTAGCTAATAGAAAAATTACATCAATCTATCCAGAATGGTGTTTTGTTGATGATTGTTTGCCTCACAGACAGTTCATTGTCAAAACTTTATTGATTACAAGACTTCACAACGAAGTGAAGCGGGTGTCAAAAATTTAAATAGAGGCGGAAAGAAGTTTTTATAAAATTCCAATGGGGTTTCTTTCTTTTGTTTCACTTTTGTGCACATATTTATTTTTTTTCTATTCCTGATTCTCATTAGATACTAGCTGTTTTAATAAATTTCCATCGAAGTCATTTCAGAAAGTTCTTCATTGCGTGACTAATCAAGATTCCGGGAATTTTTTCATCCTTTGTTTCATTGGTCCAACATATTTTACTGAGTACTGGTACATGTTTGTTTGGATTCGCGAAATTCAATACTCTATGTATACGTATATTCATTAGGCAGCCATTAGACCCAATTTTTTGACAAATACCCTCTAGTACATTTAGTTATTCTTTTTAGAAGACCCATTTATTTCTTTTGAGCAGAATAGATTTTTTTTTTCAATTTTTCTACTATATTTGCTAACCATTTTGCGACTGGTTTTCACATCATGCGAACATCCTTCATTTGAATTCTTCTTATTCTATATACACTCACACCATTCGTTTCATCAGACACACCATTCATATTTTATCACTTTCACTTTACGTATTACTCAATATAAGCACAACATATACTTACAATTGCATACCAACATTCGACATTTTCACATGAATATTTTCCATGTTCATATCACATTCCTAAACTTCGTCACAAACCATGACTTTTATCTTCCATATAATTTTTCTTTCGAACCCATTTCCTGTCCAATTAACCCCTCCTCAACCATGGGAGGAGCTGTTAAACCTCTACATGGCGCGTCTCCAGTTGGCGGATAGGAGAGTGTTTTTTATAGGTAAAAGAATTGTTGATAAAGTTCATAATTATAGTATTGATATTTGATTTTAGCAAGTTATCAGCTTTACCTTTAGAGAACAGGAGGAATATTATACCTCCCGCTGACCAAACAGACATGAAACACCACCAATACATGCAGACTTCTTTTGTATATTTGTTATTTCGTTCAGATTGGAAAAATTTTCAACGTTTTTACCTTATTTAGCAAAATTTTGAAAGATTATCAAAAATAATTCGAGATTTAAAAAAACCCTTTGTAGCAGTGAGTGCAATGTTGTTAGAGCTCAATGTCAGATTACCTTTTTTTGTTTGATATGTATTTGTTCCAGCCTTGTATCTAAACCACAAGATTGAAAGACTTGTATGCGATGAATCATTTGTTTACTTCTATGGATGGTTTTTGAAATGGTTCCATTCGCGACCACATTCTCTAAATACACTACCCTTCACAACGAAGGATATAGGTTAACACCGTAACAGCATTACTACGCTTAAGATAATCAAATCTTTGGAAACTAACATAACCCTCTGTGATGATTTTGTTCAAGTACGTAGAGAACAAACAGCGTAGATGCTGGAATGATTACTTCTTGGAATCAAGACACGAAAAGTATTTTTAATGCTTCGTTTTGTAATCGACTCCAACATTTCGTGACAGCAACAACATTTTTCATCTCTCCGCGTATATTGCCGAATTTTCCGTAAACGCAACGAGTTTTCGAATATAAATTTAGTACTGACGTGCAAGTTGAAAGTTCGTTTTCGAAATGTGAACTGACTTATTAATTTCGATATTTCGAAAAATTTGTAATTGGGACAATACGAATAATCGGTTGAATTACGATTCAAGTTGTGATTTGATTAGTATATTTTCACAAGAAAAGCATTGGTGTTTACCACAAATGTTTGTTATTCAAATAAATACACCAATTCGAGAAATCACAAAATCAAATAGCAACAAAATAATTACTGCAATGAATGTCAATTTTGCAGTCTCTTGAATAGATCAGAAGCTTGTTGCAATTCTACACGACTGTCAGCTTTGAATAGAAAAATGTTTTAGATTCACAAATATGTTTTGTAATCTAATCTACAAACAACTTTGGATGAGATTACAAAAAAATATTGTTTTGTTACAATCTATTTCTTCAAAGCTACTGATGAAACAATATGCAAGAGAACATAATTTTTGCAAATTCCGGGTATCGAAAAAACTGGACACCTGATTTGTTGCTATCACTCAATTTCCATGTTACACCCGGTATATTATTCAATTCTTTGAATCAGTAGGAAATTTCATACATATATTATGCGATTATGTACAACATCTTATACCTATCTTCAATAAATTATTTTCAAAATATTTAGTGTTTTCTTGATTTATCGCAATAATCGATATCAAAGAAGTAAAATTATATACATATAATAAGGAAGTTGTATATACATATATAATTGATTTCAAAAATATAAGATTTATAGATGTTTAGATGGTGAATTTCATTTCTTATGAAATGTAATATCTCATATATGTTAACTAAAATATTTCATCTTATTTTTATATTCATATCTAACTCTATATACGTTTTAATTTAATTTTTTATCAATCGACATTTGAAATTTGAAATTTCATCTATTGATAGAAGTATATTTATGTAGATACCTACGTGTATAATAAAACAAACGTCTGTTGTCAATTTTATTTTTCGTTATGAACTTCATCATTTTCATAAATTAATTTGATACATATTGTCATTTAATGAATTTCTACAAGCACAAAAAATCAATAATTATAGGCCATAATTTTCAATTATATAATCACAATAATTCTGATATATTATAAACATATTAATAATAAATATATTTAGATTTTTAGTTTTTTTTCGACCTAAATTTGAAGAAAATTATTTCAAATTTTTTATCATTCAAATAATAATAATGATAATAAAACCGGAATTGATAAACAGTATCCTGAGCGAAGTTAATTTTAAGGCAATGCATCTTTTGCTTTGACGGCTTCTCGAGACACAGGTCGAGTTTACTGGAGTTATTTCGCAGTTTCCTTTGAGAGACCACCGTCCGACAGAAATCAGCTAGACATTTCGTGCTGAACATCGGCCATAATATGCTTTCAACTTGTATTCGAAAATAGAAATTAATTCTCAGCTTCGCTCGTAACAATGAAGTGTGTTGTTTATGCAATATTCAGTTAGAAATTATTGCGGGTGGACCTATTGAAACCCAATTTTCTCAATAAATCGTAAAAACTTCGACTAGAGTGACAGAAATCCATGTTATTCATCAACTCATTTCCACCAGAATTTATCGAACTAATCACATTTTTGACGAATTCAATAATCTGTAACGTTTTCTCAATAGCTTCTTATTATTAAATAGATTCAAAAATATCCATAATTTTCCGTGACTCTTTCTCTTTTTGATTTCCTTTTTCATGAAAAGCTTCTTATGAGTTAGTTACAGTGTGAAAGAGTAACTTTGATGCCATCATTTCTTTCATACTTGTACAGAAATATTTCTTCACCAAATTTCAGCTGTTTTGAGAATTTTCGCTCTTCCGAAAACTCAAATTTTTTTGAAATTCACCCTCTTATAACGTTTCATTTTACTGTTGATTAAGTTTCAATTTCTAAAATATACAGTATATTTCATAACGATTTCTGAAATTCACGATGGTATTATGACTCCATATGAAAAATCATTCCAATAATGCCTATAGTCATGCATTCGTCTTTCGAAAGTTTGTATTTCATAAATTTCTCCGTTATCATTCTGAATCATTATCTTCGGAAGATGATGCAGTAAAATTTTTCCTATGATAGAAATTGCCAACATTGGAACTCGAAACCAATCAATTCCAAACTGATATCAAATAGGAATTTCAACTAGATGGAAAATGCTTCTTCAAAAGCAAAATTTTGGGTTCAAATATGGAAATCGCCCAAAAATTTGTTAAGATATAATCCCATTGTGGAATATAATATAGTTACTTATCCGAAATCTTTTTTATAGAATAATGTAAATAATTGATTAAGATTGTAAATACGAATTTAAAACCACAAATGAATGCCAAGAACTTCAGTTGCAGGAAATTTTCAACCCTACACATTATCGCCATTCCTAGCTTTGTGTTCATTTGTAGTCTCTTAGAAGTATTGGAACCTAATTTTAGAAATTTCACAGTTGGTTACTACCCATGAAAATACTAGTATTAATCAGTTTTCACTTCAACCCTATGTTCCTTATATTTATAATTTTGCTCATTATAAATAGCGGAACGCACACATATACCAAAAATGAACGTATTCAGACGATCCTGATAACTGGTGAATGCTTACAAAACTTTTAATAATTCTGTTAAAATAGCTGGGAAACTGCAATTTCCTCTAATCAATCTGCATTTTCAATATGATGGCCAGTTGGCTTCGACAATAAATTCTGCAAAAAATTAAAACTTCAACCCATTGCAATGAGTTGAAAATTCAATTTTTTCTTAGTTTTTTGTACATCGTACGCACTATGCAACCTATTGCATGCTTTGCGACACTGACTGGTAGAAAATGGAGAGTGCGAACATAGATCATGATAGCGTCAAATTGTTTGTCTATTTTCGTCTCTGTACAGATTTATTTATGGATAAATGAATTGATGTTTTGTTTCGGAATTGTTATGAATCGAATAGACTTTTTTTACCAGATATTTCGTCTTTCGCTTTATATTTGTTACATTGGTTTACCGATTACTTCTTGTCAAGAATATTGTCGAAATTGCATTTGCCATTAATATAATGCACAGTAAATACCTAACTGATACAATATCTGCAATTTATTCATTTTCATAATGTATAGATGATATCATAATAATAAATCACCTTTAAACAATTATTTAAAAAAATCACAATTATGTATTGAATTACTTCAAAAGTTGTTTTATTTAAACAAAATTAATCATTCTTTTCGAAAATGCACTTAACTAATGATATAAATATTCTTGATGTTTTAATACAATTTTCTGGAGGTAAAGTCGGGCATTGCACTTTCGAAACTGAAAATTATTCTCAAAGCAAAGTTCTGGGTCTGAATTCGAATTTTCTATTTTACATTCCTATTTTGAAAAAAGCGTGCTACACTCTTCATAAATTTAAATTAAAATGTGTGTAACTTGTAATGGAGTCATACAATAGATGTCTGTTCTTCTTTCCTCCGATTTGAAAATTAAACATTCATAGATTGTCTGCATCTCTCTGAAAAGAGATGCTAAAGTAGGATGGATATTTATAATATTTTATGTTTAAGTATATATGGGTTTGTGAAAACATATATTGAAAGCTATTGATAAATAATTGAACATATTCTCCTTTTCTGCATTTCTCATTCAATCCTAGACTACGAAATGTTAAAAATGAGTAAAACCCTTTTTTCCTATTCATGTCTACGCTCATGTCAGCTGAATATATCATAGGTTCTTTCGATTTCACGCGTCATCTATGTGCCACATCAGAATAATTCACTCATTATTTTGTCGTATAAGTGCAGTACACTGCACTTATAGATATAGTACCGCACATATAGTCTATTATTAAAGAGGGCGCCAGCAGACGGACTGTTTTGTACGTCAAATTCACTATATTGTGTGAAAATTTTACGTTGAACTGGGTTTCTCATCTAGAGTATATAATTCATCTTTGCTTAGTCTATGTTTTCTGTCGAATGTCAAATTTATCCTAAGTTTCAGTAATAGAAATGTTCGGAGTCTGAGAACTCCAAAAATTGTAACTAAATTGTTATTTTTACATTTGAAATCTTCACGAATAAATTTTTATAAGTTTTTGTTTGATTTGAGATATTAGTTAAGTGAAAAGCCACAAAATGCCAAGGGTTATGATTAAAGGAGGTGTTTGGAGAAACACCGAGGTATAATCTTATTTTTCGGTTATTCCT
This sequence comes from Cryptolaemus montrouzieri, assembly GCA_013387265.2. NCBI lineage: Eukaryota > Metazoa > Arthropoda > Insecta > Coleoptera > Coccinellidae > Cryptolaemus > Cryptolaemus montrouzieri. The sequence continues at coordinate 51,323,727 of JABFTP020000103.1, forward strand.
TTAATTTATTTAATATGTATTACGAATTTTTAGGATGAAATCCTCAAAGCGGCTGTTATGAAATATGGGAAAAATCAGTGGTCTCGAATAGCTTCTCTTCTACATCGTAAATCAGCTAAGCAGTGTAAAGCCAGATGGTTTGAATGGCTAGATCCTAGTATAAAGAAAACCGAATGGTCTAGAGTTGAAGATGAAAAACTATTGCATCTAGCGAAATTGATGCCAACTCAGTGGCGAACTATAGCACCTATAATCGGAAGAACAGCAGCACAATGCTTAGAAAGATATGAATATATTTTGTGAGTTCTTATATAGCAGATTTGATAGAAATGGCCAGCAATAAAAAAAGCAAAATATCTATTTAATTCATTAATGCTCTTATCTTCAGGGATCAAGCTCAGAGAAAAGAAGAAGGAGAATATGCAACTGATGACCCACGTAAACTCAAACCTGGAGAAATTGATCCAAATCCCGAAACAAAACCAGCTAGACCAGATCCAAAGGATATGGATGAAGATGGTTGGTTATAATAAATCTTTTCAGTAAGTTTCATTGAATTTTTTTCATTTTGTAGAGCTTGAGATGCTTTCTGAGGCCAGAGCCAGATTAGCCAATACCCAAGGTAAAAAAGCAAAACGTAAAGCACGGGAGAAACAACTGGAAGAGGCTCGAAGATTAGCTGCTTTACAAAAGAAACGAGAACTGAGGGCAGCTGGTATTGATGTCTTTTCTAGACGTAAGAAAAAGAAGGGTATTGATTATAATGCTGAAATTCCATTTGAGAAAACTCCTGCTATTGGATTTTATGATACGACACATGAAAATATAGATCCAGTCGCTCCAGATTTTGGCAGTATGAATCAGCAAAATATTGATGGTGAATTGAGGAGTGAAATTGAAGAGGTATGTATAATATTTTGGTAATCTTGCTGTTTATGTTGACCAATTCGTGCAACCAGTGCCTAGTCAATGGGAAATGTTTCCCGAACAATTTAAATTTCAGTGTTGCCAGATCGCTTTTCCTGGTGTTCTTTTCAATTCCAAATTCAAATAAGAGATAAATGTTTGATCTCGGTCGTCTCATCCTTCAGTTTGTTCAATACTTGTGTTGGATAAACATCATATGCGATTTGAGCTTTATTTGGGAGACAAGCGAATTATTCAAGTGATTTGGAATTTGTTAATTTTTATATATTAAGGATTGATGAACCAATTAGTTTTTCTCGACAATGGAGACCCACACTGTTCAGTATATCCAATTTTGGGAGCCACTTATGGCATCTTTGTTGTTATTGACACTAGAGAGCTGGGGATTTTTTCAACTTCAGTGATTTTTGAGTTTTTAATATCTACGTTATTATTGAAGTTACGTAAAAAGTAATCTCATATTGTTTAGCCACTTTTTCGAATAGATTACTGTGGCAGAGTCGAATTTTCCTTTGTATTTGGCTTCACAGACAAAAAGTGTAGTTTCAATTTTTGCCATTGAATTTCTGGTTTCGGGCTTGTTCACATTGATCTCCAAAGATTTTCACCTTGACATTTAACTTCTAACTGTAGTAGGTATCTTCCGAGCCGATGCAAAGAATTTTATTAAGAATTCTTCTACTCTTTTTATTTCAATACTGACAGAGGTGTTGATGCTCAATTTTTACCTCATCTTGTTATGCAAAAAAGTGCCACAATAGACCATTAGGTGGCAGTGGCTGGGCTGCTAGGCAGCCCTCACTCATGTGATATCTATCTATGCGAAAAAAACTTCCCCACGAATTGATAACCTCCTCCCTTTTTGAATTTTTGTTAGTAGTCTTAAGAACCATAGAACATTGCGAATCATGTAATAGCAATGAGCAAAATAATTCAAAAAATGCTTCAATTTCTATTGGGTTGTGGAAAACAGCTGCATTAGTTCTATGGTTCGAAAGTTGACATTTAATTTTGTGGAAGAAACTGCGAAAAATATTGAGTTTTTTCATGAAAAATATACAATGAGAATAAGATTATGTTAGATCTTTCTTAAATTAGTGTGAGTGTTCTAAAAAAAATATAAATCCATGAATCTATCTGTCTAACAAAAGGGGGAAAAGGAATTGCGGTAATTTACAAAAAAAAGTCTGAATAATGTGAAAACATGTTTGACGTAAATTTCATAACCAAGATATCGAGTATGGGTAAAATCCGGAAATATTCAAAATTCGTGAGTAACTCGAAAACCACATCAAAAGTTATGAAAATCTTATAAGATCTATGAACTAATGCATTATTATAACTGAGATGTTGTTAGTAGCACCCTCCAAATGAATGAAAAGAACATATTGTCTAGTGAACAATTCTCAATTTATTATAGATAGATAGATCTCTTTATTTGCCCTTGTAATACAATATAGCCTGATAAGCATAGGACTCGTCAATATACATATAAGCTATGTTAATTACTATACATTAATATTTAATAAATTATTCAATAAAATATGTATATAAGCACTTGTTTTAACAGACAGTAATTTGTGACAAACAACAACCAACGAACAAATAAATATATAAATAGTCATGCTATAATTTCAATTTCATTCTCACTAAAAATGTCTGTGAAAAGTATCCATTTCGAGTGTAATATGCCAATTTCTTTAATCTTTCCTTCAGTTTAAATTTCAATTTATTTGCCATTAGATTTCTATCTTCTTCTGGAATCTTGTTGTAAATGGAAATACAGGAATATTGAACATTTCTCTGAAGAAAGCTGAAGTTATACCTAACATTTGAAAGATCACCTTTTTGTCGAGTTTTCTGTACATGACCTCTCTCATGCTGGACAAAAAGATCAAGATTTTGTTTCACAAACATAACTGCTTCTAGGATGTAGGTAGAAGTCAACATCAGAATGCCGTTTTCTCTGAACAGTGGTTTGCAGCTACTTGTTTGCTTTAGGCCGAAAATTGTCGTCAAGCACCTCTTCTGTATTAAGAAAATTCTCTCCGCCTCCACGCTGTTTCCCCAAAATATTGCTCCATATTTCAGTCGAGAGTGGACATGGGCATGATAGGCAGATAGAGTAGCCAATATACCAATATTCTGTTTAATCACGCCGAGTGCAAAACAGCTTTTAGAGATGGAGTTACAGACTGTATCTATATGGTCTTTCCAGTCTAGTCTTGAGTCGATAGTAAGGCCGAAAACATTGGTTTTTTGTACAGTTGATATTCTAGAGTCTGTTGGGATCCAGGTTCCTTGACAGGAAAAGCTTATACATTTGGTTTTATCTATATTCAGCATCAAGTTATTCGAAGTGAACCAGTCCTGCAGTGCTCTCAAGGCTTGACGAACCACAGCACATACCTTTTCTTCATTATGTTCTGAAATAACGTCAGAGGTGTCATCAGCAAACTGAACCATGCCCTGTTCCAATATCATGGGTAGCTCGTTGGTATAAATTATGTAGAGGAGCAGCCCTAAAATTGATCCCTGAGGTACACTTTTTATCAATGCCATCATTTTCGACTTTTCATTGTCAGCCACGATCTCCTGTGTCCTGTTTTCTAGATATGAAGTGATCAAATTCAATGGTATGCCTCTTATTTCAGTTCTTTCCCAATTAGCCAGCAGTATCTGATCCACGCTATCGAAGGCCTTTGACAGATCAAGGTACATAGCTAGTGTTCTTCTCAGTTTTATAGATTTCATGATGTAATCAAGTGCTTAATACACCGCATGAGTTGTAGACTTTTTTCTTCTAAAACCATTTTGATAAGTAGACAGTATTTGTTTCCCTTCAAGAAAGGAAATGATACTTTCAAATATAATCCTTTCAAAAATCTTGATGACATTGCTCAATTCTCAATTTTAGTTTTGTTTCCCTTCTTATATAAAGGGATTATTTTGGCTACTTTCAACCTTTCTGGAAAGACTCCTGTATTGAGGCTGAGATTTATAATATGGGCTAATGGTTTCGCAATAAACTCTGACATTTTTTAAAAGCCTTATCAGGATTCCATCGTTACCAACTGACTTTTTATTTTTCAGTTTCAGAATGACACGGTTGACTTCTTCTGGACTAGTGGGAGAGGGAAAGAGTCTCTTTTCATTCATTGATATATTCTCAGAGATCTGACGTATGTCTGTAGCAAGGTCCAGACATGAATTTATGTAGAATTTATTTCTCATCTAGAGCCTTTAACCGTTCTGCAGGTATATCCCTGCATCCCATATTACCGTGTAGTATGAGCTAAATAGTATAGGTTCTAGCTTAAAAAAAACTATAAAGCAATTCATATTCTGCACTCAGATTGTCAGAAAATTGATCAACCTCATCCATCATGTTGAATTTATTGAGTTACTGAAATGAGAGGTCAGATTCCAATATCATATAAAGATTTTGGAAACTCTTTAGATTTTGAAAACATCCTGTGCTATACCGCACTACCTTTCTGAAAGAAATCAAAATATGTATCTGTTGATTTAGATAGCGCGCAGGTTCTTGGGTCCACTTGTGAGAAAGTACTAGTCACACAATTCCCTTCCGCTCTCGAGAGCGAAGTTACGCCCCTGATTAGTAGTTTTTGCTCTAGGTTTCTCTTCAATAGTACTTCTTATCCTTCGCCTACAATTCGCATACTTTCGAGAAACATCAGATCGACTCGGTACTGGATACGCGAAAGTGGTCAGCGTAAACAGCAGGATTACCAATATTTTAATATTTTATAAGGAAGATCAAAAGTGAAATAAGAGGTATTTATATTTGTTGAATGTACTTATAACACTTTAAATTTAATCTTATAGAGGAAGCACGAACTTGAGGAGCAGTAAAGAAGATATTCCTAAAAATATTGCTCACAATACAATGATTAAGGTGCCCTGCGTCTATATCAATCTGATGTTGGTCGAATCCACCATCACCTAATAAATCCAGGGCCCTGTCTGCTGAATGCATTAAGTGGCTTTTTTCTGCTCAAGATATTCGAAGTTAGCAAAGAAACTCATTTGAATACTATTTGATGAAATTAAACCATGATAACAAAAGTGAAAGCCACAGCGATGAAATCCTTTTTAAAGCCAGTTTACTACTAAACTGCATGGACACCATGATGATTGTTATTATTATTAAAATAACAAAGTTTAAAAAGTATTATAGCTCAGATTGAAATTTTTGGTTGCTCTTGCTATGTATCTCAACTAAGGCAGTATTCTAAATAGCTCCAGGGTATTATAGGGAAATTCTGAAGTTCGCAAGTCAGAATTTTGAGACGTTACAATCTTTGTGATATGGAGATATCACAAAATACGTCGCCCTTTTGGGCAGCACTCGGGCCTTTTGGCCTAATGTGATTGCCGTGTTGTGTTTTTTTGTTATCAGTCTAGCAGAAACTTTTTGATGAAGTTTGTAAGACTGTTGTACAGGGCCTCCTGGATCATCTGGTCGCCTTATGAGCGGGACATTCGAAGAGTATGTTTTCCGTTGTTTCTTCATTTTCTAGGCAACCATGGTACTGTATGGTTTCCTATAGTCTCATGACGAGTAGGTGTTTATTGAGTTGGTGTCCTGTCAATAGGCCCATTACCATTCAAATAGACTTTTTGTCGAAGGACATTAATTCATGTACACTCTTCTTTGATTGCGGCCCCTTTATGAGCCTTTTTGAACTTCTTAGTCCTGAGATGCTGCGTGTGTTACGGTGACGTGGTCTCTTAGAGCAATCGTGATGTTTGCCCTCGGGCTGTGGACGGCGATGCCTACACCCATCCCGATTTTGGACCCGTCTATAAACCAGGTAGGGCCCTGTGGGATGAGTAAGGCGTGGGGTGTGGACCAAATTTCTTTCGGTGGAATGACGACCTTGAAGGGTTTGTCAAAGTGGTAGGTGGCTCTCATTTGATATCTTTCTTGTGTGAAGGTTTGGTCGGAGGTCTCTAATTTTGATAAGGCATGCAGAGTGACCAGAAGTTGGATTCCTGTCCCTCCAAATACCTCCTTTCTACAGTCTCAGAGAGGCCCTCATGGCCGCCTCCTCCTCCACCACTATGTGTCTGAGGAACGCCCAGAAAATATTTCACCGAGGCCGTGGATGCGGATCTCAAGGCCTGGTTCTTGTTTATTTTGTTCCATTTTATCTCTTTGTCCATACGATGGCCGCATAGGTCAGGAGCGGTCTTACCACTGTCGTGTATAACCAATATATTATGTTTGGTTTGAGTCCCTATTTGGGGCCGAATAAGCTTCGGCAGGCCCAGAGTGTGTTTTGCGCTTGTCTTTCGATATGATTCTCCAATATAATTTGACGTCAAGCATCACACAGATATTTCACATGTTTTACTAGTGTTAGTTCCTCGTTAAAAAGAACGGGTGCCTTGAGAGGTGGTTAGTTTCCTTTCTCGAGTGATTATAATCATGTCTGTTTTGTTTGGATTAACAGATAAGTCGTTCTCTCCGCTCCATTGTTCAGTTATTTGCAGAGCGTTCTGCGCAACTTCGCATATCAGCTTACTCACTCAGAGTCATTTTTTGAAATATTGTTCACGTATCAAAAATGAACCATCTGTTCCAGCTCAATAATTGGAGAAATTGGGGGAACCCCAGATATGATAGTTATGTGTCGTACATTTTAGCGATTCTACTTCCATCATGCTATGTATTGAGTTAAATTTTTAGTCCATCCGTGTAAAGCTAAAAATTTTGCATTGATCTAGATTGATCTTCAGGTCAAGAATGAAGAACGAAAATTTCATTCAAATCGGTTCACGCGTTCATGATATTGCAAATTAACAAATTTAGCCTAATCCATCAGCCTGTTATTCAAAATAGTTAGAATCACAAGCGATCTACCTTTAACTGCCTGATCATGATATTGACGTTATGTGGAGCACTTTTACTGACACTGTATTTCAAATAATAGAAAATAACACGAAAACCAAAACGATCAAACACAATCCAACAAAACCATGGATAACCTCGGACATTCTGCGCATGTCGAGATTCAAGCGAAGTGTGTGGCAAAGATTTCAGAGAAGCAAGTTGGAGAACGATTTAATACGTCATCGGAGATTCTCGGAGGAGCTCTCATCCCATGTTCGTCGGTTTGAAGCACAGTTTGAGGATCAATTGGTTAAGTTCAGGGATACCAAAAGTTTTATAAGTATGTGCGTAATGCTCTGAATAGCACAATATCCTTCCCAGTGGTCCGCAACACCAACTGGGAATTGGGCTTCTCGCCGTTTGGAATCGGCGACAATATTAGCAAACACATTTTCGCAAGCTTTTTTTGAGGAGCCAGATGGCCCGATGCCACAAATTGGTCGACCGAAATGCGGTACGAGTCCAGATGGATTTTTAGCCTCGTTATTGAAATCATGTGCCACATCTATCAGTGCTCCTCTAAGTAAAATCATGCAACTTTCTCTGTCATCTGGTGTCCTCCCCACTCCTTGGTTAAGAGCTTCTGTAACGCCTATTTTTAAAAGGGGTGATAAGTACGATTCTTCGAATTAAAGACCTATCAGTCTTACTCCTACAGTCCTTAAAACTTTCGAAAGAACTATTTCTGAGGAGCTGATCAAATTCATGATCACCTATTCTGTTATTCCTGACCAACAGCATGGTTTTGTGTCGGGTCGATCTATAATCACCAACTTGCTTCAACGCCTCAATGATTGGACCCAGTCCCTTGATAAAAGAATTCCTGTAGACATTGTTTATCTGAATTTTACCCGTGGCTTTGATAAGGTTTCCAGGAAGCGCCTTTTACATAAACTTGAACATTTCGGTGTTCGAGGTTCATTATTACGTTGGGTAGAAGCATTTCTAACTGATAGGCAATTCGTTGTTAGGGTGGGTACTGATACTTCTTCTTTTCAGCCAGTTCTTAGTAGTGTTCCCCAAGGGTCCGTTTTGGGCCCTCTTCTGTTTGTATTGTATGTCTCTGACTTTCCCAGCTTGTTGGTCGCAGATCGCAATAATACTCTTCAAGAGGACCTCAAAGTCATGGAAGCTTGGTGTGCTGATTGGACGTTGCCTCTCAACATTGCCAAGTGCCGCGTGTTGCACCTCGGCTCGAACAACCCTAAGCGTCAATATGTCATTGCTGCTAGTGTAGTTGAGAGCTGTTCTTCACATGTTGACTTGGGTGTTGTTATTAGTAATGACCTTTCCTTGACATCTCATGTAATGCATACAACTAGTAAGGCCAAACGAAGCTTATTCTTCACAAATTCTTCAGGAACTGTCATTTTTCGATCATATATTTCCTCTACAAAACGTATGTCCTGCCGATTTTAGAATTTGCTGGTCTTGTATGGCATCCGTGGTTTATCAGTGACTCCCAAGTTCTCGAGTCAGTGCAGAGATGCGCCACTGGAATACCCTTTGGTCATCAAAGGCAAAGCTATCACTGATGAACCTCTCATCTGTCACGGATCGCAGGCTTCGTGGGGACTTGATTACTGTCTACAGGGCTCTTCATGGTTTTTTCGGCATCGATATGTCTCATCTCTTCTCTTTGAATTCAAATCACCTCCGAGGACACAATCTCAAACTAGCAAGAGAAGGATTTTTCACGAGATGCCGGGAAAATTTCTTGAGTAACAGAATCTTCAGCTGCTGGAGAACGCTCCTTCCATCAAAGCCTTCAAAAATCGATTTGACAGTTGGAGAAGCAATGGATTTATTTAACGTTGTTCTTTTTTCTATTTTTCTAGTACTTAATTTAAATTTAATTAATTTACCATGCAATATTTTTAGTTCGTTTTCGATATATTCAATTTAATTTTGAGTTATATAGGATTTATATCCTCAACTCTGTATTTTTTTGTAATAATAATAAACATACCTCAGGTGTGTACTATCATCACACGAAATATTACCCTCTGCTCGGGAATCCCTATAGTATATGAAGTTCTGGATATAGAAAACAATGAAATACTGACAACTATTAATCACAATTTTAAGTGATTTTTCATCTCTTAAGACCATTGTGCAACTTAAAGCGTCTCATAAAGGCACTGGCGTTGCCAAGCACTCTCATTTAAACCCAAAATAGTGTGTTTTGTTGAACCGACATATGTGCAAAGGCATTAGTTCAGTTAAAATAAGTGAGGTGAGAGCATTTGCTCTGTTATGGAGGCTTGTGAGATACCCAAAGACCTTCAACTAGTTTACCATGTTTAATATTTGTAACTTTGTAAAGAAATGCTCATTGTTTCACCCTATATAACTACCAGAAAATCTATAATTTTTTTTAATAATTCCCTGATAAAACTCTTTCAATATTCTGTTGAGTTCAACTATGTAGATTGTTTTGTTTCATTGTGTCCACTTTGTGTGGGTTCTAAAGTTACTCAAAAAATTTTAGCATTTATAATTCTTGAATGTACGAAACTGTTTTCAATCACTTGTATAACAATGTTCTGCCAGTTTGCACTGCCTAATTGCTCTTTTTAGTTTTCCCCAACAATGTAAACTTCTCATTAATCAAATGCTACTTTGAGTACTACTAATGATAATAATATAAAATAAAATAATATAACCTTTTCGTAAATTTAGCACAATTCCGATTTTCATTATTTTTTTGAACTGATTAAGTGATACCGACCGAAAATCCAATCCGCAATCACTGACTTTGCCATATTATAAGAAAAAGACCTTTGGTAGAATGAAGTTCTATGCTTAGGTATGGAGACAATATTAATATTTCTGGTTTTTCGTTCATGCATCTGATATTGAAACTTTATTTTCTCATATAGGTATGAGGGTGTTTTATTATTTATTGTTTTACGGTACAGAATCAAACAGTGCATATGCCTAGTACCCCCCATGGACAACCAGCCCAGCTCTTTCAGTCTACCATGCACAGAGTTAAACTTCCTTATTCCATAAATAAGTCGAACAATTGTTTTGCACTTTATGTATCCTATAGATATCATGCTTGGTTATCCACTGGTGATACAGTGTATCCATATAATTGAATTGAGACAACACCAAGCTTCTACATTGCATTGTCCTCATATTTTCGCCTAGAAAATCCCTGCAACCATGCTTTTTTGATAAGATAGCTAATATGATCTGTAAATCTCAATTTGTTATCCAGAACCAGTCCCAAACTCTTAACTTCATTTTCTCTTGTCACATCAACCCCCCCAACCGTTACACGAATACCAATTAGCTCCCCAGACGACCCTCTGCCAAACACCATCACCCGCAACTTCGAAGGATTGAGCTTAAACGCATGTTCTGCTGCGCCATCAGAAAATGAATTCAGATCTTTATTTATGAGGTCCTCTATCCTCTGAATAGACTCTCTAGGATATGAATAATAAATCTGTGTATCATCAGCATAGAAATGCGATGAGCAATTTCTCAATTAGCTTTCCAGCTGACAAGTCTAAAGACTGAACAGCAGCGGGCCCAAGACTGATCCATGCGGAATACCACAATCTACACTCAAAGGCAGAGATAGCTCACTATTAAATCCAACGAAGTGCAACACCACTGGGAGTAGTTTATGGTTAACGGTGTCAAATGCTCTTGAGAAATCAAGCAGTACCAAAACAGTTAACATAGAATCATCTTGTGATCTTATAATGTCGTCTATAACCTTGAGCATTGCCGTGCTACAAGAATGCCCACTCCGAAATCCAGACTGATGCCTCGGCCGTACGTCAAATTCGCCAATATACTCACGTATCTGAGGTGCAAGAACTATTTCCAACACCTTTGACAAAGTAGGTAAGACGCTAATTGGCTTGAGATTGTCAAAAGTCACGGGATGAACACTCTAGGGTATCGGCACCACACAGGAAACTCTCAACAATGAAGGAAAATCGTTCGTCTAAATAGAGTAATTAACAATGTGATGAATATACTTCAGAATCACCGGACAAGCCAAAAGTATATGGCGTATGGACACAACCCATCGTCACAACCCGATGCATAGGTTTTAATTGATCATCGGACATCATCTGTAGTACACCTTCTAAAAGAAAAGGATCCCACATCCTGCCTCTGCGTTTCAAGGTAGTAATTGATTAATTATTCCTTTGGAGGATCCACAATTTTTGCACTTTCTACAATATAACGGATCATTCTATCCAAATCCGTTAGTTCTACAGGTTTATCGTAACTATTTTTTGACTTCGATAATATGTTTAACTTTGTTCCACTTTGCTCTTCTAACCTCCCAATTGACAAGGTTTATTGCGTTCTTGAAGGCAATCCAGTCCGCAGCGGCCCTTGAAATTTTATATTTTCTTCAATTTTTTATCGCGTTCCTTTAAAAGCAGTTTAAGGTTTTCTGCCATCCAGGGTGCATTACTTCGACAAATTCACGCAATAGGTGCATGAATATCCAAACCATCAGTTAACAACTTATCAAAATTCTAATCTTCTCATCAAGCAATCTAACATATAGAGTGTCGTCAAACTTCATAGTCTCCAAATCTTCCTGAAATCGAGATAAGTCAAACCTCCGGAAACTCCTGTATGAATGAATAAAGGGTGTAGTTTTCTGAACTGAAATATCCACCATGCACCGAATCAACTCATGATCAAAAATACAGAGAAACAACCCGCCTATCCAAAATACTTACGACACGACTATATCTATTCTTAATTACTGAATCCTAAAGTTATAAGAAGTTATTCATTATTGCAAGTTATGTTTGTGTAAGATATCTTGACAGTACAGACGATTTATATTCGCCTATGTTTTTGGTCGCCTGAAGAACGCCATAATAAGTATCCATATCCGCTATAAAGCGCCCGACTTGCGCTGAGAAAATGCCTTCTTAACTCAATATAGATCTTCTGAAATATTTAGAATCACAGAACTAAAACGCTATGAAAAAAATATGATTGAAGAAAAATATTTTTAATGAGAATTATTATATCTATTTAACATATTTAGTTGATCATTTCAAGAAATATTTGAAATTGATTATTTTATTTTAGAGAGAAAAAAGAAAGGATAAGAACAAATTGAAGCAAAAAAAAGAAAACAACATACCTCAAGATATATTCAAGAGTCAAGCTCCTGCTAAAAAACGATCGAAACTAGTGCTTCCAGTGCCGCAGATTACAGATGGCGAATTACAGCAAGTTGTGAAATTGGGAAAAGCGAACGAAATGGCGAAAGAAGTGGCGAATGAAAGTGGAATAGAAAGCACAGATTCCTTGCTTAATAATTATTCGATGACTCCCCAAGCTGCTGCAACTCCCCGTACCCCAATGTCACATAATGACAAGATACTTCAAGAAGCTCAGAATCTCATGGCTCTTTCCCATGTAGATACGCCTCTTAAGGGAGGGTTGAACACTCCTCTACACAATACCGATTTCAATTCAGTTATGCCTCAAAGTCAGCAAATCGTCACACCGAACACCGTTTTAGCTACCCCCTTGGCGTCTGTTAGGAGCAATACGACTAGTTCAGAATTTGGCACTCCCCAAAGTCAAAGTGGAAAAGAGAATGCTTTGGTTGTTACACCGGTTTTGAGAGATCGTCTAAACATCAACACCAACGGTTTGGGCACACCGGCAAACAGCTTCATGGGTGTTAAGGAACAATTGAGAGCTGGACTGAGTAATTTACCTCTACCAAAGAATGACTATGAAATAGTTGTTCCAGAATTGGAAAATGCTGAACACAATGAAGAAATTCCTAATCATAAATCAATTGAAGATCAAGCGGAAGTGGATGAAAGGATCCAAGCAGAACTGAAAGCAAAAATGGCAAGAGAATTGAAATCAAGATCTCAAGTCATCCAGAGGGAAATGCCTAGACCGCAAGATGTCAATTTAACAGTGCTCAGGCCTCCTCAAGAAAGGCATGGACTGAGCGAATTGCAGAAAGCTGAAGAATTGATTAAATTGGAAATGGTTACTATGTTACAATATGATAATTTAAATAACCCTTTACCAGTGCAAGCTAAGAAGGCATCTACAGTGAATCAGCAACTAGCTTTCTTGGAGCAGAATCCGTATGAACCTATTAATGCTAAAGATTTGGAAATTGCTAAGAATATGATGAAACAGGAAATGGAATACGTGAAACGAGGAATGAATCATGGCGATTTGCCATTAGAAGGTTAGTAGAATGATTTTTAATGTATTAAAAAATTTAGGTACATTTAAATTTAATGTGATGCTTTTAAAAAGCATCGTATAATTAAGGAATTCTGTTATCTAACAACTTTGACTTAATCTAATAAAGGACTCATTTGAATTATCAGGTCACAAATCGGACTCTGCTAGATTGAAGATTAAGTGCAATACACATAGAATATTATACTGGACAGCTGCAAGTCAAACAAATTGATCATTAAATAATATATTTGTATTTTTTTATTCTTAAATGAAAAAAATGAGAAACAAAAAATTTCGCCAGTCCAGTTTCTTAATAAGGCCAACAAGAGCACAAGTGCTGAAAGAATATCCTTGACAAGTTTAACTTTCTAAAGTTATTTTTACTCTTGATAAAACTTTAAAAAATATGAGCGATAGCTCATCGGAACTGGAATAACGATGTAACACTGCCTAATGTTATTGACGAACTAAGATGAAAAAGTATTCAATTTTTACGAATAATTTAGAAAATTTTAGTAAAAATATTTTTAGAAATTATAGAAATAGAGGACAAAATTTCCGAAACTCTATTTCTTTCCTTTATAACATTTATTTGTCTTTGAATATGGGGCCCTGCAATTCACAATTTTCAACTATTTTTTAATAGTACTAAATATCAATTCCACAATTCTAAGGAATTATGGGGTCATTTGATTATTAACCGAAGAAAATGAATGAACGAGATAAAATTAAAAAGATTCAAAGGTAAGCGTGTATAGCAGTCACTGGAGGCTTAATATTGACATCAACAGCCTATATGGAGTGATTGCTAGTCTTCCTTCTACATATAATGGTGAAGGAGATGCCCTTGAGGACCTCATTGAGACTGTGGGAAGAGAAAAATGTAAAATCTAGACGCTCCACATTCCTTAATAAAATAAGGGAAATCTCATCTGACCTCATGAAAAGAGATCGCTTGAGAATGAGAGCTACTCATCAATTTGACACTGTTCGATGTTCCTCAAGAAATTTGGTCAGCATCCGATACCCTACTCGTCCCGCAGAACCTCACCTGGTTTGCAGACAGTTTAAATACTGGCATTGATTCGGGTACTGGTATCCATGGCCCCAGAGCTAACATTCTGACTCTCCTAGGTAAACATGTCACCGCAACGCACGCGGAAGTTTAGGCTGTACTGAAATGCGTGCGAGAGATTATCTCCAGGAACTACAGACATATACATATTCATCTACAGGGTGCTCCAACGAAAACCTGACACCTCGATTTTCCGGTTTCAAAATGAAAATATGGAGAATCGTTCAGACCCGTCGATTTCTGATTCGAGGGGGAACAACTTTTCCGATATTTTCATCCCCGTAACTTCAATCCCCTACCAGGGGTGAGCAAAACCTCCTGATTTTGAATAGAGATGAGGGGTGTTGCGATACCTTACTTTGAAGATCTTATCGAGTACTATCTGACCCTTAATTTTCGCTTCAAAATTTTCATCATTAACGAAATGGCAGCTAAAAAAGTGGAAGACTACTTACTTTTGTGATTAGTTTATTAAGTGCTGAAAATGGGCACCATTCACTTCCATGCAGTAAAATAAGTTTTGCTCAAATCGTTCACGTATATTACTCAACATTTCTGGTTCAATTTGGCGGCATTCATTAATGATCCGAATTCGCAAATCATCCAGTGACTCAGGTTGGGTAGCGTAAATCTTAGATTTCAGGTGACCGCAGTGAAAAAAGTCCAGTGGCGCCAGATCAAGTGATCTGGGTGGCCACTCAATATGTCCCCTTCTTCCAATGCAGGCCTGAGGAAAATTTTCATCTAAGAACTGACGCACAGGTTGAACGAAATGAGGTGGTGCGCCATCTTGTTGAAAAATGATCGTTTCATGGTCTTCTTCATTCTCCAATACTTGCACGAGGGCTGGATAAATAGCGTTCTGTAATAGTTCTAAATAAATATGGCCAGTGATATTACCTGGTTTAAAAAAAGGCCGATGATGTGATTTCCATAAATACCCGCCCAAACATTTAACTTATGTGGATCATGAGGATGCTCTTTTCGAAATAATCTTGGAATTTCATCTGACCAGTACCGACAGTTATGCCTGTTTACAGTGCCATTAAGGTAAAATGAACACTCATCCAAAAACAGATATTGAACATGTAGTTTGGATTATTGTTAATAATTTCACTGACCACTTCATAGAACATGAGTCGGCGATCAAAATCATCCTCATTCAGTTCCTGAACCAATCGTATCATAAGAGGATGAAACTTATGTTTTCTTAAAATTCTCATGATTGTTGTGCGTGAAACACCAGACACTTTGGACAATTTCCTAGTACTAAGGGTCGGATCCATCGCTACGTGACTTAAGATAGCCACTTCCTTCGCTTTGTCTCCTTCATGCAACCTCCTTTTTTTGCCGACTGAACCAGTAGCGTCAAATTTAGCAACCAGTTGCACAACGTAAGCAGCGGATACATTTTTCAGGATGTCGTTCGTTAAATAAAGCCACTGTTAAGCGCGCAGAGTCGTTATTTCTAAAAAATAATTTTATCATTTCCACCCGTTCTTCTACGGAATACACCATTTACTACAAATTTACAATCGCTGTAGCACAGTTTCAACGTTCCTGAAATTCACGATAGACTTACGAGAGACTAAGGTGAATCAAACACATGGTCTGTCTACTTTTTCAAACAAAAAATTAACAAATAAATAAAAACATTGCATACCTCGAGGTAAATTCAACATAAGCTAGCCATACACCAGCGTTCTTTACTGCATGGAAGTGAATGGTGCCCATTTTCAGCAATCGATAAACTAATCACAAAGGAAGTAGTCTTCCAATTTTTTTAGCTGCCATTTCGTTAACGATGAAAATTTTGAAGCGAAAATTCAGGGTCAGATAGTACTCGATAAGATCTTCAATATGAGCTATCTCAACACCCCTCATCCCTATTCAAAGTCAGGGGGTTGTGCTCACACCCGTTAAGGAATTGAAGTTACGGGGATGAAAAAACCGGAAAAGTTATTCCCCTTCGAATCAGAAATCGACGGGTCCTAGCGATTCTCCATATCTTTATTTTAAAACCGGAAAATTGAGGTGTTAAGTTTTCGTTGGATCACCCTGTATGTTCAGATTGTCTATATGCACTTGAATACGAGAGCTACGCTGTATATTTTGAGACCCCACAAAACTACATGAGTGAAAGCTGGTAACATTGCATTATTATAAACCCTCGTTCTTCATTAATAAAGGTCTGACAGTTGAGTCGTTGCTTCCACGGACGACGTGGTAACGACTCTTTCTTAGCGAAACGTGGATGTGCCCAGAGAACATGAGTGCGCGATAATGTACTAAGATTACAAAGTTTGTTTAACTGAAGAACAAATTTTGAACGGATGCAGCGTGCATTTGGTGATGGAAGTTCATCATGGGCAACAGTAAATTTAAAAAAGGATGGACACGTTAGAAATGTTGAATAATGGTGGTCGTCTTATTCTGGCTAAAATCGTAATAAGTGATGAAACTTAACATTCCATTTTTCGATTTTCCAACCTGCCAGGAGCGTCGACTTTGGATTCACGAAGATTACTCAGCCCCTACCATTGCGAAAAAGCAAATCTCTGTCAAAAAGTGATGTACGCAGTTTTCTTTCAGAATGCAGGATAAGGGAAAGCCATTAAGCTTAAAAATAAGTCAGTATTCGCAGGATATGTTGCATCACGACAATATATCGTCTCACACATGTCACAGAAAACGGTTGACTTTTTCCGTGAACATAATAAAATAATTTCATATCGTGGTAAGTTTATATGTGAGAATAGTCGCAGAAAGTGAAAAATTTTTAGGCCATTGTTTTAAACGTATTTTGTAGTCCTAAATGGACTACATTTTACATTTTTTTTTACATTTCGTTAGTTAACAACTGCCCAACTTTTTGGAATTATTAAAAAATAAAATTTGAAAGACTATTCATTCAAGTGCTTAAATGACTCCAAATTTTTTTGAAATTGACAAGTATTTCACAGATAAATTGTGCTGTTCTCGCTCTGAAGGTTGTGCACATTCTTGTTTAGACATTTCAGTCACTCTGACAAGATTTTTTGGTACTTTCCAAATTATAGTTTCGGGGTTACTTGTGAAGAAATAAAAATTTTTCGGATTTATTTGTTTATAAGCTCAGACAATATATCATTCCGAATCCAATGAGCTGTCGCTCTTATTTTTAGAAGATTTATCAAGAATAAAGACTGATTTGCATTTGAGAACATGACTATCTGGGATCTCATGAACTACCAATTATTTTAGTTACTGTCTATTGAAGCACTTATTCAATTGCTTTGTCTATAATTGTTATGAAACTAGTTGGAACCTACTGACATTTATAGTAAACATGTCAACATAAGATTGATAGAATTCTTTTGAACCTGTTGATAGTATTATTCATTTTAACTTTGTGGTAATAAGAAAGGCTCAATTAAATAATCGCTAATGATTTCTATCCACACATCCACTGAATATTTGTTACTTATAACGGGCTTTTCTTATTGCCTTTAGATTTTCGGTCTGTTTATACATGGTTATCATGAAAATTCATTATGGACTGTTTGACAAGCGTCAATAAACAAAATTTCGCCGTCGAATTTTCGGTAAGTTTTTGTTAGAATCTTCAGCAAATAATAATTCTTAAACGGAAATTCGGAAGTAGTAGGATTTGGATATTTTGAATGGGATTAGGATGAAGCAAACAGTCTTGTTTTGGATTCTCGGCCATTGAATCCAGTATTCCTCAATATTTGTCATTTTGATGTCTGTGGAACTCCTTTTACTCCATCGTTCTGCTGAAAACTCTTGTCCCTCGAAGCTTTCCGACTGAAAATTTCCTGTTTCACTTTCTGCAGGCCATACATTTAATGCACAATGTCACAAAAGTTCTTATGACCGGTGAGTGGGTCAGAGACAAAATTAAAGAACTTTAAGGATAGTATGTAAATCAAAAAGCATAAATATTAGGTCATTTGGGAATATTGATAGTTATAGTATGTACTCTAGGTCACTGAAAATCAAGGATACTATCTTCATCCACAACAGGAGGTTAAAAATTTCTTGAGTGACTTCAAGAGAAAGAAGGTAGGCTGTGATTTCTACTCTGCTCGATTTGACGAGGGCACTACTCGCAATACCTCCAGATACTCGATATAAATTCAAAATTATTCAATTGCATTTTTAACTTTACATGGTATTCAGGTATTCATTTTGTTCTTTATATTTTTCAAAATTTAATTGTACAAAAACATCCTTTAGAAAACCCCCAAAATTAAAACTTCCTCTGTTTGTTATTCAGCTTATAGTCAAGTCTGGGAAGAATGTTTGGGTCAAGTTCTGTTTTTACCTAACCAACACCGTTATACTAGAGCCAATTTAGCAAGTAAAAAAGATCGTTTGGAATCCGCGGAAAAGAGGTTAGAACAAAACAGAATGCACATGTCGAAGGAGGCGAAGCGAGCGGCGAAGATGGAAAAGAAATTGAAAATATTGACTGGAGGTTATCAATCTCGAGCTCAAAATTTAATCAAACATCTACAGGAATTGTATGAGCAAGCGGATCAAGCCAATTTGGAGTTGAATACGTTCAAGTTTCTACAAGAACAGGAAAGAGTAGCAGTTCCCAAGAGGATACAAGTAAGTTTGATTATGCAGTGACTACCATCGGTTACATATATTTAAATTAGAATGATCAGCTGAAATGAAATTTTATATATATATATATATATATATATATATATATATATATATATATATATATATATATATATATATATATATATGAAGCACCTATATATATATATATATATATATATATATATATATATATATATATATATATATATATATATATATATATATATATATATATATATAGGTGCTTCAACGAAAACTAAACAGAGGCTATATCTACCAAGATATTCATTTCTGATCAATACGCAAAAACATGTCAATTTTTGTTTCAAGGGGGAACCCCTAAGCGGGGGTTGCAATCCTTGAACATTTTGAATAGGAAAGATGGGCCGAGTGATGACTCAAAAGAAAGGTGGTATCTTTGTCTACATTGCCTTGGACGAATTTCCATTTTTAATTGAAAACTGTAAAGATACAGGGTGGGCAACTGAAAGATAGGGAGACTATTCAAGTTTCAGTGAGGTAAAATGGAAAAGATCCATGTTGATCAATGGCAGTCATCATCAAGCACCATCCTCATCTCGAATTTCAACCCCTGGAGCAGGGGTGACAACCCTTGAAAATTTGGAAGAGGGTAGATGGGTCGAGTGATAACTCAAAAGAAAGGTATTATCTTTGTCTGCATTCCCATGAAAGAATTTTTATTTTCGATTGAAAACTGTTAGAGATACAGAGTGAGCCACTGAAAAATAGAGAAGACTATCGCCCCAAGACTATTGGAGTATAAGTGCGAAAAACTGGAATAGATTCATTTAGATCAAAGATGACAGCCTTTGATTTGGAATGAGTCTGTTCCATTTTTTTGCACTAATACTTGAATAGCTCAGGGCGATAGATAGTCTCCTCTATTTTTCAGTAGCTCACTCAGTATCTTCTACAGTTTTCAATCAAAATGAAAATTCGTTCACGGGGAAGCAGACAAAGATAATACCTTTCTTTCGAGGTATCACTCGACCCATCTACCCTCTTCCAAATTTTCAAGGGTAGTGATTTTCTTCAAAAAATAAGCTAATATTAATCTTGCTTGGTTACCGAATGAAAAGTTTCAACCTGAACTAACGAAAAAATTCAGGACACTTTGTTGATTTTGCTATGAGGTAACAGGTTCCTAAGTCTTTCCTTCTGGTGAGATCTACGAAATTTAATAGGATGTTCAAATCTTTTTCAATCATAAGCTTCACAGAAATCATTTTAATGATAGAAATTTTTCGACTGAATCCGATTTTTGAACCGTTAATTTTCAACTGTTTGTCTTTGTAGGTACCTAGATAAATGACGCTTCGTTTTCCGCATAGTTTATTCATTTACAGCAAAAATGCCTGCAAAAAACTAGTTTCCTCTTGAGAGAAGTAATACATGCAGAAAATGTTTGAATATCTAAATGTTTACTAAACTGTAGTTTCCTTGAACATTTTAAAATGTGAATAATAATCGACTAGAGAAGTCAGAATGCCCAAAGAGGAAATAGATCAAATTTTTTTTTGCATTCAATCCATTATTTAGACTTCTGGCTGCTGTAGCTTTGTTGCGTCCTCAATTTTCTAGAATGGAGTATTCTCTCGGGACTTAAAAACTGTTCAACAAGTTTCTCTGTTTTCCGATACAAAATCGTCTAATAAATTTTCGCTATTACGAAAAAGTATTATGAAATATCTCGACAGTCCACGATCAGTTTGTCTAAGAGACTCTGCTCGTCAATGGTTTGGGCAACGGTTTTTTCATGAAAAATTAATTTCCTCTCTATGGAATCCATTCCCCCTAGGGGCCAGCAAAAATTTTTTGTTTACAGTTACCTCTTTTCCACTGCATCGAGAAATCTAAGTTAAACTTAATATCCCATAATACGAAAACCAAGGACAAGAAGATTATATGTAGAACCCAAGATATTGATTTCATTTTCGATGAATGAGTACTCTGTATACTTGGTTCGAATTAAGAGGTACGCAATGAACATTACAAAGAATGAACCTAATTGATTTTCGAACGAAATTTTTCATTGAATACTTTTATTTTTTAATTCTTCCCCTCTCAGTTCTACGGAATGAAATTGAACGGAAAATATTTTAATCAACCTAAGTTTTCCGACTATATTTCAGAGTTCTTCATCTGGATATATTTTTGTCATGTGAAGGTAGAATATTTACACGCGTGTTATATTCTAGTGATCTGAAGATGAGAGTATTCACGGAAGAAACAGATTAATTCATCTTTTTTACCCGACAAAATACTGAATTCAAAATCAAAACATACCTGTTATACCACATTACAAAGCTCTTCAGAAATTCTTCATGGCTCTATTAAAATTCTTTTACTTTCATGGTTTTCTGTCGGTAAGAATGTTGTTGGAAATGAAAATGCGTTTTCTTCACATAACTTTAAGATTGCTATTGATATTGTCGTAAAATTTTCACGCATTCATGAAAGATTCATATGAATTCTCATCAAGAACAAATAGCTATATGGAAATGATATTGTAAGAATTTCGCATATTTTCACAATAGTCGCCTTTCTGTTGTGACGAGTGTCACTCATCAAAACAGCATCAATTATAAGCAGTTGCAAAATTATTTCGAGAAATCTATTCTGAACAGCTTGAATCTCTAAGAAAAACGTATCAATTAGAGAATCACGAAGTTTTCTTTCAGTTCCCTAAACTAGGGCTACTTAGGCGTGAGGGGTAACTTTGGCAGGGGAAGTATCCAGAGAAAATTTTTTCGTAATTTCATTTTTCTCAAATTTTTCACCTTAAAGCAGTTCATCACATTGTATTATTTCATAATAATTCGAATCAATGCGCGAATCAAATGTTTTACTGGACATTTTTTTAGATATCCAGATTTCAAGGAATCCTTTTTTTTATTTTCCGAAAGGAAGTTAGAGGTAGGCATGAGAAACCCAGCTCATTTCACTTTTCGATTTTGGAAAAGGAGCATATAATATTCCGAAATCATGAATAGAGCCTATTCAAAATATATTCTTGGAGTTTCAAGTTAGTTTTCAAAAATTTAATTTCTTGGTTGTTTTCCATGATTCATGAAGTATTCCGACAAGAACAATTATTTTTGGACCGTCGAAAACACATCACTAATTTCAGGAAGATCTCAGCTACTAAATAAGAGATGAATAATCATTTTTATATGTGCGAGTTGCTAAAGTAACTCTAAACTCTATGCAATTAACAGCATGAACCAATTTTTGCATACTTCTCGGTGATCCCAAAGTTGTTGAAATGCAGATTTTTCCTGATTGAAATACACGAAATCAAAATCTGTATAGCATCGAAACTTCTGAAACCTCTACAGAGTTATTCAGATTCACGTAGAGATGAAACACTATCATAAGTATGGAATGGAAAAAAATTACCTCAATACTCAAAAATTGTGGAAAGACTTCAAACTCAAACGTCATAAGAAGAACATTTCCAATTTTGGAGAAAAAAGGTACCCCTCCCTAGTGTCTCATGAAGTGCACAATCTAAATACTGTTTTCATATGGGGGAAATGCTAGTGGAGGCCTGGGAGCCCTAGTTGTGTATTTGTATCTTATACACCTCCATACACAACTAGGGCACCCAGGCCTCCACTAGAAGGAATGCTTCCTCTAGCATTTCCCCCATAGTATTTAGACTTGAAGGAATCTTTGGTAATCCAACAATATGATGCAGTAAAAGTTTTTGTATGAATGGGATAGTTTTTCCTTCGAAATTGACCCCCTTCCCCCAAAAATTTTTACTGCAGTATTTAGATTGTGCACTTCATGAGACACTAGAGGGGTAACTTTTTCCGCCCCTATGAATATGCAGGCATCGGCATTCTTCATTCACTAATAAGCCTCCACATACCACATTGATCAATTGGCTTCCATTTGTATAAATATTCGATCAAAACATATTCGCATATGCCTCCTTTGGTGTTGCCAAATACTTCTTCAGAAATTCGGTGAGGAGGGGGAATGGGGGAACCATTATTCGTTCGCGCTGTGAGATAGTTTTGCGTCAGCGTTCATTTCAAGAGAAGTGGAATCCTCTAGTTTCGTGCTTCTAGGTTTTAGTACGTGTCATTTCGATTGAAGTTAAATCCAACACTTTCCTACACATTTTTCGATGTTTAATGAAACAAATAAATTTAATTCACTTCTTGAGCGAAAAACTCGAAAAGCCTTCTCCAAAATTGGAAATGTTCTTCTTATGACGTTTGAGTTTGAAGTCTTTCCACAATTTTTGAGCTTTGAGGTAATTTTTTTCCATTCCATACTTATGATAGTGTTTCATCTCTACGTAAATTTGAATAACTCTGTGGAGGTTTCAGAAGTTTCAATGCTATACAGATTTTGATTTCGTGTATTTCAATCAGGAAAAATCTGCATTTCAATAACCTTGGGATTACCGATAAGTATGCAAAAATTGGTTCATGCTGTTAATTGCATGGAATTTAGAGTTACTTTAGCAACTCGCGCAAATAAAAATGATTATTCATCTCTTATTTAGTAGCTGAGATTTTCCTAAAATTAGTTATGTGTTTTCGACGGTAGAAAAATAATTATTCTTGTCGGAATACATCATGAATCTTGGAAAACAACCAAGAAATTAAATTTTTGAAAATGAACTTAAAACTCCAAGAATATATTTGGATCAGGCTCTTTTCATGATTTCGGAATATTATATGCTCCTTTTCCAAAATCGAAAAGTAAAATGAGCTGGGTTTCTCATGCCTACCTGTAAATTCCTTTTGGAAAATAAAAAAAAAGATTCCTCGAAATCTGGATATCTAAAAAAATGTCCTGTAAAACATTTGTTTCGCGCATTGATTCACATCATTATGAAATAATACAATATGATGAGATCTTTTAAGGTGAAAAATTTGAGAAAAATGAAAGTACGGAAAAATTTTCTTTGGAATACTTCCTCTGCCAAAGTTACCCCTCATGCCTAAGTAGCCCTAATTTAGGGAACTGAAAGAAAACTTCGTGATTCTCTAATTGACACGTTTTTCTTAGAGATTCAAGCTGTTAAAAAAAAGTACAGAATAGAATTCTCGAAATAATTTTGCAACTGCTTATAATTGATGCTGTTTTTATGAGTGACACTCGACTCAACACAAAGGCGATTATTGTGAAAATATGCGAAATTCTTACAATATCTTTTCCAAATAGCTATTTGTTCTTGATGAGAATTTACATGAATTTTTCATGAATGCATGAAAATATTACGACAATATCAGTAGCAATCTTTAAGTTTGTGTGTGAAGAAAACACATTTTCATTTCCAACAACATTCTTACTGAAAGTAAACGAATTTTAATAGAGCCATGAAGAATTTCTGAAGAGCTTTGTAATGTGGTATAACAGGTAAGGGGTACGTATAATAAAAAATTGGTTGCCCCTAATAAATTCCTTTCGAATCAGTCGTTCCTTTCTTACGTTGGGAAATAGTTATAGAGATTATTGGTAAAAACTATGTTAACTAATATAAGCTCCTGTCGTATAAGACTCCATAAACAACAATTTGCATAGACCTCCTAGAAAAAGAGATTAAAATCTAATTTTATTGTGCTTAATCTGTAATTCTCAGTTTTGATTTTGAATTCAGTATTGTGTTGGGTAAAAAACATGAATTAATCTGTGCTCATTCATCGAAAGTGAAATCAATATCTTGGGTTCTACATCTAATCTTTTTGTCCTTGATTTTTGTATTATGGGATATTAAGTTTAACTTAGATTTCTCGAAGCAGTGGGAAAAAGGTAACTTTAGACTAAATGTTTTTGCTGGCCACTAGGGGGAATGGATTCCATAGAGAGAAAATTGAATTTTCATGATACAAAAACCGTTGCCCAAACCTTCGACAAGCAGAGTCTCTTAGACCAACAGATCGTGGACTGTCACGATATTTCGTAATCCTTTTTCATAATAGCGAAAACTTATTAGACGATTTTTTATCGGAGAACAGAGAAACTTGTTGAACAGTTTTTGGGTCCCGAGAGAATACCCCATTCTAGAAAACTGGGGACGCAACAAAGCTGCTGCAGAAGTCTAAAAAATGGATTGAATGCAAAAAATTGTTTTTATCTATTTCCTCTTTGGACATTCGGCTTTCTTCAGTCGGTTATCATTCACATTTTAAAATGTTCAAAGAAAATACAGTTTCGTTAACATTTAGATATTCAAACATTTTCTGCGTGTATTACTTCTCTCAAGGGAAACTAGTTTTTTGCAGGTTCTTTTGCTCTCAATGAATAAACTATGCGGAAAACGAAACTTTATTTATCTAGGTACCTACAAAGACAAGCAGTTGAAAATTAACTGTTCAAAAATCGGGTTCAGTCGAAAAATTTTTATCATTGAAATGATTTCTGTGAAGCTAATGATTGGAAAAGATTTTAACATCTTGTTAAATTTCGTAGATCTCACCAGAAGGAAAAGACTTAGGAACCTGTTACCTCACAGCAAAATCTTTTTTAAGAAGTTCTCCAAAATTGGTAGCGATAGGACAAGTAGTTTGTGAAATATCAATCCTTTAAATCACACTGAAATTTGAATAACCTAACGTTATTGAAGCAGTTCAATTTTCGAAAATACAACAAACTGTCCTGAATTTTTTCTTTATTTCAGGTTGAAACTTTTTATTCGGTAACCAAGTAAGAATAATATTAGCTAATTTTGTGAAGAAAATCACTTTCTTTACTTCAGATTCTAATGGGGTACCCCATCAAAGAAATTGGTGAAAACAAACATCGGTATAGAGCGGATTTGAAAAGCTAAATAAGTTCCGCGCTCATCATACCGAGAAAAACACTCGGTATAAGGCGCAATCATTCTCTACACAGTCACAGTCCTGTGCGATTGTTCGAAAAATTTTAAACATTTTCAATTTCTTTCATGAACAGAATGTGAATGTGATATGAATGCCACGTTTTCAATTTTACTAAAAAATAATACAAATAAATTGAAATGAATAGAATTTCAAATAGATCTCGAGCTTTGAAGGTTTCACGTCTCATCTCCTTCACCCTACAGAAAAACATTGGCAAATTTGTCCATTTCGTACCTCCGACGTTATTTCCCGATTAAAATTGATTCTGGAAATCACTTGATAATTTAATAGAAACAATTCCCAATCAAAAAACATTTCGAAAACGACTAGACATAATGATAGAAGATAAGCAATGTACATTGCACACCTCATATGTACAAATATTATTTTTAGAAAATAGAATGAACCCTGAATTACTGAAACGAAGAACAACAAGAAAAATTTTTCAATTTCAATTTATTCAATCACCCCGTAGAGGAACGTTATTCTCTAGATAATTTAAAAAGACACAATTCTCCATTCATAAGTTTTCCTTGAAAACAACCTAACAGAATTATTGCAAATCGATAATGATAACAGACTATAAATATATAAATAAGAATCAAGTATGGAGGCCAGTAGGGCGATATTCATATTTTGCTGTATATGCGTATATGTGTCGGTGGCGCCCCCATCGAAAGTTCGCTGAACACCATAGTATATCTGTAGATGTGTGGCGAACCAATATGCCTCCGAGCTAAAACTTCGACATGAGACCCTTGCATTCATTGTATTGAACTAGACTGTGTTGATATTCATGGGGACACCATTTGGCCTCCGGATTTTTGAGGCGAGTTGGTTAATAATATTATGCTGATCGGAGGTGTATATATATATATATATATATATATATATATATATATATATATATATATATATATATATATATATATATATATATATATATATATATATATATATATATATATATATATATATATATATATATATATATATATATATATATATATATATATATATTCATTATATCCTAAGTATTAGTATTCCTCCAGAATATGTCATGTTTGAATTGTTCAACAGTTAATACCTAATTAGCATGAATGTCATTAGAGGCTATTTCATTCTAGGGTTTGACTGAAGATGTTAATAGGCAGACCGAAAGAGAGAAGTCGCTTCAGCAGAAATATTCGACACTTCAAGAACAGATTAATGAAATCCAAGGAGCTCATGCACAACAAATGCCCACAACTGCAATACCAGAAGAACATGTGGAGGAGACTGTTGAAAATAATGATATAATACAGTAGGTTAGAATATGCGAATTGAATCAGTTTTCTTTCTGAATTAATAAAATTTATGAATTACTGAAGTTTTTTTTTGCTTTATTTTTTATTTGTTCAAATCCATATTTTAGGGTGAATTTGTTAATGAGTTTCTTTCAATTTCTGTTATATCTTTGTGGTTGAATGGGGCTGAATGGATAATAAAGTGGTTCCATTGTTCATTCAATAGGTGACACTGCTTTTTCATACTTTTGTTTTTATATAGGGAGCTCCAATATTTTTTCAAATGGCATAACCAGTATGCTAAATCATTATCTTGTTCATCAAGATACCAAGTAAGAAAACAAGTGAAAATAAAAATTATCCTCCACATTTCAAGAAAAATTTCTTGTGTATAATGTCAAAGTGCCCATCATTTGTTTTGGCAGAAGCTTTTAAAGCACTAAAGCAAAGATCCCTTGTGCATACTCTCTTTAAAATGTTTTCTGCGATGTGGTTGCACGCTTCCCTTAATTTGATTTTCAAATCTAAGTTGGTGGTGTAGCTTAAATAGTGAATTTAATATAATCTCAGAGAAAAAGTAATTGTGTAAGTGTGGCTGAAAGCGCTGGCTATCTAACAAGACATGTGTTATCAATCAATCTATTTCCAAATCAGCGGTTGAAAAATTCAATAACCAAAGCTGCGTTTTGTGGAGGAGCTTCATCTCGACACCACTACATCGTTTGACGTCACGTTTGGCGCGTATATCCTTGTAACTCAGGAACACAAAGTTCTCAAAATAGGTAGCCTAACTTAGTTGACTTCATCGAAAAAATAAGATCCGATAATTCGTCGTTATACAAAGTACACCACATATGGTGTCCATGGGTTGTAACACTAAGAATAACTTCTTACAATTGATCAATTAATTAAATTCATTAATGTGACGTATTTTGGCAATGGTAGCCATATTAATTAGTGGTTACTTCTGCTTTGTATTCTCTGCTCAAAAGTGTTTTAGTTGTTTGACATAAAAGGAAAATGAATAAGATGAAGTCTAAAGTGTATTTAATGGTTTGGGAGAATCGTTGATTATCTATTAGAGCGATTCTATAAATGGTTTGATCCATGCAAACGGGAAAAACAACCATTGAACAACCTTCATAGGTACTTATCTGACATGAGATTAGAAATCAGATATTTATTATATACGAAAATTGAAATAACGAACTCATATCTCGTTTATATATTTATTTAAAATTATAAGTATTTTTCACATTTCATACAATTATGTAAGGTTAATATTATAAACCAACTTTTCTGCCACAGTTTCTTCTTGCATATGTTTCTTTTCTTAAATATCGAAATCGCAAATCGTTCATAACTTGAAAAACAGTAAAAGATGTCTACTATAACAAATGTTTATCAATTATATTTAAGATTTATTTGCTATTTTTTCCTTATAGAGGTGGATGATGTGGGTATAGGCACAAAATAATAAAGGCAAGTCAAAACTCCAGTCAATTGAAATACATTTTAAGACATGTAATAACTAACCTAGATAAAGTTAATTTCCGTTTATGGAATGAAATATTTGATTTCTGCATGAGTAGACAGCCATTCATAATATTTAGGTTCCTACATTTATTGTTTTCCATTGATTCCTTATATTTTACATTCTCATGTGAAATATTTTTAAAGAAATACGTTTATTTGATGAGGAAAGTCGAGTATATTGTACACATTGTAACTTCATCCAGTATAATCAGTAGATATCTTCAAAATTATTTAATTCATGTTTCCTTGTTTTTGTGGGTGACATATCTATATTGTTTTGTTAATATCGTGATAATTAATTTTGTGAAGAAGATGAGAAAATATGTAGACTTCTCTAATAGTCTGCATAAAAACATGCCTTAATTTCCAAGAGCCACTGACACTTCTTAGAAAAAATGAGTAGCATATCTATTAATAATGTTAGATTTCACAGATATCCGTACTGACTGTTGACTGGAGAATATTCAGCGTACCAACAAACTTTTTCCAATTCGAATAGTTCTGACAGCAAAATTTTATTTAGGGTTTATTTTAAATAATATATATTTGGATATTGAACGTCAGCATCTAATGAACGTATCTCCTTGAACATTGTTTTTATATTTACTAAACGTTCAATGAAGATAATTTATGTCATATATAGCAAATTTTTTTTGAGAAAAAATATGCTTCAAGTCTATGCCATTGGTACATGTGTTTAATTGCTCGCGTAACTCGTATCTCTCAGCCCACAATATACAAAATTTTTTGAACAAATAGTTCACAAAAAATCATTCTGTTGTTTTTCAACTAGTTATTAACCGCCCTTACCTCTTCTCTTTCCTCTATTGATCTTGACCATGATTACTGAATTTACTTTGTAGAACAAATTATTGCTTTCCTGAAGGGGATGTGAGCATGTGATTAATTGAACATCTTTCAGGGGAGCAGTGGAGCTTAGATAAGTAGTTTGAAATTTGCTGAAACAGTACTAAATTTTCAAGATTTGATATGCTCTGAATTATTCTTTCAATGGTACCAGAATAGACTTGAAGATTCACAAATCTTGCTATTATATACGAGGTGCTATTAAAGTTGTATGAATTGAAATCAATCTAAAATTTCGACGCTAGGTGGATCTTGGATTATATTTTAGTAATCAGCATGAATCTCGGAATAATTTGAAGGTGTTAAGCCAATTTCAAAGAGTAAATAATGAAGTTTTTTCTTCAGAGTAAGTATTTATAATATTCATAACTCTAGGATAGCTCCCCGTATCTACTTTACAAATTAATCGATGAAATATATTTTGCTAATGATATAGACTTTCTAGTCAAGATTATCAAAATATTTGTTCCGTTATTTTAACCCTCAGTACAAATGATATACTTTATATTATCACTCATATCACATTACTTCAAAAATGTACAGGCTGTTTACAGGTAAGATATGCTATAAAATAACAAAACGAAGATAAAATGTGAATGCATACAAATCATGACTTTCCAAATATCAGTGGTTCCTATTAACTTTTAGGAATTTTTTCATAAAGTTATTGACTACCCGAATGCATGGTAGAGATTTTTGATAACACTAGTGTTCATTGAATTTAATAATATCCCTCGTCCCTTGTGGACGAATTCAAAGAACGCTCCAATACGTCTATATAAGAAAACACATATACTGTGTGTGAAGATGCAACGAAGGATTGTCATATGATATAGACGTGATTACGCCACTCACATTATTTTGGTAACCATATATAATATGCATGTCTCCTATAATTTGAGAATAGTTCTATCGATTGGTATATGGAACTTATCATCATGGTGTGATAAAAACTACGTGTTCGGGCAACAAGTACTTAAGTAAATGCTTACTAGATATGTAGTTATAGATTCACTAGAGGATCGATGAATTCCTAATTGTAAGTACTCATTTTTTGAAGAATTTTAATGAAACTACTTGACCCGTTAAATACTTTTTCATTAATATCTGACGATGTACAACGTGCTCACTCAAATCTTGAAATAATTTGAAACAATGTTTATTCTACAAAATTGATGGTTCAACTAAAGTAACCCCTCCTCTTATCATAAACGAATAACTAGACCATAAAAAGTATAACTATCCAGTCAGTTTTTTTATTGTTGCTTATTAAGGAGTAGATCTGGGAATTTGTAGACAAATGTTTTTTATTAGCTCTCAAACGCTTAGATAACTTGAATTGGGCTGAAAATTGGATTCTTTCTTGTCCGGCCCAAGGGAATAAGACCAATAATTTTTATATGATGGCACTCATTCTGTCCATCCTCGCTCCTGAATATGTGTGATTTTTTCGAAAATTGCAAAATTCGGCACAATTAGGCAATTCTCAATCGATTTTTATGTAGTTTTCATTTAGAATGGCTCGAATTGAATATCTATGAAATGTTTGTTTGAATAGTCGCACATGTTGGGCATATTTCGTCGATTTTTTTCGGACGGATGCAATTATTGAAGAAATTATCGTAAATAAAGGGGGATGTAGAAGAAAATATGTAAACCATCATTCTTTCACATGGTGTGCAATACAAGTTAACATCGTTCTTTAATGGGAACAGATTTTGGCTATTGCCCCCCTTGTGTATGCGGGTTACTGTCATTACATTACAAAAGTGAAAGAAAAATGGAGGAAAATTCAATTTAACTTGAAAATTTAATCGACAATTTATTTTCAAGTTTGAAGGAACTTCATTAGAAAATAGTATAATTAATAATTAATGATTTCACAGGAATACGATGTTCGTTCTAATTTTGTTTGAAAATTCGAATATGTGGCCGCCAAATTCAAATTGTGCAAATTTCGTTGAATTTTTTGAACGGATGCAACGATTGAAGAAATTATCGTTAATAAAGGGGATCTAGAGGAATATAGGTAAATCATCATTCTTTCATATGGTGTGCAATACAAGTTAAATCGTTCTTTAATGTTTTAATTTTTGGCTGTTACCCCCTTGTGTATGCGGGCTACTGTCAAGACATTACAAAAGTAAAATATGGGGGAAAATGCAATTTTATTTGAAAAATTAATCAACAATTTATTTTCAGGTTTTGAGAAACATCATTAGATATTAATATAAGCAATAAATAATTACAATACTGACTTTCTTATTATTTGTGTTCTATCCTCCAATTTGCGTTGCTTGATGTGCTAGATACCTCACTCCGGTTGCTACCACCTTTAGATTGGGTCTGGCATGATTTTGATGAAAGTTAAAATCTTCGAAATACTGTAAAGGTGTATTTGGAGCAGATAACAAATCGCAATATGAAAATGTACCTAGGTACTGTAATATCTCTCTAATCCTTTAAACAATCCTTAAATTCTTTTGGTATCTGAGACTTTCAAACATGGGAAAGTACTCATCATTTATCATCACCGGTTTCTATAGTAAGACGATTTTTTTACATTTTACGATCATGATGTCCATGTTTTGAAGAAAGTTTCAACTTATTGAATGAACTTTATGTTTTTCCTCTAAGCATGCTCTGCATGAGTTTTTATATAGAAAATGAATATAATCAAAGCTAAAGCGAGAAAGTTTTACTGGTCTTAAACTTCATAAACACTAATTTTGTTAGAGTAGTGTTGATAAACAAGCTTCTCGTGGGGAACTCTGTGAGAACTGTTTAACAAACCTTCTAAATAAAGTTTGTATTTTTGATCTCTCGTTTTATATCTGATTATTATTACTGCAATGCAGAGATCAATTTGGAAAGTACCTTGCCAAATTGTGAATGGTGTGATTCTGGGTTCATATTTCTTCAGTCTAGTAATTCAGCAAATTAATCCAGTCCAGCATAGAACTGCATTATAGTTGCTCAAAATTAGTTGAATCCATAAGATTATAGTTTCAGTGAACTGAAATGGGACGGTGTACCATTTAGATGCTCCCATTGTCATGTTTAAACTTCTAGCTACGTATATATTATACTCATTTTATACTCTAGATATTCACACTCATTAGAGGAATATACAGCACAGTTAATTATTTCATTGCATTAGGAATTTTAGGGTAAATTCGGAACATTATGTTCAATTGATTTACTATGGATTTGCATTGAGTAAAAATCTCAAGTCAAAAGTAACCCACGTATATACAATAGAACATTTCGAAAGAAAAATAGCAATCTAAATATTGATGTCTAGAGGATGTGATACTAAATAACAAATAGAAGACCATCATTCCACCTCACCAGTTCATCCTGCGAAGTACCCACAAGGGAAATGACACAGGAAAAATAGCTGTTCTTGGAAACTAACATATCAAATTCTTATTGGTCTAGAGAATTTTGCGGTGATTTTGAGTGTGGAAGCACTTCCTTTCTGAAATAATGTTTTGCTTCAGTTTGTTTCAATTGCTTCATTATGCTACGCAAAAATCATAACCATCGAATAAATAGTTCTAATAACCAATAAAAAAGGGATTCTATATTATATCATTTCATAAAAATTTATTACTCGCAGAATGCCTTATAAGGTTAAGATGATGTACAATTTGTTTTCGAACGTATATTCAGTTTTATTTCTGAGATAAAGAGCTTAATAAAAGACTAAAATTATTACTTTCTATAAAAATAAAGGAAGAGTATATTCTCGTTACTCAATTTTTGATATCAAAATCCTAGATCATCTCGCATTGGGGCAAAACTTTCAGATTTCTTTGAATAATGCGGTATATTAACTGATTCTAATTTGGAAGAAGGTGCTGATAATGTTTCTTCATTTTCAAAGAGTGTTCTTGTTTACATTTATCTGGCTAGTTGAAGACATTCTCATTTAAAATTGATAGTCTATATCACCTAATTATTTGTGTAATAAGATTTTATCAAATTTGATTGAGATATTTTAAATTATTTTGGAGATTGAATGTATTCATGCTTTCACGTTTAAAATTAAATTAATGGACAATAATAAATAACTGATTTGAATAAGGAAAATTTTGGGTTTGATATAAAAGTGTTTATGATAAAGAAGCTCTCATTTTTCAAATAATTGGGGTAGTGAAAACTCGTAAAAGGAACAAATTTCCATTGTTTATAGTTTGTACCATAAAATTTAGTTTGTTCATATTGTCATTACATTTCCATCAGGGTTTGTTTGATTCTACGTGAGAGTTTTTTATCTGCCCAATTAGAATGTGAATCCGAAATCATGTTTGCTATTGGAAGAATAAAATTTCAACCGGAGAAGGGGAAATTAGAAAGGAATGAAAAATGTAAATTAATTGAATACTAGGTCTAAATCAAGAACATTACTCTCATGCCCTCCAAATTAAAGCAATATCTAGGGATCGGCGGGAGTTATAATTTCGACCGAAAATTTCTGAGAATCAGTTTTTATTCCCTGAGCGAATAAAATCAGATATAACTATTAATTTATATTAGTTTGACTTTTTACAGCAACGCTACATACTATGCCAGCTAACTACAGTGGTCAAACTCAGCTAGTGTGCACCGTTGCAGTGAATAGTCAAACTAGTCCGGCATCTTGAAGTTTTTTGTTTGATCTACTTTTTGTCTTCATTGTCACCCGGTGGCCAGGCTGTACCACTACCATGTGGCCTTGGTTGACGATGATTATGAAGAGTGGATCGGATAACCAGCTCCTTTAGGGAGGGTTATTTAACATTCAACTGAAGGTGGATTATTGCTCCCTGAGCGAGTCTTCTATGTGTTTAAATCTAAAGCGATAAAATGCGCGTGTTCAACGAATATTGAGATAAAAATTTTATGGTTTTGAGGGAAGTTCTACCAAGTTCACCATATTCTCCAGATTATATACTTTCGAACAAATACTCTTCCGTGTTTCTACAAAAGTTTTCATTTAAGTATTTATAAACTATGAAAACCACTTCTTTTTTTACCAGAGAAAATGAAATTACTTTTCGAACAGTTGACAATGAGAATAATCAATTTCTCCAAAAAACTGAGTACTTCAAAAGAGTTAGTTTCTATTCATTTTTTCATCTTTGATGCTAGGGCTGTGAGATGAAATGGATAATTTGAGTCTTGCTGATACCATAAATATCTCAGTGAACTTAATAATATTTAGAAAACCAAGAGGGTAGTTGAATAGACCTTGACATTAGTGTCTTCAATTTACATTATCAGAACATTTTTCTCCCCATGATTTATAGAATAATGTATCAATCAATTAAAACTGAAAAACTTTTCTCTTTAAATAATGCTTATCGGACGATTTTTGTTTGATGCATCTTCGAAATTACTCAACATTTTTTCAATGTACTTGTTGATTAGAATTGTATCATTACAATTTATTCCCCTATTCCGTTCGTCATTTATCTATTTAATTATATACATTAGATTTATATATTACATTTAAGTTTAATATTTTGTGGAAATAAATATCTTGAAAAATTAGGAACCTAAGGCAGAATTATCTTAAAATACAGTAACCAGGATACTTTTCAACCTAGATATTAAAACTTCTTGAAATGTCTGTGAAATTTTTGAAGAAATTTAAAATTTACGACCTCTGAAATATTGAGATTGAATATTTATTTTCACAAAACAAAATTTTCATTCTCATAATACTTGTTAAATATTAACAAGTTATTCAAAATTGCTTAGATCTAGCTTAAACATCCATAAAATAGTTCGTTATTGTACTTGTTATATACGAAGTGATATTTGTCTAGAGGCAGTATTTCTAACCAATATTTTATTAAGCGTTTATCGAACTGATTCAATCGTTCTACCAATAAAATTTTTTATAGTTCGTCAGCAGTGTTTTATTATGCCTTATTCTTGAAATTGATATAGTTTATGTACAATTCATTTTGACATTTAACATTTCCAACATTATAAGTGTCTATCTAAACTTTTGTATCATCACACGATGTTAATAAATGAATATATCACAAAATTTTATTCATTAACACAATATTGCAGAATTGTGTAACACGTTTCGTTGTTGCATTAGCTGTGTTGAACACTGAAAATGTGAAGCTGAAATGAAACAATTTGTGGAAAAAAATGATAAGTAATTCTATTCGCGTTTTTTGCACTGGATCTCTCATGTTGTTTATAACCCAGAAAAATTCGTAAAATTGAAAAATGTGCTTTTTTGCAAATGAAAACAACCAAATCGTAAAGAAATATTTCTTCAAAAAGTTGTGGATATCAAGAAATTGAATTTATTGATGTTGATCGGTGTTTTATTTCTTGAGAAATATGAGAAAAACTGAGAAAATGGACTATTTTGTTTCTTCGAGTGTCTATTGCAAAATAATGCTCAAGGCATATTAAAAAAATAAGTTGAAGGATAATGAAAAGTTTTTGAGGTATATCAATTTTCGGATGGAGAAGCGTGCTCGAAAATTAGCTGTAACATCTTAACAAATAGTCCAAGGCAAATAAAATTCGACCCATTTTTCTCTTAAAGTTATAACAATAAATGATTAAGATTTCATTAATTCTGAGTGCCCGAAAATGAAATGAATAAGTATAAAGGAGCAACGGCTTGCGGCTGGCCGGTCTCATTTCATTACACATATTCGTTTAATTAAGCGGGAGATTGATGAAATGGACTGCCACATTGTTCTATCGAAAATACAAATATCCAGCGTTGATTTACTTGAAAGTAGGCCCTGTGGTGCTTACATAGCAACCACCTGAAATATTAAAAAGAAATTCGGCTCCGAAAGGTCATGAATAACTATATATTTTTCAATTTATGTAAAAATGCCGGCATTGATGAAGGTATCGGGAAATTAAAATTGAAAAAAATATTTGAGACAATTTAAGTTTTTCAAAAAACAGACAAATCAATAAAAATGTGATTCCAAATGTATTTCTTTAGGTCTTGAAGAATTGTCGAGATGTTTTGAATGGAAAATGGATTTATCTCTAAAATTTTTCGATATTTTCAATTTAAAACGAACTTACTTGGTTTGGGGTGTGCTACATTCACTACAATAGTCACAAACTTTAATTTGCAAGAAATAAACGGAAAACAAATATAGTCCATTTTCGACACTCCTTCCGACTTATTTTGGTCGTTTCAATATCAACAACTTTTTAGTATTTTTTGCACCTATAAATTTTTTTGTTTGTGAAAACCATTTTTAATGAACCTCATAAACAATATAACAAATCCATTAAATAAAAGCGCTATATTCCTTTAAATGTTTATTCTATACGAACATAACTTGTACTTTCTATTTTCTCTAAGGATTTTCTCCAAGTCCTTACATCTAGTGGTTAGACTAGTTGAAATGAGAAATATACAAGAATCGAGTTACGAATTCATTCACTCTTTCCTATTTTCCAAATTTATTCCTGTACGAATTCTTCCTGTTCCCGAATTTGAAAATCTGGTTCGGTGAAGAAATTATTATTTTCCGAGTTTCCGAAAACCTACTTTTTTATAAAGAAATGTAAACTCTGATAAGACAGACGTTCATGAACTCGATTGTGTTTTTCTATAGGTTAATGATAACCTGGTTATTTTCGATTTGAGAATCTCAGAGTAACATGGTGTTTATGAGAAACGATTTGAGTACTCGAAACATTTAGTACAAGAAATAAAACTTTTTTATCGCCATGTCTACGCCTGCGTTGTAGTACGTAGAATTTGAGTGTGAAATCACGCCGAAAATATAGACAACATTAACGTGGATGAAGTTAGCCATATTAGGCCGGCTATATTTAATACTTCAAGCTTAAAGGTTGCTCAAAGAAAAATAGACCCCGGTCCATTCGTAGGCTTGAATTGACGCGGCATGTGTTGGCTACCATAGCAGGAAAACACGTCGTTTTTTATTCATAAGTATATATCGCAAAATTAACGTTCAGACTGTGGAAAACCAACCAGTTTTTAAGGAGATAAGTTTGCAGAGACGTTGAATATAGGCGAATTGGTACATTCAGAAAATAACTAATTTCCTTAAAAAAAAATTAAGTCAACCTTAAATAAGAGAATTGAAGTAAAAAAATATCTAATGATAGTGTACAGCAGAATTTTTTTTAAGTTTGGCGTTATAGGCCAAGGATTTGTCGGGTGCGACATTTTTCCAGCAGAGTAATTTATTTGTAACCAATCAAGGGAAAAACCACGGCCCTCTCTATTCAAGGCCGGAGCTGCTGAGAATTGGCAACAATGCTAACAGGGCTGTTGACGGCCGTACCAAGTGAAAATGAACTTTCAGCGCATCATGCGGGTCATAGTTTACAGTTGGTTGAAGCACGTTAAAGATATTTCGTATTTCATTCGTATTTGGAAGTTTTGAGCATTGTTCAAATAATCTACAGTTTTCATTGCGAACTGTATTCATTTGAGTGTAACATCACCAAAAGTTTTGAATAATAGGTGTTTATTCATCTGTATATGGCGTCTGCCTAGTTCTGTTTAGTTTTCGTTTCGAGACTCTAAACATGCCGAATACTTGTGTAGTGCCAGCTTATAAAAACAATTATAAATCGCAAAACGAAAAAGTATTAGTATTTAATTTTCCAAAGAATAACTTGCTGAGGAATACTTGGATGAAAAAATTCCCAGAAAAAACTGGACTCCTGGTAAATACACTGTTGTTTGTGAAAAACATTTTGAACTTCATTTTATTTTAAAAGAGGAGAAGTATGTGGATTCGACAGGCCAGGAAAGAGTTATTTCTAGATCGAGGTATGCACTGGTACCTGGGGCAGTTCCCACATTCTTTCCCAATTTACCTTCTTATATAAGAAAGACATTGCCAGAAGTACGGAAAGACCCTGCTGTCCGAAAGGAAATGTTCTTACAAAGAGAGGAACAGGAAATCGAACAATGGCTGAGTGGAGACATTATTAACGACTTTACAGTGTTCTTAGAGAATTTTAGGCAAAAATTGGATTTACAACAGTGGAAGTGTGAAGTTTTAAGTGAAAAAAAAAACTGTTATATATCTAACGAAGATTTGGATTGGGTTATTAATGGTAGTGGCAATTTTAATAGATGGTGGCAGGTAGAAAATAGATTAATTAGATACAAGTATGTTACGGGATGTGATGACCTTCAACTCAACGTTACAAATCTGGTGAAAAATATTAATGATCTTTTTGAATGCTTGCAAAATTTACTTAAACACGATGAAAGCAGGGAGCATGTTTTTCACAAGATAAATATTTCAAGAGAGCAATGTAATTTGCGCTTTGAAGAAAAAAGTCTATGAGTAATTCTCCAGAAATGATTTCGTATTATTTTTCAATATATACTCAGTATATTGCATGCTATTCTATGTTGAGAGAAAATCTCATTTTAACATTGCCTTACCCAAAAACAATTAAAAAAATTACAAAATCTTCGAAAGTTTCAGCTAATAAGCCAGAAGAAAATGAACATTTTCTCAAAGGAAGAGTTAGTCAGCTAAATAGCAGAGTGAAATATGTTAATTTGCAAAAAGACGAAAAATATATGAAACAAAAATATGATTATAAAAATGGGGATATTTTGGTGCATGCAGAAAATAAAAATTCTTGTGCAATTAAAACAGTTGTGACATATTTAATTTCTACAGCCTTTGATAAATTTAAGGAAGTTGTCGTTCTTTTTCCAGTCCGTAACGTTACAGGAAAAGAGTTGGCAGAAATGACTCAAAAAGTTTGTACGTTACTGAAAAATTGCAGTCTCCAAGTTGTAGCTATCATTTCTTATAATAATCGGGTTAATCGAGTAACGTTTGAAAATCTCTCAAAACATTTCACCTTCAAGTTTATGTACCCACTTTCAGATCAACATAAATCTTTTTAACTTGTGATACTGTTCATATTTTTGAGAACTATTATTTGAGAAATAATTGGATGAATCAAAGAGATAAGGAAAAGAATTTTGTTTTTCCAGAGTTTTATCAAGATGAAAAATCTGATGAAACAGTTGTTGCAAAGATTAGTGATTTGAGAAACTTATATAGACAAGAATATAATATGTTATTGAAAACAACTTCTTAATTAAATTACAAATCCAAAAAGAAAGGACACTTTTACTGTACTTTAAATCAGTTGTCTATTGTTGTTTTCAATTACCTATTTCTACTAAGATCATTAATATTTTTCTTACACATTTCTCTGTCATTGTAAGTGCATGCTTCCAAGTGTTTTCATATTATAGTATCATTTAAATTCATACGAATTCAATTTGAAATACCAGCGCCAAAAAAACTCTGTGCTAGTTCAATGTCAAGTAACCCTGTTAGTGTGACGTCACGCGCTGTTGCCACATGAGCAGCTCCGGCTTTGTATAGAGAGGACCGTGGCAAAACACAACATCCAGGCCTTTGACGGAATTGAACTAGCGACCTGCCGTGTCAAAGCGGGGACTTCTCTCCACTGTGCCACAGAGGCGACCTACAGCAGTGTTTCTTCACATGTGCTCCGCGTAACCCTGAGGATCCACGATAATATATATGGCAATCCGTAGACTCATATGGTCTCTTGTCTATCAAACAGTGATAATTAGATGCCACCAAAATCTCTATACGTTAACGGAATTAAAATTATATTATCAGACCTTTTCAAAACAGATGTCAGTAATATAACGTGCTTGAAAACAGCACAGAAAAAGTAACTGATAGAAATATCCTTTGATTTAGCTTTGAAACGTAATTTCACAGAATATTCTTTATTGAGCTTTTGGGCAAATGTGAATAAAATCATAAGGATTATCAGAAAAATCACTGAAAGATTTACTGCATTGCTCAACAACATATGTCTGTGGAAAGACATTCTCTACAACTGTATATATAAATATAGAAACTGATTACAAGTAGAATCAGATTTCAGATCACAACTTAGTAGTATATCAATCCGAATATCACGAATTCAGTTGCTAAAAACCAGCACAACTTGATTAACGTATTTCGTGAAAGTTTTTTCTTTGTAGTGTTTATTTCCGTTTTTTCTGTTACGAAAGTTTTTTTGAAATTGTGCTAGCAGTCTACGGCTAAAAATGATAAAAATTACAGGTTACTCAGGATCGTTCGAGTGGGACTTTAGAGGGTTCAAGAACCCAATAGGTGGAAATCTAAGTGATCGAAAACGTATCATGTATAATAGCTCCTTTCAATTAAAAATAACATTAATTGTTACCTAGTATTTTTTCAATCAATATATTTCTTTTTGTGGAGAAAGTAGGTATTAATTCCTGTTTATAATTAAATTAGCTTCCTAGTGGGATTAACTTATATACGAACTGAAAAGTAGGCTTTCAAAACTTTAAGGTGATCGTTTCGCATTTTGATCAGGCGTGATTTCGCAAGAGAAAATCGTCCAAGTGTAGCTATGTCTACGGATTCGGAGATGTTTTTCACACACTAATTCAGCATGATAAAATACAACAGGCTCTGAATAGAATCTTTTGAGTGCGATTGAAAGCAATATCAATGAAACTCAGAAAC
Source organism: Cryptolaemus montrouzieri (assembly GCA_013387265.2). Taxonomy (NCBI): domain Eukaryota; kingdom Metazoa; phylum Arthropoda; class Insecta; order Coleoptera; family Coccinellidae; genus Cryptolaemus; species Cryptolaemus montrouzieri. The sequence goes on from JABFTP020000103.1 coordinate 51,364,586, forward strand.
TGACTGAAAGACAATAGGCAATAATTATTTGCTTCTGTCAAACCTATTCAATTAATAATTCCATATCATATTTTCCTTTTCTTGAATTTGATTGATTAAAAATTAAGATGTTCGAAATTCTATTTCTGTTTTACATTTTCAGTATTCAGCAATATCAATATACATCAACTTTAGTTCTGAGGACGACATATTCTTCAGTTTTTTACACTTTCCCAGTTGAAACCTTCTCAACAAGATAGCTAATAATCTTAATAGGGTAGAGGGTCGAGTGACACCTTAATTTGAAGATTATTGCATTGTCCTTCTAACACTTTGCGCGTCGTATTTGGTATAGTACTTTTCAATAAATAATATGTTGGACAAGTTTGTGTGTGAATTAGGAAGAATTAGATGACAAACACGAAAAAAAGAGTTATTTCACCATTACTGCTCTTGAATCTCACTTGTTCCTTCGGAATATCTGCTACTGTTAAATTTTCAGTAAAAATAAAATTTTGCAAGTCATTAGGTTCTCTTTAATTACAGATTAAAATAAAATACACTGTTCGAAAACATATTGAGATTATTTCACTATTCTTCAGTAATATATAACAAATGTGCGAGAGCTACTGCGGTATATTTAAATGTTTGACATCTCAACGTACAGTTGTTATATACTTATGTAATAGAAGTAGTGAAAACATTTCGTGAAACATTATCAATGTTTAAAATTGAAAGAAATAGTGATTATCCTCCAACAAAAGAAGCTACAACAAATGATTCTTTAAATGATAAGAATGTACGCTCATTTAGGCTCAAATAACATCTTGGAAACTACATGTCTGGCTTGGAATTTTTTAGGACTGTATTATTCGTCCGTATTTCCTACTGAAAAATTTGATAGGTTGAATGTACCTGTTGTTGTTTGAAGATTATATTTACGCTTAGTTTATAAATGCCACCGAAGAAGATGAACGTAGTAGGCTATCATGTGTTTTTTCTCAGCAAAATGGAACATCTTCGCAATATGCGATTCCTGTAAGACAGTTTCAGAATATTCAAGTGGATAAATTAGAAGGAGAGTTCACATTGTATGACCTACAAGATCTGATATTGGAAAGCAATCAATCTAACCTAACTCAATTTTTTAGAGTACCGGACAAAGTATTCTGAAAAAACTGCCTTTATAATTGCAGAAGATGACAGGAGGACATTGCAACATCATTTCATTTTGTTGACATATGTGGTAATGAAGTTATTTTTTATCTCATTATTTCCTTTTTCCGAGAAAATCTTGACACGGGAAATTTAAAAATCGGGAAAATATGCCCCCTTAGATCTCAGGAGTAATATACATATACGCTCATTTCGAGGACAATAAATTTGGGTGGAAATTTTTCTCCGGACCACCATATATACTTGAGAAAACATGAGCGTTTTCCGATACAACTCATTTTGTCCACATTTAATTTCAAAATTTACTGTAATAAAAATTGACCCCGCCACAATTAATTGCTAGCATAAGTTAGATTTTCAAATTATTATCTTTACACCTTATACTGATGGTCAAAACACTTATTCAAGCACATATTGTAATTTCTTTAACATTATTATCAGTTCATTAAGTTTGCTTTAAAACATTTTACCCAAGTTTTTACTACATGAAAAAATGCACAAATTTTTGAATAAACAAGATAACTCCCAATATTCTCAATCATTCTATAAAATAGTAAATGAATTGAATATCAATCAGTATACCAGTATATTGTTCAGTTAATTTTTATCTAGTTAATTATGTGATGCAAATCTAAGATAACGAACCAATGATAATTTAAACGATTTCGTGCTTATCAGTTATACATTTTACAAAGTTGGAATCGAAGAGTCTTCAGAAATGTAGTTTTCTTAAATTTTCATTGTCATCTATTACTTACATAGGATATTTCTAAAATAAATTTCTATCTTGCAAGCTGTCGCTAAGATTTTCCAATATTATTTTTAGACACCCAAACTAACTGAAATTCGCTCACTATTTCTGAACAAAATGTTACTATATCTTTATATTCAAAAATAAATATGACTAAAGCGAAATTTGCTGATAAATAACTAGAATATTCTCATATCTCATTAACAATATATATTATTCTGCCGTTTAGTCCCATAGGAAAATATTGTGCAATCTTCAATTACAGATTCTTCTGTATTTTCAATCTACCTACATACATCGAAAAATACTGACTTCTTGTCAGCTTAGACAAACACTGAATTTCCACAAATCCCGGTAGGTACCGAGTAAAAATGACAAAAAATTGTCGACAATTGTACCGTTCCCGTCGGGGCGTCCATTTCCAGGACTTTAAACCCCGGTGTTGTTGTAAATGTAAGCTACAGCTTGGTTATCATTCATTTGAATTCTTTTGGTGGAATTATTATTATAGAAATGTGACGATTTTCTCATAGATGTAGACGATGACATCATGGCGACAGTTTCGTAGTATCTTAGCCTTCCACAACATTTTCTACTTTTTATAATTGCTATAAATCCACGTCTATATTTTTTATTGAAAAAAGCATATAAAATAGGATTTATGCAGGAATTCGAAGCTCCTAACCATTGAGCTATCGGCGTAGCAATGGGTAAAATTTCTTCTTCCCATGGTTCAATTTCACTTCCTAGTTTGATTCTTGCAAATATCACATACAATGGTAACCATGATACAACGAATAAAATAACAACCGCTACCAACATTTTGACAACCTTGACCTTAGATTTCTGTTGCATTCTTTCCATTTGAGCATCTTTTGTATCTGTTGGGATATCCCTTTTCCATACTTTGATCCAGATCAGTACATAGCACATTGTGATTAAAATCATTGGTAAAATATAGCAGAACATCATGTTTACCACTAAGAAATAAAGAGCTCCGTCCATTGCATCTGGCCATACTTCGATACAAAGTTGTACGTCTGGAGCATCGTTGAAGATGACCACTAGGTCGAAAAATATTGCCCAAGGAATTGTGGTCGTTAACGCTATAAACCAGATGAGGATAATCATGATGCGGGCTCTTCTTTTAGTTATTTGACACTTCATAGGCCACCAGATTGCCAAAAACCTGAAATGAAAAAAAATATTCAAGCACACATACAATGACATCATATTCTCTTGAAAGTAAGGAGTTGCAAGGATATTCAATGCTCATCAAGAGAACCAGTAAAAGTAAGAATTTGAAGATCATAGTTATTATTGGAGAAAGCATGCATTAAAAATCAAATTATTTTGCTTGTAAAGTGTTAATTAAAATTTTGAAACTTTGGTTATTTCCTTACAGCGGTGGTGCCCATCACCGCCCAGAACCCAGGTATAATGATTTGAAAAGTGCCCATCTCGGCAAAGAAAATTCAGGTGTATAATCTTCATGCTCATATCGGCACATATTTTAAATATATTCTGATCATAATATTTTTCAATTGTTTGTTCAGCAAATAAAACACAATATTAGTGATATTCATTGATTATTATATTCTATTCTGAAATTTTAAATGAGGTTACAATACAATATTACAACATAGCACTGAATTGATTCGAAACAATTTTATCCTGAATTAAGCTTTATTTTTATTAGCCTCCATTTTTTTATGAAGGCATGTTTTTCTAGCTTCGATATTTTTTTAATTTATGGGGAAGGTGAATACTATCATATTTCACATAAACCTCAGATTGAATGCTAAGAATTACAATGACAAATTTGAAAAGCGAAGGATGTACAATACATAGAATCATTAAAATGAGAATGGAATGATTCACATGCATTTGTCGTTTTATTTTTATTTGGAAGAGGGTAGATGGGTCGACTGATAACTCGAAAGAAAGGTATTATCTTTGTCTGCATTCCCGTGAAAGAATTTTCATTTTTGATTGAAAACTGTAGAAGATACAGAGTGAGCTACTGAAATTTTCAAGGGTTGTCACCCCTGCTCCAGGGGTTGAAATTCGAGATGAGGATGATACTTGATGATGACTGCCATTGATCAGCATGGATCTGTTCCATTTTACCTCACTGAAACTTGAATAGTCTCAGGGAAATAGTCTTCCTTATCTTTCAGTTGTTCACCCTGTATCTTTTACAGTTTTCATTTAAAAATGGAAATTCGTTCAAGGCAATGTAGATAAAAATACCACCTTTCTTCTGAGTCATCATTATTCAAAATGTTCAAGGATTGCAACCCCCGCTTAGGGGGTTGATATTTCAGGCAAGTATTGTACCCCAAAAGATGTCCCCCTTGAAACCAAAATTGACATGTTTTTGCGTTTTGATCAGAAATGAATATCTTGGTAGATATAGCCTCTGTTTAGTTTTCGTTGAAGCATCCTGTATATATATATATATATATATATATATATATATATATATATATATATATATATATATATATATATATATATATATATATCCCATAATTCTCCCTGACAAAAGCTAGCTCAGTTTTCAAATAATAATAATTTAAAACTGAAGTTTGTTACTGATAAAATATTTGCACAATAATTATACTTGTTATGAAAAAGACAATTAACACTCAAAATGATTATAAATAATTCCTAAATATAGGACACATTGCTTCAATCATTGCGAATCAGAAAAGGATAATCCTTGTGCCTAATTCTTTCAACAACAATTTCAGAGCTTCATGAGCCCATATATCTACAAAAATGAACAAAGAAATATAGATACAGAACTGAATCGAAACTGATAACCAACCAGATTCGATTGAAACTAAAATAAAATCTACTAAGAGTTCATTTATGACGTTTTATATGAAAATGAAAATAATTCAAACTGCATTTTTCAAATCCATCAATTTGGATGTGTAAGATCGAGTGTTGGAGAAGATCCACATCTTGATGCCTTTCTTGAATACTTTCAAGGAGGTTGAGCATCTCAATTGTTGACGAAACGTTAAAAGTTCGCGGTGCTAAATATGTGAAGCATCTTCGACCAACAGTTTTCCGTGTTCGGGGAATCATATGAGCATTCTCTGCGTATCTGGTCTTATGATCATGAGGAATTGAGTCTCTCGCATTTCCATTTCTAAAATGATTGCAAAGAATTTTCTCACAGAACAACTGTCTCAAATCCAGGATACGGGTCTCAGAATAAAGTTCGTCAGAAGGGTAAGTATTAGTCTTGGAACATGTAATTTTCAATAATCTTTTTTGAATTACTTCTAATTTTTTCAAATGTGTACTTTCTACTAACAACCCCCTCCCCCACCAACGATTCCATAGCCGGGTATTGACTCTACGAGAGGAGAGTAGAGGACTCTAAGCTGATGTATTTCCAAAAACTTTTACACATCTTGAACAGAGGAAGAAGAGCTCTCAACTTGATAACCAAATAGTCCATTTGTGCGTCCCAGTCTAAGTAAGTATCAATTATTACTCCAAGGTATCTCACTTTATTCACCCTTTTCAATTCAATCACCTCACTCTCCATCTGAATATTCAAACAGTTGCATTCAGGCAGTCCTGTTTTGTAGCTACTATGTGACATAAAGAAATATTTTTTCTACATTAAAGGTGAGAAGCTTTGCTCTCAAGAATTTTAGAAATTTAGAGAAATCTCTTTCCATCTTTTGTTTCAGGTGGAACCAATTAGTGTCTTTATAGAACACTGCGGAATCGTTAGCAAGGGAAAAAATCTCTTCTAATGTTGGTAAGTAAAATATGTCATTAATGAACACACAGAACAAGGCAGGACCCAAAACCGTCTCCTGTGGCACCCCGAACTCAACAATTCTCTCGTCACTCCGGCATTCAATAATCTCTACTACTTGTTTTCTATTATTCAGGTAGCTTTTCATCATTTTATAAGCCGTACCTTGAATTCCAATATTTTCTGAAGTCCCCAAAAGATCACTGTGTGAGATTGAGTCGAAAGCTTTCGACAAATCAACGTATATGCAGATAGAAGGGATACCAGAATCTATTGCATCATATATCTTACTCAATAGTTGAGTCATAGCAGTCTCCGTCGATTATGCAATTCGATATTCACATTGCTTTTCGGACAATAACTTGTATTTATCTAAATAGCCAACAATTCTCACCTTCAACAGCTTCTCGAATATCTTACCGACAACGGAAATAATTGATATGGGTTATAATCACAGGGTTTTGTTTTATCTGCAGCAATTGGTTTGATGATAGCCACCTTGAATATTGTTAGAAATTCTCCCTTTTCCAAGCACAGGTTGAAAATATACTTATATATCAGCTCACTGATATATTTCATCATTTTCTTTATTGCCTCAGGTCTCAATCCATCCTGGCCAGGAGACTTACCATTTTTCAAACCCTTTATTAGTCCTTCAACCTCCTCAGTCGTAGCTTCAATAATGCCAATTGCGTTAACGTGTTGCCTGGCCTTTTTTCGTAGATTTCTTTATTTTAGCTGCCAATTTAGCCCCGACCTCCGAGAAATACTCGCAAAAGTAATTAGCTATATCGTTTTTATTAGTAAATTCTTCGCCAGAATCAGTGATGATACTGTTTATATCATTTTTTTCCGTTCTCCTTCCACCCAATTCATATATACAAGACCACAAACCTCTTACATTATCACTATTTTCTACTATTTTTGATTTAAGGTAATCAGTTTTTGTATTTTTTATTAGCTCATTCAATAAATTCCTATATCTTCTATACTCATTTCGTATGTCTTCATCAGATTGATTACGTTTCAATTTCCTGAACAATTCATTTCTTATAGATACCGATTTCATCAGAGCTTTGGTTATCCATGGCTTCCGTTTTGTGCTTTCCTTCGCTATCTTGATTGTCACCGTGGACAAAGCTATAAAATGATTAAGTTTATCAACAAACATATTCGCCACCTATTCCGGATCAACACAACTATAAACCTGTTCCCAAGTTTCCCTCTCTAGCCTATTCTCAAGTTTAGTTGCAACTGCAGTATGCAGCTTCGTTTCCCTGCATCCTGCTTAGTTGCACTATTGTGGCTGTTGGGGACTGCGTGCATGGCGAGCAGATTTGAGAACTAGCTGTTATTAGGAAGGACAATTCATTGATTTTTACGGATTTTTGAATAATTCTTCTTGTCTCAAGTTAACATATGTAGACTCCGCGCGAAGTTTATCGCGGAAAATATTAGTCTCATCAAATATTTACCAATAGGAGGTTTTATTCTGGAAAAGAGGCCTAGAGCATCAAATCCAGCGGGATTATTTCACTCGTTTCGAACCGTTGATGTGATTCACGGACCGGCGAAAGATGTTCCTCAAGTGTTGGAATTTTTAACGTTCTCACATCTGTTTAGTTATGGTTAGTATCTTTCTCGAAGTCAGGTAGCGGGCTCACCGGTTCGTTCCATAGATGGCGACTCCCGTACGTATGTACGAGATGCGTCTATTCTAGAATCGTTAGGGTACCCCGATGCAGCTGGTTAGGATGCTGAAAAGCGATATGCGACAGTGATGAGCTTTTGATGAGGACGAAACTGCACCCTGCCACTTCGTTTCTCGGTATTCTGCGTAGTTGCACTATTGTGGCTCTTGGGGGCTGCGTGGACGTATTTTAATGTGGTTTCTTCTTTCGTCCGGTTTCTTGTCCGTTGATTCTATTCTAAAGTCGGAGTATAATGCTAAGTAGCACTTACCACTTGCAAAAAGATAACAACAACAACTGAGAGGAATCATGAGTTCTCATAATTTTTTTTTCAATTCATATGCTCAGTTTGAAAGTTAAATATAAAAGCAAAATGGATTTTATTCTTTAGTTTCGTTTGGTGTTAAGCCAAAAAAAACTTATATTCACTAGCGCTATTGTCTGGCTGATTAAGAAACTTTTTGAGAAATCTTTTTATACAATATCGAAACTATGTCAGCCTGTATATCTCAGCTGTATTTTGGTACGTGTAAATCTTTTTTGATATATCCACTTATTGATGAAAATGGGAATATTCTAAAATTCTCTCAAGAAAGACTGGTGAAGTATTATTATTTTTAACGATACCAAAACTTATTTTTTCAACATTTATCTCAAAATCTTCGCTTTCTGAATAGCGCATTAATGAGACGAAAATGTTCGTCAGAAGAATCAAACTCTCAATGCCTTTCTATGTGCGCTTTGGATAACGGAAATGGAAAAATTATCTTCGTTCAGATAAAATTGGGTGAAGTAAAAACGCGGGAAAATCGTGCAAAATTCATGGACGCCGAACGCCGTTGAATATTTTACAGGGTTAATTAAAGTCATTTGAATTTCAATGACTTTCTGTAGTGATTCTATTTTCCCCAATTTTAAGTGTGGATGTTCTCTCTTACCTTGACCCAGGCGATATTTTCATTATTAGTATAATTTCGTCGTGTGGCGTTTTGAACATAATGAAAAATGTTCTAATCAAGTTATGTAGGCCGCGATTCTTGTAATGAAAAGGAATGGTGTTGAATAAAAACAAAGATAATTCTTGCCTTGAGTGAATATACAATATTAAATCATCTTTTCGTCTGAGGAATTTTCACCCTTGAATTATCAATTTGAATAGTAATCAATATTCTCATGAATTTCAAAAAGATATGCGATTTGACTAAGGGAGACATATTTTTCTTGCTAAATAGTGTTGATGTGAATAGAATTGATTTCCAAATTGGATTATGAGAATTATATGTGGTACCCTTAGCTCAATCCCTATTCCATGCCTAGATATAATCTTCAATATTATTCCTTCACATATACGTGAAAGCAAACAACTGCATTGAAAAGAGTTGGGACAAGTTTAACTGTCTTCCGGAACTTAGGATGCCACCTGTCCACCCATAACAAGGGGTCTTGAATGCAAATTGTTTTTGGATAACTTTTGGATCCTCAAACTCTAAGAATATTTTCCAGTACATCGGACGAATTAACTTTATAGGTGATCAATTGAAGAATAAGACCAACGTCTCCTGGCCGATTACTATAGGTTGAATAGAACGCGAGATATGATCGATCCAAAAAAAATTCAAAATGGCGGTAAAGAGTGTCTGGAAATGTTCAAATCCAGTGTTGAGGTCTCGGTCGGAAAACTTTTTGAATGAGCAACAAAAGAAGAAATGCATTTCATTCTGTATAAACGTATCATCTCTAACCTCAAATCAACGTATCTGTTTATTTAGTATATAACGTCATTCGCAATCATACTGTATGATCTCGAAGGCATTCATAAGATTGAAATGACTGGTACTCGAAAGTTTGTAGTGTGTCAGTTCTATATATATATATATATATATATATATCTTACAGGGTATCCCAAGTTGACGTTTTTGTTTTATTAGACGTTTATGTAGAACTAATGATGCTATCGTTCTGAAAATGTGGCAGTGATTCAGCTGGCCCGAACACCTTGTATATTGAGGACTGGTTTGATAAAACTTGTTATTTCAATTAAAAAACACCTAACACATAAGTCTAGCTTGTTTGGTCATGAAATATCCTAGTTTCACTGCATTTTGGAAAAAATTATATATCTCGAGAACGACGTACGCTACCTAAATAATGAAAGGTCTATTGCATACATGAAACCATGCGGGACATAACTCATATCCGACTGAATCTCAGTCAGTATACAGAGTGTTCTTTTTTTTGCCCCACATTTCGAAATGAAGAAACATCGAAAACTATGTTCTTTCAAATTGTAACGTATATCTTTTTTCAATTCACTTGAATCGCCGTATAAAATTGAATGAAGTTCCCTATACATACCCTGTACCTGAGATTTCAAGTTTTCACGTGCATAGACAGTTCCCAGAGGATTTACAAATAACTGTCCTTTTGTTATCGGAAAATTGATGAATTAAGAAGAAAAAAATGCAAAACTTCAGTTATTGTCGAATTTCCAAAGTCAAATTAAAAAAATATCAATAGGAATTAAACTCTTATTTCCTAAATTTCATATTAATTGTACAAAGTGATGACCATTCACTTCTAGACATAGTTCTACTCAAAGCATAACACCCTGTGATGTGGCTTGCCTCAGTACCTCCACCTCCAACTGCATGCAAGCATTTTGCAGTCTATTATGTAAACCATATCTTGAAGTCTCAGGTTCAGAATAAGTTTTAATCTTTCAGTATTCCCCAAAGATGAAAATCGATAAGCGTAAGGTTAGGTGACCTTGGAGGCCACAAAGACGGACCATTCGTTCCAATCCATCTATCTTCAAATATATCAATTAAAATTCGATAATTTTCGTTTGTGCGATGAGCTTTTGCGCTCTATCGAGTTGGTACCAACAACGCCTTGATTCAGCTACTGATAAGGTGTCAACGAAGTCACTTACTACCGTCCTCAAATCTCATATAAAGTTCAACATTTAAGTTTTCATCATACACAAAATACGAAAATATGTTGTCCTTCAAAAGTGCAAACACATTAAAACTAAATTTATTTTGAGGATTTCTTTTTCTCGTAAAGAGAAGAAGGATCTCACATAGTTCTATTCGCCTGCTTGTAGAGTTTGGACCAATGAAAATTCATAAGGGTGCAGTTTATGTTTTTTTAGAATTCAGTAAATACTACTATGAGGTTAACTCATATCATACTCTGCTAGTGCCAATGATGCACGTGGATTAACATCAAAATAAGCTAGAACGGCAATTTCATTGGCTTCATTGTTGACTACAAGCGATGAAAATGATGTTTCATTCTAGACCGTATCAGTCGAAAGGAGATTTGTAACGTATCTCTTGAATTCTTTAGCTGTCATAGACGCATATTTGGATAATTCGTTAAATCTCCTACAAATTCTACTCACACTCCGTCTCTCATCTCCATGAATGAAAAATAAATTAAATATTTGCGTAGCTAGCCATTCTATTCGAATTAATTCCATTGGCAGTTAAAACAATCATAGTTTGTTATCTATGCTCAGGAGCCTATTGATGCTTTAGGATATGTCTATGCACTTGCCGAAATCTAAGCCGCCTTTGCCAACTTCAGGTAGGTACGTAAAATTCGTTTTTTCGCATTACATTGAAAACTTGAAATCTCAGGTACAGATGATTTATGGAGAACAATTGAACAATGAGACAATGAGATTACCGAGTGAAACAGCGAAAAATAAATCGGAAGCAAGCTAGCCTCGTTATAGCCCGAGTATTGAAGTTTTCTGAGCAGAAGTAATGTTGAAGACAGTCTAGTTTCTATAGAATCAATATGCGCTCCTCACGATAAGGTATCATCCAATGTAATGCCCAATAGTTTGACTGTATCTCTAGTCGAGGACCTGTGGTTACTTGTTATAGTTAGTCCCTAGGTCTTTTCTCTGTTTATCTTATGGGGGTGCGCCGTCATCCATATCTCAGCCTGATTAATGGCATTCTCACATACGTTGTTAGCAATTTGAGGGTCTATGTTGGAACAAGACATGGTAGTATCATCCGCAAAGAGAACGCCACCTACTGAATTCAGAAAAGAAGGTAGGTAGTTGATATAAATCAAAGAAAGTAACGGCCAAGTACAGATCCTTGGGGTACACCTATTGTAATAGGCAGGAAATCAGAGGTAGCGCCCTCCATGCAAACGCACATATACCTGTCTCCCAAGTAAGAGCACAATAGTTGCAATAGCACATCCCTTAAACAATAGCGATAAGAGTTACTCAAGAGTATAGAGCGCATCACAAGGTTAAATGCCTTGGTCAGATCTAACAGACGCAGTGCAGCCTGATCACCCCTCTCCGAAGTATTAACAACCCTGGAAATGAGTTTAGAGATAGCTCCAATCTTCGACTTTCCTGGTCTAAAATCAAATTGCGAAGGTGACAGTATTTCATATTTTTCAAGAAACTTCGACAACCTATCCTTTAGAATTGATTCCAACAATTTGCATAAAATGGAAATTGTAGAGATCGGCCTGTAGTTACCGGCATTGTCAGGGCCACCCTTTTGGAAAACAGGCCACACTTTGCTCAACTTGAAACCTCTAGGAAAGATTCCAAGTTTGAAACAGGAGTTGAAAAGATCGCACAGTGGAGGTGCAATTATATCAGAGGTACTTTTCAGAATCTTGCTGTTCAAAACGTATACGTCGAATTATGACGAGTACTTATATAGGATTTAACCTCGTCTATATTCGTGAGATTTGGAAAAATAGATGTAGTGCTAATCTGACACAACGAATTTCGTCCAATTGATTGGCATCTAAAGGAGATACCAAGTCTTTGGATATTTTTGCCCCTACTGTGGAGAAATACTTATGAAAATCACTTGCTGTGAGGTTGGTTATAATTTTTTTTAGGTTGACTAGTTTCGCTGTTAATAGACCCCAGGAGTCTGGCCAAATTTGTTGATTTAGCCAAAGAGTTCTGTCGGGCTTGAAGCTAAGTACAGTTAATTTATTCTCCATAATTTTTGCGGTACTCTGGCATACTATTTTCGAGTGTTTGATCACCTGACACGTCACATATGGTTTTTATAGTTGAAATGTTTCTCTGCATTTCATTAAGTTCACTGGAAAACCAATTGAACGGTTGCTGTTTGGACTTACACTTTTTCAGAGGAAAGATCTCCTGCACTAGATCTGAGTAAATTTGTGTTATTTATTCAGCGGCATTTTCAGGGTCAAGGTAATTGATCTGTGACCAGTCAACGTTTTTGAGTCTAGATCGCAGGCTAAGCAAACCCCCCTAACAAATTTTACGATTGACGAATATATCTGGCGATCTTTCCATTTCCATTTGCAGTAGGCTGAAAATCTGCGCCTGACTCACAGTTCATTCGAATTTCCACTAATTAAATAGAACACTCTGGTATTTAAACTCAAAATGACGTGAAAACTATTTCCAAAGGTTATTTTCATTTACTTTTGGTGAAAATTGTGAGGAGAGTTTCGATCCTTAGTTTATATTACGGATTGTCGCCCCACACTTAAGTCCATTCAAAAAAAGCGCGCCTTCACATGTAAATCATATTTTTACTCAAAGAAGGTTGTGATCTTGAGAAAATTTCAAGTGATAAAAATAATTTAAAACTGAGAGACCTTTTCAATAAATATTCTCACAAAGAGCAGAGGTGCACTACACTATGATTTCGATGGAGTCTATTATAGCATGACTGTTAAAACAATTTCACCCTGTATATTTTCGCAACAACTGGACACATTTAATGAATCGATAAGTAAAAAATATTCAGAAACGTGAAAAACAATCTGATCTCAAGAACGGGATATATGGACACATTTAATGAATCGATGAGTAAAAAATATTCAGAAACGTGAAAAACAATATGATCTCAAGAAAGGGATATATGCTATGGGTAATATCATCATGGTTCTGATGAGGAATTTCGTGTAGAAATTATTGACTGCATACCAGAAAAAATCGAAACGATTTCATTTGGTTGTGAAGGAGATTAGAGATTCACTGAAAGAACATTTTTGAATTATTTTCTTTTATACGACCAGAATTTGTGTTTTCTGCTAGGAGTTTTAGAAACTCCTATACCTATTGCTTACACCAATCAATCTTGATATTGAAATCGATTTTCTAGGAGTATATACTGATCAGAAATCTAAAATCAATAGAATATTAAATTGATGTTAATTTTTTACGAAAGTTGAAGTAGAAGGTTGAAGCATCTTTTATTTCATTAATAATCGTGCAAACAATCAGAACGTGCAGAAACTGTTTAATGCAAAATACTAATTTTTGAAGTGAGTATTAAAAGTTTGACATTATTTCAATCCCTCGCTACGTGAGGTTATTCTATTATTAACATAAAGGGAATATACCCTTTCATCTAAATTCAAAAATTCTACGTGCAGACTTTCGTAAGTCAATAATACTCTGAAAGATTAAGCAAAGAGGTCTCCTGAATGTGTGTAACCATATGTGGGAAGTTCCTTCTATGAACCTGCATCCTCTTATTTGAACGAGAGGGATTTCCTTCCTGGAGCTATAAACTAACTTAGTAACCCAGATCGGATTACATAACGACTTGCAGCATCTCTTGAAGACTGGGTATTAAGTCGAGTGCAATCCAGACGAAGTTCCTCCCATGTACGCACGTCATGTTTTACGACCTTCGTCTAGCAAACGAAATTCCAGATGTTATAGGTTACCCAACAAATCGCATTGGGATAGTTTTCATTGATCACAAATAATAATTGAACTTGAACCCGTTCGCCCTTATCGCATTTGAACTCGGGCTCCCTCAAGACCTTTTATGACACATGTGGAAGCTGGATCACTCGAGTAATCAGTAGAGTGGAGAAAAATAAATACGTCTGAAATCCGGATTTGATTCTTAGACACTTCAGAGGGTTTACCATTCGGTTTGGAGAAACTGATAGAAATCGATATTAGGGTACGGGGCCATTTCGGACATTTCGAATGCAAGCAGGAATATTTCTCAGAATTATCGTTGGAAATATGTGAAATTTTAACATCTCAGACCGGAAGGTACCAGTAGAGAAATATCAAAATTCAGAATAAAATCTCAATTAACATTGAAGTAAAGATAATGGGAATTGGAATATAGTAAAGCAGTTAATTCGTAGAAATCAATAGGTTGAGAGTCTTTTTAAATTAGTTATAGTCCATTGAAATGTGAAATGATCAATAGAAGCTCAAGCCCAAGTTTGTGGGGTTGTGGGGCCCTTGTCACCCGTCCGCCATCTTGGAAAAAGGGGTTAAATACCTTTTTTGCGATATCTCAGAAACTGTACGTCCTACAAAAAATTTGCAGGGACATAATTTGTAGCAAATCGCTTTGTTTAGAAATATGATATATAAATATTTGCCCTAAATTCAAAATTAAGGAGTTATAAGCAAAAAAGTGAGAAAATTTCTATAAAATTTTTTTTCTTTATAACTTTGTTCTATAGAATTTAGAAAAATCTTACCTCAGACCAATTTTGTAGATGGCCTTTTGAGGAAAATTTTCCCCTTCAACTTTTTTAATTTAATTCATTCAAAACGCTGTTATAGCGCTTAAAATTTGACGGGGTTCGTCAATGCTCGTGAGAATCCGGTCAAAACAAAATGTTTTCAGTTATAAGCAAGAAAATGAGGAAATTTCTATAAAAATTTTCTTTTTTGCTCTTCAACTTTTTTCATACATTTGACAAAAATATTACCTCAATTTTGTAGATGGTCTTTTGAGGAAAATTTTTCTCTTTAATTTTTTTAATTTCATTCATTTGAAACACTGTTACACCGCTCCAAATTTGACCGGGTTCGTCAATGCTGGTGAGAATTCGGTCAAAACAAAATGTTAAACTCAGTTTTATGATCTTTTTTTTTGTTGTTGATACATTCTCAAATATTTTCATTAAATCCCTACCTACAACTTCACTTATTCATTGCTAACTCTTTTCCCCGCCTCCTATGAGGTAGAGTCTGTAGGCGCGTTTTTTTTACGTTGTATCCCTAGTACTCCACAGACATCTTGTCGATGACATAATCATATTGTCAATCAGTTATTAGCTAGCTATTCTATTCTACTTTTTTCGGTGGTCCAGGCTCAGAATGTTCTTCAACGTCGAATGTTTCAATGTGAATGTGAAGGTTTTGGGAATGAAAGGAGTTAAAATCGGAGTAATTCTGTAGAGCATTTGAGGACTGTTTTTCTGCAGCCACACATGCTTCCACAATTTTCTTTGCATCTGAAGAAAATAATTTCATGAGATCGGGGGTGCTGGAGGCTTCGAAGCTTGTATTGGCATCCAAATGTTTGCTTGCTTTTTCCAGCTCCAATCTTCAGGATTTTGCTATCTTCCAAGCCACGGCTTGACCTGGATATATACTCAGAGACTGTGAAAACGGGCTGCTGTGGGAGGCAGAAAAGATAAACTGAATGGATTTTAAGTCACTTTCTTGGCACATCGTTCGTATCGCATGCCGTCTAATGAGCCGTCTTTATTACCGCTGTATAAAGCTACGAAAAAACGTTCGCCAACAAAAGTGAGCAAAGATGGATCGACTTTCTCACTCAGGAATAGTGTGGTACCACCAGATAATTCAGGATGTTTCTCCATAATTTTTATAAATTTTAGTTTCTCCATATTATAGGCAGCTGATTTTGCATCACATCCTGAGAAAGCATGAAGAAACAGCAAATTCTGTGCTATAAGATCCCCATACATAAAACTTGAAGGGCTATATAACTGACCAGGTGTGCGCCCATTTAAAGGTTTTGAAAAGTAAATATTGGAGTGTCTTCAACCTAATGCCGTGGGCAAAACAAGAATGCCAATGTCCTCTGCCACAATAATCACAGAATCATGAGAATGGGATGCATTAAGCGCAGCAGAGACGATGATTGAATCTGCATCTGATCCAAATGTTCGATAATTTGCTGAATTCATGTTCAATAATTTGCTAAGTTCTATAGTAAGGAAAACAGTTAGCAATGAATAGGTAAAGTTGTAGTTAGGGATTTAACAAAAATTTTTGAGAATTTATTTACAACAAAAAAATGATCATGAAACTAACTTACACATTGTGTTTTAACCGGATTCTCATGAGCATTGACGAACCGGGTTAACTCTGGAGCGCTGTAACAGTGTTTTAAATGGATGAAATGAAAAAAAAAATAAAGAGAAAAATTTTCCTCAAAAGACCATCTACAAGATTGGTTTGAAGTAATTTTTTTGTAAAATGTATAAAAAAATTTTTATAGAAATATTCTCACTGTTTTGCTTATAACTTCTTTTATTTTGAATTAGGGGCAAAAAGTTATATGACAATATTTGTAGACAAAGCGATTTGCTTTGCTTCAAATTATGTCCTCACAAATTTTCTGTAGGACAGACAGTTAAGCTTCTATTGACCCCCATGTCCCAAAAATAAAGTTATGTCCTCTAAAAAATGCAATATTTGGCCTTTCAATTGTAACATTTCAATGGACTGTCAGTAAATTTAAGGGATGCTGGTGTCGACAGCGTGATACGTGCACTAGAGGAACTTCACTGTTCAATATGTTCTTTGGAGAATCTAACTCCTGGTTTACTGTAGTAAATTGCTTCATAGTTACCAGCACCTTGCAGTTGCTAGAAGTATTAATGGACTGCTAACTTTGCCTCTAAAATACCATTTTCGTATCCGTTACTTGGAAGGGTCAAGTCCTTTTTAGCTGTTTGTGGGCCAATGCAAAGTTTTTATAACTTATATATATAAAACAATTCAGTAGAAGTTAAACAATAATATAACAACAAAACTACAGTTAGAAAATTTTTTCCTATAGGTAATCTCATTATAAGATATTGCTTCTCGCCAAATTATATGTTTCCAGGTCAACAAGAAGTATTCTGTAGGTTTCGATTTTCTTGCAAGTGTTTAGCTTAAAGTTCAATTTTTTTCGCAGCTTCAAAAGATTATTACCGACCTCACTGTCAATCCCAACTCTATACCTATACGCGTTCTTGAGAACTTAGAAACAGTATGCTGAAAATGAGACACTAAGTCTTTGTTCAAATAACTGAACAAACTAGACTGATGAAGTTGGTCCTGGATCAGGTACAAAATTTTCATAATACAGATGATGAAATGAGAAAATATTTGGGATAGCATCCAAATACTTAAAAAAACTTATCAGCTAGTTCTACTGCTGATGTTCGATTCCTTATAGGAACAGATGCTTCTCTGAAGTTTGGCATCTCCAGAGTTTGAAAGAACTCTAGTTTAAAATAGGACCCTAGAGGTGAAGTTGACTTTCAGAGTCAGTGTGTTTGAAAGATCAATCTACCACATTTTGGCTTCCTCTAAAATGTAACAGATACTAAAATACTGTACTCCACTCACTCAACCTTCAGAATTTCGCTACCTAAGTTGACATTATCAGGAGATGATAATATACTAAACCTTATTCCACATGGCTCTATCATTTAAACTTTATCTATCCCTGCTACTGGATACTTTCGATCTGATTGGTCGAGCACCCTATTAGTGGACGTGTTTTACCTTACAAATTGTAGAGTACACTGAACGGAATAGAGCCTTCGTCCTTGTTTAGCGGATGTTTCATTATATGGATAATTTCAAAAGCCGCTCAATGCTTTTAAAATTAATGATTACTTGCGTTTTCAACATTTTTCATCAATTGTTAATATCAAAATATATTCTATGGTTTAAATCATGTTAAGCAACGCTAGACTTTACAGTTCATCTAACAGACTTCTTTTCGCAATCTTTACAATTTATTTCATTAAATTGGAATTTTGGGTTTGGTCATCGTGGCGATCAAACAGTTTTTCAATAGATTTGAGGAGAGGGTAATAACAAATTCAGTACCAATTTTTAGTGACTGGGGCTTTTCTATAAACATTATTACTGAATCTTTTCTTGATAGACAAGGGTGTCAAGAGCATAAGTTCAAAAATAGTGTTATCGATAAGGATTGGGTGTATTCCATGCTTAAACGTCATAATGATTTAGTGGCATAGAAAAAATCTTCTTATATGAAACGATGCCGAGTAAATATCTCACCGAGTGTTATTCATGACTATTTCGAAAATCTCAAGGAAAGCTTTGATTATTTATTCATAGACCTATTTACCTATGATGAAACTAATATGGCCGAAAAATCTGGAAAAAACGATGCTTATATCTTCGTAGCATAAAATATCCAGAGAATATAATAAATCATTCAACATCTGCGATCTCTATTATGTTTTGTGGATCGGCTGGCGGTACACTCCTTCCTTCCTATATTATATACAAATCAGATCATTTATGGGAAACGGAAAATGAACCATTGTGCAAAGATCGTTGGTGTGCTTCTGAAGCAATGTATAATCAAGAAGCGAATGTATAAAGGCTAGTTGCTTTACGGTTTGGCATACTGTCTTATTTTCACCACATGCATCGAGATTGCCATGAGAAAAATGTGCTTATCGGCTATACCATAATATTTTGTCCCACCTTACTGAATAAGTTTGAACCCTTTGTCAACAAAATGATATTTATTTCATTTATTATCCATCAAACTCCACTCTCTTGACACAAGCTCTAGATATATCAATTTTGAAGTCTGCATAGAGGTCAGTTTTATCGAAAGGGTGTGGAGGTAGGGGATGGCAAGATGTACTCTTTTTAAAAAGAGGATTTTCCACAAATATTAAAAAATTTAATGAATAAGCCTGGAACTAAAGCAGGGAATTGATCCAGACATTAACAATAAAGAATTTCTAGTTGAATATAGAAATAATTCGCTAACTTATTTGAAAAAAAACAATATAATAGCACTTCAATTCGAACAATTCAAAAGAAGAACTATTCAACTTCTCAAGGATATTTTCCAAGTTGGCTTTTTTGGTATTGAAAATATATTATCAACATACCTGTCCGACAAACCAGGAAAATATTCTAAACTTTGACATATAGTTGAATCAAATTTACTCACAAATATGTTGGTAGTAGAAGGCGATAAATAATTTCCCATGGTTGCGCCTTCGTATTGTTTATAAAATTGATTTTTATAGGGAAAATAATTTTAGTCCGTGCAGTGTACTCTACAAGTTGTTAGGTTAAACACGCCTACTGATAGCATGTTCATCCAATCAGATCGAAAGTGTCTAGTAGCAGGAATAGATTAAGTATAAATCATAAAGCCATGGTTTGTCGAAAGCATGTAGTAGTGATAGATATAGTTTGGTCAAGTAGTGTACAGTGTGAAGTGTGATACATCGTCAATTGTTCCAATACCCAACCTACATAAAAGATATGTATAAAATCTTTCCTCAAATATGACAGCCTCACCTAATTTTGAGCAAGAAAACGAACAAACATCATTTCGTCAACATGACATTATCCCTTTCTGTCAGGGAAGTGAATTGGCTACTCATCGAGGAAATTCATGTTTCTTTATACTTAATAACAGAAAACAAGTATTATTTTTGAGGAATTCTACTGAATAATTGTGATTCGTAACACGTATATATATATATATATATATATATATATATATATATATATATATATATATATATATATATATATATATATATATATATATATATATATATATATATATATATATATATATATATATATATATAAACAAATTTTACTGGGAAATCGGGGTTAAGAGAACGGAAAGTGTTTGAGGTTAAAACTTATAATTTGCAGAGTGTTTTACGCGTTTCGGCACAGGACCATCATCATCTGCACAATTGTTATCTTACACATTCTCTCTTTACATCCTGTAGTAAAATGTAGTAGATAAAAAGAGAGAATGTGTAAAACAATAATTGTGCAGAGATGAATGTTTTCTGATGATGGCCCTGTGCCGAAACGCACAGGGCCATCATCTATATATATATATATATATATATATATATATATATATATATATATATATATATATATATATATATATATATATATATATATATATATATATATATATATCTAAATATTTATTTTTATAATTTACCTTTCCATTCGATACATTCGTATCTACTGATTTGAATGGCTCTACAAGGAAAACAGTAGAATCCTCCTCTGTCCGTCTAAAGTTCATGAGTGTTTTTTACCTGATGAATGGGGTGTTTCTACTAATTTGCTACTGTACTCATTAAACCCAAGAATTTCATATAAGACCCTTTTCGCTACAGTGCGTGACATTGGGTTTTAACGTTCATGAATTTTATTGACCCAATTAACCGATTTCGCCATTCCTTGGGGACGAAAACCATTTCGTCAATCCTCAAATGAAGATTCAAGTTCAAGTTCAACGAGCTGTTCTAAATAGATCACTCTTTATTGCTGCTCGGATTCTACTGTTAATACATATCCACTTTGGCCAGAGGACATCGTGAAAGTGAATGGCAAGGAAGAATTGGGCACTCTCCCTTTTGGCATTGAGACGAGGTTATATTTTTTCATGAAGAGTAAGCGTGAAAGCTTTAGCCTATTGGTTTCATGACGTTTATCCTTAGAGATTGAACTATTGTTGTGGTGGTTACTTTGTAAGGCAAATTGATTTACCAGACATTCAAAATCTGCATTGCTCCTCATTCTCTTGAATAAAAAATTACCTTATGAATCACTAATCACGAAATGATTCTTTTCGCATTTTATTTATCCCAATCAAGACTGGTTTTGACCCATAGCCCATTTTGAAGTGGAAATCTATAATATACTGTTGAAGAATGCATACATATCCATAATCTCAAGACATTCGAAAGAAATTTTAATTGAGGGTAAATAATTCGAAAAAAAAATAGAAAGGTTTTGATTGAGGTGGTCGTTACTTGATGAAAATTGATATAAAATTTTCAATTCAATCAACGTCGTTCAAATTTTCACTATATTCTCAAACTTATGAGATTTCGCTACACTGCGGCAAATCAGATAATTCCACATTTAAAAGGATGATATGCATTACACAGTGAAAGTGGGTACGGTCCAATGAGAAGAAAATCCAAGAAAGGTTGCTTCTCGGAAGAATTGGAAATATTAAGTAATAGTGACTAATTTGGGAGTAACTGACAATTAATTAAAATTAAATAAATTTACGAAACTTTTAATTTATTGATTTCCAATGCTTCCCATAGGTTCAGTCTGAATATATAATTTTTATTATGTGAAATATCGAATTTGTTATTAGTAGCATGGTTTTGTTATAGACGATGATTTGTATAGTGAGAATCTGATTTTTTGTTTGTTGAAACTGATTTTGTCTACTGATAATCTAATATTGAGAATTCTGAAAGCTCTACTGATATAAATTTTATCACAACTTACACAAGATAGTTTATAAACACCTGAATTGTTTCCTTTATGGATTTTACATTTACCGTTAGATATAATAAAAACTGTAAATAATAAGTTAATAATAATTTCGATATTTTACATAATGACTATAAAAGATTGGCACTGAACCAATGGAAAGCATTCAGAATCAATAAAAAGAAAAATTCTGGAACTTTTCTTTATAGTCACGAATTTAGGCCTAAATTCGTCACCATTACTTTGTAGTTCTCAAAAGAGGCAATCCTGTTTGAATTTTCTTCCTATTGCGGTAAGAACCTGATTTTACCACCATTCTGATATATAAGCCGAATCATCCTTTTGAATGTACTACTTATCTAATAAAGCCACACTGTGGTGAAACGCGTCATATGTTTGTGCATACAGGGTGCTCCAACGAAAACTAAACAGAGGCTATATCTACCAAGATATTCATCCCCCTGAGCGGGGGTTGCAATCCTTGAACGTTTTGAATAGGGAAGATGGGTCGAGTGATGACTCAAAAGTTAGGTGGCATCTTTGTCTACCTTTCCTTGAACGAATTTTCATTTTCAATTGAAAACTGTAGAAGATACAGGGTGAGCAACTGAAAGATAGGGAAGACTATTTCCCTGAGACTATTCAAGTTTCAGTGAGGTAAAATGGAAAAGATCCATGCTGACCAATGGCAGTCATCATCAAGTACCATCCACATCTCGAATTTCAACCCCTGGAGCAGGGGTGACAACCCTTGAAAATTTGGAAGAGGGTAGATGGGTCGAGTGATATCTCGAAAGAAAGGTATTATCTTTGTCTGCATTCCCGTGAAAGAATTTTCATTTTTGATTGAAAACTGTAGAAGATACAGCGCGAGCCACTGAAAAATAGAGAAGACTATCGCCCCAAGACTATTGCAGTATTAGTGCGAAAAACTAGAATAGATTCATTTTAGATCAAAAGCTGACATCTTCCGAAATCACCCTCATCTCGAATTTCAACCCCTAGAGCAGGGGTAATATTTCGATCCAGTGATACCTTTCAAGTAAAGGATTTCGATTGCCTTCATGACTGCACGCAATAATTCTATTCTTATTGAGTTCCATAGGAGTCTTCCTTATCTTTCAGTTGCTCACCCTGTATCTTTTACAGTTTTCAATTAAAAATGGAATTTTGTTCACGGGGATGAAGACATAAATAATACCTTTCTTTTGATTCATCACTCGACCCATCTTCCCTATTCAAAATGTTCAAGGATTGCAACCGCCGCTTAGGGGGTTGATATTGCAGATAAGGTTTGTACCCCAAAAGATGTCTCCCTTGAGACAAAAATTGACCTGTTTTTGCGTTTTGATCAGAAGTGAATATCTTGGTAGATATAGCCTCTTAGTTTTCGTTGAAGCACCCTGTATAGTAACAATTGGAACGTCATTGTTTGAAACATTGAAAAATAATTTCCAGCAATACTGGAAATTATGGGTAGATTCGAAAATGGTAAATGGTATATTTCCTTCCAGGAAAACTGGCAGGTTATAATAGATACCCATGTTTGACATTTTGCGGGACAGCCAAAACAAAAACAACCATAGGATTGAAAAGGTGTGGCCAATAAAGGTATAAGGGGAATGAAATAACAGAGTCTCCTTATTCAGAATATTGTGCAATTTATAGTTCTGATACAAAACATATTAAAAAAAGAACGAATTCTCCAAATGCTAAAATAGCCGAATATAATGAAGAACTTAACTAATTGGGAGATTGCTTGGGGCTCGAATAACAGCTCTGCACCTTTTCTGTTTGCACCAAATCCAGTGATCAAGCTCCTCTTAGGGAATGTTATTCTAGCTATCTGGTAAGCATAATTGTCACTTGTTTTCAAAATGGTTGTAATTTAGTAAAATTTGTTGTTGGAGAATATTCCATGTTTGTTTTTTGGAATTTGTTTTGGAAGATTGCACCAGCCATTTCTGAACATTCTCGTTAAGAAAATTCTTTGATGATCTTGCGGTGTGAGGACGAGCACTATCATGCATAAACATTAAATTTCAGCCAAAATTTTCATCCTCTCTAACAACAACAATCTGAAGAAATTTATAACATTCGTTGGCAGTGAAGAAACGTTCTAATAAAAAGAAAGGTGTTCTCCGACTAATGGTATCATGGCTGTATCGCCTCTATAATTTTGAACCACCAGTGCATTTGTGAGCCTGGCTCTCTTTCCTGGAGATCCCCATATCGATGATCACGATGGAAATCGAATCTCGACTCATTGGCGAAGAGCATGTAAGTCCACTGTTCATTGCCCCATGGGGAGGATTTTGTTCAACGCCTCTGCTTAGGATTTGACACTGCCAAGATTTTCGATTGAATAAATTGGCTTTTCTCAATCTTCTAAAGATGGTTTGCTGCTAAAATCCCAACCCATGTGTCTGCTGAAACCAGCCATTCAGCTCTGAAGCAGTTGACGAACGATTCTTTTGGGCTGCCAATCGTGCAAAATGATCTATCGTAGGTGCGGTGAGTCGTGATCATTCAGTTTTACGATATCTAGTCCAATGCCACGAAATGACACATTGATTGAACCCTACAGCTTTGTCGGCTAGGGATTGGAAAATGTTTGCCTGTAATTTATAATATTCGCAAAAATGACACCTAGACATGATTAAGGAGCTCTGAAATACTTGAAACACTACCACCAGATTTCCTACACGCAAGTTGAGAACCAAGTTGAAACGGAAATAACCGATCGTTTTCTTTATGACTTTTTTCCTAATATTCGATATAATATAACAATGATAGTGTTTTTTTCAGCACCTGAATTATCCATATATTCATCATCTGCAAAGTAGACAAAAAAGCTCCAAATATTTGTGAATAAATGCCTGTGCAACATCTTGAATGTATATTGGCCTAATAAAGTCTCTGATGAAGAACTTTGGAAGATTTGTTAACAAGATCCCATAAATAAGATAATTAAAAAATGAGAATGGGAGCTGTAGAGGACACACGGAGAGAACTGACAGCATTCCTCAAGAAGCTTTTGGCTGAAATTCGCAAAGCAAAAGAAAACAAGGAAGACCAAGAAACACATGGAACAGAACAGTCCTTAAAGAAATGGAAGATCATGGTCTAAGATCAAACTTTCAACAAGTACACAGTCCGATGGAAATTTTCTGTTGAGACTGTACGTCCACCACGGGATCAAGGGAAGAAGAGAATGTGAATTTAATATACTTACATTATGGACATGTGTATATTACCCATCACTATATTATACTGTGTAATCCAAGAGAAATTTGACACCACCTCTAATTCTGGAAAGAGTGATTCTAGCGTTAAACATCGACCGTTTTAAGGATAATCGGTAGTATGTGAGATCTACGTCTCACAATGAGCATCTTCCAACTCAAAATTCAATGTAGGAGAAGGAGGTCAAATCGCATTTAAAGAGGCCTGTCGATTATTTCTCAAACGAGATCAGTGTACCATAGAGGGCTATGCTCTTTGTGAGTTTGATTTGAAAAAAAGCCTTTATGATGACGAATTCTTTCCACTCACATTAACAACCATCAAATTGAACTGAAAACTGTACTACTATTTTAGTTAAAATATCGGTAGTCTTTTTGGAAAGAGCATAGTTCCTTGTGAGGTCGATAAACATAATCGACAGTTTACCTTACCAGAGCACAAGGGCGTTACTAGAAATATTCAGAAATTACAGAAACATTCACACTTGGTACTTACTATATATATATATATATATATATATATATATATATATATCAATTGCTGTTCGTTAGTCTCGCAAAAACTCGAGAATGGCTGAACGAATTAATCTTATCTAGGTCTTGAAATGTTCGTGAAGGTCTAGGGAAGGTTTAAAAGGCGAGAAAAATTCGAATAACTGCCGGAAAACCATAAAAATAACCTTTTTTCATTCCCCAAATGTTTTCTAAATAAAATGGAGAGTCAGTTTGAACTTTATTGCTATTAAATAAAGTTCATATTAAATTATAATCACTCACTGTTGTCTCAGCAATGTAGGTGTGTTCCTAACGTTAAAGAGTCAATTTGCAATTTATTACCGCTGCACAAAGTTTAAATTCAATCATATCTATCAAATTAGTCTTCGCGTGGGCGTTGGATGATCTAATGTCGCGTTCCGAAGCTGAACAAAAGTGACAAAATTGCATAGTCAGAAAATATAATAGATCATTAGTAGTACTCATTTTCAATTTGGTCCGCTTTGCGAACTACAGTTGTTAAAGATGTAACAAATTAAATTTCTGAATGCAACCATAATATTTGACATTAGATTTTCAATCCATCCTGTCGCATTCCAGAACACGGAAAAAAGTATTACGATATCTATGAGTGCATTCTTCTATCTTTGTGAGTGAAGATTGCCGCTACCTGTGCGAGAACTTTCCTCATTTTGTGATCCTTTGTGATAGTGACATTCCAAGTAATGTGCTCTTTTTATGTTGATATTCAGTGATAGTGACACTGTACTGCTAAGTTAGGGCGAAATACTTTGATTTATTACAATTTACGATGCCGAGGAGAAGAAGACTTGACTTAGGTCCTCGCAGTCAATCAAATGTGCGAAGTCTATTGGGATGGTAGTTGGCCTATTGACGGGATATAAACTCAAAAAACACCTACAAGTCATGAGACTATCGAAAACCACACGGTGCCGTGATTGCCTAGAAAATAATGAAACAACGGAACACATACCCTCCTAATGTCCCGCTCATAAGGTGACCAGACTGAACACCTAACCTTGGGCACTGAAACACTCCGCGCCAAAATGATCCAGGAGGCCAGCTATAACAGCCTTGCAAGCTGAATAAAGAAGTTTTTCCAAGACACAAAACAAAATAATACAGCACGGCAAGCACAATTGGCCAAACGGCCTGAGTGCTGCCCATAAAGGCGCCGTGCAAGAAGAAGAAGAAGAAATAAATGGTGAATCTACTGGCAAAGTAATATTACCACAATTGGTATCACCACCAGATCCTTTACGCCCTTAACTTTCTGGGATTGGAAATGATACTGAGCACTTGGCCAACATTCAGAAATATAACAACTGTTTTCAGATTACATCGTTTGGCGCTACAAATATTATACAGGACTATTTCATGCCCACTTTGAAAGTAATATACCATAATACACACTTGTGTTTTTCTGACACACACCAAAATTATAGATATAAGCATTTATTGTAAATATGATAATCCTCTCTTTTACAAAGAACATATACATATATATATATATATATATATATATATATATATATATATATATATATATATATATATATATATATATATATATATATATATATATATATATATATATATATATATATATATATATATATATATATATATATATATATATATATATATATATATATATATATATATATATATATATATATATATATATATATATATATATATATATATATATATATATATATATAATATTTTTTATAATATTCAAGTTTATATTATAATATATATCGGAAATAATTATTGTATATATCTTTAAAAATTACAGATACAAGGACAAATTTATCACTTACTGCGGGCGCTCTTACCAATACCAGATGCGTATCATCAATTTTCACAAATTTATTTTAAGTGCAACTCAGATGCTGACGTTGATAAGCGTTGTGCACACAATCCAACAATGAAGAGAACCATTGTCTAAGAATTACGAATGTTTCTTCATGAGAACAACAATTTAGTCAACATGTTCAAAATATCATTGGATCTTATTAATTACGGATTTCTTTTGTTTGCTTTAAGTTTATTATATACAACAGTTTGGGATTAAAGTAATTAGTCTGTAATGGTTATTTTGTTAACTTAACATATATCTAAATGTTTGGCTTTCTTACGAAGATTTTTACCTTACGAGGAACATATCCTCGAGAAGGCTTTTGAATATATTCATTAGGTTTGCGACAATGTTGAAGTAAAGTTCGTTGGGTAATTTTTATATCATTCTAATATCTTAAGTATTCAATGTTCCACTTTAATGAAAGACCTTTTAGGTAGTTTAAGTATAGATTGATATCTTGATAGTCACAAAGATTGTTTCAAATTGAATGACTGATTTATTATATTAGCTTTCCTTGGAGCATTGTTCCTTTCGAAGTCGTTTGAACTAGTTTAATGAAACTTAAGTTTTATAGATAAGCATAAACTGTGCAATGGCAGAGAAAACTTCCTTTGATATATTATGAAATGCAAAACTGAGTGATGATTCCAAGTTTTTATTAATCCTGTAAATGAAAGAATACTGGCAGTAAAATTGCTATCGTGGTCGTCCATGTTCAACCCACTTGGTGTTAAGTATTCTGGTGATAGAATGCAAGAAGAAGAATAAAGGGATAATGTTTTGGCTTTCTTGAAACTCTGTACAGAAACACACTCTGCCCTATTTTCTTTCCTTTAATAACAACTCTTTGAAAGACCTTCAGCCACCTTGTGCAATGATTCATCATAAGGTAATGATTCTTCTAAACAGTTGCTATAAGTTTTCAGGACGTGTGGTATAATCTTTGGACTTGAGATTGTCCTATAAATGGAAATCTATAGTATTCAACTCAGGTAATCTGCTGGCCACTAGACAACAAAACGTATTTTAGCAGAGTTTCGAAAATCCAGAGTCCATATTTCCAATGATGAATTTCAAGTAGTGAGATGCTTTGGAAGGGGTTGATGTTAAATGCTCTGAATAAGTCTTGACTGTCTGAAAAATATCAGTATGACAGAACGTTATGATTACGTGCACTCTCTAAGACCAATTTCTGAAAATATGATTATCTTCGAGAATGTCTGAGATGAAAAGGATCCTTTCTATCTTGGGAGGGAATGTATTTCATCGTAAGTTTGTACTTATATTGATTGATGTCGAGTCTTGCAAAAACTCGACCAAAAGCTATTCATTAGGAGGTTGTCTAATTTCTTTAGGCTAAATTAAAAAATGCGACAGTAAGGGGGCATATTGTTTATCTCTAGTGAAAGCTACGAAATATTTTCTAATCAAGGAATGAATAACGATGCTATCGGAAAAGTCTATACACTTGCTTTAATGAACTTCCATAAAAAATCTTTCAGCAAAATTAGAAACGATTTTTAAGTATTGTGGACATTAATAAGGAATTAATATATTTTATGGTTGATTTTATTGATGTGTTGTTATACAAATGAATTTTTCGTAAGATCTTGAAAAGAAAACTACAAAAGAATAGTTGTTTGATTCAGAAATAATATTATTAGATAATAATAGTCAGAAATCTCCATATGGTGTCACGAGTTCATCAATTGACGTTCCCCTGGTGATGAATCCGAAAAGATTTCAAGATATGAGAGATACCAGAGAAAACATTTCTGGGTTGGACGAAAAAAAGAACTGGATCACGCATGTTGTATCGAGGTATTGATAAAGCAATAAGCTGAAGTCATGGAAGATTAAACGGTTGCTCCCTAGCCAATTCAATAGCGTAGTAGTATTTATAAATACGGCTTTTCTATAGCAGTATAGAAGATAACGAAAAACCAGCACATCTCTCATATTCTTGAGAAAATCATAATATGGTTGCAGGTACGAATGGGCGTTTCTTAGAGGGGATAGAAATGCGAAGCATTTCGCGAAGAGTTTGAGAACATTTTTATGCAACACCTGGAACGTTGGGAATACATTCTGTCAAGAAAGTACCGAGAATTGATTATCTGCTTAGAACGCAACTTTTTCGATACTGACGCAGAATTTGAACGCGAACTGTCGTTTAATTTGTTTACAGTGCTCGTTTTTGTCAGTTCCATAAGAGTGTTTTGCGATTTTTACAGTGGATAGAAATATCGAAGAAAGAATTTGTTTCAAATTTTGTATTGCACGAGTGATCGTGCATAGCTTAACTGTAGCTAGGTTAGGTTAGGTTAGTGAGAGAGCACTTTGGATAGATTTACATTCTGTCAGAAAAGTCCCGGGAATTGATGCTTCAAAAAATCTGCTTGAAATGATTGCCAACATTTTTGTTGTTGTTAAGTTGGCACAACTGACTTCTATACTAACAAGGAGTTTGAACGTTATCTGCCATTTTGTTTGTTTACAGTGCTCGATTTTGTCAACTCTCTGTTCTGCGATGTGTTTACAATTATAAAAATATTGCACAAAGAATTTGTCTCAACTTCTGTATTCCAAATGAAATTTCGTGTGCCGAATAGCAGAAGATGTTACAGAAGGCTTACGGTGAATCGACTTTATCAAAAACACGTGCATATGAGTGGAAGGCTGCATTCAACAGAGGCCGAGATGTGGTGAAAGATTTGCCTCATTCTGGTCGGCCA
The DNA here is from genome assembly GCA_013387265.2 of Cryptolaemus montrouzieri. Taxonomy (NCBI): domain Eukaryota; kingdom Metazoa; phylum Arthropoda; class Insecta; order Coleoptera; family Coccinellidae; genus Cryptolaemus; species Cryptolaemus montrouzieri. The sequence continues at coordinate 51,394,656 of JABFTP020000103.1, forward strand.
TCAAAATCTTCAACTGAAGTCAACATCGTTAAAGTAAAGGAAATGTTAAATAAAAATCGTCATTTAAGTTTGAGACGAATAGGCAATGGACTTTCTGTCCCACGAATTAATTCGTACTATTTTAAACGATTGTTTGAGCACGAAACGCGTTGCCGTTCCGAAAAGATTTTCTTCAGAAATTGAAAAAGACCTGGATTTTCTTCAAAAATTGAAAAGGTTGTTGAAGAAATGCTAAAACGCGGCAATTCCAACCCTACATTCATAAAACGCTTTGTAACTGGTGATGAGACATATGTTTATGATTTTGATATGCATACCAGTTAACAAGTAACCGAAAAAACCTCGTCAAAGTCGATGGAAAATCAAGTTAATGTTGACTGTTTTCGCGGTATCGTGCACTCGGAATTCTTTCCAGAAGATTAGACGGTAAATGAGAAAAGAAAAAATCATGTATTTTGCACCAAGATAATGCATTGTGTTCATTGTAAACGAATTTCTGACCAGAAACTCAAGAAATACCATCGAACAACTACTGTATTGACCTGATTTTTCCTTTTTTCAAAGCTCAAATTACCACTTTGAGGTACCCGCCGTTTTGAATCGATAGAAGATATAAAAGAGAATTAGCGGCGAGAACTGAGGTCGATTCCTGAAAAAGCGTTTCAAAAATGTTTTGTTGATTGGATTATTCGTTAGCGTAAATGTATTGTTTCGCAAGGGGTCTACTTTGAAGGCGATAGAATGAATAGGATGAAATATAAATATTTTGTGTTTCATTGACCAATTCCCGATACTTTTTTTCTATTTATTTATTTCTATTCAGGGTGTTACATAATAGTATGTCACAACCTGAGGTGATAAATCTACGTGTAATTTTAAGAAAAAATTTTTATATAAACATAGGCCCGCAAAAGCTTCTTTACAGAGCTACAGGGTGTTGAAATTTCCGGTAAGAATTGGTTTTTTCTTCAAAACTCCTGCAGTTTTTGAGATATTCAATCCAAATTTGAAAGGCAAGCTATTTGTTACAGCTCTATCATTGCAAGTCTTAAATTTTAACTGAAATTCTTTTCCGAGGCCATGCCTTCTTTTGCCCTTTCAAACTTTTTTGCAGTACGCCACTGATCAGCTTACAATCAATTTTCGTCATCTTCGTTCAATTTAGAAACATTTTTGACAGTTGTAATTTTTTCGTATCTTCAACCGTTTTCGAGTGAAAAATTATTGAATTTGAATTATTTGAATTGTATGTTATCCGCTGAATAAAAAAAAATAGAAATACTAGATAGGTATGCCCAAAATTTGCTTTTATTTTGATAGCTGATCTTCTGAGACTCAACTTATACTTATTCAATATCAGACTAACAAAAAGAACAATTAAAGACTTAATAAATTGCAGAAAGTGTCCTCCACCTGCAAGAATACAGGCCCCTGTTCTTCTTCGCATATTATCACACACTCTTTGAAATATTCCTGGAGTATTTCTTATCGTGTCACAAGAGGTAAATATTCGATGTCTTAATTCTTCTACAGTGTTCACTGGAGTGATATAAACTAAACCTTTTAGATATTCCCATAAGAAAAAGTCTAAACTATTTAAGTATGGGGACCTAGGAGGCCATGTTTCTGGCCCACCCCGACCTTTCCATCGGTTGTTGAATGTATTATTCAAGAATTTCCTAGCTTCTCCACTAAAATGTGCTGGTGTCCCGTCATGTTTCTCACCAAAAGTGGCACATCCTCGAGCAATTAAGGTAACTCCTGAAGAAATTGCCGATAAGCGGGACCATTAAGTCTGTTAGGAAAAAAAAATGCCCCAATCAAATAATTTCCAATTATTCCGACCCAGACATTCAGTGAGAATTGTTCTTGATGATGAGATTCTTCAATCAAATGGGGGTTTCCTCAGCCCAATAATGATTATCGTGAAAATTTGTAATAGTAGTTCTCGAAAAATTAGCTTCGTCTGTGAACATTATTTCACTATCAAAATGAGTATTTTCTCTAATTTTATCTAAGAACCATTGCAGAAATTCAGTCTTGAAGGAAAATCTCGATGAAGTAGAGTTTGGACGCGTTGAATATGAAACGGGCACAATAAAAAGTCGTGGAGAATCCGTCAAACTAGAACATGTGAAATATTCAACTGATTTCCAATTTTTCTTGTACTCACATGAGGATTCAAATCAAGACAATTTAAAACTGCTTCGTCGATATCTGGAGTTCTCATAGTTTGAGTTGCCCTTTTTAATGATTATTTGCTGTAAAAGTACCGATTTTCCTGAACCTTCTGTCGATATTTGAAAATGTTCGCCTGTCTGGTGTTACTCGCGCACCTGATATAATCGATTAGCTTCTGTTGTGTTTCCATCAGCCAGACCGTACATGTAATGGATATCAGCCAATTCGACGTTAGTGAAATTAGTCATTTTTGTACAGCAATAACTTCAAAAGTCCTAAAACAAATCGTTAATGTAATAATTCGAGTAGACACTGGTTCAACTTTATCAACTGTCAAAATTAATGAATGAATGAAAAAATCAAAGCCTACTAGTCATTTTTTTTAATTGAAGGGCTTTCAATTCAGCGAATGCATACAATCGTTTAATCATTTTTTGCTCGAGAACGGTTGGAGATACGAAAAAACTACAAGTGTCAAAAAAGTTTCTTAATTGAACGAAGATGACGAAAATTGATTGTACGCTGATCAGTGGCGTACTGTAAAAAAGTTTGAAAGGGCAAGAAGACATGGCTCCGGAAAAGAAAAAACACCTTGTAGACTCTAGTAAAAATTTAGGACGTGTAATGATGGAGTCTGTAAAAACCAGCTTGCATTTCAAATTTGGGCTGAATATCTCAAAAAAAGCAGCTCTGTAACGAAGCTTTTGCGGACCCATGTTTATATGAACTTTTTTCTCAAAATTGCACATAGATTTACCCATTCAAGTTGTGACATACTAATACGTAAAACCCTGTATAGTCTCAATCCACAGGTCCTCTCACTCATAATGGCGGCAAATGGAAACACGAAAAATGAAAGACAAAAACAGCAATGGTATTGAATTAATCTTTTTTTCTTAAAATTGCACGTAGATTTACCACCTGAAGTTGTGACATACTATTATGTAAGACTTGGTATATACCACTATATTAAATGAAATGCACAGTACACAGTCAGGAAAGGTAATTTTGATGACTTTTCCTGACCTTTGATGAAAGAAACACTTTCTAGTGCCCTTTCATCGTCTGAGTAGGAGTCGAATAGTGTTTCCACTGTTCAAAACATAAAAAAAAATCTTGAATTGTGTATATTATATATACAGATATATCATATCTGTTTTTTGACTGACGTAAGCGTGTTCAATAAAACTCAATAAAACAATCGAAAAGATGATGAGAGAAGATTTGAGGAAACATCAAGAAGAAGAAGTGGAGAAGTATCTGAAGAGAAATATGAGATTAAATTGCTTGAGGTCGCAACAAGGGAAACTTATTATTACAGACAAAGACGGCAAGGAAGAAAGAAATATAGAAAAAATCACACATATAGTAGAAGAATTCTATAAAGACTTATACACCTCAGAAAAAAGCTAAGCGATGAATCACAGAAAAACATCAAAAGAGAAATAAAGAATGTGAACTCTGAAGAATTAGAGCGAAGAAGCTCTAAAAGGCTTAAAAAACAACAAAGCTTCAGGTCCCGACGCATACTGTCGGAGATGCTACAAGAAGGAAGGGAAATTATACTACCCACTTTGAGAACATTATTCAATGAATGCTTTCATAGCGGTAGGATTCCAGAAGTCTGGGCTAAAAGTGCTGTCGTTTTGCTATCCAAGAAAGGCGAAAAGAGTTAGCTAAGAAACTATCGCCCCATATCACTACTGTCGCAGATCTACAAGCTAGTCATGAATATAATCACTAACCGATTGATGGCGAAAATGGACTCCTACCAACCCATTGAACAGGCTGGCCTTCGAAAGGGGTACAGTACACCTGATCACCTCCTTATAGAGAAAGCAAATGAAAACCATCTGACTCGATATGACTGAGATATGGGCCGCAGAACAAGCTATGAACAATAGCAAAATTGATTTCAGGTATAGACAACTGATTCACAACATCTATCAACAATCCTCAATGATAGTAAGACTAGAACACGAGACCAAACCTATAAAAATCCAGAGAGGTGTAAAACAGGGAGACGTTACATTGCCGAAGCTATTTACCTTAGAATTAGAATATGTATTTAAATCATTGAGTTGGGAAGGAAAGGGGATAAACATAAACTGAAAAACACTGAATCATCTCAGGTACGCCGATGATATTGTCCTGATTCCCACCACTCTCGAAGAGTTGCAAGAAATGACTACAGAATTAGCTGAAGCATCGCAAAAAATTGGTTTGAAAGTGAACTTGCAGAAGACGAAAACCATGACTAACACAGAATATAACAGAAGGATTACAGTTGGCCTACACTCTCTGAACATGGTGGATGAATATGTTTACCTAGGTCAAATAATCGAACTTAATAGAGAGAATCAAACAGCAGAAATTGCAGGAAGAGTTCGGCTTGCTTGGGCTGGATTGGGAAAATTAAAATGGGTCCTTCAAAGTCGTGAGATACCACAATACCTTAGAACTGAAGTCTACAATCAGTGTATCTGCCTGTAATCATTTACGGCTGCCAAACAAGGACACTAACTAGAGCCATTATGGCCAAAATGTGCGAAAAACAAAGAGCGATGGAACGCAGGATGCTTGAAGTAAGACTAACAGACAGGAGAACAAACACATGAATAAAGAAAGTCACTGAAGTTCGCGATGTCAGAGAAGAAATTGCCAGAGTCAAATGGGGCTTCGCGGGTCATAATACAAGATAAGGAGAGGCAGATGGAATGACGAAATACAAAAATGGAGACCATATTTGGGCAAAAGATAAAGAGGTCGCCCTCCAATGATATGAGGTGATAACCTGAAACGCACTGGAGGGCTCAACTAGTATCAGGTAACACAGAACAGGGACCGTTGGAGAGAACTGGGGAGGCTTACGCCCAGAGTTGGATGACAGATGACTGAAGAAGAAGAAGCGTGTTTTAATGTGATTATATAAAAATATCAATAAATCAAATCAAATCAAATGAAATCATGTATTTGAGTTCTTTGCCTAGGAGAATGGCAAACGACACACCAATAGAGTAGTACTTATGGGTATAAAAGGAAAATGAATCAATCTGTATTGAATTTTGTATCTGAGTTGGAGTTGTAATGCTCGAGGCCAAAGCTTATTTTAAATACAAATGGCCCTTCCTTACTTGGTTTTACTACCAACAAATAAATTGAATTAATAGATAACCGCGGATTCGAACTATTCATCGGACACTATAAACACCAAAAACAAAGTGGAATGAAATATATATGAATAAGTCGTTATTTGGATCTGGAAAAATCAGATATTAGGTATGCACTTCACAAACTACATATTTAAAGGTAGTTATAATTTGAATATAGTAAATTTGGGATTTACTTAAAGCAGCCAGTTGGTTCATTATCTGAAAGTTGTCAAGGAAAAATGAAAATTTGAACTCATTCTATGCAGTTGAGTTTTCTACTCTTTGGGGCAATCTGTAGAACTATCAATTTATCAATACTTGGAATAGAATGGCTATTTTGGATGCATTGGATAGCTGAAGTTGAATCTCGTTTATTTTTAATGAAGTTGGATGTTTTTTATATCTAATTTCGAAGGAATGACTCATATGTAGAAATTATTGCGTCTTAACAAGAATACTTATCAACTACTGATTATTTTGAATTCTCTGTGGGGTTCTTATCATTAAATGAGAGTGATGACAGATTATTTGGGGGACTGAATGCAACTTTAGATTTCAATTTCAAAAAAGCAGCTCTACGCATATGGTGATGGAAAGAGCCACAATGGCAATATTATAGATATGGACTGAATCCACTTCTGCGGCAGGTGTTTGGCAAAAGATAATGCAAATCAGTACAAGTACAAGATTACAACTGCCATGAAAACTATCTATATAGAAAGTTTGGCTTGAATATTCTGACTACTGTCATAACATTTTCGGATGAAAAAAGAAGCTGCAAGATGAACTATAAAGCTTCAAAGGTTAGGAACTTTAATAATGGTGACTTGATATGACGCCTGGAGAGGGACAGAATCAGGCGAATACAACTTGTTGTTCTCTATAAGGAGAGTTGGATCAAGAAGGAACCTAGGAACTTATATTGTCTGCAGAAAAACTACATGGGTGGCTCAAGTTAGTTAGGCATAGTTCACAACGTAGGAATTGAAACTTGAACCCCAGCTACGGAAATCCATACCTTTCCTTGCGGGCTCCATGATTTCTTAGGCAATACAAAAGACTATTTAACCAAGTAGAACTGATTTAGATTAAAGATTATACAAGCACTAGGAAAAGATCAATCTATTGAAATAGTCAGATGGTGTGTTATACTTCTATACTTATATTCTGAAAGAATATCAGAACTCTTTGCGTGGTGCTAATGAACCAGATGCCTTGCTCATGTCACGGAAATTGAATTGATCTAGGATGACGCACTTGATTATTCAAGGAGTAGCAAGAAACTCAACTTCATGATGTACATACCCTGCTTTGTCTGGTAGGAGATCAGGAGCTCAAGGGTCCTTTCTAACCGTTTTATAAATGATATTCTCTTTTAATTGGAGTCTACATAATGGGGGTTTGTAGAATATACCCTAAGGAGTTTAGTGAAATGGTTTTGGAACAAACCTACCCACTGTGGTAGCCGTAGATGTAACAGTTAGATTGATAGACAGGGTTTGTCAGGAATAAATGCAACGGTAGATAGAAGATGCTAAGAGAACTCAGAAATGCAGAGCGGAAATTACCTAACACTACTATTTTCGAAGGTGCAGGTTGTTTAATGAATCAGGTAAACTGCAGATTGTGCATTTATTCAAGGAAGAGAGAATGGAAATGAAGCAATCTTGAACAAAGAAAGAGAAATGAAGAATAAATTATAATAAATATTCAGAGATTCCCCCCTCTTGTTCTTACATTTTTTCTCAGATGTTCTCAACTCTCATTTATACTTTGAATCAATTGATCTCTATCCATATACAATAAATTCTTAACGTCTCCATAAAAAATAATCCAAACACGCCAGGTCTGGTGATCTCGCAGGCAAGTTACGAGGTCCACTTCGCCCAAACCAGCGCATAGGATAAGTATTATTTAGAAATTTAATAAAATTTCTCGTGTAGTAGGGCGGTACTCCGTCATGTTGAAAATAAGCTCCCTTCATTCCAAGATTTTTATTCCCAATAATAATGGGAAATTCATCAACCTATGATTGAAATGAGCATCACCGTTCAATCTAGGAGCTAAAATGAAAGGTTCTCATAATCTATTGTAAACTCCTCGCCATACATCAACGGGAAATCATTTTTGACAGTTCCGCTTTGTGGTTATAGAAATTTCATCGGGAAATTTGGTCTGTTTCTTCCAAAGTTTGGACTAGCTATGGGTGATTAGGGTACAGACGTTCATTCCTAAAAACCCTCTAAACTAATATCGATTCTTGACGTAATTCGACTAACAGAAATTATTGTTCTTTTTTCATACCAATCTCATCATGTTCTCTAACAACGATTATTGTAACCTTTTCCCTAGAAGAATTGGAATGAAATTATTCACTTTCTCTCAATCATCGGTAGATAATACGAAAACTTCGAGGATTGGAGATCCTCTGGTATGGCTATCTTTTTCGGTATTCCCTCACGGCTTCTAGAAAACTACAGTTTAAAAAACCATCCACTAGCTAAATATCGCATTGTTAAATGTAAAAGCAGGTACCTTCACAGGAGTTTGCTCAGCAAATTTTAATATTTTTTTATAATTATTCATTATAATAGATTCGATGACATAAAAAGATTATAGATTAACAACAAGCTCAGGGAACATTATGATCATGGAGAAGAACTCTTTTTCATGAATAATTGATCTAGAACATCGATAACACTTGTGTTAAAATATGAGATAAGCCCGATGGAGGTTACAGATAATAGGCGGCTAAAAGTTGTTAAGAACACGATGTTGTACATTTGTTTTTTATTCATAATTTTTTTCACTTACATTCATTTCCATTCCTTTTATTGATTTTTTGTTATCAATAATAACAATTTTTCTTCGATTCGTTGTATTTTCAATGACATTTTAGCATTTTCATTCAATTCATATCAAATCGATTTTTAAAGAAAATGTTTCTTGGAAGTTTTTCTGTAATTAGCAAGGTCGACAGAGGGACAAATCAAAATTCATGTTACTTAGATTCTCCTTAACTTTCTTCAATCGTGTATGTGAAAGATATAAGTCTTTGTGCTATTTCGGGTGAGAGGGAAAACTTGCCAAAAAACCATGTACAGAGTTTTTGATTCGATATTGTATATTTTTTCAAAGAAATAAAACTAAAGTATTTAGATTTTCACTCTATTAACAAAACTATGACCGGTTTCACTGTGGCTTCATCAGATTGATACAAACTAATGAACAGAGTTATTCCTTATATATTGGTCTTATTTCCTACATAATATTACAATAGGTACAAGTACAAGAGGAATGTATGAAAACCCATCGGAGTTGCTTACTTTATGAATTGAAAAGATTAAGTAAAGTAGAAGGATTTACATCTAATTGACTATTAAGTAACCTACCTGAATTCTTTTCTTTGTTGATCTCTAAAATTTCCAATAGATTGAGATTGCCTATTATTTTAATTGTGTAAAATTTTGAAATTATCATTAAAATTAGGGTTTCTTCGAGTAAGTGATTAGAATAATGGGAATCTGATTTATGATAATTGAAACAACGTTTGTGCTCGGATAATCTAACTTTGAAATTTCTGAAAGTTCTACCAATATAAATTTTATTACAATCCCCGCAAGACAGTTTATAAACACCCGATTTATTACTTATATCAATTTAAGATTTGCAGTTTTTGATATGTCGGGCTAAAGAATTATCAGTTCTGAATGCTATAATGAAATTATAATGCGAGAGGAACGATTTTAATTTTAGACTAGGATTACCAATATTAAGTTAAGTTAAGCTTTTGTATTTTGTGTTAGAACTTTTATACTTGGAAATATTTCCCGGATTGCTTTTTGAAATTTTTACGTGAAATCATGTTCTCAATCATAGTTGAATTGTAACCGTTTTCGACTGCTATTTTTTAATTATATTTAGCTCTTTTATGAAATTATTTTGTGACATTGGGATATTAATAAGTCTATGTACCATACTATTGTAAGCTGCTAATTTATGTGGATAAGGATGTGTAGATGAGCTATGAATAATCATATCTGTAAGCAATGGCTTATGAAAAATAGAAAAATCTTGTTTGCGGTTAATTTTAGTAATAGTTGAATCCAGAAAGGTTTCTGTTTCTATCTCTAACGTGAATTTAATATTATCGTGAATTTTGTTAATGAATGTTTTGAATGACCCTAATTGTCTGTTTGTGCCAGTGAAACAACAGAAGATATCGTCGATATATCTAAACCAATAAATAAAGTGTTTGAATAATGGATGTTATTGGATAGTTTTTAAATATTATCAATGAAAATTTCAGCGAGCAGAGGGCTCAGAGGATTACCCATAATTAAACCTTTTTTACTATTATATAATAATATTGAAGTTAAAATAATTTTGTTCTGAACAAATTTCTAAAAGGTGTAAGATTTCTGATTGAATTATCGGATAGACTTTATTAATTTGAAGGGCGTTGTTGATGAGTTTCACTGTATCACTAGGTGGAACATTAGGGAAGAGATTTACTACATCCCATGACATAAGTTTAGTGTTCGGTGGTAGTATCGTGTGCTGAATTTTATTTATTAGGACTGAAGAGTTTTTTTTTTTGAGAATTTAGGCTCAAAATTAGCGTACGTTTGAATTCACGATAATATTAAATTCACGTTAGAGATAGAAACAGAAAACTCCATTAACTTTCTGGATTTAACTATTACTAAAATTAACGGCAAACATGATTTTTCATAAGCCATCGCATACAGATATTACTATTCACAGCTCATCTACACATCCTTATCCACATAAATTAGAAGCTTACAATAGTATGTTACATAGACTCATTAATATCCCAATGTCACAAAATAATTTCATAAAAGAGCTAAATATAATTAAACAAATAGCAGTCAATAACGGTTACAGTCCAACTATGATTGAGAACATGATTTCACGCTAAAAAAATCAAAAATCAATCCAGGAAGTATTTTCAAGCAAAAAAAGTTCTAACACAAAGTACAACAGCTTAACTTATATCGGTAATCCTAGTCTAAGATTAAAATCATTCCTCTCGCATTATAATTTCATTATAGCATTCCGAACTGATAATTCTTTAGGCCGACATATCAAAAACTGCAAAACTAAAATTGATATAAGTAATAAATCCGGTGTTCATAAACTGTCTTGCGGGGATTGCAATAAAATTGATATTGGTAGAACTTTCAGAAATTTCAGAATTAGATTATCCGAGCACAAATGTAGTTTTAATTATCATAAATCAGATTCCCATTATTTTAATCACTTAATAGAAGATAACCATAACTTTAATGATAATTTCAAAATTTTACACAATGAAAATAATAGACAATCTCAATCTATTGGAAATTTTAGAGATCAACAAAGAAAAGAATTCAGGTAGGTTACTTAATAGTCAATTAGATCTAAATCCTTCTCCTTTACTTAATCTTTTCAATTCATAAAGTAAGCAACTCCGATGGGTTTTATACATACCTCTTGTACTTGTACCTATTGTAATATTAAGTAGGAAATAAGACTAATATACAAGGAATAACTCTGTTCATTAGTTTATATCTACCTGATGAAGCCAGAGTGTGGTGAAACCGGTCATAGTTTTGTTAATAGAGTGAAAATATAAATACTTTAGTTTTGTTTCATTGGAAATATGTATATCGATTTTCATAAAGTAACGACCTCCTTAATCAACTTATCGATATTGTATGTAAAAATCAATTTCCTCAGTCCGTCTCTGGAATATTTCACTCAATTTCGAGAAAGTTATCAATGTGTCTGCAAATCAAATTTGACGGATATCGATTAAACGATTCAGGAGTAATGGTGAATTAAACATGGAGATGTGTTTCCATGAAACATATTGTTTCTTAGAGAATAATGGCGTTATACAATTTCTGCTTTGTATTTCTGACTTCTCCTAGCATTATCTATCAATTGTTGAAAACTTTGCATTTATTCCTCAAGTTCCCATAATAATGGTTGTAAAGGTTGGGTGTAGTTAGACTATACCTAGAGGAGTTTGAATCGAAGCCCAAACAATCAGCTAAGGCTATCCGTTTTCGATAGAAAATCGGATGAGCCGTAAATTAATTCTGATAGAATAGTAAAACAGAATTAATTCTCAACAATCAATTTTGACTAGACCAGTCTGTAAATTTTCAATTGAATTACGAATTATCTTCATTTTCATTCGATACATATGCCCAGTTTTACAAACGCCGACTAACTGATAGGATATTGCTGCCTGGTACTTGTAATTCTAATTCTCGGGCAGCAGTCAACGATATCCACAACAACATGATCCAAATCATCAAACGATGGTAAACATAAATTGGTCTTTGAGAAAAACTGGAAAGTGTCAATCGACTATGACTACGACAAAAAGAGGAAGGCCTGTCCAGGTAAATGATAGGCAGCACAACGATATCGCAGAAAACAACCCGAAAATAAGTAGGTTAGATTTTGAAATAGTGGCGAGAAAATGAACCTAACTCAGAATAGAATATGTCGTATTCTGAAGAGAAAAAAAATACATCCCAATTACTTCTAGTCGGTCCTACATCCCGAAGATATTCGAGTAGAAACTCCACTGATTGGCTATGTTCCACAAAATGGTTGTTCGATATGTACCTGATGTTTGAAGAACAGCAGTTGATCATCTGGCAGTTTGGAGAAAGATTTGTGCGATTGATATCATTGTCGTCATAATAATGGAATATCTCTCAAAGTTTTTTTGATGGTCAGAACACTGTTTTGTATTTGCGAAAAAACCAATGACAGTAGCTGTTGAAAAGGGACCTGTGATGAAATTTGCCTAATATTCCAAAACTTCCTGATGACGATGTCTTACGCGTACCCAGTATTTCTTCCAATAAGAAGAATTGAAAAAATATTTCCAGCATACGCCCCTTTACTTTGGCCCTGTTTTATTCTCCATGGGTAGCTAAAGTAATCATGAGAAGAATAGAAACCAATAAGAATCAAATTCTGAATTGAAAATAGATGCGAAGTTTTTTTGAAACTAAAATATGAATCGTCTTCTCAATCATTCTTCATTCAAAAAATTGAACAGATTGTGACAGTTTTCGCAGCTCATTTTTTAGAGCGATTGTTGCTCATTCACATCGTGTACAAGGATTCTCATAAAATCAAGTTGATTTGATTCTTTCAAGGTATAAAATTTTTTCAGTCTGGCCCTGAAATCTGATTTTCACCGACTATTATCACTTTATGAGTAATTTCATTATTCGTACGCAGTTTCGCATAAATCGGTCGTCCGAAATACATAACATAGCCTGTATATCGATAACAGTTAGCCTTGTTTTTTGGACCCTGATTCGGTCTCCTCTAGGTGTTCTCAAACAACAGGTTTCGATGTACAGTCTTTCGTGAATCGTCCTGTATTATATTCAGTGAATGATATCAACCTGAAAGGTTTGTTGTTTCGTCTTTTAATAATGTGCTCAGGAACTAAGAGCAGAGGACCTTAGGTTTTAGTGGATTCCGAACCACTCTCCTAAACCCTGCAATGATAACTGCTACCATAAGGATTACAAGTTATCTGGTCTTCGGAAGTTTACGTCTTCTTTAGGCGACTTTTTACAAGTATCACTTTTTTGTTCAAGGACAAAATCCATAACTTGAACCCGGATTCGAACTAAGCATCTGAGCTTAATATCTCCAACATACCTGATTACTAACCGTGCAGCTACCCAGGCGGTTAAACCTCAAAGGTGCTGGTGGATGAAGTCTTTTCAACTGAATACTGCTCTAATTTTATTGCTTGGAGAAACTTCGTCTACTTTTGTTAATGAGTATATTAAGATAGGGATGCTACATTGTATCAGTACGGTCAATATCCTCTTCTTGATATTCGGATAGCGGTTTTTACCCAAAGTCACTTTGTAATACATAATAGGTTTCAGAAATTAGTATCCTGTTGAAGCCACAAAATTATTGTACTTTGGACATAAAATGCAGAATCCCGACACATACGATATATTGTACAAGTACCATCTGAAAGACTTGGTTCTCGCTAAAGAAAAACATTGTTGCTAAAAATTTTTTGTTGAGAACTATGTCAGACAACTAGTTAGCTATATAATTCAATGGTGAATAAAATTATTACAGCCAACATAATCATCGATGCTGTGGTGCTGTGTAAGATAATGCAGAAGTTGAATTTATAACCATGAGCCTGATTCAATCAAGGTTCAATCAAGATATAAACTCGGCCAAATTATATCCTTATGATATTTCTATTCTTTCATATCATCAGATAATTAGTTAACTTCACGTTTGTAGATATTTCAAAATTTCAATCCTACATCTCTGTTTCATTTTACGAAATGAGATGGATATCATAGTATTAATTTGCAATGTCAAATCTGTCATAATAAATTTGTATACAATATTAGTTTTGAATTTGCATGCAAATTCTGTAAAGGTTGAAGAAAAAATGCAAATCAGAGAAGGTGAATTTTTGTAACAAACCGAATAGTTTCGGATTGATTCATTAACAAGGTGCGATTGATTTGCTGTGCCGGCGAAGATATTTTGCATAATCGATTCAATTTAGCATTGAATGATTGGAATTGATTTCAACGATGGCTATTGGTTTTATCGATTGTGTATATCACTTTTATTGTTGGTTTCAATCGAATTATTTCAAAGATAGTATAAGACTTTATTATTTCAATATTAATGGATTGAATTTAAAGGTACTTTAAAAAGATGAAATTGATATTAAAATGAGAATTTTCAACGATAAAAGACTAATTATGATGAAGTTACAATAGCGAGAATATTTTCAATTTTATATGAATAAATAAGTACATAAATAAATGCTTATAACTAGGAGAAATAGTTTCCACGATAAATCAAAATAAATTAAATTTAATAGCATACTAGACCTTCGTTCAATGTCAATTTTCATCAAAACTTAACAAACCTTATCTAATTGAATGAGAATAATGAAATAATTTTTAGGGGCAGTGAACGGAATAGTGAATATAAAATCAGGTTTTTATTTACAAAAAAAATTGAAATTAGATTCTTTCAAATTAACAGTTTTGAAGTCATGAAATCAAAAACATTCTTATTATTTCTCGATTCGTTTTCGAAGTAGGAAGTGTAAATTTGCTTTGGTAATAAAAATATAATATAAGTACTACACTATTATGCCAATCTTACGAAGATCACACGGTTACTTACAGTCAGTACCCGTTGAATAATGATAAAACTTATCACAATATTATGTTTATAGGAATTTTCGCCATGAAATCGAGCGCAATAATATTTCAGATTAGCTTGTATATCGGGTGTTCCGTGAAAAGCGGAGCCATAGCGCTTTCAGTCTAAAACATTTTAATTGGTCTGTCATTTCCAGAAATTTCGAAAGTTGACCTTCACTTGAACTTTTCAACTAGTAACCCCTTATTTTAAATATTTTTCGATTACTCTTTCAACTTTGAGTACCTCTCGATGAAAAAGTATCTATTGAAATGCTGTATTTTTCATGAAAAAATTAAAGAAAAATTTTTGAGGAAAACTCACATTCCAAATTTATCGATGTAATTCGTAGAAGGGACGAATGTTCGAAATACTCACATTATTTCATATTTAGGAAAAAAAGACACAAAACGTAACAAAAGATTTTAATGAGTCATAAATTGAGGTCTGTGGCGGAATACATTCGAAAATCACAAAGCAATCTTCATAACATTAAAACGGATGTTATTCACAATTATGAACGAAAAAATTATGACAAATTATGACCTACTACGCTAATTCTTGTTATTGTTTCGTTTCGAGTCCTTTTTACGGAGAATTGATAATTATGGGAGATGAAAATCAAATGAAAACAGATATGAGATGCCACTTTAATTTCTTTCTAACAGAAATAGTGTTCGAGCATTTCGACTTTATCGGAAACGATTTTAAGATCGTCATCAACCAAAGTTCTGCAAGTTTATCATATTCGAAAAAAAAAATTCTAGACATCCGTTTCAATGAACCGAATACATCGAGATAAAGAAACTCAACTCATCTCAGAAAAATCTTCATCAAAATTGCTGAAAATGCTCTACATGCTCTGGAATACACAATTGGCATCTCCAGGATACGACACGAGTTGCAATCAGGAATTTATAGACAGGCGGTTTTTATTATTTCTTTCAAGCCATTTTTCTGTGGAGTGCGGCAAACTTGATCCTGTAGGTAACTCCATAGCCATAATGAAGATGCATAGAATGTGGGTAGTGGGCTGGCCACCTAACAAAACCATTTGTCCCTATCCATTGAACACCAAAATTATTGTTCAGCCAGTTCACACTCTAAGCTGCGTTGTGAGGGGCGGCACAATCATGTCATGAGTAGAATTTCCTTCGTTCTTCCGAGGGAGATCATCGAAGAAATCTTGTAATATTTGAATGAGAATTTCATTGTAATTCTTCTGATTAAAGTTACTTTATTAAAAACTGGTACTATCAAGTGATTCGAATAAATGGAGCACCAGACGCCATTTACTCGAATCGTGTTCACACCGAATCTACGCAGAGAATTATTGTTCATTATATTAATCGGATTCTGCTGGCTCCAATATCTAAAATTATTTTTATTGAAGTGATAATTGTTGTAGTACACTCAATAGAACAAATGCCAGTTCTGAATAATCTTAACGTCAGTAAAAAAAAACGCGAGAACTTCTTGGATCGCTTTTACACTCAACAAGAAATGCAACTTCAATTTTGATTCATCTTCCTTTTAAGAGTTTTTGGTTCTTTAGATGAATGGTATTTCCATAAGTTTCTTTCGAATCTGGAAAACTTGCTGCGATCAGGTTTATCACAATCTGGAAATCATACACGATAGAGTCGCAATGCTCGAGCATTATTTCTGTTTCATTGAAAATTGAAAATAGTGTTGTATAGTGTCTGGAATTATTTGACTATCTTCTTTAATACTTATTATGTCTTCAACTGGAAACGAGAAAATATCAAGAATAAGTAGGTAGATACCTAATCTTTCATAATTGCTTGTTGTTAAAGGCGGAGGACGCACATTATATTTCTATGAAGATGGCTCTATGATTCTTGATGGTATTCCTTCACAGAGCTTACTTCACGATTCAGAGAATTATTTATTACGTTTGGAGTCTTTTTCTCACCCAAAATTGGAAACAATGTGAGTTATCTGGACAGAAATAATGAGCAGAACATTCTTTAGGACAGAAAAATTTCATCACAAACTACGAATTACATCGATGAATTGGAAATGTGAGTTTTCCTCCGGGTTTTCTCATAATTTATTTTTCTCGGAAAACCAGCGTTCTAAGTTATAATTTTTTTCACAGAAGGTACTTGAAATTGAATAAGTAATAAAAAAAACATGAAAATGCGTGGTTACCATTCAAAAAGTCCAAGTGAAGGTCAACTTCCAGAATTTTACAGATGTGACAGGCTAATGAATATGTTTTAGGTTGTAAGAATATCCTTCAAGATGTAATGCGGTTTTTGTTTCATTGAAATCGATCAATAATTATAGCAGCTATAGCTTTGGGCGTTTTCTACTCTATCACATACTCATCTACAGGCATTAGGGTAAAGTTTCGTGAAACAAGATCCGTGGTTAACAAGAAGCGAAATCCTGAAAAGTCTGTAACAAGAGAAGCTATAGAAGTTGCAGTTTTCAGATATAGTGTGATATATCACATATTGAGCTCGAGAAAGATGTCCAAAATATTAGTGGTTGCACATGGAAGCCAAGGCATTATGTTATTCTAGTATATGACAATTCCGAGATTTATTATAGCTATAAACATTGCCTAGCATCGGTATTAATAATCGGGCGTTGGAATTATATTATTTATCGTGCGAGTGTAAAACTAACGCATAAAATTAATGATAACTTTCATTTTCGGTTTGATGAAAAATGCGAACAGGTCAATTTTTATATTCAGCTCGAAATTTGGGGGGAAGAGAAAATTTTTCTTCACGTTTTTGGCGAAATATAACGTCATCGTACTTTTTTCAAATTACAATTTCTTATTTTTCTGTGTGTTTTGATAGCCATAGTACGGGTTTGAGATTAGTTTATTTCGAAATACAGGTTGTTTCAACCGATATAAAAAGGTGTGGATGATTCCTGGAATGAATTCACTTGTTCCAGACTCTCAGAGGAATATATTATTGTTTCAGAAATCATACTTTTCCGATGTCACTTCTGAACATATCAAATCAACCCTCAACTCTCTGCCTACACTTCAATGAGGAAATCAGCAAATAGAGTTTTGTGTGGCATATTTTACAAGAACTTATGCGATTCTAGTCACAAAAATATCTTTTTTAATTCGGAATGACGCGTGTGCAGAATAAAATGGTTATGCAAGTATGAAATTGAGAATCCATTCAGAATTATGTTTTTAAGTCAGAAAATGTATTCTCGAAACTATTACCTTTGAAATGAACTCAGTTTCGTGTGAGGTCAAACCTGTACATCTCGTACAAATTTTGAAAAAAAAAAGTCAAATTTGTTCTCCAAAACTTGAAAAACACTAAAAGCGCCAGTCCCGACGGGATCAATTCGAGAATATTAAAAGCTTTAGGAGAAGTCATAGCTGAGCCGATTGCTTTTCTAATCAATTTATCTGCGTCAACGGGGGTTTTTCCATCCCCGCTCAAGATGGCAGCTGTTGTACCCATTTACAAGACCGATCTGATGAACTACAGGCCTGTTTCACTAACAAAAGTGATGGAAAGAGTCTTTTGTGACAAAATGTTGGCTTTTTCAGCAGAGTATAATCTGCTGGCTGACGCACAACATGTTTATAGAGCTGGGAGATCACCCGAAACAGCAACTCTTAAATTCATGAACTTTGTCTACAATAATATGGATCAGGGTCTAGCAGTAGCAGGAATTTTCTTCGATATTTCAATTGCATTCGAGGTTTTGTTTTTCAACTTTATACTGAAAAAATGTTATGCATTGGGATTCAGAGGTGTTATGCAGGACTGGCTTAGATCTTATTTGAGTAATAGGTCATGTTACGTTAAGGTGGCCTGTTCACACTCTGTGAGTTATGAAGTGGGCACAGGCGTTCCTCAAGGGTCTGTGCTGGGGCCACTCATTTTTCTATTGTTCGTCAACGAGTTACCCGAGGTGATTCGTAGTGATGTTATGGTTATGTTTGCTGATGATAACTCAGTGGTTCTAGCAGCGCAGACTCCTGAGGAGCTTGTTGCGAAAGTAAAGAGTGTGGCGGGGCGGTTCTTCACATGGTGTCGATCAAACGGACTGGTGGTAAATCAGAGCAAAACTGTTGTGATAAGGTTCTCCCTCAGATCAGGTTAAGAAGGGATTTTCCAATTGAATGAAAGTAAAATTCAATCTAGTCCTCAAACTCGATTTTTGGGGCTATACATCGACGAAACCCTTTGTTGGGATGTTCATATAGATACAGTGTGCAAAAGGATCAATTCTGCACTCTTTGCCATTCTGAGATTGAGGGATGTACTGGATCAGAGGACTTTGTTATAAATTTTTCAATGCCTTAGCCTACTGTCATCTGTGTAGTAATGTATTTCTATGGGGGGACTCGGCGGGACGGGACCGGGTGTTTAGGTGTCAGATAAAGCTCATGCGGGTAATTTTTGGATTACAGCCTTCAGATAGTTGTAGACCATATTTTCTGCAAAATTCAGTTCTCACTTTTCTCTGCATTTACAAGTTGGCTATCCTCCCGTTAACTAAGAAACATCTGAATGAGTTGCAGACGAACTCGGCAAGCCACGGGTATAGTACTCGATCTGGAAATATGCTTAGAACCACGCTCCATCACACAAGCAAATTTGAAAAGTCACCATTTTATGTGGCGTGAGTTCTGGCATATGAGCCATCTGGGAGAAACGTTAAAAAGCTATGGATTTCAAAGAGTTATTACACTGTAGCAGAGTTTCTGGAAGACAGTTTGATTTGATGATCTTCCTTTTGATCCTTTCATTTGTATTTTTGTATGTTATTGTTTTATTCGTTTGTTATTCATTATTTGACGTGTACATCTACTTTTGTGGCCTTACGTACTGAATAAATCATTCAATACTTTGTTCGATTGATTTATCATCGATTCTGCATGATTCCGAATAGAAGTTGAAAAACAAAAACTTGAATTTTATTCACTTCAAATGTTCAAAATGTGCGTCTCCAAAAGTTTGACAAAGTGCCAAGTGGTTCTCAAACTCATGAATGACGTTCACAATGATTTCTGGAGTCATACGGATACGGATTATACTTTCATATTATAAACTTTTTAGCTATCTTCATAGAAAGTAACCTCGAAGATTTGAATGGAGAGAACGAGCGGGCCATTTCCTCACCTACCAATTCAACGATTTTCAAAGCTCTTATTCAAAAAGTTTCGCACAGGTGAAGCATAAAGTGGTGCAACTTCATCTTGATGAAGAGCCATATCGACTCATTGGGGATGTAAGAGTCATTGATATTCGGGTATAGTACAGCTACAGCAGGTATAAGATGTTCTCCCAACAAAACCAGATACCTCTTTCGCGTTAAATTGCTATCGTGAAAAAATAAGGTCCTTATACTCTACTGAGTTTCTGTGGATGCTGAGTATGATGTTTACGCATCTAATGTGGATTTTCTTCAGCCCAATATTCATTTCAGAGTGGACGTTGCTTCATCAGAATTGCATATATTTTCATTGAACGAACTCATCATTTAATTGCAAAATTCCACTCTTCGATATGGATCATCTTCATTGTGTTTATGTACGATATATCGTATGCAGATGCCATTTTTCCAATTTTAGATACTTCATCACCGAGCTCAGACTGATGTGATGTAATATTGGTAGTTGTAGATTTTCTTGTAGACTGATGAAAACATTCAGTCTAGTATTATCGGAAAATTTTAGAAAACTAAGTCTTATGAGACCTCTAACGGAGCCTTCTTCCATAATTTTGTTTCTATTCTATTCTCCGTAGATTGACAGACAGAAAGCCTATGTGGATATTCATTATTGATATAAACGCAAATTTTTTCTTGGCTGTGACGTTGATCATTACAACCGAGAAATATCAAAATTTCTATCTGCTCTTTTCTACTTAAACGAGGCATATTAAACGATCACACAACCAAATTTATATGAAATAACCCGCTATTCTGAATATTACCTCAGGGATTCTGGAAATTTCGAAGAATTGTTAGAATTGATCCTTCATAATTACCCTATTTATTTGAATCGTGCTAATTAAATTGAACTTTCTCTATAAATTTATCGAGAAAAACAACAAATTATTGATACCAATCTGTACTATCATTCACTCAAAATACATCGGGTTCGAAGCGTTGATCAATTATTATCATATATATCATATTATCAATACTCGAAAGAGTTATAGATTCATATACACCCAACCAAATTTATATCACCCGATATTTTGAATATTACCTCAGGATTTTGAAAATTTCGAAGGATTGTCAGAATTGATCCTTTTGAGATATTTCAATTGAAAAAACGAATAAATTGAGGTTTATTTCAAGAAAGAAACAAATAAAAGAAAATAAGATACTCTTTCCGCATGTAGTGAAAAAATTGAAAATTGTTTTCTCACGGAGTAGGTGTTTTTTTCTCGACTTCAGTAGCTTGTATTACGTCATCTAGCCCTGACACAAGCCTAAATCCGTCTGGTATGCTTTGGATCAGGTTAGATTTCGACCTTCTTTGGGGTGATATTCTGACACTCTTCAGTGGCGGCTTGGATGAGCTGTTGTGGGGTTCTTGGATTATCCTGGCGCGATCTAATTTCCCTTTCGAGATCATTCCATAAATGTTCAATAGGATTTAGGTCTGGGGAGCAAGCTGGCCAGTCCGAAATAGCAATTCCCTCTGTTTCAAGATAATGTCGCGCGAGGTTGCTGTTATGCGAAGGAGCATCATCTTGCATAATAGTGTTTTTCAGAAGTGATCTTCCTACGACTTCTTCTAGGCCTGTTTTGCAGAGATTGTAGCTCCACGATATCGGGCGTAGGTTTTTGAAATCATCCCCTGTGATACCCTCATTGTGGCCGCGATATCCATTTGTCACCCCTTCTTCTTCAACGAGAGCAATTATTCTACCTCTCTGCACATCGGACAATCCATTTTCAATTATAATTGTAGGCTTTTTTAAATTTTGAAAGTCACGGTTTCAAATCTCAATGACGACTGAGTACAATATCATAAACATGTGGTGATAATTCAACACTTTTCATCATACTACCCAGTTTTTTTACAACAGAAAAACTTCATTCTTCACAAGTAGTCAAAGATCCATGGTTCAAAACGATCAATAATGTGAAATACCGAGTAATTCCATATAAATTTGGTTGTGTGTACATACAATGAATAATGATTAATTAATATTACAAAAACCATAAGATAAGTAATGATAAACCAACATAAAAACTGCATACCTAGCAGATGAAGAACAAAAAACTGAACTTTAAATTTGTGCATTGCAAGCGAATGAAATTCATCTTAGGCTAGGCACACACATACGGAATTCTGATACGGTTTTCGGATGATGCGAATTTCGGGTTCGGAATTCAGATTTGGGAACTGTGCTCACGAAATTCTAAATCTAAATTCCAAATCTGAAATACGCATCAGCATTCTATATGTGAGTGCACAGGTAGAGTCAGAAATACCTACTTCTGTCGAAGTGGAGTAAATTCTGAATAAACTTCAGGAGGCCACTCGAAATTTTTTTCGAACACTGTAAGATGAATGAAAAAGGAGTTATTTCCGTGTTTAGAATGATACATTACTCTACCGAAATTCCCTATTCTGATTCTTTCATGGTACTGCGGGCGGAGGGTTGCGGTTGATTTTATGTGTCTAGAGTTGATATCAGAAAGTATGATTTACGAAACGAAACAGTAGTATAACTGTCCAAGAGTTCGGAATAAGTGAATTTGTTCCGAGAATTATTCATGCCTATTTATATCGATTGAAACAACCTGTATATCGTTTGCTAATCCAAGATCAATACTATGGCTTATCAAACAAGCAGAAATATAAGCACTTTACCATGAAAATCTCGCCATAAACGCAAAAAAATTGTTTTCTCTTCATGCAAAAATTTTGAGCAAATTATAAAAATTGATATGACGAAGTATTTTTCAGTGAAACCAAAATGAAAGGAATCATGAATTTTATTCGCTACTTGACAGTCACTTCATATATATTCCAACAAATTATTTTATGATGAAATATCCAGTTAAATTTTGTCATTGCTATCATAGCTCGAGTCGGGGATCACTTGGAGGATTTGTAGATAATTAGAAAATTTTCCTGAAAACTTTAAATTTCAAATTCTTTTTCAATTCGTATGTTTTTTCAATCTTCCAATTAGTTTTTGAATCGGGGCTACGGAAGCATATCGCCACGAAATAACAAAATATACTCTCCCTGCTTCAGGCTCATCATTTATTCAATAATCTTTCAGAAGAGATTTATTAATTTGACTCCTGCCTTAGGCTTGGACTGAAGATAAAAACAAAAAAAATATCAAAATGATCGACGACATGATATTATGAAATTTTAATGTCTCGGGTTTCAGAGTCTCGAGTTCAATTCTGTATGAGCAAGTTGTGTAACATGTTAAAGATTATCATAAAATCTAGGGCGCCGCAGTCATGGCTTTCCATTGTACGGTCTTGATAGAGAATCGGGTATAGATATGAAACGCTGAACCTGAACTTGACATTCCAAAAAGTGAAAGGACAATCAGTTTCGTTTGCTCAGTTCTGTTCATTGTTGGATAAAGAGATTTTATCGAAAATAAGACTCTATTTTAGTATTAGATTTCAAATTGATTATTAAAGATATAATTCCAAATGAGTAAAGGATCCAAGAGATAAATAAAGAGAATGTTTCTGAAATGATTCTAGATTCTGCTCATGCTTAGAATTTGGCACAGGTTAGGTCAAAAAAAATGAAAACTTTTTTCATGAGTTAAAAATTAGGGACAAAGTACATAAAAATATGTATGAGTTTTGCACTGAAGAATTAGTAAATCTTCTAATGTTACGTTTTTCATATTGGAAGTATTTTCATATTTTGTTTCATTGATTCAGTTTTCAAATCAAGGTGATAAACATGTTTTAAGTTAATATAGAAGTGTACAGGCAAGGCATCTTTGATGTTCAAGCCTCTGCTTCTCATTTGTTTATTTGTTAGAAGAGATTTCTTATGAGTGTCAGAAATACTGTTTCTGTTAATTTTATAATCGATGAACTGCAAATAAACTTTATTATTATTATTATTATTATTATTATCGTGGACTTATGCACTATCTCAGCTGTTAGCTGGATATAATTTATCTTTCCCATATTCAGCAATCAAAGGGAATAGGCCCGATTACAATATACTTGACATGAATTTCCTAACTATCCTACATGTATTAAGAATTACAGCTTTTTGCATTTCTATATAGGTATGCTTATGCAATTCTAATTTCTTAATGCTATCATGCAAAGTTTTGGGTATTAAACCAGTCGAGGATACGATGACAGGAACAATATCTATTTTATCGAGGTGCCACATCTGCTTGATCTCAATAGCAAGGTCTGTGTATTTGGACTTTTTCTCCTGGAACTTGTTCAGCACGTTGTTATTATTCGGTATGGCGACATCCACCAACATTGCTGTTATGGCTCTCTTATCATACACCACTATGTCCGGCCTATTATTCGTCACCATTCTATCAGTGATAACAGGCCTATCGTAGTATAATCTGATAGAGCCATTTTCCAATACGGGCGCCGGCTGATACTTGTAATATGGCTGGAAGGTATTCAGGAGTCCATACTTGTGTGCAAGTTTCTGGTGGATAATGTTGCATACTTGATTATGCCTGTGAAGATACTCCGTATTGGCCAGTTGTTCGCATCCGGACGTAATATGCTGTATAGTCTCCGATCTTATATGGCATTTTCTGCACTTATCTGTTTGTAATGTTCCGTCGTTCATTATAAATTTTTATTTTTTTATTATTATTTTTATTAATATTATTCTATAGATGATACTTACTAAGAACCTCATAATATTTTGAATATCTTGGCATTTCGTACGAGCGACAATGTGTCACTTTGCAATCATAATACACAAATAGCTATTCCATCTAGATGTGAGGTGAAATATTTATAGATTCAAAAAGAGATCCGACAACATTTATGTCGGAGCTTGAAGCTATATCAATAGTAACATATTAACTCAATAAATTAATAGAGCTAATCGATATCAACTCTGACATTTGTTGATGAAGTTTGATGCCTCAAAGATTTCTGATATACCTCTAGCCAATAGCACCGCACATCCGTCAAAGCATCAAATATCTGCTGACATTTGTAAAAACTGTGTTTGTTTAAATGTTTCAACTCGAAACTACAGTTCCCATTACTATACCTACAACATTTGCGTCTCCTAAGCAATCATCATTCCAAATTTATTGTTTCCATTTGCTGCTGAATTTCGGACGTTATTATCGTCTGCCAATGAGAAGTTTTTATTCCACAAATAAATGAATTTTCTCTTACGAAACTACAAATTGAAAAATTTAAAAGAAAAGCAAAGTGGTGAGATCATTATCGCAATTTCTTCTTGTGATGCAACTACAAATCTACACTTTTTGTATTTCTTCTTTCACTTTGGATGAATTCTTACAAAATTTCATAGATTTTGGTGAACTGGATATACCCTACAGCATATTTTTTCATTTGAAGAACGAAAACATGCATCAGAATGCGACATCAACATTTTTCACAGATCGAAGAAATTATAAGAAAATTTTCTTTTCATGAGTTACCTAATTTAGAATCTTCATCTTCTCCCTATATCAGTGGAAAATTATATTGTTTCTCAGGGTGGCCAGAAAATATCTCGATTTTTATTTTATTCAGTTACCATGAATATATATCTCAGATGACGAAAAAAATTGTGGTGAAGTTTGAGGGCTTGATATTAATATTAAGAGGTGACATTTTGTGATTTTTGATTTCCCATTCAAATTACACAGGAAATTCTTACACATTATAAGAAATGACTGAAATGATTAATTTGCTAGGTCGACTCTGAAAAGTTATTCGAGGTTAAAGATCAACTTCAAATTAGAAGTAAAAGATAACTTTTGAAATTTTTATATTCTAGTATAAAACACTAGTTCAAAAGCGTTAGAAACCATATTTTTCGTCAAATTTATCTAGCGTCTCTCGGTAAACCTAGGAAATTTAACAAACTATCGATAATCGTATGAAAAATTGATATTTCTTATACTTAATCAAAATCCTATTTGCACTTGACTATTACGTCATTTGAAATAACACCCGTGTTTCAATAATTTTTGAATTACAATGAAACTTTATATTTTACAACTTGTACTTTTCACAATCTCGAAATCACACTAAATTTTTTTGTTACAATTAGGAAATGTTTGCCTATTATTTTAAACTATTTGCAGTACATATTGCAGCTGCTCTTTATTTCTGATGAGACATTTGTTGTACTCTCCTATTAATGTAACTCCTAATTCTGAATCATCATTCATAATGCTTAGATATTTGAAAAAACCAGACTCTGTTGATAGCTCTAATCTTGTGTCCGAAATTCTACAATTTTGTCGATAACGTCAATAGATACATCGAATGCTCGCAATGTAGTAATTGATTATTTTGAAATTAAATCTCTCAGTTCTGCTAATAACAATGTATCCAAATTTTCTTGCTCAATTTCAAATTCCTGGATCCTGGATCAGTGCTTATATTATTTTCGTTTAAAGCTTGAATAATTTTCTGTTTTTCGAGTAAAGGTAGCGTCATATAATCGACAACTATTCATTTAAATACCACAGGTCGGGTTCATCATTTTTGATGACGGTTTCACCACACTGTGGCTTCATCAGATAGATACAAACTCAGGAACAGAGTTATTCCTTATACATTATTCTTATTTCCTACTAAACGTTTCAATAGGTACAAGTACAAGGGGTACGTTGGGAAATCCATCGCAGTTGCTAACTTTATGATTTGAAAAGATTGAATAAATGAGAAGTATTTAGATCTAATTGACTATTAACTAACCTACCTGAATTCTTTTCTTTGTTACTCTCTAAAATTTACCGTACATTGAGTTATTGTCTATTATTTTCATTGTGTAAAATTTTGAAATTATCATTAAAGTTAGGGTTTTCTTCGAGTAAGTGATTAGAATAATATGGGAATCTGATTTATGATAATTGAAACTACGTTGGTGCTCGGATAATCTAACTTTGAAATTTCTGAAAGATCAACCAATATAAATGTTATTACAATCCCGCAAGACAGCTTATAAACACAATTTGAGATTGTAATAAAATCTATATTGGTAGAATTTTCAGAAATATCAAAGTTAGATTATCCGAGCACGAACGTAGTTTCCATCATCATAAATCAGATTGCCATTATTCTAATCACTTAATCGAAGAAAACCATAACTTCAATGATAATTTCAAAATTTTACACAATGAAAATAATAGACAAAAACTCAATCTATGGAAATTTTAGTGTTCAACAGAGAAGAGGATTCAGGTAGGTTACTTAATAGTCAATTAGATCTAAATCCTTCTTCTTTACTCAATCTTTTCAATTCATAAAGTAAGCAACTCCGATGGGGTTTCCAACATACCCTTTGTACTTGTACTGATTGTAATATTTAGTAGGAAATACGAATAATATATATAGGGAATAACTCTGTTCATTAGTTTGTATCTATCTGATGAAGCCACAGTGTGGTGAAACCGGTCATAGTTTTGTTAATATAGTGAAATTTTCAATTTTCTTCTTTTTTGGATGAGTGCTTTTTTCATTTTCGTTTCAAGCTTGGATCATTTTCTGTTTTACGACACTATCTTCAGAAAATTGAAAAATATTCACTTAAATACCACAGGTGATTCATCATTTTTGAAAAGCAACGGAACTGTTCACAGCTTTATTGTCAATCAAGCCCTAAATGAAGTTCAGGACATTGCGTGGTGCCAGAATCGCAGATTGACCTAGCTTTAAATATATTTTCACAAGAAAAATGCATGCTTGAAGAAACAGTTAATTTTTTGTGCTGTTAATTTGAATTCCTCTCTGAAAAGAAATATTTCTAACGAATTAATGGCTTTTGCCATCCAACGAGCTCGATGAACTGGATCTTGCTATTTAAACGTAGATTCGGAAGGTAATAATTGAATACAAATCAAACTACACAAGGTCTCACCAAGTAATCGAAGTTTGAGGGGATTGACGAAACTTTACTTGAGTTTTATTTATATATGAATAATGTCATGAAGGTGACCCAAACATCAACTATACAATGATTTTAGCGGTAAAATACAAAAACACTAATAATTTGACTTCAAATAACGAATTGAAAATTATTCAACATAATGAAATATACAGTTTTACACTACTAACTTAATAATTACCCTATTTATTTGAATCGTACTAATTAAATTGAACTTCCTCCATAAATTTATCGAGAAAAACAACAAATTATTGATACCAATCTGTACTATCATTCACTCAAAATACATCGGGTTCGAAGCGTTGATCAATTATTATCATATATATCGTATCAATACTGGAACGAGCTATAGATTCATATTCACCCATCCAAATTTATATGGAATCACCAGATATTTTGAATATTACCTCAGGGATTTTTGAGATTTCGAAGGATTGTCAGAATTGATCCTTTTTGAGATATTTCAATTGAAAAAACAAATAAAGTGAGGTTTATTTCAAGAAAGAAACAAATAAAAGAAAATGATAAATTCTTTCCGCATGTAGTAAAAATTGAAAATTGTTTTCTCAAGGAGTAGGTGTTTTTTTCTTGACCTCAGTAGCTTGTATTACCTCCTCTTGCCCTGATACAAGCCTGAATCCGTCTAGTCATGCTTTGGATTAGGTTTTTGACCTCCTCTGGGGTGATATTTTGCCACTCTTCTGTGGCGGCTTCGTTGAGCTGTTGTGGGGTTCTTGGATTATCTTGTCGTGATCCAACTTTCCTTTTGAGATTATCCCATAAATGTTCAATGGGATTTAGGTCTAGAGAGCAAGCTGGCCAGTCCAAAATAGCGATTCCCTCTGTTTCAAGATAGTGTCGCGCGCGGTTGCGGGTATGCGGAGGAGTACTATCTAGCATTAAAGTGAAATTCTCACCGTGGGCACCTCGCCAGAGTCTCACTATGGGCTCCAGCACTAGGTCCACGTACTATCTATCCGTTACACTAGCAGGAAACGAAATGAAATCTGTTTTGCCTCCCAGCATAATGCAACCCCAAAACATCACATTATACTGGAACCAAATAGCACAAATAAAAGTAGACAATAATTTGTCTAATGACATCCAAATTAGAAGAGGAGTACGACAGGGATGTGTGCTTTCTCCACTCCTATTCAATTTGTATTCAGAGACGATTTTCCAAGAGGCACTAGAAGACATGGAAATGGGAATCAAAGTCAATGGAGTGTGGATAAACAATATCCGATATGCTGACGATACGGTCTTAATAGCTGACAACATGACCGACCTGCAACAACTGGTCAATAGGGTAGGTGAACAAAGCCAATCAATGGGCCTAAATATAAATGTAAAAAAACAAAATTTATGATTATCTCCAGAAACAAGCAAATGTTCGAAAACTATACGCTAATATTTAACGCAAGGCTCATAGAAAGAGTAGAAAAGTTTAAATACTTGGGAATCTGGCTGTTTCAAGACTGGTCATCAGAAAAAGAGATAAAATAACGCATAGAGCAAGCACGACAGGCATTCCTAAAGTTTCGAAAAGTGTTCACCTGCTCCGACTTTGACCTTAACCTAAGGCTAAGATTCACTAAGTGCTACATTTGGTCGGTGCTTCTTTATGGTATGGAAGGTTGGACATTAAAAGCGAATGAAATAAACAAATTAGAGGCTTTCGAGATGTGGCTATACCGCCGAATCTCTAAAGTACCCTGGACGGCTAGATTGACAAATGAGGAAATTCTTAGACGAGTTAACAAACAACGTGAACTGTTTGCAGTGATCGAAAAAAGGAAAACAGCATATCTGGGTCATATAATGCGAAACACGAAACATCAATTCCTGCATTTGTTAATCGAAGGCAAGATCGAGGGCCGGAGAGGGATCGGACGGAAGAAAATGTCTTGGCTGCGAAATATCAGGCAGTGGACAGGACTACATGATATACAGTCATTGATACACACCGCAAGAGATGGAGACGCAATGGAAAATGTTATCGCAAACATCCATTAATGAATGTGCATTAGAAAAAGAAGAAGAAAACATCACACTGCCCCCTTGGTATTTCGGAATTTGTCTTGTTGCTCGGAGTCTAGCTTGTCTTCCACGACCCCTCAAAACGGTCATCTGATCGAACACAAATTCTGGTCTCATCCGAAAAAAGAACTTTTCGCCCATTCTTAATTTTCCAATTTGTGGTGATATTTCAACATTTTTTATCATACTATCCAGTTTTTTTACAACAAAAACTTCATTCCTCGCAAGTAGTCAAACATCCATGGTTCAAAACAATCAATAATGTGAAATACCGAGTGATTCCATATAAATATGGTTGTGTGTATGTATATGAATATATACTCTACCTCTAACACTTTTTACCCTCTAAGTTTTCAAGGAATAAGTGTTTTACAGATCTAATAAAATTTTCAGAATTTTTAAATTTTTTACGTAAAAAAGGTACACTGTTAGATTTCAGAAAAATGAACCAGTAACGAGAAAAACCGACTCAAAGAGAACGATATTTTAAGTGAAAATATTTTTGTTTATTTAATTCATAATTTATTTTAATTATTTAAACCCTACTACATAGACACTATTTTCATTATCTATTTGAATTGATAATCACTAACTCTTATGCAAGATCTAGCTATTGAAACGAGAGATCTTTGTATTTCATTGTAAATTTGAAGATTGTTTTTATCACATCAGAATAATGAATTATTCTCGAATGCAGCATATTTCTATTTTTTTTTACCGTTAAGCTAAATTGTGGTGGGGGACCATCATGCATAAACCACATAAGGTGTCATAGTGAAAAGGTTAATAATCTCTTGCGAAATATTTCCCTTTTTCCTTAATCGGCGATACTCATTCACAATAGTATGCCAATTAGACACTACACTAGGCACAGACAAAATCTTTGAATTTGGGAGGCTTTTACTTGGTAAAATTCCATTATCAATAATAAAAACAAGTACTGTGTTTTAAGAATTTTACGAATAATAATTGCGATTCCCAAAGATCTACCTTCCAATATTTAGCTTCTGTATGCAATGATTTCAGAAAATGTGGGTCGAAAGACTATGATTATTTGAGTAAAGAGATGATCATCTCTCAGATAATAAATATTGGAAGGTAGATCTTTGGGAAACTTTAGAAATAAATAAATACAAACACTCAGGTAGACTCATCAATGAACAAGTCGATTTAAGCCCTTCACCTCTATTGAATCTTTTCGGGGAGCAATCTATTCCTTAATTTTATTGATATACCTGTCATAAATAACCACTTAGGAGGAGGCGACCAATAAGCTTTTAATTACTCAAGAACATTTATAGTTATATTCTCATTCACATTTTTCTGCATAATCATTCGTCTGAAGAAGTTACGGTGTAGTGAAACGCGTTACGAATCGCAATTATTAAGTAAAATTCTTAAAACACAGTACTTGTTTTTATTACAGACAAAATCATAGATGTAAAACTATATTATATTTTCGATATTTCACAGCTCACGCATTTAATTTTTCGTATCAATCGTATTCATAAGATAATTAAAATATGGAATACACTTTCGGAGAATATGCAGATATGCATTTAATGTTTGGTCTAGCGTCTAGTAATGCTTCGCGTAATTATTTGCAGGATATTATTAACATTTTTTGTATGAAATCTTATTTAGGTACATTTTAGAAAAATGCAAGTGACTTCGGCTGCTTTATGTGTGAATTTAGGTAAAAGTACGGTCCACAGAATTTCAAGGAAACAATTGCCTCACTCTTACCATCTTCAAAAATTCAAGTGCTGTCCCCAGATGACTTAGCCGTAAGAGTGCAATTTTCCAATTGGTTTTCACACTCACATGAATAAATAAGCATTATCCCCTGAAAATTTAGAGGGAAATTGAAAAAGCGAAAAAAACATCTTATAAAATATAATTTTCCAAACAATAACTTGAATTTCAGAAAATTCTGTTGAAAGATACAGATTTTATTGTGAAAAAAACAAATTAATTTTTCTTAATTTTGAGGGTGAATATCTCAGCAGGGATGCATTTTAGAAAAAAAAATGTAAGAAAAGCTATGGAATTATTTTGACGAGATCTATTGAATTACGAGATTTTTGATACCTCATTCTGGGACACCCTGTATACGATGTCTCAGGCGGCTCATATTACCAATAATTAGTTCACAATTTTTTGCTGACACTGCCTTCTTCTGAGTTAGATGCGGTCAGTTTTCAGTTGGGACACCCTGTATTAGGTATTAGAAACACATTTATAACTGCTTGAAACGGATTCGTCTTACGAATAACGCACACCCAATTTCAAGTCGATATGTCATTTCATTCCGTTTTCAAGCTGTTGAAAGAACATTTATCATATTGTTTTTTCATAATGCATGAAATTGAACACAATATATTCTTTTTGGAAAATGTATGAAGGCTATGGAAATTCATAATGAATCAGTAAATGTGCTGGTAATGATGTTCCATCAAAAACAATGGTACGCAAGTAGAATTTGATCATAAAAGCCTGGACTTACGCTCAGGACTTACAGAAAGTATCACTACTGCAGAAATGATTAAGAAATTGCTGACGGCCTTACACATCTTGAAGAATGAATTAGATCAGAGAAAGCTATTGGTGGGACGGGTGCTGCATTTTGGATCGAATACGCACATGTTTGAGACTCCCTCAATAACATTAGGACCGTTTTCAAATGAATCAAACTAATTTTGTACATCGACTTGTAACTATGGACTTGGGCTTACCGTTACGATCATGATCTGCGACAACAAAACGCATAGTAGACTGAACACGTTTGTTATGCTCCAAGACAAGTGAAGGGTCGGAATCATCAAAGAATGTTGTGGCACCAGTTTCTGGATTCAGAAAGAATATTGTTAACTGATTACCTTCAAACCGACAGAACAAAAACGAGAGAATATTATAACAACCTTCTGGACTAGCTGGATGCAAAAGTTTGCAACAAAAAATCTGGTTTGTAACAGAAAAACGTCACTAGAATAATGCTCCTGATCATACCAGCGATATTGCAAATGCGAAATTGGTCGAACTAAACTATGAACACCGGGAACATCCTTCGCAGTCACCAGATCTGGCTCCCTCACATTTCCATTTCTCCCCAAACCCTAAAAAAAAAATTTACGTGGACATAGTTCCCCATAAAATGAAGGAGTGATTGCAATCGTTGAAGTGGATTTTGAAGACCTTTTAGAATCACACTTCTGGGATGAAATACATGAATTGGAAAATCGTTGGAAAAAATGTTTTGTTATTCGGGGGGTCATACTGAAGAATAAAGTAATTTTTTTAACCATGAACTTATATTATTTTTGTTCCAATGTCTCGGTTTTTTTGAAATTTTGTAGTTATGTAGTCATGAAATTCTACATCACTTTTTCACGTAGAATCGAATTACGTGCGGGAATTTGTCCAACGGTTTAATACCATTATAATACATCTTTGCGCTGACAATTAAGATGAATTATTCAATGTTCTTTCGTCAAGTTACAACTATTGTGCGAATAAAGTATAATTTCTCTTACGAAACGACCATGCCGTATGAAAAATTTGAAGAGTAAAATGCACTCGTTATCTTAAATCGAAAAACTAACGATTTATTGTATTTTTATGTCTGGAATTTTGCTTTAACTCTTCAAGATTTGGAATATCTTCTCCATATAACAAATCCTCAGCTTCAATTCAGTTATTGCCAAACTTTGAAGACAAGTACAACAGCAATGGTTTGATTAGGAGGAGCTCCATTATGTTGAAAATAGATATTTCTTCTGATATCAAGAGACAGTTCACCAAAATATTAATCGATGAAGTTGCTATTTACTATTTCACGATATAATTCATCACGAAGGTTTTCTTAAAGAAAAACATATGCTAATACGCGTTTATCTTTTAAAGCACACCATACATTGGACCCTTATCGGCATTGAAGTTGAACTTTAATATGGTCATGTAGGTTTATAATGCTCACTCTGACGATTGAATATTCTATCACTACAGATGCGTACTTCATCAGTCTTAATTATTTCATGGATTTTCTTCATGGATGTAAAACCTGGGATATTTTCATTTTATAGATTTATATCAATGTTTCTGAGCGCGCGACTCCCAGATACTTCTGATTCCATTTCAATTGGCCTGCCGGAAACAGTTGACGATAGGTTGGCAGTTACCATAGTTATTTCATCTTCTCCATCAACTACTTCATATTCTTCATTCTTTGAAACCTTGAATGTTCTATGGTTCATGAGGTTATCGCCGCTTCTCAGGAAAACGTTCCAACTTAACAGCTTAACGCATCATGATTCTTCTGAATGGAATATTCAATCATATTGATTTTTTTTAAATTTTCGCACGACATGGTTAATTCGTTATTATAAACGATACTATATTCACAGAATAATCGTGTAACTTGATGAAAAAACGTAGAATCAATTATCTGAATTGTCACTGCAAGAATTGAGTTTCGAACCGTCATAATGAGATCACAAAACATTCTTAATCTATTTCAATCATTCCGATTTAGTTTCTGAATGGGCATAGAGTTACTATAGATACATTCAGTGAAATGTTCTCGCATTTTCATGAAAACACGTCTTGGATGAAAAAATTTAAATTTATATCACATACATATTGAATTATCACATGCATAATTTCGAAAAGGAAAAAAACTGTATTCAACGAAATCAAAGTTGCCTATGGTTCGTATGAAAAAAAAAACGCAAGTAGTTCGCATTATTACTCAAAATCCGTTAACAGAAAAGAAATTTCTGCACTAATTTCGATTCTACATAAATAATGCCTGTAGAACGACAAAAAATATTTTTACATAACTTCGAGAACAACCGAGATATTGGCACTTGATTGATTCCGAAAATTTTCGAAATTATTCAAATACTATTCAAAATCGAAGAAAGTTAGCTTCAATCTGCTTGCTGCAATCAACTCCTTACTCAAAAAGAGCAAGGAGGAGGTGGTCGAAATCTGTCCCTGTACAGTTCTCAAAGTCGGCAATTCTGAGACTTTATTCAGGTGATGGCAGCGATCAAACCAACCCAATAACTTATATCAAACAAACTGTAAGTCATAGCTGTTGGTGTTGATATCAATCTTAACCAATAAAAATTATAATTAAAATAGATTCATCATTATCGAGAAAAGGATGAGAATGCACCTTAATTTGTTTTGTGTTTGGTATATTTTAAGGAAAGATTTCTAGATCCAATTCGTTGAAGTCATCCGAAATCTTCAATCACTTAATCACCATAAAAAATAAATATTATAACTTCATAGCAAACTCTCAAGAAAGTCCTTTTAACGATTAGAATCGATAAAGCTAAATTTTCAAGTGTTGTTGAAATTAATATTTTTACTCTCAAACTTCGGCGGTCTGAATTTTTTCTCGATCGTATCTCAGAACTCTCATACTTTATCCATATTATTTCTTTAAAAAAAAATTATTTCGCTTTTTGATGATGCAAAGGGTTTTCAAATGAGGATTTGCTGCAGATATATTCCAAAATGCTGAACTTTAAATGAATATATTTCAGTCTTTGACCTTCGAATGGGATCTTTGCTCGTTTCGGAGCAGTTACGTGCCGGTGTTTATGAATTTATGGCAGATAGAAGCAGCATATGGGAAAACTACCCACTCGTAGCATGTATTTCAGAGAAGAATAATCTATAATGTCGCTTCGTTATTCATTCAATATCCTCAACTAGAAATTTGTGCCACCATAATTTCCACTCACAGATCACCAAATAAAAAAATTGTAATCGACTTTTGTTCTTTGCATTCATTAGCAATGTGAACTACGACAATGAATTCTTCAGTTCAGGGAAAAATTGGCTTTTTTATAGCTGAATTTAGGTTAGAAAAAATATCGTAAATCGTTCGAATACTCAGGCTGTGACACAAAAATTCTAAACTTAAAATGTATCCGCAAGAAAAAATTTAGTTGGTTTAGGTCAGGAGATCGGACTAGCCATTCTATAGGACCTCTTCCTTCAATCCATGGACCAAGTTTTTCAGCTTGAGATATTGGAAACTGGTGCGACAGAGGAAGAGCTCCGTCTTGTTGGAAATACAATTGTTATTCAAGTAGTAGAGTTATAGCTTTTCTATTAATATTGGATCAATCAAATTTTTCAGCATATTGAGATAAATGCCGATTGAATTACCAGGAATATAGAGAGGTCCAATGTGGTGGTCGCCGTGAGTTCCCATTTAGCATTTTCGTTGAGTGTTGGTTTCTTGAAATTCATAAGGATTTGTTTATCTCAAAAATCAATAGTTTGCCGGTTAACTCCTCTATGAGTGAAAATATATTCGTGTATTCGTCAGAAATCCGAACGTTGTACAAGAAAAGCAGGTTATTATTGATATGCTCAACCATAATTCCGCAAAAATTTCGCTTTCGGTTTCAATCATTAGAATCATCAATCATAGAAATAATTTGATTTTGTACGGATGGAACTTGTATTTGTGTAATATTCTAAAAACGTTATATTGGCTCACACCGAGAGCTGCAGAAATTTGTCGTACAGACTATGTGTATGGTGCTTCATCATTCACAGTAACAATGGGTACTCTACTTTACTCTACTTTACCATTACTGTACCCGCTTCGATAAATTCTGATATAAATTCCATTTTTATGACGATCGTATGGCTTTGGTTAAATATCCTTGCCACTCGGGTACAATTTTGATTTGAGTAACAGAGGCTCACCAGCTCAACACATTCTTGGAATGTGTACACTATAATTATTTTTAAAATTTTAACCACATCAGCAATGTAGTAAGTAAGTCAATGACTGATTTGCAATGCATCAACGTGTACAAACGAATTATCAGATGAACAACATGCTTCAAGGATTAAAAAATCAAATCAATTTGGGAGAATTTTTTTCATTGAATGGGAAAATGTTGCAATTCAAATGAAACAATAAAATCTTTTGAAGATTGTTGTGGTTTGTAAAAAGGGCTTTCAAAAGACAGGAAAACTTACTTTCCTTATCTAAAACCTCGAGATAAGTAAATTCACTGGTTAATTAACGCAGGCGCTAACAACTCTTGAAATTTTTGCCTTCAAAACAGAAATTGATATGTTTTCCTTTTTTTCAATAATTTTGAATTACTCTTTTCAGACACTGTTGTAAAGAAGCCTATATAAGTGCTCAGATGAGGTTTCGCCGAACATCTTTCTCTCATTCAATTTTAAGGGGTTGAATGGCCCCTCTTAGTGGGTTGATCGTTAATGCCTTAAATATACGTAGATGGATGTCCCCAAACTAAATCACTCGACGTGTTTTGGCAAATTTTTTCAAGGACTACGGGGTAAGAAATATAAAGAGTGGCTCGTTTGAGGTGGTACGACCTGTATATTACTTCGATAGAAATAATCAATTTCGTTCAATGATTTTGTACAACACTCGTTCAATTAATCTCCAGCAACTATCGGAGGTAACAAAGCATAACATCAAGGAATTGCCATAAGAAACTTTAAAATCGTTTCCTACAATATTCTGTAAGTGAATTTCTGTTCGTTATTAATGGTTCTTCTTTTCCTCTTGAGGATGAATCTATTGTCTGCTATTTCACCGATCCTAGGACGCCATTTATTTGATTAATAGACTAGTGGCATCAGACCGTTTATACAGATAAATGAGTTCATTTTACCACTGCTTTTGGTAACATTATCGTCGATTGATTTACAAAAGTCCCATGATTCGTGTTAATCTGGTTAAATTTCCGGTTCAATTTTTCTTGAAAACTAATCAGTTATTGCAAAAGTTTTCCTAAAATTGAAGTCGACAAATTATGGTTGTTTACACTTTATTTCCCTTGAATTTGTTTAGTTCGGAAAGTAAACAAGATAGAAATCAAAAAGTTCGTACTTATTTCGAAAGTAATAAATTGGATGGCATTCCACGATAGGAACGGAAGGAGAAACTAGGGACCGGATGCAGTTTTCCGAATGCAAGCAATACAAGAGTAGAAATTTATGTATCAGGAACTGATAACACTGATGTTGTTTAACGACATTTCACTTATCCATTGGAAATCTCATCGTTCTGAATGAACTATTACCAATTAATTTTCTAAGCGGTATACACCTATTCTCTCCATTTTCATAGCATTTCTAAAACTACATATACCTTTCTCAGAAGCATTTATGTCTTTGGCACGACGTGAAATACGATAGTGTTGAATTCATTGACGACCATGGATCCCAGTTTATTATCTACTAAAAATGGCAGGTAAGTTATATTCAATTACTATTTAACAAAAATATTTTTGGAACTCTATTGAAAAATTCCGACGCATTATGGTCCCTCGTTTACAACTTCGATGTTATTTTTTCATTTTCTCACCAAGTTTTTTTTATGGCAAGTTTTTCTCAACGGTCCGCTTGAAAGGACTATATACACAGAAGTCATTTCTGTTTCCATTTGAGATTATCTCTGCATCAACTTTTGGACATCGTAGAGGGCGATGATTTCTATGAAAGTAATACGAAAATATATATTGAACCTCCCAATCAAACGACAGCAGAATGTGAAGAAGACAGCGATATTTCAGACCAAGAAGCTGGCGATATAAACCACTTACCCAGAGGTATTCTGGGTCAAGGATGCGAAATTTCTTTCGAGAATAGTGAAAATGAGGAAAGTCATGAACAAGTTCCTGGTAGAACAAGTGGACTTTAATCTCAAGTCACCACACTTTCCCATTCATCGGAGAGTGATGATGAAGAAAATATAGCACTTTGTGTTATACAACAGCTTCCCAGGAAGAAGAAAGGTAAAACTGTTCAAAAAAAAAAGAAAAATTCATAAGTGGACGGGGGATACACCCAAATATTGTATGAACACCACATGTGATCCTGTGCCTCCATCTCGCGATGCACAGTCGGCCGAATCTCCAGCCGATTTCTTCAAACTTTTTTTCACGGAGGCGATCATGGAAAATATCGTTCACCTGACTAATATGTATCGTTCACAAAAAACATTTCTTTAAATTTTTCTGTGGATGAACTGTATGTAATCTTTGGAGCTTTATTGCTCAGTGAATATGCCAAGTACCCTAATAAACGCATGTATTGGAATGCCACTAATGATACCTCTTCAATACTTCGGGACTCGATGAGACTCAACAGTTTTGAGCTTCTCTTACGTCATCTTCACTTCAATGATAACAGTAATGTTTCGATAGACAAACTTCACAAATTGAGCCTACTTACTGACGGATTGAGTCAAAATTTGCCAGAGCACGGCGGTATAGATGAGCATCTATCGATTGACGAGAGCATATCATACTATGGAAAGCATTATGCGAAAAAATATATCAAAGAAAAGCCAATCCGGTTTGGATTTAAAAATTGGGCCCTTTGTCGAAGTAGAGGTTATATGTTAGCATTCGAAATATATACTGGTAAATATGATTATGAAAAACAATTTGGTTTGGGTGGCGATGTTGTTTTATCTCCAATTCGATCAGTAGGACTGAAAGAGAATGAGGGTTATAAAATTTATTTCGATAACTATTTTACTGGTATTGAGATCTAATGCCCCATCTAGCGGACTGCAGTATTTGTGCTACTGGTACTATACGCCAAAATTGTTTAGAAGGATGTTCTTTTCCAGAGAAGAATGTATGGAATAGAGGAAAAATAGAATCTTTTCAGTTTTTATCGAACGAGAGAATTCTGATGGCTCAATGTAAAGACAACAAGGTGGTAACGATGGCCACCAACTTCGAAGATCAATCTATGATGACCGTTAGACGGTGGCAAAGAAGCCAAATTCAAACAACGTTCGCAACCGAAAGTGGTATCAAATTACAATAAATACATAGGAGAAGTTGATAAGATGGATGGATTGGTAGCTGCGTACCGATAGAGAATGCGAAAACGAAAATGGCCCATTTTTCAGTATTTGTTCGATGTGAGTGTGGTAAATGGCTGGATTTTGATGAAAAAACTGAGACCTGATGATCCAAACTGTGCAAATCTTCTAACATTCAGACGTCGCATAGCCGTGAGCTTTCTGGATAATGTGGGACATTCGATCAAATACTCTGCAAGTGACAGGGAATGTAAAATGTGTCATAAAAATTTGAAGTTCATATGTGATAAGTGCAATATTGGCTTACACCCTAAAAACTGTTTTTTCGATTTTCATAAGAAATAATGCTAAAAATATGATGTTAATGCTATCGTATTTAGTTTACTCGAATGTGTTACTATCTTCAATATTTCATTCGTGGAAAAAATTAATGAATTTTTGAACCAAATATGCTCTTATGCATATAGTCCTTTTGAACAGATCACCATTTCTTCTAAACTGAGAGAGAAAATTTAAAAATAGCGACAGAATCACGTTTCAACAATGAAATTATATCCATTTCAAGAAAAATTAAAATCAAATCAAAAACTTTTTCCACATGCACTAATGGGTTAATATCTTCTTGGATATCTTAGGATTATCCATTAACCATTTTACGATTATATCCTTTCAGTGGATAGGTTAGATGTCGAAAATCAACGGAATTAAATGCAAATGAAACACTGTGGTTTTGTTGATGAGAAAAATTTTAATATCACTAGATTTCTCATTGACATGTGTAGTAAAATTAGTTTCTTTAACAATATCGACTAATTGATCTGATATTACAAAAATTTTTGTTATTAGTGACCAACAAATTAGGACTCACTATTATTTCAATAAAACAGATTATAGCTACTATTCTTCAACAAATGAAATAATTTTCAATTTTGCAATTTTACATTTGCTCAAACTCAGAATTTCTCATGCGATATAATCTCTTCTTCGTAGTCTTCTTTATCGAGTTCTATTGCATATTGATTCACTCATTCTCCGGTATTATAGAAATCAAGTTTCATGACATAAATGATTTTTAGCATGGAAAGCCTCTCGACAAAGTATTTGGAATTACGAAAGATTCTTTTCATTTATTAAAATATCAGTTGGTGCTAGTGGATTATATGTTTTGGTAACCATAAGAGTTAAATTTAGTGTCTTTTAATTTCTCTCAGTTTTTTTGCCTATTCCAGATTTCTTTCGATTCTCCTCTCAATTTTTGTCCACATATTGATTATCGAATCGCCGCTTGAGAAGTTTTATCTAAAAAAAAATATTGAGAAATAACATTGCCTGATTTTCTCATCATTGTGCAAATTATGATACACACAAGTTCGAAAATCCTACTCTGTTTTATTTGAATATCCCCTCGAACGATATTCGTCTCCATTTTCCAAATGAGCTAATAATACAACATCTAGATAATCTATTCTACAACGTAGTTAAGAACTGAATACCCATTATTTCAATCAACTTTCAACTTCGTTTGAGTTTACATATGTCTGCACCATTGAACAAAATTTTTGTTCCCTTAGTAATATAAATAATAAAATAAACATGTTGAGAAGATTCGAAGGATGGTGAGACGAATTTTCGGACCTACTAAAGAAGAAGACCGATGGACAGTTCGAGCTAACATGGAAATAGATCTTCTATTAAACCACGATGATATTGTCAGGTTCTTAAAGGCTTAGAGAATTTAGTGATTAGGACATGTTATCTGAACGTCTGAAACTAATATTCCAGAAAAGCTATCTATGTCAAAATCTACACCACAAGAAGGAGGAAAAGGTCAAGATTGCGGAGGATAAACTGTCTCTCTGAAGAATTGAGAATGATGGGCGTCGGAGATTGGAGTGACAGAGCCAAAAATAGAACAAGATGATGTGACATATAAGAGAGGCCTAGGGCCTATACCTGGCCGTCCTGTCAATGAGTAAGTAATTGACAGAGAGCTGAATTTGTATCCGAAACTTTGATTAGCTCTCGTGTATTAATAACATTTAGGAATTGAAAATACCATTCGTTGAGTAGTGTAATATATTTCGAGGATGAGCCCACAAGTAAAACGATTTCAATTACTATATTTGGGGATAAATTGATAGTTCAAAGTATTTTCAAGTCTTCCCGTGTTTTGGAAGTCGATACAGCCTTGAAGATTCAAGAGAAATGCGAGTGGTTTCGAGAAAACAATGGTACGCTTGTAATTTCTGCTTGACTTAGCGTGAGCATTGCGGCTTCGTCAGATAAATTCGCCATCAATTATATTGAAGGAAGTGTAACAATCTGGCTATAGAAATGAAGGACCTATGTGAGAGATTATATTCGAAGATGAAGCAGAAAGTCTTGATCACGCACCGTAATGTTCATAAATACAAACTTTATTATGGGGAAGTACTCAATTGTTCGTGAATAATTCTCCGCAAGGAGCTGGTTTTAGGGACTGGAAAACAAAGTCATCGCCAACAAGGTTTACAATAACAGTGGCAAGATTCAAATTAATCTAGTAGTATGCCAGCAGTTGAGGTCTGCAGACGGATAATCCAAAATCGATTGTTGTTTGAGAAAATATTGAAACCTCGCGTGAATGTATAAAGCGACATTGTATTGTGGTATATCTACATATTAGTTTTGTTTATGTTCACTTCGCATACCTAGTTACCAGGCATTATCAATAGCCATTCTCTCCGAATACAATTATACATATACAATTATTTTGTATAAACGAAAACATTCGCTCGTGATAAATACTTACCCCAAATATCAATTAATTCTGAGTACAGTAAGCAAATATTTTGCTTATCTCTACGAAGTATTGAAAACAAAGTATATGAAGAAAAGCAGAAGATGAATTAGGAAATAAAAATATTTGTAGAAAAATATTTTCAAGATATTGAAGCGGAATATTGTTATTATACACAAGGTAAACATTTGTTATTGATGAACGTATTGCCATACTGAGGATTGAATAACACTGATAGACAAGAATGACCTTAATGAAAGTTAAATGGAATTGAATGAGTTATTTTGTATCTACAAATAGTCTGTAACTTATCTGCATTTTGAGATAATTTCGGTCACCCTCAGTTCTTTTGCAACAGCAATCAATCTTTTTTCAAGTAAAAACGGTAAAAAATGTTTCAAAGGAAGGAAAAATAACTTAAATTCACTTTTATTTAGGATTTTCGAGAATATTTAGCGTCAGGTACATCCCCCCTTTTTATTCAATAATCAGGACCGGTTTCAACCCTACAGTCACTTTCAAGTCCTACGGTCACTTGAAAATGACCGTAGGGTCGAAACCGGTCGTGATTAATAAATTGTGGAAAAGTGACAAAAGTGTGTAATTTCGTTTTATTTTAAGAATGAATTTCCATAAAATAAATAAATCATCAATACTATCAATCAGGTACATCCCTTTTGAGTGCCCAGCAGTAGTCAGCTAACATGTTCGGCCTCCACTTGCCTTGGTACGTTTTTTTCATATTGGATATGTCCTGATGGAACCGCTCACAGTGTTCGTTGCACACGGCTCCTAAATTTTGAGGAAAAATTCCAAATGCGAGTGTAAAAAGTGAATCTTGAGCGACATATTGCATCCCATATCCTTGTAAGCCGCTAAGAGGTTGTTGACTTACTCTTCATAGTTTTCGGCCCTGTAGTTTCCAAGATGAATAATATTTCGTAAACATGTCCATGCGGATTTTTCGATCGGATTAAGTTTTTGTTCGAACTCTTTATCAGCCAGTAGGTCCCATATTTGTGGTGCTACAAATATTACTTCTTTTATTTTGGCACAACTTGTTTTTGGGAATTTTTGTTTCAAGTAACAAAAACCATCTCCATTTTCATCCATAGCTTTGACAAAATTGTTCATTAGTCTGAGTTTGATATGCAATGGAGGTAGCAATACATCTTCAGGATTTTTTAAAGGAGTGTGACGAATATTTCGTTTACCTGGTATAAGAGCGCCTAACT
This sequence comes from Cryptolaemus montrouzieri, assembly GCA_013387265.2. Classification (NCBI taxonomy): domain Eukaryota; kingdom Metazoa; phylum Arthropoda; class Insecta; order Coleoptera; family Coccinellidae; genus Cryptolaemus; species Cryptolaemus montrouzieri. The sequence continues at coordinate 51,438,235 of JABFTP020000103.1, forward strand.
TAGGCCACTCCTTTTAACACAATGATTTTTTTTGTCTCAACTATCCCACTCACAGAGGAAACAACAAAACTTCGTATATCCAAGCTGTAGACCTAGCAAAATAGCAATTACTTTCAAATATCCACATATTTTCCAGGAATATTGCTTATATTTAATATATTCTAGCAGTGATTTCATATTTTTATATGATTCTTTCATTTCAGTAGCATCAGTGACCGGTACGGAAGGGTATTTATTACCATTATGTAACCTTAAAGCTTTCAAACTGACATTTGAGAAATCTGTAGACAATTGCCAGTCAGATTTTTTATATTCAAACGTCAACTCCGTCATCACTGAGGGAATGTCACTGCAAAACACTACATTGCCATCTTGAGAGAAAAACTTGAGAAGTGCGTATGTCGAGTTGAAATCGGGACGCCAACAGTTCTGCCTGTCTTTTTCTGAGATCCAAATCACGTATCAAATCATTGAGATCGTTTTGAGTTATAAAATGAGGTTAGATGTTTGAAGAACTGGGCTCAAAAGTTGGATCGGAATCTGAACTCTCGGATACATTTTCTTCGGTCATGTCATCCATGTTTACTAGAGGCTGAGGAACAGGTAAATCATCACTGTGTAGGATAGGTCTTAGAGCAGATTGTAGATTTGGATAGTTTACAGAGTGCCTAGATTTGTGACTGATACCTTTTATAGAAGTTTGGCAGGAATAACAATCTGATGAATGGTCTTTCGGTTCGGCCCATATCATTGGAAGTGCGAACGGCATAGGACGAGATCCTTTAGCCCATGATGTTAATAAAGAACACACTGTGCACAGCAAATACTAGGAGTCCAGATTTTGTCCAAATTTCGCGCCGAAAAACCAAAATAAATAAAATAACAGTCTTCAAATAATGGTGTCAAACTACGACGTTGAATTTTAACAGTAAGTTGACTGCAAATAACAGAAGTTACCAGGATGGTTTACACACACTCTCGGCATCTTAGTATGATGTATAACACCAATCTAAAAAAAAACTAATTTCAATATTTTTTCGTTAATGTATTCGGAAACATACGTCGGTAAGCAAAATTTGCGTAATCGAGTAAGTCGATGCTTTACGAAAACTGGAGGTGATTGAACAAAACTAAGTATGAGGTTTAATGTGGGCAGGTTGTAGTGTTTGAAAATATGACTTGATTTCGTTTAATAAATTTACTGTTCATCAGTGTAATCGATGACATTCTGGCCTAACTCACTCCAAGGCTCCAGGACTGCTAAATGTAGCTTATGTTCGTGTTGGAAGGAATTTTCCCTCCAAAAATTCCGTTTTATGGTATTTTACACATGCATGAAGGGATTCCGGTCTAGAGAGCAGGATGGCCAGAAGAACATTGATTTCGTTACCTTTCATTGAATTCTGTACTACTTTCACACGGTGAGGAATAGTACCTTACCTACCATCGTCGAAAGGTGTGTACTAACACATATTTCATCTCTAAGAATTTCCTGCCAGGTGCTTCTCTATGAAAAACAGGAACATTCTCCTATCAAGACGTATGACCCTCCTGAACATTACTCGTTCGCCCTCTTGTCTATCAATTTCTCGAGCATACTGCAAAATTCGAATCCGCCTCGAATCGAGAAAAAACTGTACATTGATATACTGGAGAGAATAGTGGCCCATCTTTCGTTATTCTAATTTACGTGTTCCTGGCAGGCCGAGTCTTGAGTGTTAGTCTAGAGTAGCGTTCAAAATGTCTTGTTTGCGATAAAACCTTGTTAAGGATCTCATATTCGACTGTGTTGGTCTTTTCAAATACCTTTGTTTATACCATTACGTTCCGAAGGTCCCATCGATACAGCTCGATGACATTTTCCTATTTATTTCAATGTTTGGCTTGGTTTCTCATCGAGTCAGCATCTGGGTAATTTTTAGTAAAGTTGAAGATGTAGTTTTCAGTGAAGTTATAGAAGTTTCCTGACTTGTGACAATAATTTTATGTATTCTTTCAAATTATACAGGGTAAGGATTATATGTAATTTCCAGTTATTCGACTCGCTTAATGGCTTTTATTTTTTGAAATCATAGATTCTCACTACCTCATTGTCTTGGAACCTTGTTTCTTGCTAGTTTAATTATGTATTTCAGATACCTCACTTATGGGTGAAACTTCAATTCCAGGCTGATTTGTTGATTTGCTAAGATTTTACTTTTTATTTCCATAACAATGCTTTATTTTAATTATATTCCATTGCAGATTTTGTTCTGGCCATTTCATTGTTTGACTTGAAGATTTATAAATCGCTTAAATTTTTGAACTATTGTATTACTATCAAATTTCAAGAATTCAGTTTTTCATTATCTCTGAAATTTTGACGGCAAGATAAAATCTTTTCAAGAATATTGTATTTTGTGAAAAGGGCTTTCAAAAGACATTCCACATGTCTTTCCTTTATCGCCTAAAACATTTCTCTGCAAAACAAAAGTTGATTTGTTTTCTTTCATTTTAATAATTTTGAAAATGGCCAAAATATTCAAGGTGGCTCGTTTGGGACCAAATGATTTAAAGAAGAATAACAACAAAATTACTTCTAAATTCACCGTTGCAAAGATGCTTCGAAAAGCTTTCAAATGAGATATCGCTCGACCTTTTTGCCCTATTCAGTTTTGATGAGTCGATGCTCTCACTCTTATTCACTCCAAACAAAATCATTCAATGTGTTTCTGCAAAACTTTCCAATTACTATACTAAATATAGAGTGGCTCGTTTGAAATGGAACACTATTTAAACGTTTAGTACAGTTTCGATCTCTGTAATAATCCAACAACAATATAATAGAGATGAAAATAATTTGAAACATGATACAATCGTTTATAAATATTCGTTTTTGTTCATTATGATGGATATACAAATAACAACCCACGTATCTAAACCGATCAGTGTGCTAATATATTTTAAATTAGTGATCAATATTTATTATATACTTTAATTACATGTGTTATGGTTGAAAAGAAGTTGGATCAGTGTCAGGTTGTTTATATTTCCATTAAAACTCAATTCGGTGTTCACCCTGACCCACATACTATTCTCATAAAAAAACAATGTGACTGATATTGTTGTTTGAAAAAAAGAGAATGGGTTTGAAAGGGCCTGATATCGTGAGTAGAGGAAATGTTCGGACATTTACACAAGCTAACCGCACATAAAAATAAATTGTTAGATCTATTTTACGTTTTCATTGAAATTTCTTAATATGGTTGGTAAATAAGTGAGGTATATAAAAATATATCTGAAGTAAATAGTATTATTATTTTCTGCGATTCCTGGTGTTATTATATCAATAATTCTATATTAAAGGCTACATAGATTGAACAAGAGGAAAAAATATTTTTTTCTATCAAGATTTCAATCCGTAAGATGTTGTGATGTAAGTGATACTTATGCTTACTTTATCACAATACTAATTCTGCGGATATGTGCTTCAATTATATGACGGAGTACGGGGAGCCAGGCAATTGAGATTGAGAACTTATAATTCAAATAGCGCAGCTCAGTTATTCACATATGAGTATTATTTAATCATACTGAACAACACTAATCAGCGGTAGAAAAAATCAGAGCAAAAGTAGCAGCCCGAAAAGTGGTGTAAACATCGGCATCTCAAATAGATTCAGCTAATCTTGGTTTCCAATTCCGGTCTCTGTTTATTGATATGGGAATTGAAAGTCAATGAGCAGTCGAGTGTAACGTTAAGATTTCTATCAATTCATGTAATTTAGATATACAGGTATGATACTAATGGTCACATTTCTTCAGCAACAAATGCAGCAAAATTTTTGAATTTGTACTTTCCTTACATTAATTGAAGTAATGATATGCTTCGGAAAATAAAATCTAAATTAATTAATATATGTGCGTAGGCATTAAAGACACAATTTTTCATTTTTTCATGAAAATTTTCAAATTTCCACTATATTCAAAAACTTCATCAGATAAGATAAGATATATGGATGATTTGCCTTATATAGTACATCGGTAAAAGTAGATACTTAGTTCAATAGGAGGAAATTTCGAGATTATTATTATTATTTAATATAAATTAGAGTTGAGGCATGATGCCTATATAACTCAAAAATCATAATATACATTATGTCTAACAGGTTGCAGAGCAGTGAAAACAAACTAACACGAAATGACTTAAAAAATAGGCTAGGCTCTTCTAATTTGATGAAAACAAAATGAAAAGATTCTTAAAAGCAAGTAGATCAAGCATTTAACCTACCCACAGAAAACTTGAATGAAATACAGTAATTGCTTATCAAGAACATGTTGTAGGTACTTAGAAATCTTCAGTTGCCTGTTTCAGATAATATCCATGATTCATAGATGTTCTTGAAAGCATTGAAAGAAGTAGAAGAAATAACATGTGATGGTAGATCATTCCATGCCAAAAAGACACGATTGGAAAGAAAATTCTGCCTTGGGGAGGATTTGAAGTTTTCTGGATATAATTTCAGTCTGTGGCCTCATAGACGTCTGTTGTGATTGATCGTTAAAAGTGGAGATAAATCTGCACCGAACCTGTTATTCAAGGCCCTGTAGACAATAATAAGATCACCTCGAAGCCGTCTTTTATTGAAAGGTTGAATATCCAATATGTTGAGGCGAGATTTAAGAACTGAAAAGATTTAGTAATTGTGATGTATTTGGCTCAAATTGATTATTGAGTTAATTTCCGGAATTTTTTTGTTTATTTATTGCCAATGCCATAGGTTTAGTTTTATTCTATCATTTCAATTATGTAAAATATCAGAATTTGTATTCAAAGTATGGTTTTCTCATAGTAAATGCTTTACACAGTGAAAATATGATTTGCGTTTGTCAATTCAGCATGTTTGCTCTGATAGCCTAATATTGAAATTTCTAAAAGTTCTAGCGATTTAAGTTTAATCGCAACTCCCAAAAGAGAGCTTAAAAACAGCTGATCTGTTTCCTTTTTGTACTTAAGATTTACATTTTCAATATATATGCCTAGAGAGTTATCTGTACTGAAAGCTATCTTCAAATTATGAGATAAGACGAATGACTTTAAATTTAGACTGGATTTATCGATAAGAGCTAATATACCATATTTTTGATTGGTCTCTTTAATACTAGTAAAAACATTACGGATTGCATGTTAAAATTGTTTACGAGAAAGCATATTGTTTGTATGCATAGTGAGAATCAGATTTTTCTTTGTCAAAACTGCGTTTATGTTCAAATATCCTAATGTTGAAATTTCTACTTCTACCTTTATAAATATTAACACAACTTTTACAAGAGAGTACATAAACATCTAATTTGTTTACTTTATGATATGAATCATACTAGAATTATAACCATTATTGACCGCTATTTGTTTCATAATTTAGAGCTTTTTCGAGAAATTATTTTTGACATTTTTTACCGTAGTGAGTATATGTATCATACTGTTGCAAGAAGCTATTTTATGTTGATGATCATATCTGTGGTTAATTTTGGTTAAAGTTTAATCTAAAAATTGATGGAATACTCAGTTTTATTTCCAAAGTGAACTTTATATAAGGATGAATTGAGTTCATGAAGGTACTAAAGAAATATTTTTATTTGTACCTGTAAAACAACATAGTGTCTCATCCCCAAATCTTAGCCAATAATGCCAATGTATGTATATTTCGATAGCGGGTGATTATGAGTTATTTTATCAATGCTATCTTTAATTAATTATTAAGTAAAGGACTGAGATAATTACTCATTATTTATCTGTTGTTGCTCATGTAAATTACATCAATGAAGTTGAAATAATTTTGATCAAAAACGGATTCATGATGGGTAATTATATATTAATATATATATTATGATGGGATTCACATTATTATTCTGCAGAGCTTGGTTAATCAATTTCAATGTATCGTGAGGTGGAATACTAGGGTAGAGATTTTTTTCTATGCGCGCCTGGGAAGAATTGAGGTATCTGTTTACTCGATTTTTGAAGAGGGCCAAATTGTAGGATGTTGGGAAGATGTTTGACAGAAGCGAGTTCCACAGATCACCGGTCCTGTAAACGAAGGAATTCTTATAGAGAGAGGAGAGAGGATGGAGGGGTTGTTAAATGTACTGCCATATGATGAGAATTCCTTGCCAGTCTAGTGTTGCAGCACAACATAAGTTTTTCCGGAACAAGGTCTATCAGCTCCTTGGAGCATCTTTCGTAGAAGTATCTGTAAAACAGAGAAAGGTCCGCAACTTGTCTTCTGAGAGCCAGCGGTTGGAGATCGCTGATGATCTCTGGGTGGTAGATGAGGCGCAAAGCCCGTTTTTGCACACTATCCAACATCCGCAACGAATATTTGGGAGCAGATCCCCATACATGGGAACACTATTCCAAAGCAGGTCGAATCTGTGACTTATATAAAACCAACAGCTGATATGAGGTGAAGTGTCGCTTGGCTCTGAAAAGAAAACTAAGTTTAGCTGATGCCAACTTAGGTATTGCTGATACACGTTCATGCCAGCAAAACTTGGAGTTGACCGTTATTCCGAGAAAGTGGATCGAATCTTTGGATGCATTATTAGACGAAGTTCTCCAGCAGGGATCTTTTTAGAAAACATAGTTGCTTGCGTCTTACTCGCGTTGAAGCTACCAGGTTCAACTGACCCCACTCAGATATCCTCTGTAAGTCAGAGTTTAAGTCATTAATTTATTGACATCTCTAACGATGAGATTTGGGATCTGTAATTTGCCTCAGACTACCAAAACACGAAACCAGGGTACAATCGTCTGCAAAACCGAAGATTTTGTTCTCTGTAAGTGACAGAAGATCGTTTATCTGCAACAGAAACAAGGTTGACGGAAGAACGGATCCCTGAGGTACTCCTGCTTACAACTGGAAACAATTAGATGTTATACCGTCGACCACAACTTGTATTGATCCATTTGAAAGAAAGCTACTTATTCAACCCTGAAATTTTTCGGGAAGCCCATATGCAGCAAGTTTATTCAACAAGGCTGCATGCCAAACCCTATCGAATGCTTTAGAGTTGTCGAGGACTATTGCTCAAGATTCCCCATGTTTTTTCATCTTTGATATACAAACATGAGTGACGAAGGCGAGCAGATCTCCTGTCGATCTTTGCCTGCGAAAACCATACTGACCGTCGTTAATAATTCCCTGCAACTCAAGATATTTGAAGAGTTCATCATTTATGACTCTCTCCATCACTTTGGATATAATGGGAAAAATTGGAACAGGGCGGCAGTTTTGGGGTAAGGACTTCCTTCCTTTCTTTGAGAGCGGTTGAATTCTCGCTTTTTTCCAGTTGCTCGGAAAAGTCTGGCTTTCATAAGAAATCGGAAACAGACTGTTAAGAATGGGTGCCAGTTCGGGAGCACACTTTTTCAGGACGATTGGTGGTATTTCGTCTAGACCAACTGCCTTCTTGCAGTTCAGCTGCTCGAGAGCTCTCACAGTGCGGACTCTGAACTTGATTTTTGTCATGGAAGAATTTGTAGGTGGAATGTTCGGTGGTATTGCGTTAGATGAATCCAGCAATCCAGAATTCTTTGAGAACAAGGGAGCAAACAGATTGGATTTTTCTTTCGGAGAACAAGAGGCGGAAATGCAGATTTGCAGAAATTGGAACTGACAGTCTTGACCAGAATTGTCTAGTTCCGCTTGCCTGTTCAAGGAGTTCATTAGTTACCCCTTCGTTGAAATTGGCCTTTGCTTTTGCAGTTGTCAGGTTGCATATGTTCCGTATTCGTACGAAGGTTGTTCTTGTTTCCACTGTTGGATTCATCTTCCATGACTTGTAAGCTCTGCTTTTGGCTGCAGACGCTCTTTCGCAGTCTTTGTTGAACCATGGCTTTTGTGCTGTTTTTTTTCATGGAATGAGGGATGTAGAGATCCATTCTTGCATGAATGATTTCTGTAACAGATTCAGTGCACACATTGATGTCAGGATCTGAAAGGCAAACATCACTGAATGGGAAGCACGAAAAGAATTCAAGTAGCTTATCCCAATTGGCACGGTTATAGTGTCAAATGCATCTTGGTGATTTTGGTTCTTGTTTTAGCGGAAGCACAATAGTTCCAGTAGCTGATATATTTTTGTGATCTGAGTTGCCTAGCGGTGCTGAGACCTCCACTCTAAAATCATCTGGATCTGAAATCAAAAAGAGATCCAAGGTGTTCGGGAAGTCGGTTGGGTGGTCAGGTATTCTTGTCGGTTCGTCGACTAGCTGCGTTAGATTATGGCTGATGGCGTATGTTTCAGCCTGTCTTCCCGCTCCATCTGTTCTATTGGAGTGGTAGAGCCAGTTGGTGCCTAACCTAAACTCACTTTCCAATATGATCGATATAAGTTGAATAAAAACAATGATGAAAACACAATATTTGTGCTTGGAGAAGTTATGAGCTGAATGAATGTAGCATCTTCATCTTCGATCAGAAAATTATTTAAACCTCAAATTTTGAAGAGGCGAAGCAAAATATTCAATTTCTTTGTAGAAAAAGTCATAAAATTTCAGGACGTTACTTTGAGAGCGTTATACACTGTGTAGCATTATTGCCACATTATTACACATTGTTGATACCAAGCTTTGAAGAATTCTCAGATAAAATATAATTTTTGTCATTGCATTACTCTTAAGAAGTAGTAAGATAAGTATATATTAAAGCATTTGTGTATCTGTTTATCTTTATGTACTACTTCATCATTCATCTAATTCAGCCTTGAAATTTTGAACATTTGTTGAGTACAGTCTAGTAAAGGTTTCTAGCAGAGTTCATCTACCTCGTTTTTATCTGGAGATTTTTGTACAATGTCAAGGGTCTAATTCACGAATCAAAAGATGAAAATCTTCTTTTTTTCCTAATTTTGCTCAACATGATGCTGTGAATGTTCTCATGCGAAAAATGTTCGAAATAATGTAAGGGGAAAGGAAAAATCAAAAAAAATGCAGAATTTTGTTTTCTATGCTATGATCTCTCAAGTTTTCAGGAAAGATTGGTAGCCATTACTGAGGAGAGTCGAAAAATACGAAAAAAAAATGTGGAAACCATTTTTATATGAACTCTTGATTAAAACTAAAGTAGGGAATAAAATATTGTTTATTGTTTTTCGTTTTTTTGCGTACAGTTCCTTACTTCAACCGAAAAATGAGAGGTCCGAAGAAAATATGGAAATTTATCAAAATTTGAACATCATCTTCTTTCAGGCCAGTTAAAATAAAAATAAAATATAAGCTATTTAAATAGTATTTTGTGGGTTACAGAGAGAAAATGCTCATTTTGTATCTATGCACTTTATCAAACATTTATTTAGAATCACTCATATTGTAGAAGTTTGCTATCAAGAAATCACTAAGAAATTTTAATGGAGAGTTGTCTAACCTAACCTAACCTATCAGGAAGCATTTAATTAAATACAAATATGAATGGATATTTAAATCAAAATTTAATTCAATTTTTCAATGATAAAAGAGTTTGAACGCTGAATGAATAATATGAAAACCATGAATATACAAATAATGGAAGATTTGAGTTTTGCCTGAAATATTGCAGAGCTGAAAATACTGATGAATCCTTTAAAATACATCACTTTCGTACATCGTTTGGAAGTAGGTAGAACACAGAACCCAATGCGATCAATCATACTATGCATTTTCTACACACTTTTCAAAGCAGAACTAAATATGGATCATTCATTAATTTTAATGAATTTAATCTCTGTGAAACTTGAAGTCACCTAGTACAATGATCTCAGCAGCCGGATGATGAGTCTGAATCCAATCCACCTTATCACCTAGATACTGAAAGAGTCTAGGGAAGTGAATATCGTTTGGCGAGCGATATAGATGGCATAAAACAGTGTTTTATCATGTGAACGAATTTAAACCACGCAAGATCGAAGGCGTCGTCCTCCATCGGTGCCTCTCTCTGGCATGCAACATCCGATCTGGCGAAAACACAGAAGCCCTTTTTAAACCTAAATCTCGTATGTAACTCATACCCATCAAAACGTAAATACGTTGTGTCGGTTGTTTGACTTATTTGGGTTTCGGTTAGGGCCAGCACATGGCGTTGTGCGTTTTGCAGATGCTGGTGGACAGCATCAACATTCACGTTGTTGTGCCCCAGTCCTCTGATATTGCAGAACTATATCAAGAGTTTGCTTTCTTTTCTAGAACGTGAATAAATTAGTGAATTTCCCGGAGGACTGCTCGACTTCCCCGCATTATGAACCCCCCGAGATAGCCCTCCCCGGAGATCCGAATGGGAGACTATTTTAACTCCGGATGATTTTGTCCCAGAAGAGTTTATCATGCTTCGTTGCCAATTCTGCCCACCATGGAAACCGGACCATCCGTCAGATCCCGAAAGTTAGTCACAAAGGTGACCAATTTACGGGACGTATAGCTGGATGTGGTGGTATCACAACGGGCGACGCGGGTGAGGCCGCCTGCCACCTGTCAAGATTAACTACATTCCAGCATATAAGTTTAGAATTATATGGTAGTACAGTATGTTGAAGTTTTTCTAGTGGATTTGATTATTCAGTCAGATCTAAAACAAAAAAGAACAATGTACACCATATAATGTTGAACTAATTTTCGGTGATGTAGTTTCACCTCACGATCCATTGAAATAGATTAACCGAGCTCTGCAGAATGATAACGTGAATCCCATTATATAAACAAAATTTATGCATCCTTCAAAAGTTGTCGATAATTCGACCTCTTTTGATATGAATACACCACCTTTGAAGGGTCGATGAGCGGAGTCTTAGCAATACTTATCAAGCCATAGTGTCGCTTGAACAGTATTTTTTCTATAAAAACATATTTTTTGATTGAAACACGAAATTGGTCTTTATCCATTGTTCAAATGAAAGAAAATGTAGGGTTATTGAAATGGCAACGACTAAACCAAATGTCACAATTTAACCACTTCCCCTTCGAAGGTTCGTACTAACGAAAAATAGGAGCGGCATAGAATTGGCGGTTCGATTCGTTTGGCAGTCTCATTACTTATTGAGAGACGAGTTATTGTATTAGTATTGAACGAACCGCCTTGTTTATCATAGAATATCTGGTATATTTGGAAAATTCATTGAATATTGAAATTAAAACACCTCAAAAATAACTTCATTGATTCGCAAAAAATTATAATGGGACATTGATTACCAGATATTCTCCTAACTTTCTGTAGTTCATTTCTAATTGAACTGGTATAAATGCCTGAATGAACTTTGAGTTGATGTCATGATAAACTAAATTCATCTTCAAGTTTTTCAGAAGATGAAATTAGAACCTATTGACATTATCAATTCGACTATTAGAGCGAATTCTATTCAGAATTTAGAAACAGCTATTATGACAGTTTATGAACTTTCCGAATAGGTATCATCTTATTTTTCTAAATTTCTTTAGTTAACCTTAGTATCTCTCATTCAGGGTGTGATTGTTCATAGCTGACTCCCCATTATTATGTAGTTTTCATCAGATATGTTCGAATTTGAAACTGTTCCAGAGTCGTGTAATAAGCAGTTTTCCAATAAAGAATTACTCGATATATATCCTTCATTTAAAAAATTGAGGGGGGAAAGCACCCCTACTATAACGGTTCTTGCTGTAGTTAATTTTCTACTGCTGATGAAATTAATAGTTTTGTATTTCAATAACTCAGATTTTATAAACCAAATGATAGATAATTCAAAGGCTGATGTGTTCACAAGGTACAAATAGAGCAAACTCCAATAGATCCGTAATTTGGAGCGAAAATTTCCTGTCAGAAGCAAAAGTCCCCGTTTTTTCCAGGAGCAAATATATACATATCCAAAGCGGCAAGGAGATCTCCTCACTATATTGCGTGATTACTCCTAAAATTCATTTTCTGCCTCCTGGAGGCTGTCATCTTTCTACTTATGTGTCTGTTTAATTGTTATTGTTAGTGAATAGTTGGAAATAAAATTCAAGCTCAAGTGCTATAAATTTTCCAAAAATATAACGCAATGCGTTACCAGTGAGGCTCGTAAGAGATGTTAAGGCGAAACAAAACAAGATAAAGCGAAACACGCAAGGTGAGAGCAGATTTCATCAAAGTAAGGATATTATACAGGGTGTTAGATAAAAGTATGTCACAACTTGATGGGGTATATCTACGTGCAATTTTAAGAAGAAAAGTTCAAATAAAACAGGTCCGCAAAAGCTTCGTTACGGAGCTACAGGGTGTTGGTTTTCCGGAAAAAATTGGTTTCTCCTTCAAAACTCCTGCAGTTTTTGAGGTATTCAGCCCAAATTTGGAATGTAAGCTATTTTTCACAGCCTCCATCATTACATGTCTTAGATTTCAACTCAAACTCACAAGGTGTTTCCTTTTCTGAGGCCATGCCTCATTTTGCCCTCTCAAACATTTTTGCAGTACGCCACTGATCAGCGTACAATCAATTTTCATCATCTATGTTCAATTTAGAAACTTTTTTGACACCTCCAATTTTTGCGTATCTACAACCGTTTTCGGGTGAAAAATTATTCAATTTGAATTATTTGAATAGTTTGTTATTCGCGAAATAAAAAAAAACTAATAGAAATACTAGATAGGTATGCTCAAAATTTGCTTATTATATATTTTATTATTATAAATCATTATATTATATAATGATTATTGTGAAAATTTGTGGTAGCAGTTCTCGAAAAGTATAGCTTCGTCTGTGAAAATTATTTCACTATCATAATAAGCATTTTCTCTAATTTTATCTAAGAACCATCGGCAGAAATTCAGTCTTGAAGGAAAATCTGGAGGAAGTAGAGTTCAGGCACGTTGAATGTGAAACGGGTACAATAAAAAGTCGGGGAGAATCCTTCAAATTAGAACATGAAATATTCAACTGATTTCTAATTTTTCTTGTACTCACATGAGGATTCAAAACTGCTTCCTCAATATCTAGAGTTCTCATGGTCAAAAATATAATCGCTAGCTTCTGTTTCAATCAACCCTACATGTAATGGATATCAGCCGATTCGGCGTCAGTAAAATCAGTAATTTTTTCTTATAGCAGTAACTTCAAAAGTCTTAAAACTAATTGTTAATTTAATGAACAATTCGAGCAGACATTGGTTCAACTTTAGCGATTCTCGAAATAAATAAATAAATGAAAAAAATCAAATCCTTCTAGTTATTTTTTTAATTGGAAGTGCTTTCAATTCAGCGAAAGCGCACAATCGTTTGATGAATAAACGAAGATGACGAAAGTTGATTGTACGCTGAACAGTGGGGTACTGCAAAAAAGTTTGAAAGGGCAAAAGGAGACATGGCTCCGGAAAAGAAAACACCTTGTAGATTCTAGTTGAAATTTAGGACGTGTAATGATGGGGGCTGTAATAAATAGCTTGCTCGCCAAATTGGGGCTGAATATCATAAAAACTGCTAGAGTTTTGAAGAAAAAACAAACTTTTCCGGAAATTTCAACACCCTATAGCTCCGTACCGATGCTTTTGCGGACCTATGTTTATAGGAACTTTTTTTCTCAAAATTGCACGTAGATTTACCTTCTCAAGAAGCATCGAAGATATTCAATAAATTGTATTTACCTGCTAACCTACGCATTACTGAACTTAGGAAAAAATATACAACCAATAGGTTAATGATGTGAATCTCACCCAATTGGTCACTTTGAGATTCTTATCATAAGCATCTTAAATGTATATTTTCCAAAGTTCAGTAATGCTTAGGTGAGCAGGTAAAAACAATATTTTGAATATCTTCTATGTTTTGTCAGAGACTATTTCATAAAAATTTTAACGTTTAGTTTGGCACACCAGTAACAGACGTATGCTCTATGTGTTTCCGCAATAGCTTCAGGATGAAAGAAGAAAAAATAATGAGTCTGAGATGGCTGACTTGATAGCTCAACAACCACAGCACAAATTGGGAACTAACTGTTTCTATCAACCCATCCGAGAAAGAAGAGATTTGGTTACATATTATTTCGACTGTCAGAGGAATTTGGTGCTTCCGAAAGTTCCGGACTAGTAAGCCTGTTTCATAAGAACATTGTCTTTTACAAAAAAATATTTCTCAAATGGCTCTAGTTGTGGACATACACTCGATACTGATGAAATTCAAAGTAGCGAAGCTACTAGAATATTAGAAAAGTCCCGACTGTTGGGGAGGAGAGCTAACTAGCTGAAGAAGAAGAAACCTGTGAAGAAGAAACAGTAGATTTTGATATCTGAAAATACTATTTTGTATAAGTTTGAGTTTAATTGAAATACAACTCATTTTCGCCAAATATTGGCGAAATTTCTTTTCACAATAGTGAGTTTTAGGCACGTAACTCAACTTGACCAACTTTTTCGTTGATTTTACCAACCTCCAGGAAAACCTGATTTTTCAAATTGACCTTGTGTGTTTAGCTTCTAACGAAATCATTATCTCAGAATCGATCAACGGCGACTTGTCGGGTTTTGAATCTGATATACAGAAACTATTTCGTTTTCGTTGCCGCTTGATGTATTTCTTCTTATAACAAATGAGAACTATAAAATAATTGTAGAACAGATTTATTGTATATAAAGTTATAACTATACTGTGAATAAATTTAATTTCGACGAATAATTTACTTTTTTTCAAGTTCTACCAAAGCTGCAGGTCGTGATATAACTTCGCTATACAATTTAACAGTTACACAATGCTCCATCATCAGATAACGGTCCTGTATTTGATGGGAAAACTGCTGGATACGAATGTTTCAAGTAATTTACATGTTCTTGGAGGCTTCTAATACGGACTTGAGCTTGTTCAAAATTGTCATTTAGGTTATTTATTTGAGCCTGCATTTTTTGTCTAATATCATCACGATCTTTTTCAGCGGACCTAGCCATAGCTCTACTCTGTGCAACTTGTCTTTCTAAGTCAGAGATTTGAGTTTGCATAGATCGCCGCACAGTTTCACACCTATCTTTCGTTCTTGATACTTGTCTCGCTGATTCTTCTCTGACACCTTCGACTTGAGCCATTAATTGGGCTATTTCGTGCAGTTGAGCTTCTGATTGATTTTGAAACTTTTCAGCTAATTCTTCCGTTTTAGAAAGTTCCGTTTGTAGTTTGATGTTATCATCTAGAAGTTCGCCGCAACGTTTCTCTAGATCTTGTATCTTCTTGCTCAAGTTTGATTTCTCATCCGCGCCCATTTGTTGATCGCTCCGCACGGCTTCCATTTCATTAGCTAAGGCTGTAGCCTTATCACGATATACTTGTAATTCACGTGTTAGTGCTTCATTGTTTCTCTCAGCGAGAAGATGCATTTGTTGAGCATCTTGAAGCTTCATTTGCGTCTGTTTGAGGATATCTGGAAGAGGTATAAGTTCCTGCAGTTTCTCTTGGAACTGGTTCTTAACTCTTTGTATTTCTAAATTTACTTGTTCGTTAACTCTGTTGTTCTCAATCTCCATGAGATCAATATTTCTACGTTGTTCTTCTACTTGTTGCTGAGCTTCCAAATATTTATTTCTATAGTCCTCCAGTTGCTGTTTCTGATCTTGAATCAAGGATCTAAGTTCCTCCAATTCATCTTGAGCTTCTCTAAAGCGTTGCTTAGCTACAGCAAGTTGCTGTTCTTGTTCTTTCAGTAATTCCTTCGACCCCAAAAATCTATTGTTTTCGGATTTCAAACTTTTCATTAGTTTGTCACATTCTTTCATTTTCTCTTCAGCAATTCTCTTGAATTCTTCAGCTTCCTTCGATCCAATTTTAAGTTTATCATTTTCTGCTCTAAGATTTGCTACTTCGACTAATTTCGATTTAAAATCATCCTGAAGTCTGTTGTATTGTTCCCTCAGTTCTCGAACCTGTTGTTCAGTAGCTGGTCCCTTGCAGGGAGGTATTGGAGATTTGGGCCTGGGGGGACATGGTGGAAGAGAACAAGGAGCAGTGCATGTAGGGGGATTATACAACATCCTTCTATATTGCTCCAAGTTTTCACGTTCTCTTTGTATGTCGCGAATTTTCTGTTCCAGGTATTGGATATTACCTTCCATTTCGATTAGTTGCTTCTCCATTTGTGTAGTATTATCTTGAGGCATATTAGATAGATAATATCAATAAATCGAACAATGACAAAAGGATTCGTAATTTCTCGTTAATATAAACTATCAGCCATTACTATGAAGTTTTCAAACTTCTGTCTACTCGACTGAGTGGAATGCCATAGAGATATACCTGTAGAAATTAATTTCGAATGGTCATTAAAATCTGACTATTGATTAATGCCAGTACGACAGTGATGTCATTTTCCATAGCACGATAGATGTGTCAATAACATAAAAAATAATGGATTTGATTTAGTTGGTATCATTTTAATAATCGATAAAAACATCGAGAACTTTGCAGAGGCAAAATTAATAATTGTAGTGGATGACTAAGTAGCCTGATCAAAATTTCTGATAGAAAATAATGACTTCTTCTACTCAAAGAAGAAAGAAAGGTAAGCTAGGAATGTGATGTGAATGAAAATAAGATGAAGCTAAGGAAGCTCTGCCAGTCTGAAACCTTTATTGTTATTTCTGGTTAATTAGGTTTATGCAAACTATTATATAAAGTTATATAAATGTGAAGCAATAAAAGTAAATAAATGGGAATAATTTTCTATTGTAAGAGAAAATTATTATCATCACTTCCGGATTCATTACGAATAAGACGGTGCATATACACATTGTATATGCCTTTTATTTGATTATGTCTCTTGTGTCAATTATCGAATAGAATAATTTCAAACTAAAAACAATAATGAATTCGTATTATTTCAGATAAGGTTTCGAAAAAGTTCAGCATCGTTGAAAATTCGTCAAAGTGGCTATTGAATAATATTGGCTAGTTAAGATAAATTGATATACACTGCACGTCAATTGAAATGAATCATTGTGATCTTTTTTAAAATTGCCGAGAAAAAATAGTTTCCTTGAAAGTCTATACGGCTGATCGGAGGTGGGTAGTAAGTATAACTGCTAAATAATTAAAAAAATTTTTTATTAGAGAAACAATGAATGTACTAAGATATAAATACAACATATTAATATGTAGCGCTATTTAGAGAAGAATGGGATGATTATTTTATTTATTTTTATGGACGAAGATGTACGTCCTCATCAAGCCAATGAAAATGAAATCTTACAAGTCCATTAGACTCTTAGAATGAACAAACCCCTGATGTCAATCCTATCGAGCATATATGAATTTACTCACTTGATACGAAGCATACCAAGAAGAGTAGCAGCCATTAGAAGGAGTCCTAGAGAATCCGTTAAATACTACATGAAAAAAAATTTTTTCAGTTCTAATAATAGATTTAATTCAAATTCATGTTATATGAACATAAAAATAAAAATTCAGTGGAGTATTAGAGACAAATGTATTGTTAATGAAATATGATAACAATATTATGAAAATCTAAAATCCACAGAAATATCTCAGCTTGCTTAGGTGTAAATACAAAAAATAAGATGAAAAATTATCCATTCCTACTGACGCGCAGTGCAGTTCAAACTTTATTTTGGGTTTAGTGCTTAATAAAGTCATTTCCAGATCCGTCCGTTCTCCACTCGTGTGTACATTACAAAGGTAATGTAAAATTACATTACGCAGAAATTTGATATGATAAATCTTGATGACTTTAATATAGGGTGTTCCAAAGAAAATTTGAGCCCCTTCTAACTCAGAAGGAGACAGTGTCAGCGGAAAACGCTTAAACAGGTCGATTTTCCAGTCGAGAAGGATTATTGTTTATGGATGTCATATCAACCCCAACCCATCTTTAAAATCATCATAGGGAATATGAGACGAGTGGCATACTGTTAGAAAGTTATTTTGATTATACTGGGTGATTCACCAGTGGCTCGGTGCTCTGTAGCTCATACACTCTTGAAGATTTCATTTTTGTTCGAACGGTAATGTATTTAGAAAGTAAAAATCTACTTCAGCAAATTATTTTGAAGTAGAAATCTGGACTTGTACTGTCCGGAGACTTAGCTGGCCATATATCAGGACCACCACGTCCTATCCATTTGTTTGGAAATACATGATTCAAATGCTCCCGAAACTGATGCGAGTAATGTGCCGGTGCTACATCCTGTTGAAACCACAAATCTTGTCTCATATGCTCTGGTACATCGGCAAGTAACATTTGAAGATGATTTTGCAGAAAATCTAAATACATTTCACTATCGAGGTGCCCGTCGAAAAAGTGTGGCCCAATCAGATATCCATCTACTATAGGGGCCCATACATTCAAAGACCAACGATGCTGGTGATCTATTTGTTTCATGAGGTGTGGATTTTCCGTGGTGTAATAATTAAAGTTGTGCATGTTAACAAGCTCATTCTTGTGGAAAGTGGCCTCATCCGAGAAAAGAACTCTGCTAAACATATTTGGATTTTCCGCTACTTTGTCACTTGCCCAATTGCAAAAATTGATTCGATTTTTATAGACTTCATTGTTCAGTTCCTGGTGCAGCTGTACATGATATGCATGAAATTTATTCACTTTCAAGATTCTCTGGACGGAAGTTTGACTTATATCTGTTAATTGAAAAATCTCTCTTTGGCTTTTATATGGGTTCTCTGGCACTGTCAACAAAATTGATAACTGGTTGTCTTCAGCTGTAGCAGTTTTTGGTGTTTCATGTTTTTGTAAGCGATATTACCCGTTTCGATAAATCTAATTAGAAGATTTTCAAAGCATCTTGCATCAGGATGCCTCTTATCAGGAAACCTTTGTGCATAAACTCTATTTGCCAACAAAGAATTTCTATCACACTAACCCAGAATAGAAATCATATCAATCATTCCTTCTTTGGAGAACTTCATGGCAGCCTATTGAGAAAATTGGGTTCAAACCTCACTTTAACAATGTTTAATAACGAAACACAGACATGCACTTCTTGTATGGACGTGCCGACGGAAATGCATTAGAAGCTCAGTGGTTGTACATTGAAAAATTTCCAAACCGTATTACTCCAGATACAAAAAACTTCTGAAAGTATTTATCGACGCCTATATGAAGAAGGCACATTATGACGACATGAAGGAGCAGGAAGGCCAAGGGAAGTAAGAACGGTAGGGCTGGAAAATGAGGTTCTTGCAATAATTCAAGACGATCCTGGTACCTCCACTCGAAACATTGCTGATGCTTTAGGTGTCAGCAATGGAACTGTTTGAAAATTCTTCATGAAAATTTGTTGTATCCACTCCAACTACAACGCATACAAGCACTTCTTCCCGATTTTCTTGCCCGTATTGCGTATTGTCAATGGCTTTTGCGTAAGTTGATTCAAAGTCCCCAATTTCTTAAGCTGATCCTGTTCACTGATGAAGCAAGTTTTTCAAGGAATTCCATATGAACTTTCATAATAGTCATATGAGGTGTGAAGAAAATCCACATCAAACATATGGAGATCGATTTCAACATCAGATCTCGTTGTGCGTTTGGATCACCATTGTGGGTGTATGGAAACCGCTGAATTGGTCGAGGTGGACCTTAATTTTAGCCTGCACGGTCCACAAACTTAAACACCTCGATTTCTTCCTGTGGGGCTATTTGAAATCTTTAGTTCACACTACCCCCGTGGTAAATGTTGAGGATTGAGAATGTTGAGAGACTTTAGAAATAGAATCATCGCTGGCTGCAACTCGATAAGAACAGATCCTGGCGTTTTTCAGAGAGTTCGCCAATCAATGGGGAGAAGACTGGAATCTTGTATCCGAGCTGGATGAGGTCACTTTGAATAGCTTCTGTGATTTTGTAAGAGTTATTGCGGATACTCAAAAGTCTTCGTTATGGCCTTTAATTGAACTTTTGATTTTTAAACATAGTTTATTTAATAATGAAAAGTAATACACTGGGACGGTTCTTGTGATCGAGGACTGTGTGTCGTACAATGAAATGTATGGACTTTCTCGTCACATTCTTTTCAACATTTTTTCATTCAAAAATTTGGCGTCGTACAAAAAAATGCCAGAAAAGGTTTTTTCCTGAAGAATAATTGAAAAATTGAAGCTTGGTAACTTTGAAATGTAAAATAAGAAGATATCATTCAAAAGAGATGAGTTTATGATAGAAAATATCAACAATTTTCGAGTTAATGAAAAATTAAAAAATTCTACCATCTTCAAACATTCGCGAAGAGACCAATGAACTAGCATCGAATGGTAAACTAATCATTTTCAAAATCGAGTCACTGAGTTCCAAATTTCAGGAAGCAGATTTTCTAGTTGTTGGAGTGGTCTATAAGGCATACTACGTTGCTGAATTTGCCACCTCATGTTGTCGTAAACATGTTTCATGGGATTCAACTCGGGACTTCTGGCTGGCCACCTTTAAAATATCAATTTCGGCATTTTGCAGAAATTCTGTACTACTCTAGCTGCATGGGGACGAGCACTATCATGCATTTAAATGAAATTTTCGCCAATCAATTGGCCAAAGGGTACAACATGGGGTTTAAGGATATCTGCGATGTATCTGACCGCTGTAATTCTTCCATTATTCACTAGGACTAACTCAGTTCGACCATGGAAAGAAATGTATGTGAAGTTTTCGGTCTGCCGGATATTGCATTGCTGATACCATTCCCCAGGTCGTCTGTATAAAGGCATGCGTCTATCATTTGATGCTAGACAGAACCTGGACTCATCGGAAAAGAGAACATTCGACCATTCTGAAATACCCCAATTTGCATGTTCCCTCGCAAACTCAAGTCTTGCAACTCGATGCTCTCTGGTGAGACGCAGGCCGGTAGAAGCCACCCTTGGTCTGATATCGTCTTCTTTGAGCCTATTCCCAACAGTTTTCAATGAAATATGTATATTTCTGGAAAGTTTATTTTGTACCATTCTAGCCGTACAGTGCCGAATACTTAGTGCAGTTAAACGAAGCCAACGATCAACAAATGTTACTACATAAATGAGATTTTTTTCCCCTCATATGTCCAAAAACATATGCTGATAAAGAAACTGCGATCGAGCTGCTTAATCGATTGTGGAATTCAGAATACCAGGTGATGCGACAACTTTTGTGGTGTGTGTATTTGCGGTCCTATGTTTGTATGAACTTTTTTCTTGAAATTATTTCAGCAATAACCTCATTTAAGATTGCCGTGTTTTTAAACACCCTGTAATATCTGAACAATCCTTTAAATCCGATCTATTTAGCGTAATTAGTAATTCAGGTGGATATCAGTATCGAAGGAGGTGTTTTCACATGTAAACTTTGAAATAGTAGAAATCACATCCTAACCTCAGTATCTCCAAACCTGTGAATTTCAATCACAACGAGTTTAATGTGATACCTCATTGGAAAGGTTTTTGATGATCAATCGGTTGTTCCAAGCAGCTCTGCATCACTGTTATTCAATATTTACGAAACTCGAAAAGAAGTGTACTCAATTGAGAGTAGAAATCTTGTCAAATTTTCAAAACAAGATTTGCGTAAAAAGGAGCGAAGAATATTTAACACAAATCACTCAGGGATAGAAGTAAGTCACCAATATGTCGATTTTCTGATACAAAAATTTCAGACAACTAGTGAATCGAAAGCAAGCAGATCGTCGAGTGACAAATGAAAATATTGAAGTCGCGGTATCAGGTCATCACTCCATTAGGAAATTATTCCTTCAAACTGGCGTTTAAAGAACACTTGCCTACAAAATAGTGAAGCATAACACATTTCATCCTCATAAAATAAGATTGCACTATGAATGGAGATAGCTCTGATCTTCGCCTGCAATATTGCGAAAAGTTTTAGTAAAAATACGAATAATAATCCCAACTTTCTTCGGAAGATCTGTTTCTCTGATGAGAGTACTTTCATTCTCAACGGAGAAGTGAAGAGACACGTAGACAGATATTTTGGACGAGTGCGAAGAAGGATTGCGATAGAATGCTAGTTAATAACTTCCTAATGGGAAAGTGTGAAAGGTATTTGAGAACCATTTTTACAATTGTATGGAGATGGTAGCGGTCAGGTACTCCTCTACGAACCCGGTAGTGGATAGATCTGGTTCAGGGCTTTAGCGATCCCTGCCCACGTGAGCTCTTGATCTCTTTCACTTATACAAACCTAGGGAGGAATCCTGTCCTGCATCTTCTTCCTCACTACTACCACTATCATCCAATCCAACCCGCACTGGCCAGCGTAGTAGGTTATGGCTAAAAAGGCCCCGAAATGATTCTATAAAATGGAAAGGCAAAATCAGATACGGTAGCTGTCATATCCGATCAAGAGCAGAGGGTGCGAAGAATCTCCAGAGTGGACCAGGCTACCATGGAAACGACACATGAAAATAGCTTCGTACAACACAAGAACTCTACTATCCGATGAAAAACTGTGAGAGATAGAGTATGAGCTGCAATATATTAAATGCGACATTATTGGTCTCAGTGAGGTAAGAAGAAGAGGAGAACGAACATCAATTAACCCTGAAATCAGGCCACATTTTCCATTATAAAGGACAAAAAGATCTCTCTGAAGGAGGGGTAGGTATCATCATCCACAGAAGAAACTCAAGTTACATAATGGACATAAGAGGTATCAGCCCACAAGTAATCTATCTCATACTGAAACTGAATTACAAATATAACATCAAGATAGTACAAGTATACGCCCCGACATCAACTTGTGAAGACGAAGAACTCGAATCATTTTACGACGATGTTGCTAAGGCAGTGGACGAACAACGCACACATTACACTCTTCTGATGGGTGATTTCAGTGCCATACTAGGTAAGCAGCAAGATGAGTCAGAAACAGCAATAGGAAAATAGGGTTACGGGGAAAGAAATGGAGATGGAATTTGTGATTTTGAACATTTTCTTTCATTTTCATCTCAATTGCTTCTTTCAAAACATTGTAGACTCATGATTGTTTGAATGATTTGTGTTAAATATTTTTGCCGTTCATTTAGAATAACTGTTATTTTGAAAATAAAAACTTCCCACTTCGTCTTCTGTTGTTTATAACTGTTTTGGGTCTTTTCTGCGTCGAATGCACTATTTCAATTTGAATTATTCGACCCGACGTACTCAGTTGAATGGTCCTTGTCGAAACAAAAATCGATCTGATTAGCGTTTTTCGCTGACTATGCCTTTTTTGAGTTATCGGGGGTGAAATTTTCATTGGAACATCCTGTGTAAGTCCTCTTACTTTGAAAATTTCTATTTTTGTTTACTATCGCCTACTAAGAATACTACATTTGAGCATATACACTCATAAGGGCTGACAAATAAGAGAGAAAACTAGAAAAAATCAATGAATTTCAACATCTCCAATTTCAAAACTTTGCTCTAACGTGTAGATATTTTAAAGGTACGAATATCGTTATTTGCAATTTGGAAGCTTTGGCATTTGATGATGAACAACATTTATAATTTTTTCTATTTATTTTAGCAAAAACTGAAATTGTTTAGATAAGTCCCTGAGTTCAGCAACATTAATTGAGTTGGAATGAGAGTAAACTGAAAACAGGATTTGTTATTGGATGGTCTGATCAAAAAACTGTATGTGCTTGTTTAATGTAGCACGGCTATTAAGCTGATCAGGGGAATGTTGTCGGACAGAAGAGATCGTGTTTTCGTTGGTCAGAAAAGTATTCGTATTCGCACTCTAGATAACAGACTTCCACAAGGATCTGTTTTTGCTCCTTCATTATATGAGTGATATTCTTTCAACTTCCATCATCACGATAACTTCGAAACTATGGAACAATTTTTGAAAACTGAGGTATCTTCTCTTGATCTGAATAATCATCAAAAGCATGAACAACAGAAGGAATTTTTATTCTCCACTGAATCTTAATCTATATCCCGAATAACAGACTGAACAACTAATTAACCTTCAAATCAAAAATAAATAATATTCTTTTCGTGAACTAGCTGGGTCTATTTTGAGGTGCCATTGTTCGCACTATTCGAACAGCTGCTTCGATCCTTCTACAGTTCAGTTTTTATTCTGCCTGGCTAACTAGTGCTCATGTGCCTAAAATTTTTCCCATTCGAATCATACTATGAGAATTATGTGTGGTACTATTAGCTCTATACCGATGCCTTGTCCTTTGCAATACAATTCCACTATATATTGGCAGATAACAAGTATTAAAAAAAAGTTGATACAAGTATCACTCTCCTCTGAAACGTTTCGCGAACAACCAAGAACTTCGAAGTCCACCTGTTTTGAGATTGAAATGTCGGAAAACGATTTGATCGCTTGGTTTTCGGCGTACTCCTTTCGATACTTTAGCCCTTTGGAACAGTGAACGGAGTGAATTTGCTGTTTTCAATGAGGTTTTTATACAAGACCCTACTCAGAAGGTTCCCTGTTTTGGTCTCTAAAGAAAATTTTGGTGTACTCTAAATTCTTTAAGAGCAGGTCAGGACTGTTGTAATACTATCCAATTGTGGCGTTCACATATTTTAACACTAAACTGATGTTTTTATTAAATATACACTTGCTGTGAAAAACATCTGTGTTGTTCGGATTAAGTAATAGTTTGGACAATAAGCCGAATTGAGACTTGTTAAATGAGCTTATTTTCAAATGTTTTTCTTGTGCGAGGGAGAAGACTTGAAGTTATTGTCAGAAAGTTTGAAAGATAAGCTATTTATTTCGGAAAAATGATCGGCATAAAGAAATACAGCCGGAAAGCCGATTCTCCGTCTAGTCGCAATTGATTGAGGCGAAAGTGGAATATTTGGAAGGCTTTATATACTTAAAGGAGGTTTGAGTAGACTTTTTTACATTCGATTTACAGTGTGTGCTGTTATGAGCAGCAACCACACTCATATTAAATTGGTATAAATTATTCAATTGTTCTCAGAAACCACCCACCACCATTGCATGAATGCAATGGTCTTAACAAGATGTATTAAATTTGGACATAATGTTTTTGACTTTTTTTTGCATAATCACTTGTGACTATAAAATTGAAAGCTTTTCAATAATTCTCGCTGTATAAAGAAAGATGTGTTTATGAAATATTTTTTCCATTTCTCAGACTTTATTGAATAGAGCTTAGGTAAGTAATACCTCAGTACTCCATGCAAACCTTCAGTATACTAATCTCTGTGATTTGATGATGATATTTCAGTTTTTAGGAACAATTGTTGCATCGGAATTTGTTAAATTGATATAGCTTCAATAATTTTTTGGAATTTTTCATTAGATGAATTCTAGAAATATAAGAAATCATATTTGAGTGCTATTCAAATAGCAACTCAACAAATGATAAGGATTAACTATAATTTTGAAATTCTGCTCATAATATGAGTTGGTGAAATATTCTTTTAACTTCGCGACTTATTGGAATGATAAAGGCGAATAAGAGTTATGAGATTATGAGAGTGAACGTAGGATACATAATAAGAGAAAAATAAGATTCAAAATTTCATAGACAAAAAACTGTTCTTCTATTGCCATTGAAGTCCTAATATCTGAGTATTTCTCATCTCTTAGTGATTGGAAAACTTTGCCGAAACACGTCGACTGATTTTTTTTGGGGGACATCTTTTGACGAATATTCCAGGGCTTAACGAGTAAGCTCCCACATGGGGGCGCCTCAGAATTGAATAGGGCAAAGGAGTCGAACGATATCTCATTTGAATACTCTACAAAGCATCTATACAACGGTTTATGAGAAATGTAATTTCGATGAAATTTTTTTGCAAAAAAATAGTTTTCATTTGAATGGTGCCCCCTCGAATATTCTGGCTATTTTCAGGATTCTTGAAGAAAGGGAAAACAAATCAATTCTTGTTTTGAAGGGCAACCTTTCGTAGATAGTTGCGTGCATTAACAGTTAATTCATATACCTTCAGGTTTTGGATAAAAGAAAGCAGATTTTGAAAACTCTCTTTACAAATTGAAACAATTTCAAACGGATTGTACCGTTCTATCGTGTTAACAATAAAAGTTTCAATTTCGAATCAAATGTTCAAATTATCCTCCATAAACTTCCATTAAATTATATAATCTTGATTGAAAACCCCATGGTTCAGCATATTAGGAGTTATTTAAAGACACCCATCCACAATTCGCTGACGTAGAGCATCAAAATCCTTAGGTTGAGTCACAAAAATTTTGGACTTAAGATGTCTCCACAAAAAAAGTCTAGAAGGTTCAGGTCATCAGGCAGGCATTCACATAAGACCTCTTCTTTCAATCCAATGACCAAGATATTGCAATTTGAGGTATTGGCATATTGGTGCGGAGTAGTTAGGTAGCAGAACAAGATCCCCAGTGGATCTCTCTATGAAGTGAAAAAGTGCATTCGTTAAAAAAGGCCTAATTTCTCAAAACTTTTAACTTCGATCCAAATCACCATCATTTAATTCAAGAATTAATATACTTTTTTACGGATGGAACTTGTTACTATGTAAAATTCTAAATACATTAGATTGGCCAATACTGGAAGCAGCAGAAAACTGTTGAAAAGATTGCTTGCTCGGCATAAGTAGTAAATGTCCCAGTATCGCTTCAGCTGCTGCTTCATCATGCACAATTCCAATGGGTGCCATTTTTTCATTGATTACTGAATCCGTCCAATGATGAATTTTGATATTGATTCCATTACGTTATTATGGTGTACGTTCAAGATGGTTTTGGTTAAATATCCATGCAGTCATTGTGGCACGATTTTGATTTTATTAATAAAGACTAACCAGCTCAACACGAACTGGAAATGTGCACACCATATTTATTTTAGAAATTTTAACCACATAAGTTGAGTAGAAACTCGATGATTGATTTTCAATGCATCATCACCGAACAGACGAATTTTCAGATCAACATCTTGCTGCCAACAACAAAACATAAAGTCCTGGTTTGATACTAATTCTACTAATTCTTATACAGTGTTCCAAGGAAAATTTGACTCCTCTAACTCAGAAGAACGAAGTGTCAGCGAAAACCGCATAAACAGGTCGATTTCTATTTCGAAGGGGATCATTGTTTAAGCCAAGTTTGAACATGCCAGACCAACCACCAATCCCTATCATCCTCTACCTATAAATTAATTATAATTATAGAGAATATGGGTCAGATGGTACTTCGTTAGAAAGGTGTTCCAATTACAAAAGGATATTATCATATTATAATAACAACCGTTTGAACTCATATTATAATTGAACACCTAGAATTTCCGGTTTTGAATTGAAAATGTGGAGAATTGCTCGGATCTGTCGATTTCTGATTTGAAATGGAACAACTTTTCCGATACTTCAAAAATGTGGAAGACCACTAACTTTTGTGATTAGTTCATTAAGTGCTGAAAATGGGCACCATTCACTTCTATGCAGTAAAGAACGCTAGTGTATGGCTAGCTTATGTTGAATTCACCTCGAGGTATGCAATGTTTTTATTTTTTTGTGGATTTTTTGTTCGAAAAAGTAGGCAGACCATGTGTTTGATTTACCTTAGTCTCTCGTTAGTCAATCGTGAATATTCAGGAACGTTGAAACTATGCCAATGCGATTGTAAATTTGTAGGGGGATTAAAATTGTGTATTCCGTAGAAGAAAGGGTGGAAATGATAAAATTATTTTTTAGAAATAACGACTCTGCGCGATTAACAGCGGCTTTATTTAACGACCGACTTCCTGAAAAAAATGTATTCGCTGCTTACGTTGTGCAACTGGTTGCTAAATTTGACGCTATTGGTTCAGTCGGCAACAAAAAGAGGGTGTATGAAGGAGACAAAGCGAGGGAAGTGGTTATCTTGAGTCACGTAGCGATGGATCCGACCCTTAATACTAGGAAATTGTCCAATGTGTCTGGTGTTTCACGCACAGCAATCATGAGAATTTTAAGGAAACATAAGTTTCATTCTTTTAAGATACGATTGGTTCAGGAACTGAATGAGGATGAATTTAATCGCTGACTCATGTTCTATGAAGTGGTCAGTGAAATTATCAACAATAATCCAAACTACATGTTCAATATCTGATTTTCGGATGAGTGTTCATTTTAACTTAACATAACATATATATATATATATATATATATATATATATATATATATATATATATATATATATATTATTCAAGTATTGTAGTCGATGCGAAAGGAACTCGGAAAACGTGTAATCAACAGAAGATACAGTAAAATCGGTAACAGAACACTATATGTTTCTTTGCTGAGTGGCTAGGACTAAGAGGTGATCCTTTGGGAAGTCCTGACGTTTGTTGGTAAAATTTCGATTGAAATTGGAAATAAGTAGGCAGGTTTTTAGAATTTCTCTGACTATCGGAGGGCATTCATCTGATGGAACATCTGGATACATGTTCTTTATATCAAATGAATTTCATTTGAGATTTTGTGTGTTTTCGAGCCTAGAAAGTTTTTGTTCAAGATCAATAGAGTTTAAAATGGAGTGTTTGGAACAGAATTTGGCGATTTCAATCAATTTTACTAATAATATGATACTACTGGTCTAGCGGATTTTTCTTCTTCGTGCAGTTTTATTAGTCCCTATAACTTTGGAATTAAGGGTTCATTGGAACCAGTTTTCTTTTTTCCCATAGTGTATGTGCTAGGTAATCTTGTGTTCCAATCCGTGTTTTATGTTTGTTATGAAGAGTTTGGTTCGATCCTCAGGTATTTCCATTATGTTCAGTGTTTCTAATATATATTGCATTATTTCTTTATATTAGTCTTCACTGATGCATACGATGTTGTTGCCTTTATCAGCTTTTGTTGAAATAAGTTCTTTTTCTTGGATTTTTGATGATATGGATTTTATTGTTTCCGTGTAATTTTGCTCATATTATTTTGGTCAAATGTTAGTTTCTTTAGTTATTTCAGCAATCTTAGGTTTATGGAGAATGGGATTGTTCTTGATGTTTGTGTGCTTCTGAATATTCAGTTTGGCTTGGACTCCTATCATTTCTTTAGTTAGACGTGTTTGTGAATATAAAATTGTGGAAAGTTTAAAATATATTTTACTTCATCTTCTAATATCATCTTCGTTGAAAATTCATTTCCATAAAACAAATGAAGCATCAATAATTCTCATTCCAACTGTTTAATTTCTCACAGGACGTGCTGATTTGAGCTTTCGGATCGCCACTGAAGCAGTAACCTGAAAATTTTCTATCAGAGATTTATTGTTGACTCATTTCTTTCTGTAGTTAAATACTTTCTATGTTCCTTTTGTGCAAATAATGAGACACGATTTCTTACTCTTTCTTTAATCAAGTACACTATTTTCCGAGTGTCTCTTGTAAGTATGCAGTTATGATTGGAACAATAGATTAATAATTGAAGGATGAGAATTATAAAGATATTTCTTGAGAAGAAAAATTGTAGAACATGTGTAAGAAGGTGATGTATGGATTGGAATAATTTTAATCATTTCTTTTAATAACAAGTGGATGTTTTTAGAATTGAATTCTTTTTATACTTTCTGTTAGCAGTTAGTTCCAGTGAAACCCCTAACTCGAAGTGTTGACCAAATTTGTTCAGATCATCTAGAGACTTTTAATAAGTGTCACATGGTACACTTTGTGATTGAAATTCTCAATATTGGGGATGCTGAGAGTACAGGATTGATCCTTACACTTTCAAATCTACATGCTGAAACACTTTCTTTAATACTCATATCAATCTGTTTCCCTAATTTATTCAAAATACATTGAGTTTAAAGGGTTGTTCAAATATTAAATGATAATAGCTTTTGGTAGTTCGAACAGTCTGTATCTCGAAAAAATATTGATTTATACAAATAAACGAAATACCTTTTCTAACGATGTACCACTCTAAATGAAAATCGAATTGTTTCAGCGTTTTCCACTGATATAGCCTCCTTCTGACTAAGAGGAGTGGGGAGGGGTCAAATTTTCGTTGAATATGAGTATGTGCGAATTGTGTATAGGGTTATAAGGCATTTTGAAATTGTTATTTTTAAAAAATGAATCAAATTACGAAATGGTATATTTCACAATAATACAGAATTCGTGAATGAATATGATAATTCTCAATTTTTAAAAATTAAAAAATAATCATAGGTATTTCGACGTAGTAACATTTAGCCACTACTGATAAGATTAGTATTCTTTTCGGTGTACATCACCTATTCATCATAATTCAGTCTCAAATGTCATTTTCTTCAGAAGTTCTAAACCGAATTCAGCGAAAATGATACTGTTAGAAAGGAAATTCAGTTCTCTTCAAAATAAGGTGTCATTCCAGCCCGTCCACTAAGATTATATGAGTGAATGCCACTCGAGTCGACCCTCATTTCCTAGTAACATTATCATATCAGATGCTCAAGCTGGAGAGGCGTAAGAATTGAAAGGAATATATCTCCCTTAGTTGTTGAATAAATATATTAGAGAAATTTTCATTAAAAGACTAATAGAACAATTAACCTGGGTGGAATTTTTTCGATTCGCACCCTGTATATTTGCTAGAGTGTACTTTTCGCAACTTCACCTTACCTAGATCAATCAATGTCTATCATTTCCTGATGAAGGTAACACATTATGAAATATAGATTGTATTTGGAAGAAACTAATTTTTAATTTTGCGTTTTTTTGGACAAATATAATCAACTTTGGAATATTCCCAAAATTCTAGAATTCAATGTCTTCCAGGCCCCAAAACTCAAGAATCTACGATAATTCAACTTTTGCATATAGAATCCTAAAGAAAAGCAATAATTTCTTTAAACGATACATTAATTTAATTCTTTGTTGCTTTCGATAATCCAAACAATCGAATCTTATTCAATCTAAGAACTCGTTTACCGCCTTGCACATAATTTTCTCCACTTAAATGGCCCTTATCCTTGGCACCATAATTCATCAAGTTCTCACTTGGTATCTATACTATAATTATTCATTGCTTAAAAATATTTCAGACACAATATATCTGGTAATGGCGCCAAGCACGTGTTGTTTACCTCTTGAAGATTGCTGTTCTTCAGGGTTCTTGTATTGTCAGTTGAGTAATGTTATTTAATTACCACTCGAACATTGTGTTAAAAATGAATTCTCTTCATCGTTTATTGGCTTATAAGGAGTTTCTTATCAAAATGCGTTCCACAGCATAATTGGTAATGAGGTTTGAACAGATTATAATGACTCGAATATTCATTAGATCTTTTAAAGAAATTCGAGAATCTATGCCATAAGAGGCAAATTAATACTGTTTTTGGTTCAATCAGTATGTTTGCTGTTCAATGTTATGCAATTTTTCTTTTTACTGAAAAATTATTTTAAGGTGTAGAAATGCACCCTGAGTAAAAAAATATTGAAAAACAATTCTTTTCAAAATTCCTATATATATATATATATATTTGAGATTTGGAACATGTAGGGTAAGTACGTCCAAAATGACATATATGGACAAAACGACACATTCGTGATATTTAAAAAATGGGGCGGTTTAGACCGTCAAAAATAAGCAAATTAAGAGGCGCCTACAACGGAATTATACCATCGGATTTCTGAGAGACGTTTGAAATACACAACGGACGCCATGTTGACATTTGTGTTTCCAACTTAGACATGTTAGTGGTCGTTAATTTTTTATTTTTCGTTTTATTATTATACTATTTCATAGTTTTCTAATTTCAAGCATTTTGTGTTTGAGGTGAACATGTAAAATTTACTATATTACTATCACTGTAAAAAGATTATTCACCGAATCGTAATATTTTTGAGGCTAAGTACAAAATCACATACAGCCACTATGGCCAAAAACAACATAATGTGTCGTTTTGTTCATAGAGATAGTGAATAATAAAAATATCTAAATCTACATGAATCTCTTTAATCTCCAGGATAACAATATGCCGCGGAATTGTAAGAGGGCAAGTAATAGGCAATCATGGAGTCCACAAGCGATGAACAAAGCTATTGAAGCTGTAAAGGAGAAAAAAATTGGTTGGCTTCTGGCTTCTAAGACCTTCAAAGTGCCACAAGCTACACTGAGGCGTCATACTTTGGAACAGAATAAAATAATTTCACCTGCAGCAAAAGGTTTGGGCCGATTTCAGCTAACATTTCCTCTTGAAATCGGGAGACAATTGGTTGAGCATAATAAGCTATTTGAAACTCGCATGTTTGAATTAACGCGTACAATGGTCCACGAAGTCGCTTTCAAATTGGTTGTAAAGGATGGCTTTGCGCACAGTTTTGATGAAGACGAGGGTGAAGCTGGCCAGGAGTGGCTAGATGGATTTTTAAGGCGCCATAAAGACATATCTTTACGTAAATCCGAGCCTACTTCCGCAGCCAGAGCCCAAGCTTTCAATTGACCCCAGGTAAAGAAGTTTTTTGATAACTATCAAGAATATATTGACAAATACAAATTGAACGCAAACCGGATCTACCATGTGGACGAATCGGGGAAGTCTACTGTCCAAAGACCTCAAAAAATCCTAGCTACCGCTGGCAGAAAGCAAGTAGGTGCCATTACGAGCGCTGAACGGGGATCCAATGTAACAGTAGTGTGCTGCTTGAGCGCAGCTGTGTCGTACGTACCTCTTTTCATGATTTCCTGAGGTAGAATATAGAAAACTAGCTCGTGGATGAAGCACCAACTGGCACGGTAGCAGTAGCTTAAGAAAACGGGTGGAAGTCTACTGAAATATTCGTTGAGTGGCTCCAGCATTTTCAAAGCTTTGTAAAAGCTAATCATGATGATAAAGTCCTGTTAATGTCATTTCTCCAGTTTCCCAGTGGTCAATTCGTAAGTGGACAGGGTAAACGAAGACCAAAGAAAAGAACGACAACAGTCCTACTGATGTCATCATCAAATATGGCAGACTGAAGCTAAAAAACCAACTCGTAAAAGATGACATGCAGTTACTAGATCACTTTATATGAAGGATGATTCGGATGAAGATGGCCTTGATCAAGAAGGCGAAGAAGATGATTTTGCTTGTTATTGATAATATAATACGAATAATATAGAAGTTATTGATGAGCAATAAAACGCTATGTCATTTTGAACGTACTTCCCCTAGCAGATCTGATACAAAGTGCATAAGGTGTGAAAATTCAAGAGGTGTAGAATTTCAGGTAACAGTTACTGTTTTTGTTCAAACAAAAATTTAGACCACATTTTTGATATTTTATGAATGAAAATGATTCATAAAGCGGAAGCTTGCACCTTTGAGGTGTGGTTTTATGTACTGGCCAATGATTGGCTCCATCAAGCCTCACATTATTAGGCAAATTGCAGAGGATCGATGTTTCTTTATTTAGACTTCCTTTTCAACATCTAAAGGTCTACCTCTTTCAGGATGATTTTCTATCTCTATTTTGCATAAACAGCAAGCTTTTTTTGCTCTAAAGTCAGTGAGCGTCAGGCAGTTACTTTCGCTTCTGTGTTCCGCTACTCGCCTATAAAGTGGACAGCTGCTGACGAACATTTGATTCAATAAATGGTAAAAACATCTTATGTACCACTTCTTGGAACGTATTTTTATATTTTATCTTCCGATGAGGGTATCCATCAAATCTACATCGCCCATGTGTTTATTATATTAAGTTATTATACTTGGGCAGTCTTTTTGAACTGGTTCCTTTTTTTCCTATCGATTGTTTTTTTGAGCAGTTCGCTCGTATATGAAGATTGAAGACAAACAACTTTATTGTCTTTCCAGCAAACACACGAAACATCGACACCACGATAATTGCATACATATTCACAAGAGGTACCTCTTGGCATTTTGTTGAATTCTTTTTCTCTAGGGAGTTTATAATTTGGAATTCGTGGTATCCGTACCATACCCAAAGAAAATATGCCATTGTTTGTCAACAATGCCACAAGAGAAGGCGCGTGTGAAAAATTATCGAAATAAATCACGAAATTTTGATTTTGTGGTACGATTCTACAAAGTTTTTGCACTAAATTTCCTGTAGCCCCCAAATCCTCCTCATTATGTTGTAATGCTTCGTTGTTCCCTTTTCATATATAAACCTCGAAATTATATGCAAATCACGAAACTCTGGCAAGAATAGATAATTCAATGCTCCATTTGTGCGGTTTAGCAAGCCTTAATAGCACACATCTGCTCGTCTATCGACAATTGTTTCTCAATTGGATTAGATTGATATTTTGATAAGAGACTTTCAATGACTGGTCTTATTTTGAATAGCTTATCGTGATAGTGTTGTCATTGAAATGTGAAATTTGACGGATTTTATCGTACTTTTTCTCGGACATTACTTCTCTCACATGTGGCAACCCAAATTTGGGGCTCCAGTAAGGCCGGAGTTGCTCATGTGGCAACAGCCCGTGACGTCACACTAACAGGGTTACTTGATATTGAACTAGCACAGAGTTTATATGGCACGGGTATTTTAAATTGAATTCGCATGCATTTAAATTATACTATAATATGAAAACACTTGGAAGTGAGATGGCCACCTCATTACGTTATTAACTGTACAACTATTAGAATTTTTTTCTGGAGCTTCGTCAAAGATCTATTATATAGACAAAACTTTGATGATATAGAAGAGTTGAACCAAAACTTTTAGAAATTGACCAATATTCAACTTCAAAATTCTCGCAGAAGCATTTATGCGTATTGCAATTCTTGAATCTTGAAGAATGGAAATACTTTTTGAGTATTCAAGACACTTTTTATTCGTTTTTTGTTACTATTCACTTTTGGTATATTTTACTCATGAGTGATAAATAACTTTCGTATTTTTCATATTATAAGTGGGCTTGATCGTCAAGAGCAAATAATTGAAAACATTTGGGACGTTTTGTGTAAATTTAGACCAGCATTCTAGATATAATCCCAGAATTTTGAAAGAACGTTCATTTGTGAAAAAATTCACTATTTTGAGGAAATGTGTCAGGTATGTTATATATATTTGGAAAGAAAAACAAACTATTCATATTTTATCTAAATTCACCTATGGTTTATACTTTAAAAAGCACAAGTTTATAATATTGTTTGTTTTATCATTCACACATTTCAGACGTTGATCTTGAAATGAGAAACATAGAAATGATCTCAACTGAAGTTGTAATTAGTTTCCGCCTTTTTCTAAGTGATGTTAGCAATAATACCTTTTTCTTGGAATGCGACAAAATGATTGGATTATCTTATTTATGTTATACCCATTCATAGACGAGAAGTTACTGGAATGAATAATTGTAGTAGAATATATAATTTTTACTATCATTGACTATCGCAATAACCTTAGCGAAAGATGTAAACAACTGAATAAGGAACGTTATAATCAATCTTTCGATGTAGAATTAATTTAAATTTTTCAATTTATAATATGACAAGATAATCAAGGTGATGGCCACTCAGGTGCGTTCTGAGGAAGAAAAGAAGAATCTGGTGGGAATACTCAAAGTATAAATGTATCATCAGATCTTCGAGGTGTTATAGTGTAACATCAGTTTTCACAAGAAAATCATCAAAATGTTCAAAGTAAGTTCGATATTTAATCAGGAAAATATTAAGTTAGATTGCTTGTTATGTGATACATATTCCAGTTGATCTTGGTATCTTCCAAATCAGTTATTTTCAACTTCGAAATGATAATCGTATTTGATAGGAATGATTTAACGAAATTATTTCTTCTTTTCATTCGTTCTAGAATCTAAATTGCGTTCGACATTCACTTTCAAATTTACGAGGCTAATTCAATAAGTCTTTTGAAAACTATAATACGTGGGTTGTCTTTTATGTTTTGCATGCTAGGGCATAAAAGACACCATTAATCAACTGTCAAAACTGAAAATGAATCTTTATGATTTGTGAATATAAATCCGAAATTTCAGTTCTATGCGTGCTGTGTTTCAGCCACAACAAACTTGACAAATTAACTGAAAAGTTCAAAATATCCGTGAACATTTTCGCGCAATAATTTTCTACAGTTTTCAAAGACAATTATCTCAATAAGAATGTCTCGGCGAGCTGGTTTCTGTTCTCGGCATTGAAGCACCACACCAGTCAATAGTTTCATCTTTGTATAGAAAAGTTAAACGCGAAAGGGTTGGTCTTAGGGACAATCCAAGGGCAGGTGCTTCAAAAACAGTGGTCACTCAAGAAAACTGCTGTTTGTAGGATTATCCAAGAAAATCGGCATGCAACATATCGCAGATTGAGGCATCATTGCGGTTTCAAAGACCTTAATACAAAAAAAGTGCTTACAACATAGTCAGTGGTGATGAATTTTGGATTAATTTATAGGAGCCAGAAAATAAGGGTCAATCTTTTATTTGGGTGTTCAAAGGGGAAGAAGAACCGGCAAAAGTCATCTGTGGCCTAAGTATCTCCAAAAAGAAACGTTTGTTTCTACAACAGGTTATGTAACAACAATTATTTTTTAAGGTCAATGTAACCGCCGATCGGTTCACAACCATTTGTTCACCGCAAAACGTTAGTAAGTTTCGAGAAACCTACCCCGATCTTCGAATCATCCTTTTCCAAGATATGCAAGTTTGCATACAGCACGGAAAACAATTGAATATTTAACGCAAGGAAACATCGAATTGTTACATCATCCTGCGTACAGTGCGGACTTAAGTACCAACGATTTTCTTAATTTTTCCGAAATTGGACTGCGTGGGCAAAGGTTTCAGTCTTTAGAGAAAGCTCTTGATGCCTTTCAGAAGCCAATTTTGTAGTAGCATACGATTGGAATAACTGCTTCCAGAATTGGTTCGAACAAAGTGTATTCATCTTCGCTCAAAATAATTCGAAAAACTATAAATTCGTTAAATTGTTTGATTCATGCTCTATGAGTATATGCAGAACTTGAAGAACATTCCTCGTAAAGCTAACTTTTTTTTTCTTCTCCGTATAGCTCCTTTCAAGATCTGATATTGATTTCAAGCATTTTTCCAACTTCTTTGAGCATTCTCTGAAGTAAAATTGCGGAAATTCTGAAAATTTTCATCTCTTTGAACGACGATCTCTTCGTTTGAAGGGAACCTTCGTCCGCTGAGCCTCTTTCTCAAGTTTAGAAAGAAAGAATCAGTGAGGGCTTAATCTGCTGAATACTGGAAGGTTTTTCATGCTTTCTTCACTCGACGATGTGATATCGAGGCATAATATTCTCCAGCTTGTGTTTTTCCTTCTTCCACCTAATTTATGTAGATTAATGAGTGAGTATCATAACAAAACAGAGACGATAATCTTACCGGTCGAATTCACTGTTTTTGCCTTCTACGGATCCATTCAGCCCCAAAGGTCCACATTTTCGATAGTTTTGACAAGCGATTTTCCAGATCTAATTTTTCTTGCAGAAAAAAAACAAAACGATATTTTATATTGGGTCTGAGGCCTCAACTATTTCGCGGACTTTATCATATCTACCTAATGTCTCAAAGTAGATTCATATTTTGTTAATGTACGACTACGTTTAAACTTGTTTACCCAGTTGTAAGCGGAAATGAAAACGAGGGTACATCTGCCATGAAACATTTGAATGCAATTTCAACAGATGATAAAATCGCATAAATATGACTGAAAGGTATTTTGTGAGTGATATTGGTCACAAGAAACCAACCATTTCAGATGAATGCAATCTTTTGGATTTTGTAAGAACTCATTGAAGGAACCTCCTTTTGAATTTACGATCATATAAAGTTTCTTATGCCAGTATACAAAAAGATTTATCTTTATACCTTGTGTTCTGAAGAAATGATAATTTTTTGAAGTTGCTTCATTATTTTTTCATAATAATTGAATTATTTATTCTTTTTGTTTACAGTTCGCACTTATTGCTCTCGTTGCTTGCGTTGCCTACGCAAATGCTGGAATCATCGCCACTCCCTTAGTTGCTACCCACGCTGTCCACGCTGTACCTGTTGTCAGAACAGTTCCAATAGTACATCACCCTGTTGTTCCCGTTGTTCGCACTGCTGCTGTAGTTCATACTGTGCCAGTTGTTAAAACAGCTCATGTAGTGCACTCACCAATCTTGATTCACTAAATTCTTTATTTTATTATAGAATTTATCATGTATATAAATATAGTGTAAGAATAAATGGAGACGAGATGTTCTCAAAATCAAGATTAATTATTTGACAGAGTAGTTAGCAATGTTGTTGACTAGATAGTGAAAAGATAATTCTTAAGGTCTCTTGAATATATTGTGTATTTTGATACAATTTTGATAGAAATACAGATTCTATGAGATGATAACTTCTCTGTGGTTTACAAATCTTATTTCAGAATAACTTTTCGAATTATGGCTACCCTTAGAATTTATTGTACATTCTCTCTTAGAGCTCAGGGTATATCCTGGATAAAGCAAATAATATTTTTAGCCTGACTACGCTCATATTCAATTGGTCCTGTACGATAGAATCTGATTGCTCATGCTATATTGCTTGACAGCGCAGGACATGTTCTTAGTGAGTGGACTGAATTATTCTCTCCTTGCCGCAGGAACTTCTGGTCTGTTAGCACCTCGCTCTAGTTTTTGTTTTTTGGTTCTATAAGTAGCATGTGAGAGGACGGTCGCCTGTGGCAGAATTCTACTATACAACAAGAAAGCTAAATGAAACTGCACCTGGCTAACAACTGACTTATGCTGGTCAATCGCGGATTAGAGTTTTTTGTTAATAGGAGGGTTTTTTGACTCTTGATATCGAAGACTACAATTAAGAGGTAGAGTATATGGTCGTGCCACATCAGTGGCATGGAACCGAAGTCGACTTGAACCCACCTTGGTGTCACCCGACTACTCCCTTTTTCAGATAAGGAATCAAATGATAGTCTTCAATTATCATCTCAATAATATAATAATAAGCGATAAACACGCGAATGTTATCGTTATATGTGTAAACACATTGAAGATTTTTATTCGAGGAGCAACATTTAACCTTACGTAGTATTGAATTCAACGATTTGAAACATGTAGGAGGAAGTCTGGTATGATGTTGTGAATAGCTGAGCAAAACTGACGAGGTCAAACAAGACTATAATTTCGTATGTTCAGCGAATATTGAGATATGATGTACATCAGGTTCAACAGCCAACCAAGTACTGGTGCACTAACTGAGTTTGACCACCGTAAGTAGCAGGCTCAGTGTGCAGCGATGAGGAGAATGGTCAAACTAGTCAGGTTTCTTCTAGTTTTCTTGGTTTGATCTACATTTTCTCTTTATCATTTTCTGGCTGCTCTGAGCGCCAATTGTATATGTATACATATAGATGTACTCTTAACTTTCCAACGAATGGATACGAGTAGGTGGCAGTCTGACTGGAGGTCGTCAATACGTATGCAGCATTGACGAGGTCAAACAAGATCGAAACTGCAGTCTGGTCCTCCTATTCATGACATCCGACTAGATTGTACCACTACTATGTAACCCTGGTTGACGATGACTTCAGAGAGGGATACTTAACATTTTACGGAAGGTTGAATATTGCTCTCTGAATGAAAGTCGTCAGAGCTTTCAGTTCAAGTAAATACGATGATTGGGAAAATAGGTAAAATATCAGTTCCATAATTTTAGCCATCGCAACGTTGAATTTATATAGTGAAACAAAATACTTATTTTTTGTGAGTTGGCTTTTCCTCCACTTTGTCACTTCAACTTTGTAATATAATATATGTGTGTAGCATTTACGATGGTTCATAATGCTTATATTTTATCTGTATTTCGAAGTAATTTATGATTTATGTTAGATTTTCGAACAGTAGACATTACTGAATTTGCATATATTGTTTCTTTAACAAGTGAAGAAGAGGAGAAAAGATTACGCAACAGTAAGCAAATTTGGCATCTCGTTGTTTATACATTATATACGAGAGTTTATTGCGAATTTTAACTCGTTGAAAACATCTCTAAATTTACGAAGTTTTTGGCGTTAATGTTAAACAATATTGAATAGTTAATAGATGATAATATGAAACCACCTAATTTCTTTGAGAATATAAATATTTTACTCATCGTTAATTGAATTGATCTTAGCTAATTTCCTCAAGAAGAGAAGCTGTAACATTTTCATAATGAATGTGTAGTAAACAGATTTAATTCTTTGAAATATAACATCATCTTTTGGGGATATTGTATTGACAAACATTTGAATATTTCTTGTGCTGGCACAAAGGTTTCTTAGCTCTCCAAATATTGGAAATGTTAGAAAAGGCATTCGGTGATATTACCATAGTCTCTGTGCATATTTTTGAGTGGTATATATTGTTCGAAGAAGGAGGAGAATATTTTGATTACGATGACGCTCAAGCTAGCTTTAGACGACTGCAAGAAGAACCACGTCAGAGAAAAATATGGTCTTGCAAACTGTTAATTCTCGATGAGAATTCTTGTAGAAATCACAATAAATTTATTAGGGGTTCCCATAAGGGAACATTTTGTGGTAAAAGTCCCCAATTTGTTTGAGAAAGAGAATGATACTAATGTGTGTCAGAACTTGATTGTCTCTTCTTTCTACGAAGAAGATGATCAATGCTCTGTTACAGGGCGTGAGTCATGAATCCATGCATATGACCCAAAATTAGCCGATTGATCAAGTGAATCTTCAGCTAAAGATAAGCCGGGTATGAAAAAATCACGTCAAAGCAAGTCAAAAAACAAGGTCATGTTGATAGTTATTTTCGATTATTGTGTTATTATATACTAGGAATTTTTCCAGTCTGGTTTTATTGTCAATAGGAATTATTATTTGAGTGTTGTGCATTTTGAGGAGCAAAACGCGTCAAGAGCCGTATTTGTGGTAAAGACGGATTTGTTTTGGTACTTTGTGGTCATTGTTCCTATTTGATTAAAGAAATAAAAGCGGTATAGAAGAAGGTGCCTGAAGCCACTTCGAAATAGAGTATAGCAAATGTTTCGAAGAATGAAATAAGCATCGGTATTGTTTGAATTTGGGAGGCTTTTACTTGGTAAAATTCCATTATCAATAATAAAAAACAAATACTGTGTTTTAAGGAATTTTACTTAATAATTGCGATTCGTAACGCGTTTCACTACACCGTAGCTTCTTCAGACGAATGATTATGCAGAAAAATATAAATGAGAATATAACTATGAATGTTCTTGAGTAATTAAAAGCTTATTGGTTGCTTCTTCTTAAGTGGTTATTTATGACAGGTATATCCAATAAAATTAAGGAATAGATTGCTCCCCGAAAAGATTCAATAGACGTGACCGGTCAAAAATTCATACGAATTTATTGCCAATATCAAAGATACCACTATACCACCTAATTCCAAACTTATTTCTTTCGAAGTTAAGAATCTATTTCCCAACATTCCTCCAAAAGATACGTATTACCTAGTTGAAGAATTATTAGAAAGGAATCATGTCAATATTATCATTACATCAGATATTCTTTCATTATTAAAAATTCGTTTAGATCAAAATTATTTCCATTTCAATAACAAATATTATACTATTGAAGACGGCTTGATTATGGGCAATCCGTTAAGTCCTTTGTTAGCAGAAATTTTCATGAATAACTTAGAGAAATTAATTCATAATCATCCACTCAGTAAATATTGTTTATACTGGTATCGCTATGTAGACGATATCATTATTTGCTTCACAGGAACAGATAGACAGTTGAAAATTTTCGAAAATCATATAAATTCATTACATCCCAAAATTGCATTCACAACCGAAATAGAAAGCAATAATTCGATTAATTTCTTAGACGTAACAATTTCGAATGAAAATGGAAAACATGTTTTCGCAATTTACCATAAGCCGTCACATACAGATATTATAATACATAACTCGTCGTGTCATCCATATCAACATAAAATGTCAGCATTCAATAGTTTTATTCATAGATTGATTAACATCCCGCTATCACCAGAAAATTTCAACAAAGAACTAAATTTGTCTAAACAAATAGCCAAAAATAATGGTTACGATCCCAAACTAATAAATAATATTTTAAATAAAAACAAAGTAGAATCGCATTGAACGAAGTTTACCCTGTCGATAAATTGAAACAAAATTCAACACCTTAACCTACGTTGGCATTACAAGTGAGAAACTGAAATCATTCTTAAGTAGCAATAATTTCAACATAGCTTTCCAAACTAATAATAATTTAGGCAAATATATAAAAATAATAAAACCAAACCAGGTAAAAACAATAAATCAGGTGTTTATAGATTGAATTGCAATGACTGTGATAATAATGAAAGAATATCTGATGTAATGATAATATTGACATGATTCCTTTCTAATAATTCTTCAACTAGGTAATACGTATCTTTTGGAGGAATGTTGGGAAATAGATTCTTAACTTCGAAAGAAATAAGTTTGGAATTAGGTGGTATAGTGGTATCTTTGATATTGGCAATAAATTCGTATGAATTTTGACCGGTCACGTCTATTGAATCTTTTCGGGAGCAATCTATTCCTTAATTTTATTGGATATACCTGTCATAAATAACCACTTAAGAAGAAGCAACCAATAAGCTTTTAATTACTCAAGAAAATTTATAGTTATATTCTCAGTTATA
Source organism: Cryptolaemus montrouzieri (assembly GCA_013387265.2). Lineage (NCBI taxonomy): Eukaryota > Metazoa > Arthropoda > Insecta > Coleoptera > Coccinellidae > Cryptolaemus > Cryptolaemus montrouzieri. Next base: position 51,480,726 of record JABFTP020000103.1, read on the forward strand.
TTTTTCTGCATAATCATTCGTCTGAAGAAGCTACGGTGTAGTGAAACGCGTTACGAATCGCAATTATTAAGTAAAATTCCTTAAAACACAGTACTTGTTTTTTATTATCGGTATTGTTGACGAAGAAGATAACTTTCAAGGAAATGGTTATCTTTTGAAGTATAATAGTATGTTGCTTATATTTTATTTGAAATCTTATTGCCACAAGTACATTATCTCAATTTGCATTTGTTTTTATCGAAATTTTTCGTTTATCCAATTGAAGATATTTTCGTATAGAATATCTTACGAATAAGGAAATCTATTCAACATCACCACTTATTCTCACTTCTCCATTCAGGACGACTGTGACTAGATCAAAATTCGAAGAATGAAAATCAATACATATTTATATATAGATATATAGTTATTTCTTCTTAGGTTCTTATTTTGAGAAACGAATTTTCGTTTCGATCGTCAGTTTGCCTTTCTTCAATTTCAGTTGCAGAAGATCTGGTATATTTCAAATGTTACATGCAATGACATTTCTCTATAGTCTTATGATAGTGACGGTTTTTTTCGGTATAGTTATTTCCAAGTTTTTGTAATTTCATCTCGTATAATTGAAGAATTGTACAGACATGAACATTATAATTCAATCATAAAAATCTTCACAGCCTTTTATAACTGAAGCGCTTAGAACAGCTTAAGCTGTTCGTTTATTATTCACGTATATAGATCCGAAAAGTCTTTTGAGTTATTTTCAAAAATTGGGGGCCTTGGGGATGTTGAATCCCCCAATACAAATTGAGACAGGGTTAGCGATGATATTTTTGCTTTATAAATGTGTATAGAGTGCAATCACTCAAAGTTTATTGATGATTGGATCAAGTAGTTTATTCTGTTATTAAATTTGGGAAGCGACAGAAATTACTGAAGTTGAGTCCAACCCTGTTCATGAAACTAATTTCTTCCGACTAAAAAGATCGATGTGGGAAAAATTAATGGAGTGGGGATAATTAGGAAACAAACAGAAAACAATAAAATAAACATAAAAGAGAAAAAGAATAACTTCAATAAAGTTCATGGCAACTCGATGCGGCGTCAACATATATAGTGCGAGTGTGAAGTAACGCAGAGAATTAATAAATCCTTTCATTTTCGATCCAGTGAAAAATAATCGGATCGATCGATTTTTATATTGAGTGTGTTTTCTAGCTATAATTCCCATTTCTGTCATTTTCATGGCAGAGTGGTTATTTTTCTGTGTGTTTCGGCACCCCATAGTTGGGTCTGATTTAATTTCAATCGATATAAATAAGTATTGCTACCGGGATGGGGTCACACACACGATGGAAACACTGATGGTTAACACAAACACTCTTTGTAAACGTAGAATTAAAATGAAATAAAAACACGTGGGTCGTTGGCAAACAACAGCGGTTTGGCAATATGACGTGGGTACGGAAAGCCGGCTCGTGGCAACGCGTGCTGCAGCCGGTTTTCTAAGACAGTGTGACTTCGAAGAGGTCGTTGAAGGGAAAGAGCAGGGAGTCTCGTAGATTCTTGAATTTTGGTGAGGGTCGAATTTCTATCCTACTGGTTGGTTATCCTCCTTCTTTTATGTTGTGGAGCATCTATGCTGGCCTGTTGTTTTCTCTTTCATTGTACTAGGGATGTCCTCTTTCCTGTTGGCCTCGGTTGTAGTTCCATTATTTGGTTGATCTCCTTGTTTTTGTGGTTTTCCATCTGGTCAGTTGTCTTCGTCGTTAGTTGTGTGATGATTTCTTCCAGTGTGTTGATTTCCATTTCCTTCCTGAGTTGGTCGTTGCTTATGTACCATGGGACGTTTGTCGCTGTCCTGATGATCTTGTTGAGTGCTGCTTGTAGTTTTCTCTTCTTGAATCTGTTCTCTAGATGCCAAATTTGTCTTGCGTATGTTATTCCTGGGATGATTATTGCCTTGATTATCTTGATCTTGTTTTCCAATGTAAGTTTGCTTTTTCCGTTGAGTAGTGGGTATAATTTTCCGTGAATTGCTCTTGTTTTCCTTGTAGTTTCCTCGATGTGCCTCTTGTAGTTCAGTTGGTCGTCCAAGATTACGCCGAGATATTTTGCTTCCTTCTTCCATTCGATTTGCTGTCCTTCTATGGTGATTTCTTTGGTATTTCCGGATGTTTTCTCTTCTTGTGGACGATGTACATTGCTACCGTCTTCTTTGGGAGTCTCCGAAATGCACTGATATTTAAACCCTCGGTCCAGGTAGGTCCAGAGTACGCTCTGTGCCTAGCCTGGTCGAAGGGACTACTAGGCGATCTGTCATTGAGGAAGCGTGGTTAACACGATAACACCCTTATTGGGAGGGGCCTTGAGCGATCTATGGTGAGATACCATAGTGGAAACAGTACCAGCATCATTAATTCTCGTAATAAATTCACTTATTCAAAACTCTCGAACAGATATACTAATGTTTCGGAATGATATTTTCTGTTATCAATTCTGACATATGAAATCAACTCTCAATCCTCTGCCTACACCCCAATAAGAGAATCTGCATAAAAAATGAGTTTTGAGTGGCATATTATACGAGAATGAACTGCGTTTAAAAGAAAATGGTACACGTGAAATTATAGTCTGCAGTCTGCAGATGAATTCTCGAGACTGTCGGCTTTGAAACGAAGTCATACAGTGTCTGGTGAACCAAATACTTTGATTGATTGGCAATACATATTTTCATCAATTCTGCATGATTCCGAATGGAAAACAAGCATGAATTTTATTTATTTGAAATGATCAAAAAGGGCGCCTTCAATAGCTTCACAAAGTGCAAAACGGTTGTCAAATTCATGAAAGAAATTCACAATGATTTCAGGGGTCATCATACGGATTCCGTGCCTAAATTTAATTTTCAAATCATTTAGATTATTAATTTCCGTTTCATAAATTTCACATTTTAGGTATCCTCTAGGGAGAAATCGGAAGAATTCAAATCAGGAGAACAGCGGACCAATCCACACAAATCTAACCTCTTTTACCAATTCAATGTTGAAACTATATCGATTCATTAGGATGTCAGGGTCAGGCGATCTGGATATTCTTTGTTGAGTTCGTGTACTAAAACCATTGGAAATAGATGCTATTTTTTATGTTAGATATTTCATCATCTACCTCTGATTAATCTCGTGGTTCAAAGCTAGTTGCTGGGGAGGTAGATGTGGATTTTATTGTAAATTTATGAAAATGTCCAGTCTAGTATCAACGGAAACATTTTGACCTGGTCTTGTGAAATCTCTAATGGAGCTTTCTTCCCAAAATTTTGTTTTTGCTCCACTCACCATATATTGATTGATCGTAGGTGGATGTCGGTATTTATTATTGAGTAATATAAATAAATAATAATAAAATTGTCTGCAACGTTTATCATCATAACATAGAAATATACGATTTCTATCTGTCCCCTTTTACTTTAACGGGGCATACTTAAGTAATACAGATTCATATACATACAATGGAAAATCATCAACTAATTTCATGACAGCCTTATGATAGGCAAAGATAAATTAACCCAATAACTGCATATCAAGCAGCTGCAGAACAGTATGTACTAGTTTGTGAGTTTCCGATGAATACAATTCACCATGGTTCGGACACGGTTTTTGAAAGAAAATTCAGATTCACAATTATGTGAGTCCAGTGCAGATATACATTCTTTCTCCTTCCTTACAGGTAGAGTCATAAGTTCTTACTTCTGTAGAAATGGTGTTTATCCTCAATGAACTTCAGGATATCATTCGCATTTTTTTCCGAATACTCTGCTTGACCAATAGAAAGGGAGTTGTTGTTCTGTTCAGAATCACACACGAACTGACTTAAATTCCTCATTATGATTCTAACATGGGGGGCGGGCAGAGGGATTGGGATTAATTTCATATGTTCAGAATCTACATCAGAAATTATCATAACCGAAACAATCTTTATATTTGTTGAGAGTTTTGAATAAGTGGAAAATCATCAACTAATTTTATGACAGCCTTATGATAGGCAAAGAGAAATTAACACAATACCTACATATCAAGCAGCTGCAGAACAGTAAAAATGTACTAGTTTGTGAGTTTCAGATGAATACAATTCACCATAGTTCCGACACGTTTTTTGAATGAAAATTCAGATTCATAATTATGTGAGTCCCGTGGAGATGTACATTCTTCCTCCTTTTGTACAGGTAGTCAGAAGTTTCTACTTCTGTAGAAATGGAGTTCATCCTCAATGAACTTCAGGATATCATTCGCATTTTTTTCGAATACTCTGCGTGACCAATAGAAAGGGAGTTGTTGTTGTGTTCAGAATCACACACGGGATGTCGGAAGAGGGTTGGGAATTAATTTCATATGTTCAGAATCGACATCCAAAATTATCATATCCGAAACAATCTGTATATTTGTTGACAGTTTTGAATAAGGGAATTAATTTCGAGAATTATCCATTTCTATTTATGTCGATTGAAACAGCCTTTATATCGGACTCTATCCATTTCAGACCCCCTGTATGGGATATCGAAGCACACATAAAAATAAGTACTTCACCATGAAAATGAAAATAATAGGTGATGTAATTTAAAAAAATGGTAGATGATATCATATTTTGTGAAAAACGGAAAAACAAACTTTTTCTTTTCTTCATTTCAACGTCTGTATAATAAAGAACGTGATAGCAATGAAAAAGTTAAAATCTCATTTCATCTCGAAACAGTACTCTGTTCCAGTCAGCTTATAACCAATTGACATGTTCCCTGGCAGAGTTCGCGAGCTGCTACACGAGACCTCAAACCTAATAACCTGAGACGTTATCGTATCGTTTCACTTCTAATCTGTACTCCACTGTTTTGTCGAAGCTGCATTCAAAGGTGCCTAGCAGTAGCAAACCGTTGTCTCAACGAGGAAATTCTTAAATAACGGTCATATAGCGCCGTAGTTGCTCGAGATCGCCCTTGCCCAGGTCACCTTTCATGACTAGCAGTCTGCCAGTACTGCAAATAATTCTGGAAACGATTGAATAGCACAACTTTGGTCTATTCTTGTTAAGTCCAACCTAGGTTAGATCTTGCAGAATCTTAATTTATTTCTTGTATTCTATTTCTGGTGGGGGAAATATGTGAGACAGAAAAACAATTCGGAAATTCCAGGAGGAATAATACATTCCTTAAACAATAGATAGTTCGGGGCGGGCCAGAACCATGGCCTCCAAGGTCCCCAGACTTAAATAGTTTAGACTTTTTCTTATAGGGATATCTCAAAAGTTTAGTTTATACACTGTTGAAGAATTGAGAAATCGAATGATAACGTCTCGTGACACGATAAGAAATACCCCAGGAATATTTCAAAGAGTGCATGATAATATGCGAAGAAGGACAGAAGCCTGTATTCTTGCTGGTGGAGGACACTTTCAGCAATTTATTTGGTTTTTTATTGTTGTTTTTTAGTTTGATATTGAATGAGTATAAGTTGAGTCTCAGAAGACTCAAAATAAAAGCAAATTTTGGGCATACCTATGGAGTATTTCTATAATTTTTTTTTATATAACATATAATTCGAATAATCCAAATTTAATAATGTTTCACTCGAAAAAGGTTAGAGATACGAAAAAATTACAAGTGTCAAAAAAGTTTCTCAATTGAACGAAGATGACGAAAATTGATTGTACGCTGATCAGTGGCGCACTACGAAAAAGTTTGAAAGGCATAAGGAGACATGGCCTCGGAAAAGAAAACACCTTTTGAATTTCAATTGAAATTTAGGACGTGTGATGATGGATGCTGAGAAAAATAGCTTGTATTGCAAATTTTGGCTGATTATCTCAAAAACTGCAGGAGTTTTCAGAAAAAAACCAATTTTTCATAGAAATCTCAACATCCTGTAGCTTTCGCGGACCTATGTTTATATAAAAATTTTTTCTTAAAATTGCCCGTAGATTTATCCCCTCAAGTTCTAACATATTATTATGTAACACCCTATAGATATAAACAAATTTTTGACAGAACTGAAAGAAGAAGTGTTTTTAGACCATTGTTAAGATTTGAGACATCTAATTCAATCTTTTGTGAAAACTAAATGCAAGATTTTTTCGATATTATGATTGATATTTGCTCGTATGAATCGATTTTGGGAGTATTCATCAAGTTCGTTCGAGAGCGAGACTTGTCGATAACTAAGCAACAATACTTTCAGATGGACGATTATTCAGAAATGTTATAGAATAATACATAAAATGTAGAGAATTGACTCAGATAATACAATCAAATCAATTTATTAACGTTTTGAGTCAGTTTCAGCTTCAAGATCATCAAAAATAGCGGGGTCTAAGAATTCCTCTGGGTTCATATAACTCACCTGTCATATGGCGCCTAACAATATCAGTATTGTCACATAAATGAAAACCCTCGTAGTAGAATGGATTCTCCTATATCCCTTAACCTTGATATAGAAGAGGTTCAAAGAATCTGTTTCAAGGGTATGTTTACAAAAAAAGTCACATTGGATATAAATCTCCCAACTGCCTAGATATCACATTCCACCGGAATTGAATGAGATGAGATTTTCCAGGTCATTTGCTAGCTTTTCCAAGGGTATGAACATATTCCAACAGTTTAGGAAGGAATATCGATTAAAAAGTATTTTTGTTTACGTATTCTCTCTCAGATACAACTATAACGAAACTTAATTTGAAGTCATATGATTGAAAACTAAGTTTGAGATGTTTATTTCTATAATAACAGAATTCCATGAGCGAATATTTCATTTGGTTCAATCGGGTGAAATGTGGACAAAAATATACTGGGTGATTCATCAGTGGCGCGGTACTCTGTAGCTCGTACACTGTTGAAGATTTCATTCTTGTTCGAATGGTATTGTTTTTAGAAAGTAAGAATCTACTTCAGAAATTTATTTTGCAGTAAACAGGGTGTTTCAATTTTCTATGAAAAAATCCTGGGTGGTTTTTTCAGATTGGAAGACCAGTTTTTCGTTGAAGATTCAAGAGCGTCCTAAACTCTGCTATAATGTCTTTAAGTAATAAGTTTTTTTGGTGAGTAGTTTCGTCACAATATTTTTTTTTTTATAAAAATTCATGATAATAGGCTCTCACATCATCGCATGCTCCTTCGGCCAGAGAGAACGAATACTTTTTTCCTTTCGTTTTCTGATTGCCCATAGATAGCTTTATTGATGAATTGAAATAGATTTTCCTCATTTTATACAGGACTGACTAAAAAAAATTATTGAATATTGTAATTTTAAAAATATCATATCTTGATTTTTTCAAATGGAACATCCTGTATTTCATTATTCCTGTCAACGCATAAAATATTGTGCCATATTTTGGCAGAAGTAACCTTATCTTTAGCTTCGACCATTTTCGAAATAAAAGAAAATAAACAGAAATAATATAATCAGAGGTTGCGAAAGAAGAGTTTATTAGTACATATCATTATACTTGATCAGAGAAATAGAGATATTTTAAGGTAGTCGTGTATGCAATACGTAATAGATTGGTTTTTGGTGAGATGATCTACAAGGTGTTGAACTATTTCAATAAGTGTTCGAAATAATGCCCGTTTCTCTGTAGACACAACTTTATCCTTCTGAGGAAAGACCGTTGAACTCTCGACAACATTTGCGGATGAACTGACTGAAAGGCGTCGACTATTCTCTGTCTCATATCCAACTGTGTGGTGGAAGAAATCTGGTAAACGATGCCCTCAATATAACCCCACAATAAAAAATCTAGTCTTATAAGGTCCAGAGACCTAGCTGGCCATCTAACAGGATGGGATAGGACCACGTCCTTTCCATTTGTTTGGAAATAAATGATTCAAATGCTCCCTAACCTGACGTGAGTAATGTGCCGGTGCTCCATCCTATTGAAACCACAAATCTTGTCTTATATGCTCTGGTAAATCGGCAAGTAATATTCGTAGATGATTTTGCAGAAAATCTAAATACATTTCACTATTGAGGTGCCCGTATAAAAAGAGCGGCCCAATTAGATAACCATCTACTATAGGGACCCATACATTCAAGGACCAACGATGCTGGTGATCTATTTATCTCATGAGGTGTGGATTTTCCGTGGCGTAATAATGAAAGTTGTGCCTGTTAACAAGCCCATCCTTGTGGAAAGTTGCATCGTCCGTGAAAAGAACTCTGCTAAACATATTTGGTTTTTTTGCTACTTTGTCACTTGCGCAATTGCAAAAATTGATCTGATTTTCATACTTTCGATTGATCAGTTCCTGGTGCAGCTATGTGATATGCATGAAATTTATTTACTTTCAAGATTCTCTGGACGGAAGTTTGACTTATATCTGGTAACTGAGAAATCTCCCTTTGGCTTTTATATGGGCCCTCTGTCACTACCAACAAAACTGATAACTGGTTGTCTTCAGCTGAAGCAGTTTTTGGTTTTTCATGTTTTTTGTAAGCGATATTACCCGTTTTGATGAATCGAATTCAAAGTTCTTCAAAACATCTTGCATCAGGATGCCTCTTATCAGGAAACCTTTGTGCATAAACTCTACTTGCCAACAAAGAATTTCTATCGCACTCAACCAAAATAAAAATCATATAAACCATTTCTTCCTTGGAGAACTTCATGGCAGTCAGTTGAGAAACTTGGGTTCAAAACTCACTTTAACAATAATAATAATCTTGATTTTTATCATTCGTTAAAAGAATTATCTTGTTTAGGTCTCATTTTTAGTACTTGAATCGAAAAAAATATTCTGTGAGGATAATAATGAGTTTGATACGGTTTGTAGAATTTTCATCAAAAATTTTTACAAATAATCGAATATTTCGAAAATGATCAAAGATAATAAGGTTACTTCTGCCAAAATATAGCACAATATTTTATGCGTTGACATAAATAATAAAATACAGGGTGCTCCATTTGAAAAATTCAAGATATGATATATTTAAAATTACAATATTCAATAATTTTTTCGAGTAACTCCTGTATAAAATGTAGATACTCTATTTCAATTCATCAATAAAACTATCCTTGGGCAATAAGAAAACGAAAGGAAAAAAGTATACTTTCTAAATACAATACCGTTCGAACAAAAATGAAATCTTCAAGAGTGTATGAGCTACAGATCACTGGTGAATCACCCAGTATATCTTGCAATGGAAAAGTATTGAGAGTTTTCAATTCATTGGTTTATCTAAATGCATTTCTGTCTAGTATATCGAATTTTATGACGGAAGCATCACTTGTTCGTTCTTTCATTCTCGACATAAGAAGTTGCATTAAAATTTATTTGAAAAAATTTGGGTGGGCTGAATATTATATTCAGTGCAATAGTTGTGATTGGTAAAATTGATTGAAAGCAGGAAAAGATCACTCTGATGCCGATGAGGTTCACCACGTAAAAGAAATCAGGATTATGATTCGGCAAAATCGCCGATTGTCAATAACAGAATTTTTGAACAATATCAAAGAAGTATTTGGGTTGATTTAATCAACCAGAGTGGCCATTTATGCCCCTAACACGTCGACATGGATGATGACTAAAACACCCGAATTTTTTCTGAAAAAAGGACTGTGGAAAAACTTTATTTATGACCTTTAGATTGTTATCAGACGGTAGACATCGATTTGTTATTACGACACGATAACGGCCAAATGAATAAAGCGAACAATCAGTCAAAGGTGAGCCAGGAATGGAAAAACCACTATCATATTTTCTAGAATATTGGTATTCGGTTCACTACGAATTCCTTTCCGATGAAACTTTCAATATGTGTTATATGCGTGAAGCATTACAATTCATGTTTTTTTCATTACGATAATGCGCAAAATTTCAATCAAAATTTGACCCATAGCGCTCTGCTTCCGTCCTACCTACCAGATCTTTCTCTATCCGTCGATGGCGGATATTCTAGACTTTCCCAATTATCGACTTATAAAATAAATATGTATTTAGGAATTTTATTTCTAACTAGAATTTACATAAGCTGTACTCATTCTGGCACAGCTTAATACCTATTGACGAATGGGAATTTAATACAATGCAAAAATTTTGCACGAACACATGTGAACAACTTGTTACTAATCCTGCAGATGCTAAGGTGTTGAAAATTTTTAGTGTAGGATTCAATCTATGTTGTGTTTTTAAGTCATGAATGGTTCGCAATGGTTGTTTACTTCTGTGACAACCAAATGACGGCCGTTTTGGACAGAGCACGAGCATGAGAGCGCAAAGCAGAATGGTAAGGAAAGTATTCGATATTTCGCAAATAGATTCCTGTAACTTTGATAGCGTTGTACAAGGTGGACAGATTTGGATATTTCAGTACTGCAGCTATGTGAAATATTTGAATGGAGGAAAATGGCCCCTTTTATTATTTGCTTGAGGAATTCATTGCCATAACCAGATTCAAGTTAGTTTTTTAGTTTTCGAGTTATTTATAAATTTTGAGATTTTTGAGAATCCAGTCAAGGGCCAATATCTAGGTTGTTTTCGAAGTTATGTGAAAATTGACATTTTACAGGAATTACTTCACGCAGAGTCGAGCTATGCTCGGACATTTTTTTTTTGGTCTAACGGTTTTTGAGTAAAAATGCAAACTTGCATTCTTTTAAATACGAACCATAATTAACTTTGATTTTGTTGAATAAAATTTTATTTTACTCTTCAAAAATATATCACATATGCACTTAATTTTTTTTAACAATTATAGTTTAACTTTTCCATAATTTTTTCTAGTAACTCTATGTCCATTGACAGAATTCGCACGGATTGATTGAAATAGCTTCAGAATGTTCTGTGCTCCCATTATGACAGTTCAAAAATTAATTGTTGCGATGACAATCTAGATAACATATTCAATGTTTCTTCATCAAGTTGCATCTTTTGTGTGAATATAGTATCGTTCGTTTTAATGGGGCGACCATGTCGTTCTAACATTTTGACAAGTAATATGCAATCTCCATTTCAAAGCAGAACATCAATGAAATATTGTACTTCATACAATGCAATTTGAAAGAGCATCCTCCGACACATATTGGAAATGCGAATACTTGTAACCGAAGCAAGATGCTGTGAAAAATTATCCTTCAACTCTTCAATATTTCAACTAGCTCTTCTATATAACAAATCCTCATATATATCCAAAAGAGAAAATTTCAATTATAGTATTCCCAAAATCTAGGTCCAGTAAATCAGCAATAGCTATAGTTTGATTAGGAGGAGTTTAATCATGTTTAAAAAAGATATTTCTCCTTCCAGAAAGAGACAATTCCTCAAAATATCCATCCTTAATATTGTTATTTTCAATTTTATGATATATGGCGATGTGGTTTCACATCCAACCACCAATGTTCATTTTGCCGATTGAATATTCTATCATTACTGATGAGAATTTTATCAGTCCAAATTGTTTCTCAGAAATTGTGGATTTTCTTCAAATTTCTGCAGAAACAAGTGGCAAAACGCAAATGTCCTGGGTGTACAATTGACATATTTTCATTTTATTTATATCCATTTTTCTTGAGAATACTGAGCGCTCGGCTATTAGATACCTATTAGATCAATTATTGCATCATTCCCGTTCTTATTATTTTTTGACGTTGAACATACCATGGTTCAAGAGGTTTTCCTTTAATTAATTGAACATATTTATGAGGTTGTTTCCTCTCCAATTCAAATCCAAATAAGCAGCTTCTGCAACAACTGAATCATAATTATTTTGAATATAACATTCAATCATTTTGAACTTTTCAAAACTTTCGTACGACATAGCTTCGTCATTACAGACTATACTTCATTCACATGATAGTTGTAATTTGATGAAAAAACATAAAATTATTGGTTTGAATTGTCATCTCAAGAATTAATAAACTGTCATAATAAGAGCACCGAACATACTTAAGCTATTTCAATTATGGCGTATAAATTCTGGTAATTGACATTGGGACTAAATGAAATGAGGCAAAATTATTAAATAAAAAAGAATAAAAAACTATTCGACGAAATCAAAGTTGCCTATGGGTTGTATTATTAAAACGCAGGTTTGCATTATAAGTTGAAAACCATTTGACAAAAAATAACTTTCCGCTGTGGTTTAGTTCCATATAAAAAAGTGCCTGGAAATTGTCAAAACCATTGTTAGATATACTAAAAAACAACCGAGGCTTGACTGGTTCCAAAAATTTTCAAAATTTCCAAATAACTGGATAACAAACAAAGCTGAGATGGATTTTTTTTGTTGCAATAATTCCTTACTCAAAAAAAATATGGAAATTGGTGAGTCATTTTTATTTTTCCACAATATCGTAAATAGCTGCAGTTCTATCAGTGATCTGATATTCCTTCTGTAGCTACTCAAACCCACCTTATGGTATCACCAACAGAAACAACTTCAATTAACGTTTTCTTTATATTAAAAGCTTCAAACATAAATACTTAAATTATTAATTCACAGCCTTTCGTAAGCATTAATGATGAACGGCAATAACTGGGGAAGCATGAAGAGTTTTGACAACTGGTACAACAGGGGCAGCGTGAACAACTGGGACTATAGGGGCAGCATGTACAATAGGAGCAGCATGTACTACAGGAACTGTTTTAACTACGGGAACTGCTTTGACTACAGGAACAGCGTGATGAACAGCAATAGCTGGTGAAGGGTGGGTCTGGATCGATCCATGGCTGGAAACAGAGTGGGTGGCGATCAAGCCAGCGTTGGTGTATGCTACAAAGGCAACAAGGGCGACGAGAGCGTACTGAAAATAAAAAGTTCTTCAAATTAAATGGAAAAATTAACCAGTATAATTTGAATTGTGTCTGATTGATCCTCGATAAATATATATTTGCACCATATTGAAAATTTAATATCTTGAAAGCACACATATCGTAGGAAACTACATTCTACCTTTAATCAAAGTGGAATTGTGTACAAATTAGGTTGTAGGATTATTGTCAAGTAATATTTTCGATATTCTATGAGTGCTGCAATAGTTGTCTTAAATAATATCAAAATCATAAAGAAAGCGATATCGAATTATACTATCCGGATCAGAGAATATTCCTAAAGAATTAACTCAGGAAAAGGAGCAAATCATCACAGAGTTTTACAATTAAATATCAATCGTGTTTTAGTTTAATGGGGTTAAATTTGCTTGAAACTAGAACATTTAAGACTATTGCTGAATAAGTTGAAAAATTGACTATGTATTCAAACATTACTTTCATAAAAGGTTTACTGCCTAGATAAATAATGCAAGAATTTCATTTAATTGTCTTTTCGTATTAAAGTGGAAGAAACACCATTTTGTGTCGAAATTATTCGCGAAGATTGAGTTTTGTGTACCTTAAAGAGATTTTGAAAACAAAAATTAAAGATCGACCACTCCATTTAACTTACTTTTTTATCAATTATTCAAATATTGAACATATTGTACAGTATTGCAATATACTTACTTTGAACATTTTGGTTTGTTGAGTTGTTGAATTGGTTCAACTGAAAACTTCTTGAATTTGGTTTGATTTTACACAGTAATTCCAGCTTATATATGTTGTCGAAGCAATTCCACTACTTCTTTCGATAAATGCAGAATTCTGAGGACGAAACCTTGATTAGCCGTGATTACAAAATGATTTATCTGAGCCTGAATGAATTATGAATTGGTACATTGTCATTCGCATTCGCATGAAAGATATTGAGCTCGGTACATGTTGAAGGTTATACTGGTTCTATTCATCAACCTCATCTCAGGTAGAAAACCGAAGGAAACTGTCTTATTCGAATAATTACGGAAGTCTTCACATGAAATATTTCATCCGGAAGGCTTACTTTTGTTGTGTTTGTCTAATCGATAATTGGATATGAGATCAATTATAGGCTTTAATAGAAAACTTCCTGTCACTTATTTATATGATTTCATTCGGAAAATTTTTTTTTGGAATGTTTATATTTTAATTATTCCAACATAAAAGACAGAAAGTTAGAGAAAAATTAACGCCCCTTACGGAGTTTTGAAGTTATTTCAAAAATCTGGACTTTTCGATATCTCATCCATTTTGGATATCTTGGATGTTATTGAAGTTACGTAAAACAATATTGGCATTGTTGACCTTTTTTGTGTAGAGTGCAGAAAATTTTTTCTCGAGTCATAATGCATACTCATTTTTTTATTTAATTGGCGATTTTGATTTTGTAAAAAAAGTTTTTTTGCCTTATAAAGACCACACACCCTGTCTATCAAATTAATTGATTAGTAATCTTAATTTCGAAAATCTAGAAATATAGAAATATATCCCAATAGGCCAACGTTAAGACTGCATGCACCGATTTTAATCAGTGTTAGCAATATACAGGATGTTCCAACGAAAATTTGACTTGCTTCTCGAATTGAGAGAAGACAATGTAATCGGAAAACGCTGAAACAAGTCGATTTTTGTTTCGTGGGGGACCATAGATCATGCCAATTTTGAGCATGTCAGATTAACTCGCTACCTTCACCATGACCTACCTACTGACACCTCATTGGAAGGGGCTATTGATGTTCTGAACGAGTGTGTTCAATATTTTGAATTAGCGGTATGTACAGGCTGTTCCAATCGAAGTATTCATCCCGTTAGGTGGATGGGTTCATGGGCAATTGGTTCAGATTCATTAAACGGTTTTCTTCAAACTGGTTCGTTACTGAATTCGGAAACTGCCTACAAACGATATGGAAACACCTCGATTCAAGTTACACTCGTTATTTTAAGAAATAATAAGGATCATTTGCTATCAGCAAATCCATTTCTCATATATTCTACAATTTTTTTTCTAATGCAATATTTTCATCATTCTTATTATACAATGATCAATCTGTTATTCCTATCTGAACTGCATCATTATTATTCGATACTTATAAGAGCAATTCGAAAATTGTGTACTCGATTCCTCTCTCTCACACACACACACACATACACACGCACACACACACACACACACACACACACACACACACACACACACACACACACACACACACACACACACACTTTTTTTCTTTTCTTTTTCTTTTTTTATGGGGTACTTTAAGCTTCAAAATATACGCTACGTAGCCAGAGACTTTGAACGAGTAACGGAGGAAAATTGTGACAGAATGCAGTTAATTAACCATTCATACCATTGTATGGAGGTGAGAGCGCGTCAATTTGAGCAGTTTCTTTAGTAACTTTTACATCAATTGATGTAAGAGAAGAGACCTCAATTATGAAGTGTCAGACAATACTCTTTACGATTAAAATTCTCAGAATTGGGGATGCTGAAGGTACAGAGCTAATATCTACACTTTCAAAATATTATCCTGAATCACCTTCTTTAATGCTAATATCAATCTGTACCACCTTTTATTCTAGATACATCGGGTTAAAAGCGTTGTTCAAAGTTGGCATACACAAAAATGGAACAGTTGGAAATGAGTCAACAAGAAAAATCGTTACCAAAATGTATTGGAAGTTCTGAAAGATAATCTGAATCATTGTCTGCTTTATGGCATTGGATCGGTGTACACCAGCCTCAGGTGCATTGGTTTTTGTTTAGAAATGAAATCATAGTCACGAAAATAGCATATTCAATTGGCGCAATTCTCATGCACCCCAAACTAATACGGCAAAACAATTCCCAACATCGGTTCTCTGTGAATATCTGCTTAGGAAACGTGAATGGTTTTTCTGGTTGGTCTACGTTTTTTCAACGATAGATTGGAACAGGATATTCTTTCAAGTACCTTCAAAATATGCTGCCAAAACTTCTGGATGGATTTGGTACTATCTGCATGATGGAGGTCGTCCTCATTTCAGACGTTATGTGATCGGTTTTTAAGTTATATTTATATAGGTTGATTGGTCGAGGTGATCAGATAAATTGTCCACCTTGGTCACTGCGCTTGAATTCTTTTGGCTTTTTCTTGTGAGGTTATTGTCTTTGAACTAGAATATAACCTAGGGAACATTCGCTTGGAAGAAACACAAAGTGTTGGTATAATTTAAGGAATGAGGTGAAACTGATACTGCGAATGTTATCAGATTCATTTATTGAACGATTGTTGTCAGGTTTAGCATTATGACTTATGACGGAAATGGTAATGCAGCTGGAGTATCGGAGAAATTTCCCACCAGACAACTATCCAACAGTAATAAATTCACCAGAATTTTTCAATATCAAAAGAAAAGCTATGCTTTGCCAAATATTAAGAAGAAGAGAACAGTCAAGAATCGATCTGTTGAAGGAAAGCTTTAAGTAGTTGAAAATTAGCAAATAATGAGCACAAGAAAAATCGTATATGACTTAAGGTAACTCTAAAGAACGGACTGTGTATCGAAAATAGAGAATTACTGCCCATATTATTAACAAAATGTTTAACATCTTCTAAAAGATGACCTGAATCAGAGTTTGATTTATGCCATGGGATCGTTGTACACGGACTTCAGGTGCATCAAGTTTTGTTTAGTAATCAAACCATTCTCATGAAAAATAGCATATGCAATTGGCGCATTTCTCATTAATCCCTAACTAAAACGGCCAAACCGTTTGAAACATCAAATGAGTATGGATCTTTTTGGTTGGTATACTTTCAACAAAAGATTGAACAGGGATATTAACACAACTTCCTTCAAAAACGTTGCCAAATCTCCTGAATAGATATGGAACACAGGAAACATACTACCTCCTATGTTGGAGATCGCCCTCATTTCAGAAACAATATGATCAGTTTTCAAATCATACTCATTCTAAAAGATTGATTGCGAGGTGGTGCGATAAGTAGGCCATCTAGATCACTGGATTTGAATCCGTTGGACTCTGTCGTGTGAGGTCATTGAAGGAACAGTATTTTCTAAACTGAAATATAATATATGGGACTGATATGGCGATCCAATGGAAATATTTTGAAGGCAGCTAAAAGATGCAGAGGAGGAACATAGGAGGCCATCTGCATCATATGATTTCAATTCACTTCTGCTTATAAGATAGCCCAGTTCATATTTCTGAAGGAGAACAAATTTTCCTTGCTGAACAATTGATTTACTTAAGAATGTTCATAAATTTGAGGTGGCCGTTCACTATCTAAGGAATAAGAAATATTGTGGTGAGCGAAACTTTCGTTGATAATGTAAGAGTAACCAGAGAAGGATGTCATTCTGAGATGTGTAGTAAATAACAGTTGCCGGATGATGTCAATACAACCCTCAAAACGTGTATCGACAATTTAACAAAGAAGATTCGTGAAAATCTTAAAACTTTTATGTATCATAAAAGCCCAATAGATTCAAACTTCCTACATAGGGAGATAGTTTGGTTTAGGAGTTCCAAGTGATTGAGCTTTACATACTAAGTTTGTCATCAAATCCCGAAGTTCCAAATTCTCAACTTCCCCATATAAAGGAGAAATATTGGTTCCTGAGTTCTCCAGATGAAATACCATCTAGCACATACAGATCAAACAGGTCTAGTAAATCGGATGAACAGTTCTCGACTGATTCTGTTTTTCCTTTCTTTTTTACTGTATATTTTCAGTTCGTTGAGCTAAGAGTTTGTTATAAATATTCTGTGTTATGAGCGAAAAGTCTGGATCGTTGTAAATGTCGTCAGTATATTGTGAAGAAAGGGCAAAACTCGACGAAAAAGTCTATAGAAAGAAAGTAACTGAGAGATGATTTTACTCATTCATTCTTCTTGAAATATATAATTATGGAGCACGAGTAATAGATCTAATACGAGGGCCGTTTGATAATTCATTGATAAATACTAGACACATTTTAATATCTGTTTCAATGGATAAGTAATTAACGGTGTTAATCCATGAAGTAGTTATCTGCTCTATGAGTGAATCGATTGTCTCTTTTTGGCTAATTTGAAATAGTATTCGGATATGTTGAGCTGTAGTTCGAACGAGTTTTAGAGCCGTTTTGTAACCGTTGACAAAACATGGATACATCATAAAATACTAGAAAAAAGAGAAAATCAAAACAGTGGGTTTCTCCGGTTGAATGTTCACCAAAGAAGGATAAGTTTTCTGTATCGGCCAATAATATGCTACGGCTTTTTAAGATGTATAGGGTTCACCCGAGAACACCGGACAATTTTTTTTCGTTATAACTTTCGCAGTTTGAGAGCTATATCATTCATTCTTACTTCTTTGGAAAGCCAAAGGAAAAGGTTTTTCAGAAATTGTATCAGAATTTCACTTCAGGTGAAATCATTCGAAAATGAGCAATATTTCAAGATCGCTGGAATGTTTTTTTTCACTAAAAAATTGACATTCAGTCAATAATTTAGTCTTTTCTGAGCAATTTGACATATTGCCCTCAAAAATATTCTAATAATGGGTAAAAAAGTAGCGTGAAGAATTTTTTTCAGTCAGATTATCAGCTAAAATCGAAATATTTTTTCATCTCATGGCGTTGGCACTCCTGAAGTTGTTGTGTTTATGGATATTCTAGGAAGACCAAGAACCATTTTTTAATAAAACTAACTTGAACTTTGATTTCCGTTCTAATTCAAAATGGCCGACTTCCTTGAATATTAACAATTCACGCATCGAAAAAGTTTTCGCGGTCGTAATGAATTAACTGCGTAATTCAATCACCAGATTTTATTTTTCCCATCATTTTGAGGGGTCGAATTCGAATATTGATTCAGAATTGTGCCAATTGTCGTCAATAATGTTTCTCTTTTCCACTATCATATGCACCTCCCATTGTGAAACCTCTGAAAATACACTATATGCATTAACTCTATGATAAACAAAAAATAATGAAATGTCATCGAGTTTTAGACGACATCTGGTTTGAACTCAAATTTTATCTTGGTGTTGCTTGTTTTTGACGTTTGAAATTGTTAACAATGGTTTTAACAAATGAGGATAAGCATTTCATTGAATGTTTATGTGTGCGTGGCTATACTGCTAGGCAATTATAACGCCAATTTCTAGCCCCTAATTACAAAACAAGTACAATCTATGACCTCGAGGAAAAATTTCGGACAACAGGGTCATCAAGGAGAAGATCAGGATGACTGTTTCCCAAATATCTCAGAGATGCCAACTGTTGAAAACATCTACGAGAATAATAATACGACATGATTTTGTTTAACAAATTACATTATGAGAAACATTCAACAAAAATAATCAAGTACTCAGAATGGAATATGACCTCCATTCGCATCCACAACCATCTTCAGCTCTCTATGGATCTCAAAATTACTTCTTGATCAAGATTGTTCCAACATTCTTGAATTTTTTGCCTCGGCTCCTCACAATTACTGAAAATAATACCATTTAAATACACCGTTTCTTCCAAATGAGCCCACAGAAAATAGTTGCACGTATTAAGATCGGGACTTTTTGAGGGTCATTGTTCTGGTTCGATGATATCGTCTACGCGTTGTCTTAGATAATCCATAGTATAGTGACTGCTATGACATCTTGATCCATCCTAAAATCAATTGAAATAGATTTCATTCAGATGACGGCCAGTTGAGAGTAAGTAGCGTTTTTTGTGATAAAGTACTTGTTATTCATTTTTTTGACAAACGTTGTCAGAAGAATATGCGAAAAATTGTAGAATTCTAAAGAAGATTTGAACCAATAAAAAATATCCAAAAAGCTACTCAATTTCTCAACTGTTCATTTACAGCTGGTGACAACGGTACTTATTCATGTCATATAAAAAACAGCTATCATTTACCTGCATGAAAGTGAACTAAGGAGTTGATGCCTCAATAGTTGGTTACATATAATCGAGAATTATGTAATAAGAATTTTCCGAATCTAATTTTATGCCTTGTTCTATAGAAATGATATTAGATTAAAAGTTCCTCGGAATAACGACAGAGACCATTACATGCCTGGAAAATTTTTGTCTTGCCCTCTTCAAACGAATTAAAGGCACATTCTGTCATTCTGGCTGTTTTTAGGTGGGAGAACACTGAAAATTTTTTCGTGTGTGAACCAGATATTTTCAATTTGTCTACGTGTCCTAAATCTATTTAATAAATTTCTGCATCGCTCGAATCTGCAATTTTTGACAGATTGAGTCAATCGAAAATTATAGTGCTTCCGAAAATACTTTAGACCCAAATCATGTCTTATTATTTTTCTCACAGATGTTTCTGAGATTTGGCATCTCTGAGACATTTGGAAACAGTCAAGCCGGTTCCTGGAGTTCTGATTGGGCTGACTGCTAATGCAGACATTCGCTGAATGTTATCCTGAAATTGTCAATCGAGTTTGTAATACAAAAAATGTAGAGTTGATGCTTGAAGCAGATTATGAAAAAGGCGAGTACCTGTGTTCTAACAGTTCTAGCTGCACCAATACCTGGTCTTCTTCCTAATGACGCTGTTGTCCGAAATTTTTCCTAAAGATCACATATTGTATTTCTTTCATTATTAGGGGCTGGTAATTGGCGTAATGTTTGCTTAGGAGTATAGCCACGCACAAACATTCAATGAAACGCTCATTCTCATTTGTTGAAACCATTGTTAACGATTTCAAACGTCAAAAACAAGCAACACCAAGATGAAATTCGAGTTCAAACCAAATGTAGTCTAAAACTCGATTGATTTCATTATTTTTTGTTCATCATAGAATCAATGCATGTAGTCTATGTTCAGAGGTTCACAACGGGAGGTGCATATGATAGTGGAAAAGAGAAACATTATTGACAATTGGCACAATTCTGAATCCATATTCGAATTCGACTCCTCAAAATGATGGGAAAAATGAAATCTTGTGATTGAATTACGCTGTTGATTCATTTCGACCGCGAAAAATTTTTTAAGGCGCGTGGAAAATTGTTAATATTTGAGAAAATCGGCCATTTTGAATTCGAACGGAAATCGAATTTTAGGTCAGTTTTAGTAAGAAATGGTTCTTTGTCTTCCTAGAACAGCTATGAGAAACACAATAACTTCAGGAATGCCAACGCCATGAGGTGAAAAAAATTCCTCACGCTACTTTTCCACCAATTACTGGAATATTTGCGAGATCAATACGTCAAGTTATTAAAAAAAGACTGAATTATCCACTGAATGCTCCACTCGAATTTGTTAGTAAAACAAAAACCGTTCCAGTGGTCTTGAAATATTGCTCATTCACGAATGAGTCAGCCATGTTGGATTTCACCGGAAGTGAGTTTCGATACAATTTCTGAAAAATCTAGTTCTTTGGCTTTCTAATGAAGCATAAACGAATGATCTTGCCTTAAAATTGCGAAAGTTATAACGGAAAAAAATCCTCCGGTTTTCTCTGGCTCACCCTATATAAGGGTGTGTCCTTCATATTGATTTTCTCACGAAGGGTAAAAGAAAAAACAGGTGAATATCATTATGAGTTTATGGATAGGTTCGCTATTAATTCGATGCAAGAACTGTCGCATTTGACGAAGAAAATGTATTGTTCTACTATGCAATTCACAAGTGCACATGTGTGTAGGAGGGAAAACTTCATGAATTGGGTTACGAATTGTTACTTCAACTAACATATTCTTCGGATTCAGCTCCATGCGACCAATTAATGTTTTCAAACCTGAAGAAATGGCTGTGTGGTAAGAGATATGGGACGAATGCCCAGGTCATCATTAAAAAAACACCTTTTTTGTGGGCCTTGTGAAAACTTATTAATATGAAAAATAAAAAAAATGGGGAAGCACTGTACTCCATACATTAAGTAAGCGAGTTGAAAGAAGATCATATTGACACTGAATATTTTTTGCCGAGGAAAATATCTTTGATTCAATAATTCTTATTTATTATACTGTCCTCGTAATACGACAGGAACATTTCAAACAGTTATCTGAATGGCGCCACCAGAACGAGGCGAAAACGTGCCAAAGTCGATCGAAAATGAAGATAATGCCAACAGTTTCATTTGATTACCGAAGAACTATCCATTATGATTATTGCCTACAGGTAAAACGGGGTCAACAAGAAGTTTTGCCTTGGGGAGATTTTAAGTGATGGGGTCCATGACAGACAGCGAAATGGATTGTATGACAACAATTGGATTTAGCACTACGATAATCAGCGTTGAAAGTACATATTGTGACAGATATTTCATTCACACACTACTTAACTAGCTCTGAGCAGGCACCGTAATCACCTGATATATCTACATGCGATTTTTTGTTGCATCAAATTAAACTGGCGCTAAGTAATCTTGAAAAAAAGACGAAAAAAGTTTGTCATAGAAGTATTAAAATATTTTCATACTTTTGATAATACATTTTTGCCGCAATTGACTGAGTCTTAAAAAAATTATTATTATATACATCGATCTACAATCTGCAATTGTTTTCAGAGCTTCTCTACTTCCCGTTATACCGGACATTGACTAAAACTTTGCTGTTTCGAATAGAATGGTGTACATTTAAATTCTTTTCAGTAAAGGGCATCCTTTTTCAAGTATCTTTTGTTAATATTCGACCTATTGTAACGAAATTTTCGGAATTATAGTGTCACTTTCTCTGTCCAAAAATTGATTCAGATATGAGTAAGACTATATTATTTTCTATTTTGAGGAAGAAAGTATTATTTTTGAGGCAACGTACTTTTAGATGCTATTTTATATACAGGGTGCTCAGAAAATACTTGTCATCTCAATAAAGCTTAATTATCATAAAAAAGTTTTTGAAATACGAGTACCTATTTTTTCTTCTTCACTAGAACCATATTTGAGTATTGATTAAGTAATAATGAGTAAAAAGTATCTCTATCTATACCTAAAATGGTTTTCATTTCATTGGCAATTTTATCAAAACCTATAACCCTTTTGGAAAATTGAATCATTTGGTCGTGGAACATAGAAACAGAGAGTGGATTTAATCCCAATTATGTTGCAATGTTTTATATAAGGTTCTATGAATTTCGACATCAGTTTGACGATAACACTAATTTTATTTGTGTATGGTTTTTGGTTGAATAAATATTCAAACGGAGACATTATGAATTAATTTATCATTCATGATTCATGTCAACAAATAGTAAGTCAAACTAGCAGAACATTTAACAAAAGTATCTGAATTAAGGATCAAGAAAGCAATTTGTGAAATTACGATTAAGTTCAGTCACTTATGAAATTCAGAAAACTGAAATGAGTAGCTTTAATTCAGTTTAAACGATGAAAATGTCGATTTGGCGATATGAATCATAAAACAAAATTGTAACATTTATGAAAAATAGAATATAAACATGTAAAAAAACTGTTAATGTTCAAATCGTCTACTATTGCATTCTAAATATTGTGAGCTCTCTAAATCTGCGAGCACACTTCATTAATAGTTGCTTTTTGCACTCAATGGGGTCGTTGCTGTCAAAGGGACGTCCCACTGATTCGAGATCCTCCCGCGAATTTATCGGCGAACTATGAATTTTATTCTTGAGGTACTCCCCAAGATAAAAATGTAAAAGGGAGATCTTGATGACCAATTTAACGGACCCAGTTTTCTTAGTCATATGTCGTCAAACCAGCTGGTTAATTATGTAGATAACTGAGGTGTGAAATTGGTTGCAGCACCATTTACATATTCCAACATGAAACATGTGCATTTATCGGAGATTGTCTAGGAATTTCGAAACAGATGTAGTTAAAACCTCCAAATATTTTACACCATTCGTAAATTAAAAATTGACATCAGTTTTTGTGCATTAAACTGAGTACATTCAAAATAAAACGATGTTGAAAATTTCGCTCCCATGTTTCATGTGAATTTTCGACGACCCAGATATGAGAAATATGCTTATTAAAAATTACTTCAGTCGAAAATTTAGACTCGTACAATGTTTTGCAAGATGTCTGAGTTTTTTTGAATGTGTATTATAAACATTTCGCAGAAATTGATCTTAACCGCCGCCCCTCCTGGTTTATCGAGGATAGAAATAGAGCTTGTAGGAGTGGAAATAATTTTTGTCCTAGATTTTAAAAATTGATGGTATTTCCAAATCTGCAACAGCAGCACGTATAGACGCATACGAATTGTTATAAAAATAAGCCAAGACGGTAATTGTCAAATTGTTGGTAATGAAATTAACTCTACCCATTTCCACTGAGTGTTCCATAGGTGTCAAACTTTGAATGTAATGTTCTGAAAATTGATGGTACTTTCTTGTGAATGTTCAGCAAGTTCGACTTATGATTTGTTGTTATTGTTCATGAATGATGAATAAATTCATAATATCCTCGTGTGAGTATTCATTCATTTTATATATCAGAAAAAAACTATACACAATCGACATCAGTGTTATCGACATTTTCAAATAATTTCCAAAAGTCAAACTGGAGAACCCATAGAACCTCAGATAGTGGAACGTAGAAACTGGCATGGAAACTGAATCCACTCTGTTTTTGCGAATGAATTGAGAACGTGCAAACTTGGGAAAATACGAATCAAAACTAATTCAAAATACGGTTCTCAGTCAAGAAGTTATACCCTCGTATTTTAAAAAAAATGTATTTTTGATAATTATTTTTGAGTTGATAAATGATTTTTGCGCACCCTGTTTATAAAATAGCGTCAGAAAGTAAGTTGTTCTCAAAAATAACATTTCCTTCGTTAAACTAAAAAACAGTTATAATCCTACCCAAATCTGGGCCAATTCTCTTGGGCAATGAAGATAAACGTATAATTAAGAAAATTTCAATAAAAAACTCAACCTCAATAGTGGTTAATTTTAGATATGACATATCCTAACAAAGGATGCTTAAAAATGGATGCCCTTCGTTAAAAAAAAAATTGAAAGTACACCAGATTATATGAAATAGCAAAGTTATATTCGATGTCCGGTATAAACGGAAGTAGTGCCACTTTGAAAACAATTGTAAATAGTAGATCCGTATCGATATACTCTAACACTAAAATTTGTGATTGATCGATAAACACGCTTCCCAGATACTTCTCATTGCCTTTAGCGTGAATATCTTGTATATAATCTCGACACAAAGCCCTCGAAATGAATTCAGACCTATTTTTATTATGAAGAATCGTTACATCACGGTAACAAAGAATTGTGAAAATATCATTGAATTTCAGTGTCAAATTTTATTCTAGGTTACGTTTGACTTGAATACTCCTTCCAATCTTCTTTTATTTCACGAATTTTTAAGGGTGTGAGGAATATTAGACATATACTGGATATAACTTGTTTTCTGCTGAAAATTTTGAAATTCCTACATTCATATCGAACGTTAAATAAAGATCATAGAAAAGGAAGATAAGGTTTCCGGAACGAATATTTTTCGTATCGGAAACTATATTTTCTCAACGGTTCCTCTCTAATAACTTCTAATTTTTCAAAAACAAAAAATTATTTTTCGAAAACTGAATGCCAATATCATTTCTTAGTTTGATAACAAAGTTGAAAATTTTCATGTGTCGGTAAAACATTTTCTACATTTCTGTAAACGCATTTTCGAATCCAAGAATTTATCATTCAACTTTACAGGAGATTTATCAAAAATGAACCCCATTTTATCTTGCAAACTGACAAGATGACACGTAATCTGTTAGAAGAAATATAAATGTTTTATTACTAGTAACGCATAAAATGAAATAGAAGAAAATATGGCACAAACGAGAACTTTCAATAATGATAGTGTTAATATTTTGATGAACGGAAATTTCGAAATTAAGTAGGATTCATTTTGAATGAGCTCATGATTTGAATAGCATTCAAGTTTTAATTTTTACAGTCGTAAGGAATAACTAAGTTGCACTAAAATTTAGAAGGATATTGACTAAGAAAAGAGTTTTCAATAATGTACCATATGTCATATACTTTTATTTGGAAAATAATTAAGAAATAAATTAATAATGAGAAATCAGCTCTTTGAAAGACTTGCTCGAGCATTTTTAATAAAACCCATTGCTCTCTAGAACATTTTCGTTTTCAAAATTGTTCTCCCATGTTTTAAATCAACCTATTCATTTCTTTCTCTCTTTCCACGTTTAATGTCCTTCACAAGAATGACCCTGTAATCCGATAATTCTGTCAATGAGTTTCACATGATCTGACATTAATATTCAATTCAAATTAGTCTGTCAAGTTTCAAGAGGGCGTAACATACTCTTGATCCAGTTTCCATTATATTTAAATAATAATAGGTAGATACAACCATAAAGTTTTACGAGAACGAATATAAATCGGTTTCTGACAATCTCAACTGGATTACCTTAACCTTGTCTGAGGTGAAACATTTATTATATAATGCAGAAAATTCTTTCGTTGGATGCATGTCAAAACGCAGTTTGAAGGCGATAAATTCCATCGAAGATAATCAACGAAACTTCCATAACGATAACATCCGATTATTTTGTTTATGGAGTTTAGATATGAATATGAGAAGTTCAAATTCTATCTAGGTAGTTTTACGATAAAACATTCCGTACATTAATTCCATAAAGGAAATTGGAAAGCATACCATATAAATGGTTGAATGAATTTTATCGTGGTCGTCGTTTGGTCAAGGACGAATGTAGTGATTTGTTCACTCATGGTAGGTTGTGTCAAAATAACGATGTTTTGCCGGAACTAATAAAATTGGACTTTATGTGATAGACATATAAAGGAGGTTAAGTAATTTTTAGTTATTCATTTTAGTCTTCACATATCATATCTTGCCACATCTTATGAGCCTTGTTATATCATTTTGAAGCTTTATTTGTTAATATTCTCAAAAATATGTGTTTACAGCATTTGAAACTCGTCCACTGTTCATAACCCTACTTTCCAATCCTCTTTTGATGTCTAGTTAGGAGAGTATGGACGGATAATTGGGACATTTACGAGAAATAGAAGGCCTTCCGTATCTACCATAAAAAAATCTTTTGGATTTGCCTACAGGCAAAGGTGAATTTAGTTTTCCAGTTTGGGAAATCAGCTTATCAAGGTTATATAGACTTTTGTGAATTTTTCAACTTTTGTGGTCTGGAAAAGAAGAAAAGAAATCTGCATAGTTGTATCCTGGTTATTACCGCATATATGGCGAATAGCAGATTTTAACCCCTCCGTCCCGAATTGGAAGTTGAGGTTTGTATCTAGAAAGTTTTCAAACAAAATTTTTTTGACTATACCACGCCAAAGAATAATATGAAATTTACATAGGTTTAACTTGGTTATTACCGGAGATATTGTAGCTTGATAATTTTCCACCTTTTCCCCTCTCGATTCGGAAGGTTAGGGTATTATCAAAAAATGTTTTAAACAAAAATTTTCAACAAGAAGCCTAAGGATAATACAAAAATATATCGGTTATGTTATCGTTATCGTGAATAGAATATTGATACATGAATATGTATGAAATCAAAAAAGTAGGAGCGCTCTTTAATTTATTTGGATTATTTGAAAAAAAGAATGTAAATGAGATTTTTCACTTTGAAATAAGTCGATTTAGGCCAACTTATCTGTATGAAAAGTTTCTTCTTTTGGCCGCTAGAGGTCGCCAAATCCAAAGATATTTTTTCCTATTTTTCAAATAATTTTAGAACGACTCAATCAATAGAAACCATATTTGGTATGCGTAATCGGGTGCGTTATTCACGTTTTTTAGTGATCCACTCAATGACCTTGACGTTTCACAAGTGTCCCTTAAAACTCGAACGTGTTTTTAATCAACCTTAATTTTTCAACTGTCTGCGTTTGAGCAAAACTGTTTTAAATATTGAGTAGCTAGCTAGGCTTATTATCAAACTCTTTTGTCTCTTGAGAAATTTTGCTATGATGAACAGTTCAATAAAAAAAAACAGTTTTTCAATTTCATGGTTTCATTTCTTCAACCATGATGTCTTGAAGGAAACAATTATTTCATCCCTATCACATTCAGAAAATTCAGGAATTACTTCCCAACGATCCTGAGAATCGCCTAACTGTCTGCCGATTTATCCAAAAAAGGGAACTCAGGATCTCCACTTCAGTAGAATAATTCTATTTACTGACAAATACACTTTTACTAGGTCTGGCATCACTCACTTTCACAACGAACAAGTGTACAGTGCCAAAAATCCATATCAATTCAAAATTAACGTATGGAGTTCCGTAATTGACAATTTCGTCATTGGTTCGGTAGTAATTCCAGATCGATTAAACGGAGAGGCATATTTGAAGATTTTGCAAGAAACTATGCCGGATTTGTTGGACGATACTTCAGTCTTACTGCGTGCAGAAATGTGGTTTATGCACGACGGTGCACCTCCTCACTTCGCTTTAGCGGTTCGCGAGTTCTTACATGCACAGAATGCAAATAGTTGGATTGGAAGGGGAGCTGATGCTCCTACAAGTTGGCCAGCATGATCTCCCGACTTGACGCCTTGCGGCTTCTTTCTTTGGTGTGCTTTAAAATCTAGAGTTTACTCTTTCCCAATTGACACCCGAAAAGAGTTACATATGAGAATTGTAAATGCGGCAAACTCCTTCAAAAATGACCTTGAAGTATTGCCAAGTTTCCAATTTAATTTTGTACAGAGGATTAATTCCCGTATTCAGGAAAATGCTGGAATTATTGAACATTTACTATAGTTGATTGAAATTTTGGGTGTGAACTAATTAATAATTATTCTGAAGTGATTTGTTTTTTCTTATTTTGTTTACAATGGCCAACCTGTTTTCATATTTTTAAATAGTCATTGGGAAAATTAATTTTTTTCATCGAATTTTTCAATTTTTGTACTACTGAACATTGAATTTCCTATTTGCTTGATCCGATTTAGCAGCCTAGAAAACATAATTTTGTCAACAAGAGGTTGTCAACCATAATAAAATGACAATCTGCCAGACTAAACAAACAAATCCAAAGCCAACATGGTCAATATGTGATATTTTTGACTTGCTATGTGGTTGAAGAAATGATATCATGAAATTGAAAAACTGTTTTTTGTGATTGAACTGCTCATCATATCAAAATTTCACAAGAGACAATAAATTTGATAACTAGTTTAGCTACTCAATGTTTAAAACAGTTTTGCTCAAACGCAGACAGTTGAAAAATTATGGTTTAATAAAAACACGTTCGAGTTTTTAGGGACACTTGTAAAACGTCAAGGTCATTGAGTGAATCATTCAAAAACGCGAATAACGCACCCGATTACGCATACCAAATATGGTTTCTATCGATCGAGTCGTTCTCGAATGATTTGAAAAGTAAGAGAAAAAACTTTGGATTTGGCGGCCTCTAGCGGCCAAACGAAGAAACTTTTTATATAAGTAAGTTGGCCTAAATCGACTCATTTTGAGCTGAAGAATCTGTGATACACCCTGTATACTGTGGAATATTTTGCTTACGACATATTTCGTTTAGTATTATAAAAAAGTTATTTTCGTTGATACATTTCAAATTCAGTATCTCAGTTTAGCTCGATTCAAATTGAATCCCAAAACCATATAGATTTATTCAGTTTCATTTCCAGATTTTCAGATCATTTTATATATACCAGCACACAAGTAGTCATAAGAAGGGACGGAAGTGTTAATGTATGACCTTTTCGATTCATCCGGTGAAGTTTATGTGTATAGAATGGGGTTTGAGGATCAACCGGCGGATTCGTGCATAGTAGATGATTCTCTCTATGAAGGTAACCGATGAAGATACGCTTTTTCGCATTTCTGAAAATAGTTTCCATAAATATATTCATAGATAAGATTGCGACTTGCTTAATTTCCTTTATAATTATGAACTGAAATTTTGTCAACTGTAATGAATCGACAAACAGGAATCGCTCATAGAGTGAGAAGCAAACATAAGCAAACTAAACTGTTGTGCTTGGTTGATACAGAAAAAATACTTAGATCGTAGTAATTCCAGACACTTGTTCTGCTGAAGGACCCTGCAGGACTTTGCTGGAAGTACATTTTTCGAAAATTTTTTTAACCTTCTAGCTGGCTTGCGTTTTACTGAGTTTTCAAGAAAATTCCCACAAATATACTGAAATACAAATGAAACAAAATGACTTACATATAATACCTGGGAAAAATTCTTCAGCAAAAACAATAGTATACTGAGTATTCCAACGAAAATTTGACCCCTCTTCCAACTCAGAAGAAGGCAGTGTCAGCAGAAAACGCTGACACTGGTCGATTTTCGTTTCAAGGAAGTCCATTGCTTATACCTACTTTGAGTACATCAAATCAACTCCCTACCCACGCCATCACTTACGAACAGAATAGTCATAGGGAATATGGGTTGACTAGTACATTGCTAGAAAAGTCACTTGATAATGATCAAAAGACTTATAAATGTATATGGATCGATAATTTTTTTGAGTTCAATTTTCCGCAAAAGGTGTTTCAACTACAAAGTATTATATATTAATTGAAAAACCTATTGAACCCCATGTATTTTGAATAAATTGTGGTATATATTGATATCAAGATTGAAGAACGTGTTTCAGCATGTTGATTTGAAAATGTATAGACTAACCTTTTACCCTCCGCATTCTCAAACTTGAGAATTCTAACTTAAAAGAGTATCACATAGCACCCCATTGGAGAAGTTTATGGATCCTCTAAACGAATTGGTCCAAACTTTGTGATACAGGGTGTTAAAATCGAGCAATTCATTCCGATAGCTAGCTGAGTACATCGGGTTGATTAATTCAAATTTAAATATTATATTCGAAGAAAAAAGAACTCAAAGAAGAGTTAATCAGCAGAAAAAGTGGTACTATTCATTTTTAAAATAGCAGTTGTTCCAAAAGAACGGCAAGAATATTTAACACAAATCATTTAGAGAAACAAATGAGTCAATAATATGTTCCAATTCTTCTTATAGTGGAAGTGAAATGAATAAGATAAAAGTTGCTAAAGCAACTGTTTCAGATGAACCCCTTCCGCCTCCATACAATGGTACAAACTGTGCTCGAATTCCCTCCTTTTTCATAGGCATTAAGTTTTAATAGTAGGCACTTTGTTGCAATTCTTCTTAGCAACTCGTCCAAATTCTTTGGCCCCGTAGCGAATATTTTCGATTATAGATGGCCCCTTGAAAAAATCGGGAGGATTCTAAACCGGTGACCTTTTTGGTACCCTGCTGCCAATCTAGTTCCCTAGGAAATATCTAAATATTATCGTACTCGAATATGAAAGTGCAGGGGAATACTATCTTGTTGTAAATGCAATTGATTTTCTGAAAGAGTGGGATCGTTTCGAAAATCTAGATAATTCTGAGATGAAATGAGATAAATCAGTTATTCAAGCAGTTGTAGATGATTATCTCCATTGAGATTACTCGATAAAGAACACGGCCACAATGTGGTTTCCGGACAATCCTGCTCAAACATTCAATTTTGTGGGATTTATGTATGTATTACCCTGTAAAAGTGAGGATTCTGAGTATCTCAGTACCGGCAATTGTCTGTTCACCTCTCCATTAAGCATGAAGGTATTATCATTAGAAAAAACAGATTGGTTGAAGAAAGTTGGGATTACTATTCTTATTTTCACTCAAATTTACGCAAAATTTCGTCGAAGTTCAGAATCATTCTCATTTAGTTCATGGAGCAATTTTATTTTGTAGTGATGAAATTTTTGATGCTTTACTATTATGTTGTATTCTGTAAGCGGGAGTACTTGATACGTCAATTTGAACCTGGGATAATTTCCTAAT
The DNA here is from genome assembly GCA_013387265.2 of Cryptolaemus montrouzieri. Classification (NCBI taxonomy): domain Eukaryota; kingdom Metazoa; phylum Arthropoda; class Insecta; order Coleoptera; family Coccinellidae; genus Cryptolaemus; species Cryptolaemus montrouzieri. The sequence continues at coordinate 51,512,346 of JABFTP020000103.1, forward strand.
GAATGTGCTGCTCCATAATCCAGTTGCCTGATTTTTATATCAGAGATTCGATGATATTAAGAAATTGTACTATGTATTATATTATATTATCAATATCAAGCTGAAATTTTATACGCGGCCATAACTATCGATTTCCAATTGGAGTGAAATATTTTCGAAGTGATACCATTGCCGGTTATACTGGAAGTGGGTCATCACTTTGTTATCTCAAATGACAATCTACCTTTTTTATTATACATCTAGAACCGACATTTGAGCAACGCATAAAATACCCAAGTTGTTGGCATTTATCTGTCAAAACTTTTGACAGATTTAATTATTTTGTTATAAACTCGATTTTTGAGGAACATTTAACAAAAATGTAGCTCGTAGATCTTTTGCACTACAGACACAATTTTTGCTTGGGTGAATAGAAGAAGGATCAAGTAATTTTTTACGCAGTGTACACATGTCAAATTTTTATTGCGTTGTTTTGTATGATTTTTTCGATTTGGCCTTTTTCAAACAGCAATAACTCAATTTTTTTAAATGGCACGTGCCAATTTTCATATCGCCATCAGATGAAGCGTCAAATTTCAGATGGAATTGGATGTACTATACCCATCTCTTATAATTCCGAAATAATTTGGGAATATATTGAATTTTGATGATTTTGCAAGAACTAACAGAGAATGCGTTGAAATATTTGAATAAAGTAGCTGAACTGGCTACACTCACCTGACAGGTGTCTAAAATTAATGTACTTGTCACCTCCTTCATTCGAATACGGTGGATATCCTGTATATATATATATATATATATATATATATATATATATATATATATATATATATATATATATATATATATATATATATATATATTTATATATATTGAAAATCAGGATTGAAATTGATCAAGTATTGAACTGAAGAAACCGAAATTGTAATCCTGATTTTCAATAAATCTCTTGTGATAGTATAACACATACTTTCATTTCTTATTATCATCATGATTACCTATCACGTTGTAACGGCAGAATCAAATAACTATTTAAAATAATTTGTATTTGTGATATGCTCGAAAACGGAGGAATATTTGTCTGCATGTGTATGCTGTTTGAAACTAGTCTGGATATCTCTACCGGTTTAACCTAAATAGCTTGCAGTACATTCACGGCATTCAATTTATTTATACTATTGTTCTCACACTTTGCTCAAGGATGCCTACCTTTTACAATACGTGACTTGACGATCTTCCATTGTTTATTGACATATCATATCGATATGTTCTGGCGTACTGACTGTATATGAACGACCGAGCTATGGCGTCGATCAAATTTACGAAGCCTATCATATGAAGTTCTAAATCTGAAGAGTAGATCACAGGATGAATAGTTTGTATCATTCTGTTTTTTATTCTATAAACACCTACTACATATATCATCGTAGAAGTCGACTTCATAGTTAGCAAACACTGAGACTACACAAGTGTACAATAACATTAAAGTGAATGTTTTCAGTAAAAAGAAATCAAACTATGTATTATACTATCACAAGAGATTTATTGAAAATCAGGATTGCAATTTCGGTCTCTTGACCATCTTCAGCTGGCACAAGTATTGAACTAAAGTTGAAAATACGTACATACATAAACAGGTAGATATAAAATAAATAAATGTGCAAACAATAGGTAATAAACTAATTATGATAAAATTAGGTATTATTTATAGATTTCAAATAGGGACGAATAAGCCATTTTGAACGTTCAGAAGATTATCTCTATAGGGGTTTGTTGCAGTTTGAAAAGTTCGATGTATTCCAAGAAATCTAACTTTCGTCCCTTAGGTAGTCTGCGAATAATTGAAGACCTATGAAGACTCCTTCTCAATCCATACAGGACAATTGCAAGTCGTCAAATTTATCAGTTTTATCTTTATTTTCAAAAAATTCCTTTTTTATTCTATTTTGAAATGTCATTTGCAATCTATTCGCGGATAGGGCCAAAATATGTTGATGAAATATATTCATCTGTATGAGTTGATTCTATACGTGGTTAAATATTATAATATGCTATTTGTGTTTGTTTTTTCTGATCATTCCGTTTATTATATTTCAGGGATAACCATTGTTCTGAGGTATTTTTTCAATAATTGACACTTCCCTGGACATATTTGCTTCGGATAATGGCAGAGAGAAAGCTCTATGAATCATTGAATAAACGCAGCGTATTTGTGAGATTTTGGGTGTGTTGAGTCATAAGGGATGCGTATATGAGTAAAGGTGGGTTTTCGATATATATCAAAACTTAGTGTGTTATTAATATGAGTGATTGTTAGGTCTAAAAAGTGAATCTGATTTTCGGCTTCTCTCTCAATTTTTAATTTAATTTCTTACCAGAGATTCGACAAATTGGAGACTATCTTCTTTGTCTGAATGATTTGTCTGAAATATTCTTGTGATGTTTTTGCGCAACTGTTATCGTGAAAATAAAGTGACATGTGACTGTTCTTCTCTCAATTGAGTACACTATGTTCGAGTATCTCTCGTAAGTATTAAATAACAGTGAAGCAGTTCTGATTGAAAAAAACAGATTGATCATTGTTCTGTGAAAATAATGAAAATATAACTTCCGGAACAAAATTGTAGAACATGTGCAAGAAATTAATTTGCTGATTGCAATGACTTCCATCATTTTTTGCAAATAACAATTGGGTCTTCTTCGATTTGATATTTTTCTATACCATGCTAGTTCATGGTTCCAGTAATAAAGTGAATTGAAGAATACAGTTGAATAAATCTAAATCAATTAATCCGACTAACCAGCTATCTGACGGAATGAGTATCTCGATTACAACGCCCTGTATAGATCTCTAATACGTCTTGACCAAATTCGTTCAGAACTTCAAAAAACCTTTCCAGTAAGGCGTTACATGATACTGTTCGCGATGGAAATGCTCAAGTTTGCTGCTGCTGCTGAATGGAGGGGGTTGATCTCAAATGAACCTAAACCACCATCTTCAATAGTGGTATCAATTATTACAATCATCTATTCGTTCAAATATTATAGTATGATATCTTTTCGTACTGTATCAGAATTTCAACTCGAAAAAATTATCGATTCATATAGATTTTGGAGATAATCTTCTTACTCACTTCTAAGCTTTGTTTCTCTTGTAGGTATTGTCCACCTGGTACCAGGAGAGAGGTTATTAGAGATGCGCAAAATAAAATATCCTCGATATTTATTCCAGGACCATTAAGCCATTTCATAAATTCTCAAGATGCACCAGAGAGATCTCGTCTAGCTAAATGGAAAGACACTTTATTTGATCATCCAAGGCAACAGGGGGAATCATACCCTTTAGAAACTTCTCCTACCGATAATAGAGAACTTTACATTGCGTGCGAATTAGATAGGCCAACTGTAAAACATACTTGGATGAATGAGACTCATTACCTGTTGATCCCAACACACAGTAACTGTGGTTCAAGATTCAACAAAACTTCATAGTTATCTCTGAAAAAAGGATCGTCTAAGGAGTGCAGTTATTGTAGGACAGTGGCACTCATATTGCATTCCTGTAAAATACTGCTACTGGATGATAAAAATCTCTCGACATTATTGAATTGAGCATCCTTGTTCAAAATCCTCATACAAATGGATGTAGCAGAGCATCTCATATGGCTGATCAAAAACTTTAATGACAACAGCACGACAAACGTATATAAACAAGAATAAGCACAGGATATGGTCTAGAAATAAACGATAGTAAGACAAGGGTGATTGTAATGTGTGTAATGCCCACATTAACCCTGACATTGCAAATTCGGTAGTGATTGAGAAGTTCGAATAGCTGGTATCTAGTGTCACGTGTCGAGGTGATTTCAAAACGGAAACCAGGAAGATTGGAAATCGCCCGAACGTCATTTTCAATACGAGGTATATCAAACAAAATTTTTGTCGCAGACTGTTTTGATCAATTATCATCAACGCTGCAGATACATGAGCAATCAATAAATAGATTGTAGAGGTTAGAGATGGATAGATGCGTTTGAGGTGTAGTGCTACCGAGTAATTTTGAAGAGTCGAGGACAGTGCAGGATGAACGTCCCAATTCTCCAGGAAGTGAATATGAGAGATCCCTTAGAAGAAGATATTGAACCGTACTTATCTTTGTTATTTTAGACACAGAGCAAGAGCAGCGAATATTCTGGAACAGCTACTTGTAGAGGGAAAGGATAAATTTGTGTTGATATAGTCAAATCTCTCTTAGAACACGGTTTATATGGGTCGAAGGTTTTAGCACGGAATATGGAGAATTGAAAACTAATCATAACTTTATTCGATTCATGAAGGATATCACTACATCCGCTTAGGGTGAAAGATTATATCATTGAGGTCTAAGGTGATATCAGTTAGGTTAGGTTAGGTTAGATTTCTCTTTCATGTTGTCATAACAGAGAAAAGGTACCATTTTTTCGTAAGCGCATTTTTATATCATTGAGGTCTAAGGTGATATCAGTTAGGACACTTATAGTGCTTATCCGTTGAGGATAAAAATTGAAATATAAACCTTTAGTAACTGTATATAGATACGATTTTATTTTTACTACCATTTTCGGCTCAAACATTCTTTTCAACATAATAAGCTTAGCGATAAAACTGGGAATAATGAAATATGTTATATTGGAATTCGTTTTACGTGAATAGTTTTCACACTGTCGGTAATCGAAATATCCAGATCTCATAAAATGCATGAATTAGCATACAGTATTATCTATTGAATTTATTAGAAATTGAATAAGGAATATTCACTTCATCAACTTTTCATTATTTGATCGAACATTCAGACTATTGAAGATGTGGGAACAATTTCTTTCATATAAGTTAACTGACAACCAAAAATTGCTCAATACTCGGAAGACATTATTGAGGAGGTCAAGTAGTACAGAAAATATTTATACAACTCTTTGACTGGTGATGAAACGTGGTGCTTCTGATGTAATTCAGAAATTTAACACGAGAGTGTGGCAGGAAGTCACCAGATAAACAAAACCTCAACAGATATCATATTTGGTGAATTCGAAAGTGAAGACAATGTTTGTAGTATTGGTCTACAATTGTACACAAAACAGGCGTTTGTTATACGATATTGAGATATCCAATTAATAACTATAGCCGATTCTTTGACTTAAAATCGCATATAACCCCATCCGACTCATTCGACACCGTATGACTTTTACCTTTTTTTAAAATTGCATGTTCTGCTGAAAAGAAAACGTTTCGAAATCATGGCTGAATATTTAAAAGGTAGGTACAATTCAATCCAAAACTAAAGTCGCAGTTTGGATGCGATCGTAGAGTTTATCGACAATCGGATAATCGAAGTTTTCCTCTATATCTCAGATCTCTCATGAAGTTCGTATGTAGTTCAATCACTATTATAAAATTATCATATAAAATTTTTCGTTGAAAATGATTCAGGGTCGAGAAAATGGCAAGAGACATAAAATATAAATATATTTAGAATCCTTTAATGTCATTGGAGACACTCAGTAGTGTACCCCAAAAAGGTTAGGGAAACAAAAAAGGGAATTGATCTGAGAAAAAAAACCATCCTGTAAAATTTCACGAGAGTATTGAACACCAGTGTAGAACTAAAAGAGTGACCTACTTATCAATTTTGCGTTCAATATCTTATGAATTATAAAAGTAATCTAAAAAAGGAATTTTCTCTGAATCTTAAACATTCTGCTTATGGAAACGAAGCTTTGGCGGGATAATCGTCCAAAAGTAACGCATTTTAAGTACTGGTGTAACAACGTGGACAACCCCGAATATAAGCATATAAGCAATATTTAGCAAATCCTACTATATTAGTTTACCTGTATCACCAATTTTGCTTGGAGCAGTTTTCATTACGAAATCATTTGCCTCAAAGAAGTCTTATGCCGTTATCACTACTCAACACCTAAATATTGAACGAATTGTACTTTTGGGATAAATGAGAAGCTAGGATTTGAGTCAAATATGCAAAAGTGGAATTAAAATAGAAATATGCAAATGCATAACAGAAGTTCAAATGCATATAATCCGGTCTCTACTTGTTATACTGCCAAACATATGTTGAAAATTGAAGAAGAATAATTTCATATGCCTAGATTTGGAGCATGAGTTTATTCATCTGAATTTTTGTAAGAATGAGCTCAGATAACACAATACTTGTCATTCAAAAAAATCCAGAAATATCTACCGTTGTTAATGGTTTGAAGCAAACGATTGCTTTTCTCAAATGAATCAAGAATGAGCCACTCTAGATGACATATGCCTCATCAAAATCAAAAAGTTCTATAACAGTTTCGCTGACATATTCGACAGATTATGTAGAAGAATTCGAAAAAACATTTTCATTGATAACAACATAATTTCATTACCCACTCATAAATAGTAAACCCCGTAGCTTTGGGGATAATATTGATTTTCCCATAATGGAGCTTTATAGAATATTCGACAAAGACTACAGACATTGGCAATCATTCGCAACCTCGACCCCTAACTTGAAAAAATATTTTGCCAACCTTGAATCGTTCCAATAAAAACACTCTGATGTGACGTTTCCCGAAAAGCTTTCCAGCCAACATCAATCTCCTATAGAATGTGTTAACAATAGTTTTCTACTTTTAGTGTTCAATAAATTATATTCCTGACACATTCTGATATTTTAAACGAGTTGTTACATTGTGGTTTGCATGATAAATACAATGAATAATTAAACACATTGTTACCAACAGAGTCTAGAGAAACATGGGAGGTTTTGAACAGCTGAATGTGAAAAGGAATTGTCCTCATATCGAAGAAATCTGAATGAATTAAATTGATTCTAGCTAACCAAACTGAAATATTTTCATATTTCATTTGGAATTATCTCACAATCTGCTGCGATTGGTATTTTCATTTGTGTATTTGTCCATAAAATGAAAAACATTTTGTCCAGGGTATGGCATATTGAAGACAAAAGTAGTGCAAATCTAACCTAACCTAATCTAACCTAACCTAACCTAATATTGAAATTGTAGTTTTATTTTGATAGATAAAGGAATGAACCTGGTTTAGATTTACAGTATTTCATATATATATCTAGAGAATGATCCGTTCTGTTCAATAAGATTTGATATTTCAGGTTTCAAAACTTGATTAAAAGTTAATTCGTTTAATCATTAAGACTCTGAAACCCAGTTCAAAAATTGATTAAATTAACTAAAAATATAACAGAAATAATATCCAAATTCTCAAATCTCCAGTTTTTGGATAGGCTCAGTAATTTTGAAGATACTAATTTTCAAGAGACCAAATGGCACTTCTTCAAAGGAATTTCAAACACAATTTAGAGTCAAATGATTTCCAATATAATTTCAACAAACCCGAAGGTGAAGGTGACAGCAATACATTTTTTATCGCTATCTAAAAATTTTAGATATATATATGAATCATTAATTCAAAGTGTAAATCAGACAATATATTCACTGAGGCAGATAATTTACTAGAAACAGAAATTTTATTGAATCTGGAAATTATAAAAAAGTCGAGAAAGAGCCCCCTACTAAATTTCAATTTAATATTAAACCCGCTTTAGAGAATACCAATTGCTTAATACAAACTTTCAGTTAATAATCCGCAGTTACCAAAATTTTATTCTCTCGTCAAAGTCCTATCATCCTATCCTATCAGACCAGTTGAATCATACAGCCCCAGCCTTGAACATTCTTATCATTTCAGTTGAGAAGAAATTCAGCATACGGTACGGTTCTACAGTATTGCTGAACTTATGTCTTGGGATGTAGTTGATCACTACCCTAGTGTTCCACTTCACGATCCATTGAAAATGATTAACCTCTGAAAACTAATAATGTGGATACCATTCTATCATCTTTCAGAAGTATGTTTAGAAAAAAATTATTTTAATTTAATTGAAGAAATTGACATGAGTAACAACGGGTCAATGATGGGTTAGTTTATATTCGCATTCAATCTCGCATTCAGAATCGAATAATTTGTTGAGGAAATAAATTTAAAAAAATTGAAAAATGTCATATGAAGAACAACAAAAGAGGTTACAATCCTTATTTGATGAACATTTTGGCATGAGTGATATTGATTTATCTGATCCATATAAAGATGACTCAGATGATGAATATATTGAAAGCGAAAGTGATTCAGAAGAATCTGATTACTACGATGAACCTGCCACAAAGCTGAAAAAAACCCAGAATTTAGGGGCAGCATCCACTTCCGAGTATACTATCCGACCCAATAGAGAAAATGAAACAGTTCAATGTAGTTCAGATAGTTCTAGTTCTGATGATGATTCTACACTATTAACAATGATGTCCTCGTCTGGTATAGAGTCGATGGAACCAGAATAAAATTATTTCCCATCAGTTGATGGTGGAGGAAACTGATCGTTACGCTTCTCAAGTGATCAAACATGGAAATTTTTCTAAGGAATCGCGTGTAAAAAACGGAAATATGTTGACTCCTTGGAAATAGAAAGTTCTTGGGAATATGATTATGGATGGGCTCAAATGAAATGCCAAAGTTATCAGATTACTGGTGAAAAAAATAGCTTGTACAGAAATCAAGTAAAAAATGTCATGTCTAGGAATAGATTCGAACTATTTTTATGAATGTGATTATTTTTAGACAATGAAAAGTGTCCTCCAAATGATCAACTTTTCAGGATCCAGCCACTTGTTGACTCCACAATGCCATGGCTCCTGATAAAGAGATATGTATTCATGAAACTCTTGTTCCATTTCTGGAACGATTACCCTCCAAGCGTCATAAATTTGGAATTACTTCGTTCAAACTATATGTAAAAGATGGCTACACTTACAATATCAAAATTTATTGCGGAAAAGAAGCTACTCCAGAAATACCTGTATCAACTTCTAGCATCTAGCTCATGAACTTCAAAAAAGGTTAACACATTTGGTGGGGACCTTACTTCAAAGAAGTAAAAACCGCAAAATTAGTAAAAGGCCAACAAATTGCAAGTAAAAATAGCACAGAGGTGGTTATTTTGAAATAGAAAGAAAAAAGGCACGTCTTAGTTTTGAGCACCATTCACACTGACAACAGAAAAACACTAAAAAACAATTAGGAGAACCCGGAGATAATAGTACATTACAATAATTTGAAAGCATTCTTAGATCTATCAGATTAAATCAAATCTTACTCAACAGCTCTAGGAATAGGAGTTAAGTGGTTTTAAAAATTGACCGTGGAGCTGATAGCTGGATCTGCATTGGTCAATGCCCCTATCTTATATGGAATACTTTCTGAGAATAAAATAAAAATCACAAGACTCAAAGAAGAAATTTCTCTGAAGCTTCTGCATATTGAAGCCACAGAAACAATCGGGAATCCATCTGGCGCAGTAGGACAGTGTAGTATTCAGAAAACATGTTGCCACTGTGCGTTAGATAGCTATGTATTTTTTTATAGAATTTTTCAAAATATTAGTTTGTAATTAATGAAAGAGTTTATTTTGACCAAGAAATTATTTAATTTAAATATAATTATGACTTCTATTATGTAGATCAGGGGTGCTCAAACGGTCGATCGCGAGTGCTTTTTGAGTAGATCTCGAGAAGAAAAAAATTTTTAATGAGTAGGTAACTAAACTACAAAAATTTATTACGTAATGAAATAACACTCTAGCGACATAAGGTAGCTTTATCAAAGGAACGCGCGGTAATTTTCAGAGAAAAGCCACGTTTTTTATTCTTGGCGCTTTTCTTGAAATTTCGTGCTGTGCGTTTGACGGAAACATTCGGGACTTTCGTTCACGCCGATATAAATGTTGCGCCTGCAGGAATTGGAGTCATTCTGATCGATACAAAGTTCATTATTAAATAGAACAAAATGAGTGCAGCGAAGAAATCTGAAACGTATCATTTTAATAACGATTTAGAGGAAGAATTTTTCTTTTGTATGGTGAAGGATAAGTGCATTTGTCTTATTTGTCGTGCGTCAGTTGCAAAACCTAAGCGTGTTAACTGAGAGAGGCATCATAAAACGGTTCATAAAAAGTATGAAAAGGATTTTTCGCCACAGAGTGAATTAAGAAAACGAAAAGTACGTGATTTGATATTTTGTTTGAAAAAAGAACAAACCATGTTCACAAGACCAGCCAAACAAACGAAAGCTGCTATGATTGCGTAATTCAAAATATCTCATATATTGGCGAAACACAAGAAACCATTCAAAGCTGGATCGCTTGTGAAGGAAGCATTTATTGAAGCGGGTGAGACTTTATTTGGAGATTTTAAAAATTAAACAGAAATCATGTCTGCTATTAGAGAACTTCAGTTATCTCGTCCAACTATCACAAGGCGTATTTAAGTCATGAGTCAGGACATGGAAGATAATCTTAAACATGATATTATGAAATGTGCATACTATTATTTACAGTTCCACGAATCCACCGATATCACAGACACTGCACAGCTGTATATTTCTATTCGGATGGTTTCAATGACATGTTGGTTAAGGAAGAATTTTGGACAATCATTCCTCTGAAGGGGAAGACCCATGGCGAAGATATATATGACGTTTTCTTCAATTTTTCAAAAAACTACAAGCTAACAATATATAAATTAATGTGCATTACAACCGATGAAGCACCAGCAATGACTGAAAACAAAAACGGTTTTGTGGCATTGTATCGACCTAATGAAGATTTCCTTCTTTTTTTTGATTCCATTGAATTTCAAACATCAAAAAATTTTGTTTTAGTTTTAGAAACGGAGGAAATTATGGGCATTGCAACAAAAAATTAAAATGCAGTTGGAAGATAGGGAGTCAGCTGAACACACTGATTTAGTTCTTCACACGGAGGTCAGGTGGTTGCGTCGCGGAAAATTACTAGGAAGATTTCAAGAATTGTTGCCGGAAGTTACAGCTTTTCTAAACGAAAGTTTTGATGACAATCATATATTGAAAAATGAAAAATGGCTGACTGATTTGGCATTTTCGACTGACATCACAATGCACTTAAACACCATCAACTTGAAGCTTCAAGGTAAATAAAACTATTATTGAGATATTTAGCGTAATGAACGCATTCAAAAGTAAATTGCAACTTATGATAGATCAACTGAAGAGAAAGGATCTGAAACATTCTCCGTCTTTAAAAGCAAGGATTCCTCAGTTGAATTATGATACGTATGAGACTGAATTATCGAATATTTTGGAACAATTCGAAATGCGTTTGTCTGACTGCAGAAAATTGGCAAATATAGCATCATTTATGAGTTATTCTTTTTCATGTAAAAATATTGAGGAGTTAGCTACTAAAATAGCAAGTCAGTTCAATACGAACTCATGTTCTGTTGAAAATGAGTTGGTGCAGATTATATCAGATATACATCTCAAAGGTACAGCGTCTGATACAAATTTCTGGCGTTTTATATCTGAAGATAAATATTAGAATCTAAGGCAAATCGTCCTTCAACTGACAGCAATGTTTGGCTTAGGTTAGGTTAGATTTCAACTGACGGCAATGTTTGGGTCAACTTACTTGTGCAAGTCTGCATTTCTGAAATGAAGATAATTAAGTCCAAATATCGCAATCCATTAACCGACGATCATATGTCACCATGCTTGCGATTAGCACTCACTGGTTACGTACCATCTTATGAAAAGTATGCAGAGAACATGCAGTGCCACGCTTCAACATCCAAAGTCACTCCATAGTTAAGTTTGACACCATGTGTAACTCTTTTGTTTTGTAACAACAAATAAACTCGCAATTTTGAATAACTATGAGCTTTTCCATTGATAATATAGAGAAGAACCTAACTTAACTTAATCCAAACCTTGACTAAATTAATGTATATTGTGCAGAAAGCTAATACTACTGCTACTGCTACGTAACACCTTACCTAGGTAGGTAGGTAGGGTGTTACGTGTATGTACGACAACCCTGCATCACACATACTTGTTGCCTCTGAGAATCGATCGTAAGTAGTTTAAAAATATTGAGGTAGAACGCCAGCAGTTCAAGTTTGAGCACTTCTGATGTAGATCAAGTAAAAATAACTTATAATTAGGAAGCGCATTAATCTCAAATTTGTTATTACATATTTTCTCAACGCATTTACCAATTTCTGCGCTAAATACATCTAAATGTTTTCCGACACCTCTGCTAACTAATTGCATATAAAACAGCACCATCCTTTAGACATCGGCTATTCACGAGGCGTAGAAATCGAATATAGCGTGTGAGTTATATCTAACTCACATGGTGCTCTGGGAAAACGCCGCATGAATCATGTGTAAATCACGTGGCAGTCAACATGTTAATAAGATCGATCATAGTTAGTATGCATCGAGCATATAAGGTGATTATAAAGGTGCGAGATGGACATATCGGGTATTAAGAGCTTGGAATGTCGTTTATTTGATTTTTCGAACAATGATTGTTTTGATCAGATCCTTTTCCAGATTTCTTTTTCTTAGTTTTTTATTTAACTCTTTCTAAGATATGTTATTTTCCAAGTGTACCTTCTTTTCTTATGCAAAAAACATGTTATGCAAGAAGAACAAGGAGATAAACTGTATGTTCTGTAATAATTTGGCAAAATATAAGTGATGCGATAATTTCTTGAAGTAGGGTGATATTTCATAGCTTCCACCATTTCAATATTTCAATTTATGTTGTTAATCTTTGTCGATTGCATTCTTTCAGATTTGCTCTTATTATATATATTCAATGCTGTTTCTTGTACATTAACATCATGTTCATCGAACAGTTATTGAAAAAGACACGTTTGAATTCAAACTGCATTTCATGTCACTTACACGTCAAAGGAATTACTTCAGCAAAATTTCTCAGCAAAAAACTCTAACATTCCCCTATTAATGTATAAAGGAAAAAGAAATTCCACTTGAAGCGTGTTTCTCGGCTCCGAGAACAAAGCCCTCCTTTAAAATCTCTGTGCTCCGTACATAACGAAAAGAAGTAAATAGGGAATCTGCCATACGACTTGTCCACACCAATTTATGAACAATACCACGAAGGGCCAGTTGGAAAGATATTGGAGTATCGAGACTGATATATAGCCCGCAATCTTTTCCCCCAGTCTCGTTGTTTGATATTGCTACCATCTTACCGTAAATGTTGATCACTCAACAGGACGTCTACACGGGCTATTACTTTCAGATACAATGAGTAATAACATAAACTAGTACAGTTTATTAGAATTTTATTTTCATACATGTCTCGTGCTATATACTTTAATATTTATGAGATCTTAAAATATCTGGTTAAGAGATTAGGTACTAAACCATGAAATACCGGTTCTTGTTCATTCGTGAGGGTATAGATTTGATAAAGTCAAGCATAAATGAATTTGATATCCCTTTCATTTCTCCACTTTTTCGAGGAGTTTCCTGTTTGACGATTGATTGCCAAAGTTTTATGTGAAAATGTGAAACTGGCTCGTAAAATATATCGAAAGATTTATTGTCGGAAATATGACATATCATTCGTTCATCTGTAGTTATATCCTATCCTAGTTTTGAGCAAATATTCGAACTCCATGACTTTCTGCATAATCTATAAAGAAGTATAGGTCTTTCAAAATTCGACTTCCAGGTTATTCTCTTATAGGGAGTACAAACTGAATCCCAATACCAAATATTTGACAATCTCTGGTAGTGCTGAAAACTTTGATGGCAAAAGTATAAAATTATTAGATGGTACATTATCATAGGGCCTCAATATTTTTAGACTACTCGACTCTGAGAGGCTGCAAGTATGTGTGATGCAGGGTTGTCGTACATGCACGATACACCTTACCTACCTACATAGGTAGGGTGTACCGTAGCATATATAGATATTAGCTCTCCGCACAATATACATTATTTAAGTCAAGGTTTGGGTTAGGTTTAGTTAGCTCCTTCTCTATAATATCAATGGAAAATTTTATAGTTATTCGAAGTTGCGAGTTTATTGGTTGTTACTAAACAAAAGAGTTCCATATGACAATAAACTTAACTAAGGAGTGACTTTGGATGTTGAAGCGTAGCACTGCATGTCCTCAGCATGTTTTCCATAAGATGGTACGTAACCACTGAGTGCTAATCGCAAGCATGATGACATAAGATCGTCATTTAGTCGATTGCGATATTTCGACTTAATTATCTTCATTTCTAAAAATGCGGACTCGCACAAGTAAGTTGACCCAAACATTGCCGTCAGTTGAAGGGCGATTTGCATTGGATTCGGATATTTATCTTCATATATAAAACACCAGAAAATTGTATCAGATGCTGTAGCTTTGAGATGTATATCTTACATAATCTGCACCAACTCATTTTTAACAGATCATGAGTTTATATTAAACGGACTTGCTATTTCAGTAGCATATTCCTCATATTTTTACATTAAAAAGGATAACCCATAAATGATGCCTTAATAGCCAGTTTACTGCAATCATAAAAACGCATTTCGAATTGTCCCAAAATAATTGATAATTCAGCCTCATACGTAGGAATGATTGTCAAAAATTCTTCCTAAGCTAACATGTCATTGAATACCATCCAAATAAACATACACAACTGGGCAGGATCTGTCATATCGGTCGATTCGTTTATCTGCCATATCCTGACTCATGATTTCAATACGCCTTGTCCCAGTAGGACGAGATAAATGAACTTCTCTAATAGCAGACATGATTTTCGTTTCATTTTCAAAATCTCCGAATAAATTCTCACCCGCTTCAATAAATGCTTCCTTCACAACCGATCCATCTTCGAATGGTTTCTTGTGTTTCGCCAATATATGAGATATTTTAAATGACGCGATCGTAGCAGCTTTTGATTGTTTGGATGGTCTTGCGTACATGGTTTGTTGTTTTTTCAGACAAGATATCAAATCACGTACTTTTCGTTATCTTAATTCACTCTGTGGCGGAAAATCCTTTGCGTAGTTTTTATGAACCGTTTTATGATGCCTCTCTAAGATACCCCACCTAGGTATTGCAATTGACACACGACAAATAAGACAAATGCACTTATCCTTCACCATACAAAAGAAAAATTCTTCCTCTCAATCGTTAGTGAAACGATACGTTTCAGATTTCTTCGCTGCACACATTTTGTACTATTTAAAAAAAACTTTATATCGACGTAGTATTACCTTCAAGTTACAATTCAGAATGACTCCAATTCCTGCAGGCGCAACATTTATATCGGCGAGAACGAGAGTCCCGAATGTTCCGGTCAAACGCGCCGCCCGAAATTTCTAGAAAAGCGGCAAGAAAAAAAAACGAAGCTATTCTTTGACAAGTACCGCGCGTTCCTTCGATAAAGCCGCCTTCTGCCGCTAGCAGAGTGTTATTTTATTACGTAATAAATTTTTGTAGTTTAGTTACCTACTTATTGAAATTTTTTCTTCTCGAGGTCTCCCAAGAAGCACGACCAGTCGATTGTGAGCACCCCTGTTATAGGGTATACATATTGATGCGTTGGTCAGCAGTAGTGCTGTAATTCAGGAAACATCAATATTCGTAAAATGATGAGACAAGCTTTCTTATGGATTATTCTGCTCTTTCTTATTCAATCATTCTCTATCATTCCATCAACAATTGGTAAAAGACCCTCATAATTATTGCACGTTATAGGTTTGTCATGTCGGTGAAAAAAATCATCGAATTTCAACGTCTACAACACACTACCTTTAGAGTGGAAAAAACTTTGAGGTAATGGAATTGATATGAAAATTCATTGAGAAGGGTTCAGGAAGTTAATGAAAAGTTGTGCTCATTGGAATTGAGAATGATGAGCTACAACTCTGGTGATGATATAGATCGAACGTAAGAGTTTCACAAAATTATGGCTGAGCGTATCAACAATAATCAGCATTTCTTGTAAAACGTTTGCTTTTCTGGCAAATGCACTCTTTTCTTTCAAGGAAAGGTTAACCGGCACAACTGTGCGCTGTGGAGCGATACAAACCCTCACCCTTAATATACGTAAAAGCTAAATGTTTGGGTAGGAATTTTGAGATACCTCCTAATGGAACTTGGTAATTCAAACGGTGACGTTTATTGCGATATGCTGAAAATCGATTGAGCCATTAATAACAGAAAAGCAAGAGAACGAGCCGTTACTACTTAAACAAAAATTGCATTTTCAACAAGACGGAGTTTCGCTTCACTACGTCGCACCGCTTTGCTAATACAACACTTGCAATGTCTTGGTCGTTGGATTGGAAAAAAAAATCCTATGGAGAGGCGTGCCCCATCTCTTGACCTTAATTTAACCTAAAAATTTGGACGATCTATGCCAGTCAACAGTAGATTTGTGTCATCAAACAACTCCAAATATGCCAACCTATCTTAGAGACGATTTTCAGTCAAGATTGTTTTATGGTATGGAAATAAACGGAGGACAATTTAATTTGAAATTCTTAGATCTCATTTTTTCATTGTAATCAAGATAGCAATATGCATCTTTTCGAGATTATTGTAGTTTGTAATAAGGGGCTTTTAAAAGACATTTCAACAAAACTTACTGTCTCTATCTAAAACCTCGAGGAAAGCGAATTTACTGGTAAATTCACGCCAACTAAGTGGAATGGTTTCCTTTTAGACCAAAAATTGTTTTTTTCCTTCTTTAATTATTTTGAAAATTGCTGAAATTTTCTAGATGGCTAGTTTGATATAAAAAAACGTCATAAATAGAATTCAAGAATTGAGAAATCGAATAATAACCTCTTGTGACACGATAAGAAATACCCCAGGAATATTTCAAAGTTTGCGTGATAATATGCGAAGAAGGACAGAGGCCTGTACTCTTTCAGGTGGAGGACACTTCCAGCAATTCATTTAGTTTTAAATTGTTCTTTTTTTTTAGTTTGATGTTGAATAAGTGTAAGTTGAGTCTCAGAAGACGAGCTATCAAACTAAAAGCAAATTTTGGGCATACCTATAGAGTATTTCAATTATTCTTTTTATTTAGCGAATAATATACAATTCAAATAATTCAAATTCATAATTTTTCTCTCGAAAATGGTTGAAGACACGAAAAAATTACAAAAAAAAAATTTCTAAATTGAACGAAAATTAATTGTACGCTGATCAGTAGCGTAATGAAAAAAAGTTTGAAAGGGCAAAAGGAGACATGGCAATACCTTGTGAATTTCAGTTAAAATCTAGGATGTGTAATGATGGAGGTTGTGAAAAATAGCTTGCATTCCAAATTTGGGTTGAATATCTCAAAAACTGCAGGAGTTTTGAAGAAAAAAACAATTTTTTCCGGAAATTTCAACACCCTGTAGCTCCGTAACGAAGCATTTGCGGCCCTTTGTTTATATGAACTTTTGTTCTTAAAATTGCACGTAGATTTACCCCCTCAAGTTGTGACATACTATTACGTAACACCCTGTATAAGAAACCTTTGATATAATGATTAATTAGATTAAAAATTCAGTTTTCTGTTCTGAGTTCAGATTATAGCGTTTGAAACTACGTTTCTGATAGGAGTTACTGACATGATTTTGATGCAGTATAGTTTCCCAAATATTTATGATTCAATTTCAAAGATAAATGCGAAATATCTGGCGGACTATTCTGATTGGTATTAGTGATCACTGAGATTATTTTATCTTCAGCTAAAGTATATTTTTGATCTCGAATACCGAATAAATCATCCGATTATTTATGGTACCAATACCCACACACTAAAAATAGATTCGTCTAATTTATCAAATTTCATATACAACATTCATTTTAAATGTCAAGTTCATTATTTCGTGTAAATCATGGTTTCATATTTCTCAACGTACCTACTTATCCTTCGTTGAATTACTTAAATCGCCAAATATTCGTTGTTCGTCGAAGGTAGTTCAGTGAGCGTACTCGTATATTATGAAGTATTTACGAAGATAATGGTCTTCCCGCCCTTTGTCCATATTACGTATTTTCTGATTGAAGAGGTGTCACCTTAACCCAAATTTCAAGAAACGTATTTATGCAAGAATCGGCACTAGACTCTGATATGTGTGTTGCGGTCGATTAATTTCTCTGGATTTCTCTTAGACGCTGCAAATCTTTGGGATTTATGGTTATAGCCAAGCGTCACTATGCAGAGTCAAGGATAGTATTTGAATCGAATTTCAATGAATCATTCATTTTACTATATTGGTTCCCATAAAAGAGTTTCCACTTATCGAATGCAGAATTTGGGGGCGGCAGTGACGCATAAGATATAATTTATCTAATATAAAAAACTTTTTCTACTTCTATTTCCTTGGCGCCTGAACATCGTTCTATGTTATTTAGCCGATATATTGAGCTGCAGGTCAACTTGTTACAGATCGGATTTCTCTAGGGTTACTTGATTAATATACGCTTGCAAATTTTTTGTATACTGAATGGAAATTCTGTGTCCAGACTGATGAAAATGATTTCTTCGGACTTCACTCTTCATTAATACATGTACATTGTTATTGAGAACAACGTTATCGTGATCTTTGTAACAAGATATTTCGAACTAAGCACTTTTCAAACCAAAAGTTAATATTTAACAATTCAAAACTGCATTATTGAAGAATATGACCGGGTAAAATTTATGAAGAATATGGCCGTGGTGAAATTTATAGTTTTATTTCAATTAATTTTTCATGATTCAATTTGTATTTTATTGTTTATCACTTATTCATTTATTTATTTAATAACTTTATCATACTCGGAGTTGAGTGAATTATATATTTGAAAGTTCTTTTTATTTACATTGTGTTACAATGAAATCGAACATTACAGAATAACTTGGCTGGTTTGCTTTTTCTGTGAATTTTCTGAAATTGGTTGATTTTAGATTAGTGCGGGACATTTGTTACATGCTTCGTTCTTTCCCAAGCAATCACCTACCTCTGTCAGCTTCTACCTCAAATTTTTAGAATATTGAAAGGGGGTCGCGTGATATCTTTATGAAGAAGTGATCCTATTTTGAATAGGACGAATTATTTAGTATCTAAAATGTAACGAAATGAAGTAGATAATTGTTAGGAATAATTTCAAGTTTTCATCAGTTTGTTCGGCCTCCGTTTGTCGAAAACACTTGATCAAAACCGATTCCGTTTGTTTGGAAAATTTTTTCTCAATCGTTGAGTGTTTATGAATCATTCCCCTACCCTTTCTATATGAGAAAGGGGTTGTGTGATACATCTCTGAAGGGTTATTCAATTTATTGCATTTTTTTTTAATTTCATCGACAATCAAGCAACCTTTTACACATTAGATGTTTAGATCTATCACGTCCAATTTTTTGATGAGTTATAATTCTACTGATATACAATGCATAAAAAGGAGCTTGCCATCATTCTTTTGAGAAATATCTAGATTTCTTCCGTTTGAATTGATACCTAAGATGGTTCTATTTGATCGGTTTTCTATTAATGTTTTTATGAATTTTTTTCCAGATTTGCCAGATTCTGATACTTTCTGTTATTCGTTGAAACACAGGTGACTTGCGTTGGTAATATTGATAACCTTAAATAATAGCTCAATTGGGAATGGTAGGTAGTGGAACAGGTGGTGTTTGGAGAAAAACAATCCTCAAAATTGCCGATGTTTCAGAAAATTACTTTTCCATAGCAAATACCATTGGAAATGGAGATCGAATGCATTCAAATATTTTCTGTAATGAAAGTTAATGAAAATTGAGCGATGACCATATTCGAAAATTTTGTTAACTCGAGAGGAACTGATATGAGAGAGCCCTGAAGATGGAAAAATAATTTTCCGAAACGTCAGCAATTTTAAGGATTTGTTTCTCTAAACACCACCGGTTCCACTACCTACCATTCCTAATTGAGCTATTGAAGTGAACCTCTAAACTCTTCATTAAATAATACTGATTCAGATGAAGATGATGTACATACTGCAGGAACGTATTGAAATTGTGAGTTTTTTTTTTTCAAGAATAATAACCGTGCCAAGGCAGCTGCGAGCTTTTTCAGCACCCTTCAAAGTCTGCAACGTCGATTATGGTTTGTGAATATGCTAAGTCGGAAAATTTGTGGGATACTTTGATAGAAAATGGTTCAAAAGCAAAGATTGAAAACATGCATATTGCTTATTTGGTACATGATTCAATTGAACCTCACATTGTTGGATCGATATGCTACCTTTCAATGACTGGTTAGTTCCTTGTTTCTTTCCACACGCTTAGCGACTCGAGGAGAAAAGGTTTAATATGGGACAACCTAGCATTATATTTCAATCCAGATGATCTGAGGCAATTTAAGAAAAACTACACCAAATTTATATTTATGTAAATAAATATATTATAATTTATATAAACGAAAGCTGGAGGAAAATGTTAAAATCCTGAAAAAAAAATTTCAAAACATTCAACAAATTTCCTATAGTTTTCGAAGGAAACGGTTGAAAACATGAATATAGTACCACCTGCAACATCAGACGGAGAGAAATAGGCTATAAGAAGGAAGTTAATTTTCGGTTTCGAGGAATGTGGAATTGCACCATTCAACCTCAATCAAGTTTTGAGAAAACCACCACATTATACTATTGATGAAGGTGAACTCGCCTACCCAATTTTTGAAAGATTTGAGGTAGAATTCCGATTCTGGAAAAGCTCCACCTAAAAAAAACGATTAGTAGCTGAACCAGGTCAAAGCGTTTCAATGCCACAACCATTAAAGGAGTCTAGTGACAATAAAAAAAGATACTATTAAATTAGATGATACAAACAGTGCTGTTGTTATGAACAACGATGACGAAGAAGTTGAATGCTTGTGTCCTACTTTGAATAACATCAATAATGGCGAATTTCTTCGAGTGAGATTCTTGTCTGGATCACGGAATAAAAAAGGAATTTCGGTATATTTGGGCGAAGAGAAGAGAACTTGAGAGAACTTGATATGAAAGAATGTTGAAACGCATTTCCTTACATGAATTAACTTGTCAAAAACTTGTTCCTTTTTATATAATAAACGAAAACATATTAAGAGAAATCAATCTAAGAATCAATTCAAAATTCCTAACAACTACTTTTGAAATTGATGTGATCAATCTCATTCCATTCATGGAATGCCCATTTTCTTAGTATTCTTAAATCTCTGTGTACAGTGTATTCCAGTGAGAATTATTCAGCAGCAAGATGACCGGGTCTATCTTTTTGATTCCTATCAAGCGTCAACCGCTAGTTATGGCATATTTTGTTTTGATATCACTGAATGGTTTGTGAGACTATACAGGGTGTTACATAATAGTATGACACAACTCGAGG
Organism: Cryptolaemus montrouzieri; assembly: GCA_013387265.2. Classification (NCBI taxonomy): domain Eukaryota; kingdom Metazoa; phylum Arthropoda; class Insecta; order Coleoptera; family Coccinellidae; genus Cryptolaemus; species Cryptolaemus montrouzieri. Next base: position 51,533,649 of record JABFTP020000103.1, read on the forward strand.
GGGTAAATCTACGTGCAATTTTAAGGAGAGAAGTTCATATAAACATAGGTCCGCAAATGTTTCGTTACGGAGAGTTGAAATTTCCGGAAAAAGTTGGGTTTTTCTTCAAAACTCCTGCAGTTCTCGAGATATTCAGCCCAAATTTGGAATACGAGCTATTTCATACAGCCTCAATCATTACACGTCCTAAATTTTAACTAGAATCTACAAGGTGTTTTCTTTTCCGGAGCCATGTCTTCTTTTGCCCTCTCAAACATTTTTGCAATACGCCACTGATCAGTGGACAATCAATTTTCGTCATCTTCGTTCAATTCAGAAACTTTTTTGACACCTGTGATTATTTCGTATCTCCAACCGTTTTCGAGTGAAAAAATTATCAAATTTGAATTATTTGAATTACATGTTATTCGCTAAATAAAAAAAATAATAGAAATACTCGATAGGTATGCCAATAAATTTGCTTTTATTTTGATGGTTCGTCTTCTGAGACTCAACTCATACTCATTCAATATCAAACTAAAGAAAAGAAGAATTAAAAACATAAAAGATTGATGGAACTGTCCTCCCGCGGTAAGAATACATGCGTCTGTCCTTCTTCTCATATTATCACGCACTCCTCGAAATATTCCTTGGGTATTTCTTATCATGTCACAAGAGGTTATTATTCGTTTTCTCAACTCTTCTACAGTGTTCACTAAAGTGGTATAAACTAAACATTTGAGATATCTCCATAAGAAAAAGTCTGAACTATTTAAGTCTGGGGACATAGGAGGCCATGGTTCTGGCCCACCCCGAACTATCCATCGGTTGTTGAATGTTTTATTCAAGAATTACCTAGTTTCTCCACTGAAATGTGCTTGTGCCTCGTCATGCATGAACTGCGTTATGTTTCTCACCAAAAGTGGCACATCCTCGAGCAATAAAGGTAACTCCTCCTCAAGAATTTGCAGATGAGCAGGACCTAGTTTGTTAGGCAAAAAATGGTCCAATCAAATATATAATATATATATATATATATATATATATATATATATATATATATATATATATATATATATATATATATATATATATATATATATATATATATATATATATATATATATATATATATATATATATACTTTTGAAAAGAGAGGATTTACTAAAATTTGAATTATTGTATTTACAAAAAAAATGCTAATATCTATAATTTTGGTGTGCCTGAGAGAAACACAAGTGTGAGCTCAGGAAAAATGTAACAGGGGAACCATACTATTTTGCGTATGATTCAATAAACGAGTGAAAAAACTTTAGGAAAAAACTCGTTTCCCTATCGCTATTGCACTAGTAATAGCGTCTGTTTATGTTGTGTTAGTGTCGTGTGTACATAAAGAGTACCAAAGATTTTTCCGATTAGCAGCTTCAATTCTCATCTTCCCCTCTATGATGACTAAGACAAGGGTGAAAGGAAGGGGGTTTGGGACAGGAATCTGTAACAATGGAAGAAGAAAACCAGCAGAAAAATATTTCAACAATCTTACCTGACTTTTATATGTCTAATCACACTTGAATTTAAGAAAATATTTGACATAGCAAGCAAGGCCATAAAAAGGAGATAATCAAGAAGTACATAGCCTGCGATATTTCCTCTTTCGCGGAGATGTTCTTTCATCGCAGTGTAAGTCTCTTGAAACATAATCACTTCCTTGTTCTTGCTTGCCTATTTTAAATTTTATCTAAGAACCATGGGCAGAAATTTAGTTTTGAAGGAAAATCTCGAGGAAGTAGAGTTTGGACGCGTTGAATATGAAACGGGTACAATAAAAGTAGTGGAGAATCCTCCAAACTTGAACATGTTAAATATTCAACACATTTCCAATTTTTCTCGTACTCACATGAGGATTCAAATCAATACACTTCAAAACTGCTTCCTCAATATCTGGAGTTCCCATAGTTTGAGTTGCACTCTCAGAATGATTATTTGTAGTAAAAGTACCAGTTTTCCTCAACCTTCTGTGGACATTTGATAATGTTCGCGTGTCTGGTGTTACTCGATTTGGAAAGCGCACCTGATATAATCGCCTAGCTTCTGTTGTGTTTCCGTCAGCCAGACCGTACATGTAATGGATATCAGCCAATTCGGCGTTAGTAAAATTAGCCAATTTTTCTTATAGCAATAACTTCAAATGTCTTAGAACTAATCGTTAATTTAATAAACAATTCGGGCAGATACTGGTTCAACTTCAGCATCTGTCAAAATAAATAAATGAAGAAAATCAAAGCCTACTAGTCATATTTTTGATTAGAAGTGCTTTCAATTCAGAGAATGCATACAATCGTTTAATAATTTTTTGCTCGAGAACGGTAGGGGATACGAAAAATGACAAGGGCAAAAGAAGACATAGCTCCGGAAAAGAAAACACCATGTGAATTCTGGTTGAAATTCAGGATGTGTAATGATGGAGGCTGAAGAAAATAGGTTGCATTACAAATTTGGGCTGAATATCTCAAAAACTGCGGGAGGTAGGTTCGAAGAAAAACCAATTTCTTCCGGAAATTTCTACATCCTATAGCTCCATAACGAAGCTTTTGCGGACCTATGTTTATATGAACCTTTTGTTTTAAAATTGCACGTAGATTTACCCCCTCAAGTTGTGAAATACTATTATGTAACACCCTGTATAATTCGATAACTTGGCTCGAGCTATATGGTAGTTATATGAAGTGTAAGGCTACTTATATGAAGTACGAGTATAACGCTAATTATATGTAGTAAACAATTGAAGTTCAGTTGGTAGGAGTTGGCTTTGTCTTAAGAAGGTTTAATATTTGAGATATTACTCTCTACGAGGATTCCAATTCAAGTAGTTTGCAACTAGACTTTAAAAGCTGTCAATTTGAATATTATATAATTGGCAGATGCTGAATTTGTGAGTTCATTCTTCTAGAAAAAAATTACAATTTCACGTACGTAGCAGTTTTTCCACTGCCACTAGAATTATTTTTATATAAGTGAAGTCTCTGTATTGTTTTACAGCAGCGATCTTCATTTAACGGATGGTGAACTTTTGCTGCAAATCAGGACCGTGAGAATACTAAAAAGATATGATGTTTAATATTTCATGAGAAACAGTGAAACCATTCAGCTTGATTAGGAATTTATAATTAGGAATAACATAAGGAAGAAGAAAGGAAAAGTTCTGGCATTATCAATAAATATACTTCATTTACCTGATTCTCGACCCGGAGCGCTGTTGAGTTTAGAAATATGAATATTTTTGAGTCGGCGAACATGTCTGAGTAACGCTCTTCAAGAGTAAATATAACAAGAAAATTTCGATTTCGAGAAAACACTGAACTTCGAAATAGAATATACTGTACTGAAATTCATGTTGAGCGCCTCATCCTTGATAAAAAATTCAATGATCCCTGATTTTTATTCTAAATAGCTTCTGAAATTACTCACCTGTCCAAAGAAACTGCTATTAAACTGTAAACAGAAGCTGCTACTGAAACACCCTGTATATATGGAACGGTTTTACACATCCACCATCCAAGTACCCAAGCTGAAAGAGAAATAATTGTTATTTGTATTTATATAATTGCATTATTACTCTGTTTTATAATTATTGATAAGGATTTCAAACATTATGGAACTTTGACTTATATTTCGAAAAGTCGAAGCTTCTGATTAGTATTACCTTTGATTTCGACTTGGCACAATACTTGTCTGTGGTTAGCACGACGAACAAGTTTTTGCTTGTTGCGCTGGGATTCTCCTTCGTTACGTTATTTGCTAAAGGCGAAATAGTACAATTTATATTATGGAATGGATGACTATAATATAGGATTCACTTTTCCTATCACGACTAAATACAATATCCATCGAATACCACCTGAAGAATGGCTGCAGCTTAAAGAACTAGATAAGAGATTACCCGAATCGAAAGGGAGACAGTCATATTAGTCTCATCAGCAAATCCATTAATATATGTATACATTAACACACAAGCATGTAAAAATTCTGAAACAATTGAAATATATCTACCAGCTACCACTTATTCGAGATGAAACTGCGAAATTTCTGTTTATTGAATGAAATTCATTCAATTCAATTTATTACAAGAATCTATTCCTTAAGATTCATTGAAATTCGATTATTTTAATTTTCAACACTCAGGCAGTTTCATTTGAATTGAAATTGAAGGAATAATATTTGCATTATTTTGTTTTATTAGAACTTCCCTTAACGCTTCTTTTTTCCGCCTCTGCCTATGCCATCGATTTTGAATCAGGTTCCTTTTCCTACTTTGGTTCCGATAAAACCTTAATAACCTTAGTTTAATTCGTGAAAGAAATCTTTTCGAAAAAGTCTAGATGTTATCAACATTAATTTTCTCTCGAATCGCCGACTCATGGTTAATCCAGTAAAAATAAAAATAGTAGCATTTAAACATTATAAGTTAGATTTTCGAAGTGAACAAATATTCGTTCATCAATTCGATTGACGAGGTCGTCACTTGATTAGAATTGATATACACTTTTCAATAAAATGAATCAAAGATGTTCAAATTTTGTTTAAGAACTGAAAAGATTAAATAATGGTCACAAATTTAGGTCTAATTGTCTATTAGGAAAATTTTCGGAATTTCTCGGTTTATTGATTTCCAATGCTTCCTATAGGTTTAGTTTCAATCTATTATTTTCATGGAAATATAAGTCATTATTGTAAGTAAAATTTTCTTCTACTAGATGAATGTCATAGTGGAAAACTGATTTTGGCTTCTTTAATGAATTTCACTCAGGCATTAAAAATTGCGAATCTAATATTCATATTTTTCGAACGACTGTCAAAATTTTTTCGCAAATTTCTCTTAAAATTAAACAAGTTCCACGAAGAAATAACATATGGGCGATGTCAACCCAGATTATTGGGGCCATAATGATTCTAAAACAACTATAAATCATAATCGGCATCACTTGGAAGACTGATCCTGGCCATCGGGGCCCTCTCGGTCAAACAGAGATGGAATTTGAGGAAATATCGCAGGTTATGTATTTTTTTTATTATCTCCTTAGTCCTTTTCATAACCTTGATTGCTATGTAAAATCTTTTCTCAGATTTGTTTAGACATATAAGAAGTATGATTGTTCAAATATTTTTCTGCTGGTTTTCCTTTTCCATTGTTACAGATTCCTGTCCCAAACCCCCTTTCTTTCACCCTTGTCTTCGTTTGGAAATTATGAAATGCAAGAGAGAATGAAGCGGCTAAGCAGAAAAATCTTTGGTACTCTTTTTGTACACACGACACTAACACAACATAAACAGAGAAGCTATTGCTAGTGTAAAAGCCACAGGGAAACTAGTTTTTCCTCAGGTTTTTTCACTCGTTTAATGAATCATATACAAGAAAGTATGGTTCCCCTGTTACATTTTCTGAGCTTACACTCGTGCTTTTTCTGAGACACACCAAAATATATATATATATATATATATATATATATATATATATATATATATATATATATATATATATATATATATATATATATATATATATTAAAAACAAATCAGATGTTTATGAACTGGTTTATAGAACTTTTGCAGATACGAGGTATGTCAATTAAGTTCGCGAAAAAGTGCCGAGACGGTCCGGAAATTACATAATTATTTGAAAATAACTTATATTTCTTCGCAATAGTCGCCCTCGAGTTTGATGCACCGGCGCCACCGTTGAACCCACTGTTGGAAGCACAGCCTGAACCCCACCGAAGATAGATCCCTCAGAACCGCCGTCGTTATGCTTTGGACTTCCGAAACTTCGTCATATCTGTTTCCTTTGAGGTACGACTTCAACTGTGGGAACAGATGGAAGTCACAAAGGGCCAGATCAGGACTGTAGGGGAGGTGTGGAAGTGTTGGAATGCCGTTTTAGGTTGAAAAATCACGAATTGCGAATGACGAGAGAGCCAGAGCATTGTCATGATGAAGCACCCATCCACGCTCCACCAATTCGGGTTGAACATCATTGTTTCATTTAATTGAAAAATATCCGTTCGAACACGAACATTACCCATCTTAAGATTATTACAATAATGTGCAAACACTTAGACTTAGTTTGAAATATATATATATATATATATATATATATATATATATATATATATATATATATATATATATATATATATATATATATATATATATATATATATATATATATATATATATATATATATATATATATATATATATATATATATATAAATGAGATATATATATATATATATATATATATATATATATATATATATATATATATATATATATATATATATATATATATATATATATATATATATATATATATATATTTCAAACTAAGTCTAGGTGTTATTCAAAATCCGTAGATCAATGAATACTCCTTCCTGAGGCAAGAGCTAATTCCCAAATCTGCCGTACATACGTACGAGAGTCGCCCTCTATGGATCGACACGGCGAACCCGCTACCAGACTTCGAGAAAGGTACGAACAATAACAAACAGATGTGGGAACGTTAGGTTTTCAGAGTGTTGGCAGAACAAACAAGGTATGAAAGTGTTTGAATATTACATTGAAGAACTTTTATGGATAGTATGTAAAAGTTGACTTTGAAACTTTTCAAATCATGATAGATTCGAATACATATATGTATCATACTGTGCTGAAAATTTTCAGAATACTCTTGATAATTAGGCACTCGTTATCAGTTACACTGAATAGAATAAAAAGAATTTATTGGTCGATATATTGACATCTGTAAAAAACATAATGCCAAAAACCTATTGTCAAAAATATTTCTTCCAAATGGCGGTTGACGCATCAATGAAAAACTGTCGTTTTCAAATGGACAATGTTAAATTATAAAAATTTACCTGAATTAAAACCCAGTAGAGTAACCCCTCTTGGTTTCCTTGTAAAAAGGATATATTATTTTATAATCGAAAACGTATGACATGAAAAAAATAACAGTTGTCACTATGCGGATTCATTTTTGTTCTTTGTCACTTTTAACTAGCAATGTTTTTGTCATTTTGATGATTACAGCTTTCTTGAGGGTACGAGATATAGCATATTACTAATAGGATGCCTTCAAAGTATGAATTTCGTGGTTTCAGATTTTTTCCTCGAAGTTGTAGCTCCAGAAATCTTGTTTCTATAGAAGATCGCTACTTTCCGTTGCTTTATTGAAATCTACACACTTTTCCTTCCTTTTATTTCTGGTTGTATACTGCAGTGGTCTTTTTTTGCAACCTCATTGGGATTTCTTCTGGTCTTTCTTTTTTGCAATTTCCAACTAATTGTATCAAGTAAAATCTTTGCAATAAATCTTTTCCTTGTGACTTGATAGTCCAAACATGTCAGCATATAACCTTACAAATGTTGCAAAATGTTCTACAAAAAGTCGATCTGTTTCAGTGTTCTGACCAGAGCTGAATAATTTTACACTTATTGAGGTTGCTTCATTTTATCTGCCGCACCCTGTATTATCTAGTCGATGCTGTTAGTTCTGAACCTATCTCAAGTAACTATCAGCTTTGAAGTTTAGAAAAATGCTTTAACAAATGCAGCCAAGGGTTAGTTACTGTTTTGTCGAAATGCACATTTAATTCTATCTCACTTTAATAGAAACTGAGCAGACACATAATCCGTACGTTCACATTCTAACAAGAGTTTATAAGAATGCAGCAGAATCCTTCTGGTAAGCCCAAATGATTATGTCACTTGCGGGCTTTCCGTTATTGTGTGTTTCTTTGAGTGCAAATTTCTGTAACTTTAATGGCGTTAGTTCAACGTCTCCAATTTCAGAATGATTTTTATGTTCCTAATTAGATGCTCTCCGTAGAGAAGTTTTCTCAAGTTAAATCTGAAATTTTCCACATCATCAAATATTAAAAGATATAAGGAACTTCAAAGGTAAGATATATACAAGGTTGCTCTGAAAGAAATACATTTTTGAAAATTATTGGAAAAACAATTATTTTATTCAAATAGTTGTCAACCATTATATAAACATGCGATTTTATTTTTAAACACCTTATCACTAGATAATGTCCTTAACGGTTGCGACACGAACATTTCTGAAAACATTTAAAATTGTTGAACATTTTGATTCCATTGCTACCACGTGTTAAGATTGTTGGGAACACCTTGGTTTTGATGTTTTTCCTCAAAAAGAGAAGTCAGATGTACCTCAATCAGGACGTGTTCAGAATATTTCAGCGCTTCATGAAATCATTTTATGAGGAAACATATGCTCTACCTCAACAATGCTCTCATTTGAAGTGTGGTACCTTGTTACATCCTGCTGAAAAGCGTTTGTGTTATGATTTAACAATTTTGGAGCCCGAAAACCTTGCAACATAGCGATATTTCGTTCAGAATTCACCGTTGCTGTCTGGCCACGATTGTCTTCAGAGAAAAACGGTCCGATGGTACTCCATTGTGCGATTCAAATCCACACTGTAATCTTTGGTGAACGGAGCTTCTGGAGATTTAGGTGGTGACCTTCCGCAGTCCGATAGAGGCAGTTTTGTTCTATGTAGATGGAAAAGAGCTTCATCGGAGGGGAAAACGTTGTTGAACGTAATGGACATATTGAACATTTCATTTACAAAATTTAATTTTAATTCGAAGCCTACTATCTTCAATTTCTGTACAAATTGAATCCTGTAGGAATCATTTTATATCAGGAGGAAAAATTCGGTACAAAGAAAACCTAAACACACCTAAAGCTATGGGATCTTTACGTGTAGACATTCTTGATTTCGCTCATAAAGATTCACGAACTTACAGAACTGTTTCGACGTTGGATAAGCTATTTTACGCCATCGATGGCATATTTTCTGTGTTGATTCAATTCTTTCGAATCTCCTAAGCCATTGCTTAATAAGATTAGTGCTAGGGCTCTCACGATGTTGTTGATATTCATCACAGAAAAAGGCGTCGCAGAGTCACGTACGATTGAAGGTATTGATAGCTCCTGCTTATCCATCCTTTCGAACTTTTAAGAATTAGCTCGGTTCAAAAAGTGCATTTTTTCTGGAGCACCTTAATCTTAATCTAGACATCAAGACAAAGATTCCGTGAGTGATTCCCCCTGACGTCTCTTGCAGTTATACATTACGGACAGAAGTTACAGACGTTAGGAAGTATGAGTTAGTTATCAAATAAGTGCATTCTACATGTTTTTGGTTTTGTTTAATCTCTGTTTTAGTGAAAAATAACTAACTTTTTCAAAGTTTACACAATAATTTTTTTATACAAAATATAGTCAAGTACTTTTACCGATTTTATGAAAAGTTCGTGGTAGGTAATCTGAGCAATACCATATTAGACAAATTTGATTCTAATGGAAAGAAGATGTGTATTAACTTGAGCAGTGAAGTCGGGGTTTGGAAATAGATACCGGCGCAATGACATAGAAGTGGATCCTCAAGTAAGAAATGTCTCAGATAAAGCTCAAAGTGCTTTGATAAGCGTGTAAGCATTCCCCAACAGTTTTGGAATATGGTTCTTAATGCTAACCAAACTGGTCGATTACGATGAGATGACGACAAGAAGAATGGAACTTTGTACTTCTTGAAGACGTATCAAGATTTGGTTAGTGTAGCAATAGTCAACGACTCTTGGTCTGGAGAAAAGATGTATGGAATCAACAACAATCTATGCGAAGAGCGCCTAAATTTCCGGATAATTTGTGCTGGTATATGTTTGGGAGGACTCGATGATTTTTTTGATTGTAGAGAACAAATGACGCTGCAAATGTTCATCGCTATTGAGTATTATTCATTCATTTCACTGACTTTTCAAGCCAGCATTGGTGAACACTCCATTTAGATCGAGATTTACTGTGACCATTCGAAATAGAGATCGAATGTATTTCCCTTAGTTTGCGTCTATATATATATATATATATATATATATATATATATATATATATATATATATATATATATATATATATATATATATATATATATATATATATATATATATATATATATATATATATATATATATATATATATATATATATATATATATATATATATATATATGTATATCTTATATACAGATGGAGCTGTTTGAAATTGGAATTTTTTCCTGATACTAAATTCATGTACATGGTATTTCATGCGTTACTTTGATACAAAGGTTGTCATATTTAAATGGATAAATGATACACTATATTTTATGAATATTTCACTTTCTATTGTTTAGGTTAAGATGATGATTTTTGATGATAAATTTTGAGTTGGTAATTCAAAAAAGTTATAATTTCTTTAAAATATTCTTGGAGCCCTTAGTTAATAGTTCTATCAATTCAATACACAATCAGAGCCCTGATAGTGATGCATATCAATAAGAAACATCAATTGACACTAGAGGAAATTCAACAAGATAAAACTGTGTCAAGAGAACTTCGGACAATTCAAAAGGAGGACATGAGTCATTAGGAAATAGTAATTTCATTTTTGAAGTTCACCTAAGAAATATATGTATATATGACAACGATTCATACTCTTCTTCATATTCTTGAACATAAGGAAAATTATCAATATATTTCCTCTGAAAGATGGTGTAATTGAACAAAATTATTAAAACTCCATCTTCTAGCGTTGCAACGTATTTTACTTGAATATTACACCTTGATTTGTGAACTCATCAGAACCTAAGACTCTTCTGGGAAGCGGAAAATACAAGGGAATTTCTTTCTACGAAGCCAATTGATTTATATAAAATGTCATTTCAAATTAGTGTGAAGGACAACGAAATTAGTGCGTACTAATTTTTCATAAATGTCGGAGGTAGTTCAATTTCCAGAATAAACATTGCAGTAATAGTTAGCTTTTAAATTGATATGCTTACAAGCAAACTGAATCCCTCCAAAAAATAGTTCAAAAACGCACTGCTCAAGAGATAGCGCAACTTGTATAGTAACTCTGACTGTAATGTCATAGTTTAAAATTGAAAAATCTTTTAATACTTGATAAGTGTACATGTGTACTTGCTACTTGTGAATGATTCGCCATTTTTGTGGGAATGTATCATTATGCCTCTGCTGTAGTAGTTTTTTTGCACGCTCGCACACTTTGAGGATTACAAAGAAAAATAATCTGGACTTTACGAAGTATCTGGTAACAAAACTGCATAACTTCATTACAATTATCCAATGGCATACCCGGTTGCATTTTTCAGGCCAAGAAAGCGAATTTCTCGAATATTACCTATATCTTTTTTCCTGAGTTTTCAAAATATTTGACATATTCTGTGGTCTGAAAACACTCTTAAGTGTAATAAAATCCCACAATGCGTGTTTTGCGATAAGTTTTCATGAAATAGTTCATAAGTGAAAATATAAACTAAATTGCTCCTCAAAATATATTGAGAATCTCAAAATTAGTGGATCTGAATTCTGAATTCAAATTCCTTCATCCCAATCCATTATTTCTCTTTAGCTCTAAATTCCAAAAGTTTTCGGAATAGAATTTCTCTGATATACAAGAAATAGTTGCACCAGCGTCTTTATTACATTTCACTAGTTTTGATTCGATTTAAATACTAAGACTAAACGGCAAGCTAGAATTGTCCCTCATTTCACGCAACTCGAAATCTTCTAAATAATTATGAGTCGATGTTCCTGGAAAATCACCTAATTTACTTTTTTCCTACAAACTACCAATAAATGACCCTGTATTTCACAAAAATAAGATCTGAAACGACTCTTATCTTTTGTAAGACCATACATCTTTCCGCAAACATGTCTGGAGCGTTCATCTTGTGTCATCATCGGATCAATTCAATATTAACCAAGCTATTTGAAAATAATATCTAAGAATGGGGTAAAATTTGAAGAAGAACTCCAATTTCAGACGTCTTATATTTGGAAAAACTTTTAAATAAGGTAAATGAAATGTTGATGGAACTAACAGTTTCTCATAATGCAAAAATAATGTCAAAAACATTAAAATACACGGTATTTCGAAAAACAAACATAACTTTGATATGTAACTTTGTTACCGATCTTTCTTTAGAGACCATAATATATATTTTAATTTGTAGTAGTGAAACCAGCACGTTCGATAGCTAAAAAATTATCAGAAACATTGGGCCATTACCTGCCATTTGCATCGATTGCGCCACTCGATATAGTAACTAGCAACTAAAACCAACTTTTATTTTGGTACTGTCCAACAAAAAAGGTGTGAACTAGACATAATAAAAAATAGGTCGACATTTCATGACATCGACTGCAGTTTCGCAGTACATTTCAAGAGATAATCGTGAACATTTTATGTGGTCAAATTTTAATGTGTAATATTCGTAATAAAAATGACTTTAGACTTTCGCATGAAATAATAGTTACGGACAGTGTTCGAATACTAATTTCTTGGAAATCGGATGGGTTCTAGTGAAAATAAATACAATAATACTTTTTATATTTATTGCACATAAGCAATATAAGATATTCCTAAATATAGGCGAAATCTCTCCAAAAAATAGTTCAGAAACGCTCAGGATATAGCGCAATTTCCACAGTAACTACGAAAGTAATGTCATAGTTTTCAGCATGAAAAATCTTAATACGCGTACGTGTGTACTTGATGCTTGTGAATGATTAGCCAATTATGCGGGTACGTTTGATAATGCCTCTGCTGTAGTAGATTTTATTGCACGCTCGCAAACTTTGAGGATAACAAACGAGAATAATCTGGACTTTACAAGGTATCTAGTAACAAAGTTGCATATCCATATTACAATCTTTCAAATAGCACACCCGGTTGCATTTTTCAGACCAAAAAAGCGAATTTCTCGAAGATTACCTATATCTATTTTCCATAGTTTTCATAATATTTGACATATTCTGTGATCTCTAAACACAATTTTCAAATCGATCTCTTAAGTCTCATAAAAATTCATAGTGCTTGTTCCGCGATAAGTATTCATGAAATAGTTCATTAGTGAAAATATGAACCAAATTAGACTTCAAAATGTACAGAGAATTTCAAATTTATAAGATTTGAATTCAAGTTTTCCCATTAGATTGAGGAATCCATTTAGAACATGGGTTATTGTGCAGACCTTGGTTAATTATACTACATTGCAGTTTTGGTATTTATATTACTGCTACGCTCAGGAGGGGGTGAGGTTATTTAGATTAAGTAAAGGGGAATTATTTCCATCTAATTGATTGTTAAATGTTTGGTAATGTGGATTTCTTTAATTTTGTTTATTTTCAGACACTATAGGAGGTTCATTTTCTTTCGCTTCATTACATATATGTAGTATTTCTAGGTTTTCAGAATTAATAATATGATTTGTTTTTTGTGATTTGCTCGAAAACGGAGCAATTTTTGTCTGTATGTGTATGCTCTTTGAAACTATTCTGAAAGATTCTACCGGTTTTGCATAGATAACATGTAGTATATTCACTGCATTCGATTTTGTACACTCCAGATTTCTTAAATTCATTGAGTTTGGCTAATGAATTAGATAATAATTTTCCTAGGTTAAAGGCGCTGGTGAAGACAGCTTTTATAATAAATTTGGAAAAATAATGCTTTATTTTAGTGGATAAATCTTCCCTTTAACTCAGAGAAATCCGGTTATTATTACGTTTTGTTAATAGTTGTTTCAATCAATTGTGTTGGGAAACGATTCTTTATGGCTATTCGTTTGATTATATTAATTTCTGACTTAAAGTTACTCTCCGACATTGGTACTGTAAACGCTCTGTGGGTCATGGATTTGTTTTTTTTATATTATATTATATGTTTGAATATTTTAACGTGCTCTATTTCTGCTTTCCGGCTAATGACACGCTGGGGAATTCTGTCACCTCACTAAGCCGGGAATTTTGCCGAACCCCTCTCGTGTCGAGGGAAAGGATCTTCAATGTCCAACACATCTCTGTTATACAGGACCTACAGCTTTACACCTCCTCCGAAAGATAGACACTCAAGCGATTTTCAGAATCCGACAAAACGCACCGACTTTGTGGGGATTCAACCCAGATAACTCTGTACAGCGGTCGTGCGACCTAACCTCCACGCCACCGGTTGATCATGGAGTTAATGGCTGCAAGTTTATGATTGAGGGACTAGATGAATGTGATTTTCTGAATATTTTAAAACTGAAATCATTATCGATTTTAGTTATGGTTTGGTGTAGAAAGTTGATGGAACCGTTCGATTCAATTTCGGAAGTGAACTCAATTTTTTTTATTGATAGTGTTTGAGAAATGTGAGAATTGTTGTATTTGCCTATCCGTTCCTTGAAACCCAACTTAAATATCATCCACGTATCTAAACCTGAAGACTATATGTTTTTTAGCCAGGTCATTATTCAAAATTTTTGTGTTTTCTAATTGGTCCATGAAAATATCGGCTAAGAGGGGACTGGGTTGTGAGCCCATTGGTAGATCAGAATATTGACGATAGAATTGTGAATTATATCTGAAATAGTTTTGTTCCAGACAAACTTCGAAGAGATTGCGCATTACTGAGCAAACTAATGGATTTATGTTACTATTGTCGAGGACTTTTTTTGCAACGTGAAGAGTTTTATCTCTTGGATCTTTTCAATAATAAAAGGCACCAATTTGAAGGGGGATGAAGTTGTTATCTATGACATAGGATAATTGCTGTATTAAGTCTAAGGAATCAATTGAAGTATGTTTGGGGGAAAATTTAGCAATTGCTTCGAATTAAGTGTTGAGATATTTAGCCAATTCACCTGTGGGGGCTGTGTCGTAGGAGGCAACAGGTCGTATCGTTGTGGATTTTAATGAGTCCATATATTTCGGGGTAGTTAAAATTCATGAGGACAAGTATCTGTGCTTCATTTGTTGTTTCGAAAAGTTTGTTGAACTCGTTGATACTGTTTTTTGAAGGGTCAATATATGTTTTTGTAGGGTCTTTTCTGAATGTTGAGCCACCTGAGTTCCTGATTCTATCGTGTATTTTGTTTTCGTATTGTGGTTTGCTTTTGCAACTTATGCTATTTCCTTTATTTGCTTTGGCCAACACTATAGTCGATTTGGTAAAGCCGTAGATTAATGAATTTTTAGGTGACAGGAAGGTCACAGGCGTGTCATCAATTATATTATTCTTTCATATTATAATCTAGCGTAAAATATTGGCAATACGGGTGGGTTTTGTCTCTATTTTTCCCAAAAACTCATAGGCTTTTAGTTGAATACCCATTAATTCTCACACAATAACCTGTATATGAGATCATTATAAATGTAAATTCAATGAGTATTCCTATCATGAATGATTTATATGAACAAAACAGTTTTGATTACTCAGTGGTGCACAGGTACCACCGCCCGCCAGGTATGTTGAGACAAATGTCCACTCGGATAAGGGTTAAAGTGTAGTATTGAGTATTTTCTCCGAATTTAACCCCAAGAAAGGTAACTATCGCATAGATATATATTAAAAAGAGTTCTTGAAGTAGTTTTCTCATTTGTATGCATCAGTTAGGAGTTGGTGAAAGTGTTTTGTTCATTTTGCAAATAATGGAAGAATTTCCTGATTTTACTCCTGTTTAACAAGCCACAAATAATTCCACTCTCCGAAAAAGAAAAATTAATTATATTGAATGTACACGATTCTTAAAGGCATCAAGGTCATTCGCCTTTAATCGCTGAAAATGTTAAAATGTGTTCAGAGATGACGGGAATTGGACAGTCCACAATATACAAGCTTCTCAAGGAAAGAAATTATGAAAATGAATTTATGGTGAAACCTCAAAAAACTTCTCCTGAAAGGCTCCGAATGGTTATTCATGAACACTTTAGGAATACTTTTCGAAAAACTGTGCATTCTTTTTATTTTCCGAAAGAAATTTCCACTGTGGAAAAACACTCGCTGTGCTCGTAGAAGATCAGGAATTCCCTTTAATATCAAAAATTAAATTGTGGCAAGTTTTGCATGAATTGAATTTCTCATGGGGGAGAAATTATTTAAGAGCAATTAAAAAATATCGTGCTCAAAGTAAGAGAACATTTTATCTGGATCGAGCTTGGGTTAATC
Source organism: Cryptolaemus montrouzieri (assembly GCA_013387265.2). Taxonomy (NCBI): domain Eukaryota; kingdom Metazoa; phylum Arthropoda; class Insecta; order Coleoptera; family Coccinellidae; genus Cryptolaemus; species Cryptolaemus montrouzieri. The sequence continues at coordinate 51,549,714 of JABFTP020000103.1, forward strand.
AAGGATATACGGTTCAGAAAACTTGAATTGATAAAAACATAAAAGATAGTCGACAAGCCTTTCTCCAAGGATTCCAGGCTCCGTCTGGAAAGGACGACGTATAATAATAACATATATATATATATATATATATATATATATATATATATATATATATATATATATATATATATATATATATATATATATATATATATATAGTGTTAACGGTTTTGTTCATGGGGTTAATATTATTATTATTATTGTTCACGCAGCTGCGGTAGGTTTCTTATAGTAAGTCGGGATCGAAATAATCAACGACTTACTCATTCGCCAGTATTCACCTAACGGTTGCACAAGTGGCCAGAATACCAGCTTTTTGTGCTTCCTCAAGGACGCTGTGTTGCGCTTTAATTCCCAGCTGGTCTAGGGTATCAGGTAGATGTTAGTCGATCAAGTCATTAGCAGATATAACAATTGGGACAGCTATGGCCCTGCCGGGGGAATACCTATCTTTGAGCGCAATGGCTAGATCAAAGTATTCAGAAAGCTTTTCCCTTCTCGCTTTCGCAAGGTTCTCGCCTAAAGGAATCGTCACGTTTATGAGATGAGCAGTCTTTCCTAACTTATCGATAACTAAAATGTCTGGTCTATTACTCCTTATCTTTTTGTCCGTTATCATTCCCGTGTCCCAGTACACCGTGACCTTGTCATTCTCCAGAAAACCAGCAGGCTGGTACATATAATATGGTAATTCTTCATTCAACAGATTCTGTCCTCTATATATCTCCTGGTGTACTATACCAGCAACACGATTGTGGCGTACGAGATAATCTTTCGGTGCATGGTAAGTTCACACCGAAATCAGATATGTTATGGTTTCGGATGTCTGTTTATTATTATTATCTATTATCGTGGACTTATGCACTATCTCAGCTGTTAGCTAGATATGATTTACATTTCCCAGATTCAGCAATCAAAGGGAATAGGCTCGATTACAATATACTTGACATAAATTTCCTAACTATCCTACATGTATCAAGAATTACAGCTTTTTGTATTTCTATATATGTATTCTTATGCAATTCTAATTTCTTAAGGCTATCATGCAAAGTTTTGGGTATTAACCCAGTCGAGGATACGGTGACAGGAACAATATCTATCTTCTCGAGGTGCCACATCTGCTTGATCTCAATAGCAAGGTCTGTGTATTTGGACTTTTTCTCCTGGAACTTATTCGGCACGTTGCTATTATTCGGTATGGCGACATCCACCAGCATTGCTGTTTTGGCTCTCTTATCAAACACCACTATTATCATTTAAAAGTGAAAGTACTGGAGACTAACATGAGGACATGAATGCGGACGTTTTCGAATAATCTTTTGAACAATTTTTGGATTCGATTCCCAAGGATATGTTACAGTAATGGCGAACGTAAGTTACCGTTCGCGACAGATTGAATTAATGCCAAAATCTTCATGGCGTAAAGCAGACATCATCAGATGGCTGACGGATGAAAATATTTTTTTTCGGGAGAATATGGTAACAAAAGAATTATTATCAATTGTGAATTTTCATAAAAAATAACACAAAAAATATAAGATTGACGAAGTGGCAAAAAACAGGGAAGTTAGATACTCCTCCTTCCACTGCGAATAGAATCCGATTGAACTAATATGGTAACAGATAAAGGATAAAGTGGCTAATAAGGACACAAATCTTGAGATAAAAGACGTCGAACTTCATTTCAACAATGCAATAGAAGATGTTACATTCCAAAACTGGAAAAATTGTATAGACCACGACATTAAAGAAGAAAATAGAATGTGGGGACTGGATCATATTATGGATGCCATATAGATCCTGTTATAGTGAATTTGGGTAAATAGGATACATCATCAGAAGATGAACTGTAAATATTTTATGAAAATATTGCAGCTCAAAATATAAATGAGCATTATTTTGATTTTCATAATTTTAAAGTGTGGAAAGAAATTGAATTTAGAACTAGATGTTTTATAAAGCCATGAAATTATTTATGAACATAGTTTAACATTCTGTAAGGTAATGTTAAAACTCACGTCGAAAATTTGGCTTAAGACTACTATAGTATAAAATAAATGTTTATTTCCATAATTCACTGAAATTATTGAGTTATCTAAAATATCACACACATTAATTATTTTATATTTTAACGTATAGAATTGAGCGTAACTTGATTATGCATGAAATTCATCAAATGATTATTTGTGGTAAATATAACTATCTATATATCCACATTAAATTATTATCATTTTAAATACATTAGTGCTCAATTGATTCAATTTTATTTTCGAAGAGAACCCTACAACACATATTTCGTTATATACGTAGCTGACTCCCAATTTTAGACGTATAAAGTAAACATTTTATTTAAAACGAGAACAAGCAATATTCGCAACCAATAAAAAGACAAAGATCATTGTCAGGTAGTTAGGTTCTTCCTGGAGAGTTGTATAGGGTTTTCCATCAAAGATCCGGCAATGTGTCTGCTCAAAGATAAAATCATAGAAATGACATTTATTTTTGAATTTTTCCACGTACCACATTTTTAAGGGATTTGCATATTCAATGAGCTTTTATTACTCTATTTCTTTTTTATAGTTAGTTGTTGTTTTCATGTTCGTTTCCTGAATGATGTCCGTTATTTTGTGTTTGTGGATGTTTGGGTTGTTTATTATTTCCAGAATAATTGAGATGTTGAATTCTGTTTCGACGTCGATGATTCATTTATCCGATTTCGATGGTGTTATAGGTGTGTGTTTTGGCCCTTTGTTAAGTAGTTTTTCTCTTGTTCCGCAAATTAAATCTCTGAAAGGTTCATAAATCTTCGGTACAAGTTATGTTCGGTTTTATTACTATTGGATGTGGTGAGGACATTTATCCACTAAAATACCTAATTATTTTTTCAAATTTAATTTAAAACCTGTCTTCACCAGCGCCCCTAACCTAGATAAATAATTATTCGATTCAAATGCCAAACTGAATAAATTTAAGAAATCTTGAGTGTACATTATCGAATGCAGTGAATAAACTGTATGTTATGTAGGCCAAACCAGTAGAAACTCGTTTCAAAGAGCATACACATGCATTAAAAGAATTACCGAAACTGTAATATAGTATAAACAATTGAAAATGAATGAGATAAAAAACACAAGATTCAACTTTTATCTACACTTTATTTGAAAAAATTCGACGACGTTTCGCTGACACAGCAGCTTTATCAAGAATGGCAAATAGAATGAAGAGTATGGTATTATAAACAAATCGTAGAACAAGTTGGATGAATAACAGGAAAATCCACACCGAGCCATTGTACAATTAGTATGAAAGGTAATAAAAACTAATTAAACAAGTTAAGTAGGAGTGAATAATTCACATCTACCTGCTCATTCAAAAGCTTGTCCGAATGTTTGAATCTATTAGATACAAACAAAAAATTTGATAAAATTTAGTATATCATTTATTCATTTGAGATGGATTTTCAAGAAATGAATCAATCAAAATATTTTCAAGTTTATTAGAAGAGTATTGGGATATAAGCATCATTTAATGATATAAATTTTGCTGACTTGATGATGGTAGTCAATCTTTAGTTTTCTTAAATGTTGCTGTTTTCTAAACAATGGAAATATGTTGAGATGTAATGTAGAGCCACTTTTTTATTAACTCCAAGATGCCAGTTCCACACATTTCTTTTTGATGATTAGCATTTTCTCCCACGGCTAGCAAATTAAAATTTTTTTTGAATTTATAATGAATTCGTTCGCCATAGGTTCTGGAGTGTAGATATAAGACATAAATATGGCTTTTGAAATGAAAACATCTAAAGGGGATATCGCTTTTTTACACTGGGTCCTTAATGTTCTTCATAACCTAAGGAATTAGTAAAATTGAAGAACTTTTTGACAATGAAAATGAAGCAAGGGAAAAATAATATTTAATAGTTAAGTTGAAGGTATAAAGAAATAACTTTCATTCGGGTTTTATTTCAATAGATTGATGCTATCGGCTGTTGTCATTCAATTTTTGAATAACCCTTGTAAATTATCATTTCTTTCGTTGTTAGTGGATCAATTGCTTATCAGAATGGTTGGTACCTTTTTCGATATTAGAGGATGATAATAGATTCTCGAAAGGTATTTATTCTTCAGAAAAAAATGTATAAATGCTTGTGAAGATCTTGCCGGCAGTCGATTTCCGATATAGTAGTCATCAAAAAATAAAAATTCATGTCCTTTTCATAGAAAAATAATGAAAATCAATTCAGCAAAATATACTGTTTAAGATAACTGCCTCAGACCTCCATATAATGGTATAAACGATTCTCAAATTCCCTTACATTCTCAGAGACATTAGAGGTTAATAGACGACATTTTGTTACAATTCCCTCAGCAGCTTTTCCAAAGTATCTGGTTACGTAGCGTACATTTTAGAATTTGAATGACTCCATAAAAATCGGGAGGATTCAAATCTGAGAATTTTGCTGGCCACTCATTCGGTTCTGTCCTATCGTTTAAATTGCCTGAAAACTTATTATTTAAACAAACTCGCACTCGAATATCAGAATGAGGTAAAGCACAATCTTGTTAGAAAAGGAATTAATCTTCTGAGATAGTTTAATCGTTTTCCAAAATCTTGATAATCCAGGGATAAATCAATTTTCTAGTAGTTACCGATAACTATCTCCATTGAGATTACCCTCGATAAAGAACTATCCAACTAGATAGTTTCCGTTCAACCCTGCCCGAATATTCAATTTTAGTGTGGTTTGTGTTTGTATTTCATTGTATTGTGTTCAAGTTTCCACAATTTTGTCTGTCTACATAAAGGTACTTGTGTCAGAAAAACAAATATTAGCAAGAAATTGGGAATTATTATTCAAATTATCTTCCAAATATTCACAAAATGCAGGCGACGATCAGCGTAATCTTCATATAGTGGAATAATAATAATAATTCATGGTGAAATATTATTTTGTAGGAATGGACTTAGTGATGCACTATTGTGTAGATACTTGTAGTTAATACTTCAGTTAGATGGGATAATTTCCTAATGTAGTCCATATGTAGATGACCTATACCGCAATTTCAACAGCTTCATTTTTCACACGATGTATTATTTCAAGCTGTCGGTTTGCCACTGAACCAGTTAGCTGAAATGTTCGTTTGAATCAGAGATTTCACATATTGGTGACTTACTTCTTCTTCTGGATGATTCGTTTTAAATATTCTGGTAGGTCCTATTTTTACTCTTTCCTAAGTGAGTACACCATTTTCTCGTCAGTATCGAATAATAGTGATGCAGTTCTGATTGGAACAACAGATTGATCATTAGATGATGAGAATGATGAAAATTTTACTTGAGGTGAAAAATTGTAGAACATGTATAAGAAGTTATTGTGCTGATTGTAATGACCTATCATGTTTTCAAAATAACAAATGGATCTTCCTCGAATTGAAGTCTTTTTATGTGTCGGCAGTTTCTCGTTCTACTAAGAAAGCAAATGAAAGAATAGCATCGAATGAATCAGAATCAATTGACCCGACATACCTAGCTACCTAATGGAATGATTACCTCGATGGGAACATCTTGTATAGACCCCTAACAAAAAATATTGACTGAATTGGTTCAGAACATCAGGAGCCTTTCCGATGAGGTGTCACATTGATACACAACTTTCTTCCAAACTGATATTTATCTGTGTTACGATTTATTCGAAATGGATTTTATTCGAAGGATTGTCCAAATATTATATGATAATATCTTATTGTATTCGGAAAATCCTGTATCGAGAACCTGAGTTTATTATTATCGATCCATAGTATGTTGCAGTATATTGCACTCAATGGCACTCATTCCGGTTTCGTTCGTGTCACCTCTGGTGTTTCTCAAGGGTCACATCTGGGTTCCCTTTCATTTTCAATTTACATTAATGACATTTCGGAATGTTTTCTTTATACAAAACATGATTTATATGCCGACGATCTTAGAGTGTACAGTGCTATTCGGTCCTATGATGATATTTTGCGGTATCTGACTTTTCTCTTTTTGTCAAAGTAGGTATTTTCAATTAAATATTGATAAGTGTAAGTATATAAGGTTTACAAAGAATGTCAATATCTTCTATGCTATTTTTTCTGTTGATGGGCTTGTAATTGGGAGGGTAAACCAAATTCAGGACCTTGGTATATATCTTGATTCTAAGTTGTCCTTTGAGTATCATATTGATCATATAGTTTCTGAGGCTTTCAATATGTTGGGTTTCGTTCTAAGAATTACTAAAAGTTTCAGTGATCCAAGGTCTTCAAAAATGCTATATTTCTCGTTGGTGAGGAGTAATTTGGAATGTGCTGTACCTGTTTGGTCCCCTCACTATTACGAGTATATTGACAGAATTGAACGAGTCCAGAGAAAGTTGGTCAAAAACTTCAACTTTAGATTTTTTAGTCCTAACCATGATTATCAATTAAGTTTGCGTCATCACAAAATTTTAAGCCTGGAGAAGAGGAGAGTCCTTTTCGGTACTGTATTTTTTTACCGAATTTTAAATCATTTTTTTAGTTTTCCGCCTGTTAATTATCTCACTTTCAATGTTCCATGTTCAATGTGTATCCTAGTCGTCGAAATGCACTCTTCTATGTTCCGAAGGCCGGTACTAGTTTATTTTTTCATTCTGTTTTCCTGCGAATTATGCGTCTGTACAATTGGCATATTGCCTGTATAGATATTTTTCATGAACCTGAATTTTTATGAAAAATATAATTTTCATTTCGTATGACAGTTTCACTTGTTTATTTTTCTGTTATCATTTTTTGTGAACCCTGGTAATTGGGTCTATCCTGTAGGGGTTCCTATGTTTTGTAACAATAAATAAATAAATAAATATATGTAATATGAGTACTTTTCTAACGATGTGCCATTTGATTCATATTTCTTTTAATGATTTTTAGGTAAGGAATGTTTGGGATAAGGGGTTGATTTGATATGTTGGAAATTGGCAGTAGCCAATCGTCTCCTTCGAAACAAAAATCTACTTGTTTCAGCCTTTTCCGCAGTTGTTAACTATTTTCGAACACGCCCCCTATAAAGAATTCAATCCATTCCATACTCTAGTATGAAATCGTGCAAGTGTGAAAACAAACAGCTTTAGTTTCCCGAGCTTTATGACCCGACTGTAAACGAGATATTTGGAGATCGTCGTAATTGCTGTAATGAAATATGGGTCGGCCGACAGATGGCGTGTAAATGCATTACGAATTAGGTCATCGTCGTAGGCCGCAAAATGTGCTTCGCGAATCTAGTTCAAAGGTCATGGTGAACAGAATGACCTAATGAGTAATTCATCTAGAAGATCATTTGTAAGTTACGGAACACTAATTTTAATACTGCTGATAGTTTCCATTCAACACGTCAGTACATTGGAATTTAGGACTTTTAGATGAAAAAGTTCGAACAAAGAAAGAGAGATGATGTTTGAGAGAGTCTATAAGGTAAGTTTGGGAGAGTTTCACGGTAATTCCATGTTACTACTGGACTGCATTAAATTTTTCGTTTATAGAAACTATGTTTTTTCATAGAGATATTCACAAACAATACTTGGGTAATAGTTTATTCGTTCATTTATAATTAGTTATATTATATAGGTCCAGATCTGCTTGTAAGGATGGAAGGACAAGAGGAAGTACGCGACATTTTCTACCTGATAAGATAAGTAGCGTTATTTGTACGAACTTGAAAAAATCTACGTGGATCAGGAAGAACCATGTCGCCACTTGTGTCAGCTACCTTATGTACAAAAACCTAAAATCTAACCAATCCTATATAAAGCATGATTTTGGGTAATGCTTTTGCTTGCTTGTTTCTAAGATGTAAGGGAACCCCGATGTAGCTGGTTAGGATACTGAGGAGCGACATGCGACACTGATGAGCTCCTAATAAGGACGAAACTCCAGTCTGCCGCTTCGTTTCTCGGCATCCTGCAGAATTGCACTATTGTGGCTCTAGGGGGCTACGTGTATATATATACATACACGTATCCGAATATCGAATATCGAATGAACGAAATGACAAGTACCTGTCAGATGAGCGTAGCCAGTTCAGCTACTTGATTTAAATATTTCAAAGCATTCTCTGTTAGTTCTTTCAAAATCATCAAAATTCAATATATTCCCAAATTATTTCGGAACTATAAGAGATAGGTATAGTACATGCTGATACAGTTCCATCTGAATGGCGATAAAAAAATTGGCACGTGCCATTTGAAAAAATTGAGTCATTGCTGTTTGAAAAAGGCCAAATTGAAAAAATCATACAAAACAACGCAATAAACATTTGACATGTGTAGACTGTTTAAAAAATGCCTTGATCCTTCTTCTATACACCCAAGCAAAAATTGTGTAAGTAGTGCAAAAGGTCTAAGAGCTATAATTTTTTTAAATGTTCCTCAAAAGACGAGTTTATAACAAAAATAATTGAATCTGTCGTATTTTATGCTTTGCTCAAATGTCGGTTCTAAATGTATAATAAAAAAGGTAGATTGCCAAATCTAATTGGAAATGGTATCACTTCGAAAATATTTAACTTCAATTGGAAATCGCTAGTTATGGGCGAGTATAAAATTTCAGCTTGATATTGTAAGTGGAAAGTTTTTAACAGACGGTCCCGGTGGATATCCTGTATATATATATATATATATATATATATATATATATATATATATATATATATATATATATATATATATATATATATATATATATATATATATATATATTCATATTTTATAACCTGATACCTAGATATCATAGCCCGATAATGTTATTCAGGTAGTTTGTATATATTCTAATAGATTGTATTCTATCATAATAATTTACGTAATACTAATATATGAACATTTCAATATATATTATGATTATAATTACTTGCCGATGGTAATAACTGTCAGATGATGGATTAATTTTTTTCCTGGATTATCTTGATTATAGTAACCGATATATGGGCAACTTCACGTAAAAATTAGATTTCAATTCATAGTATAATATCATGTCTTATGAGTCATAGATGTCACAAAAAAATGGCTTGATATCACCTTTCAAGGCATACCTACTAAGTTTAATACATTTCCTCCCTTTATTGGTCCACTTCATAATCTCAGTACAGAATTAGTTCATTTCAATATTTCACTGTTGATTTCATGAGTTCTCCAATTCTTTCGTTTCACATTTCTGTTCACAAGTAACTAATCAAATCCAAATAAACAAAATTAAAGTAAATTGTCAAATAATTTTGTGAATTAGTTGTTATATCAAGTTGATGAATTTTAAAGTTTCAATTTCTTGAGGTTTACTAGCATCATGAGGATATTTCTTCTTTCGAGTCGTCTGTTAAACGTAATAGCACAGAAGAATATTATGTTTAAAATGGTATATTCCTACACCTTCTCCACATCAGTTCAGCAGGTAACATTTATAATTACGTGAAAACCAGGAAGTTGGGGATAACAGTCTTGATTCTTTCATGAGTTATATTTTGAATATGGCATCTGGGTAACCTGTTATAGGATATTTGAATACAATTTCTGAGAGAAAATTTAATTGTTAATTATTAAAAAAGACTGAACAGAGAGAAACGGTCGATAACTTTTAGCCCATACAGAATACTACGCTAGTCTCCTGTTTAGAACTCAAGAGCATTCTATTAATCAGGTGAAAGACGGGTACCACGATCGGCCTTCAGGTTCCTAGAGAATAGTTACGTCCTGATGTATTTTTCTATTAGGAATACCTATGGGTGCAAATAATATTCGACTTCGATATATAATGCATTCTTGAAAACCTCACGATTAAATTTGCAGTACATTTACATCGTCAAACTCACTATCCTTCAATTTTGCTCAAGAATAAAAACACCTTGTATACATATATCCATATGAATTATTATAGCAATAATATCAAACACGTATGATCCTGACATTGAACGCTTAATTGAATACTTTCAAATTATTCCCCATCATTTCAATAGTAAATTTATTATTCATCAAGCAAATTAATTGTATAAAATAAGTTTCTTTTAAGTTGACAAGGTAAGTATATTTTAATAAATAATTCAATAACGAATATGAAGATTAACAGTGAACCGAGGAGAACGAATGTAAGTTGGATAGTTTAGTATTTCGCATCTTTGGAATATATTGATATTGATTATTCTGGTGTTCAGAATGAAACTAATATTTTTTGCATTTTTGTCAAATTGCCACTTCTATATACTAGAAAAGATAAGGTAGACATTATGACAGAACACTTTTAAGAAGTATGCAGAAATTATATACCACACGGCAGTTATTATTTCTATGAAAATATGAGTATTTACTGCTTCGGAGAAGATGTCTTCAACAGTTCAATTTGGAAGACTACAGATTTGAAGTGATTTCTTTCCGAAACAATACACTTTTGACAATCATGGATCTAATTATCCATATAGGCAGCAGCTGGGGCAACTTCAGCCTGTTCCTGGAATTTTCTTTTTGGGCTTCAATTGACTAAAAGCGTTTTCCTCGAATTGGCAATTTGAATTTAGAAACAGGAGAGAGTCAGAGAGCAATATCTGGTGAATTAAGTGCTTGTTCTATGAAATTAGTTCAGCTATCGTGGGAAACTAGTTCACGATGGTAGCTTGGTAAGATTGGTGAATTATCGTGCTGAAAAATTTGTTTCTTCACAAATCCCACCTCGTTTAAACAATACTTTCTCGCAAACGCTTCATATTACCCAAGTAATATTCATTATTCACTGTTTGACCCTACAGAAGGAGGATAAAGTGCACCACACCACGATAACCATAAGCAAATATGAGTATGACCATAATAATCCCCATTTGTATGGGTGTCTTGACTTCGGCTCCTTTTTCTGGAGACAATTGAATGAGTGTTGACTTGTTTGTATTTCATACTTGTAGATCTATTTCTCGTTACCAGTTATGATACGCTACTTAATTGTTGAGTTACTGCCAACACAAGAATACATATTTTTAGCAACCACTCTTCAATCTTCTCATAAAATACAGCTCCTCAGACAACTCTCGCTGCAACACGTTTCACCATCGAAATATCGACCAAAATCGTACGAACTGATTTTTGTGAAATGTCCAACTCTTATGCTAGTTCTAACAAGCTAAAATGACGAATTTTGTGCGAGGCAAATCATCAAATTCTTGAAGACCGCTTATGACTTCTTTAAACCATTGATACACGCGTGTTTTCGATAGAACAGTGTCACTGTTTTCACCAATATTTCCAATGAGTTCAGACAAGAAAATCTGTTGGAGACATGAAATTTATGGCGAACATTTTGCTCAGCTAATTTTTCTATCAACAGTATGTTACAAGTATTAAGTTAGTTTTTTTAAGTTCAGTGTAAGATCACCAGACCTACGCACAGATATTAGATACCTCTGTAGGATTATTTATGTAATATGCAAATTCTGGAAATAAATTGAATTGAATTGAATTGAATCATAAGAATCGAAAATCGTACTTTAGGTGAACCTAAGAAATCAGCTATACAGAATAATCACGGACATAGCCATAAACTCGTCTTTACCATGTCTTACAGTGGTGCCAACTTAGTGATAAAAAGAAATTCGACATAAGGTTAACTCGGGAATTTTAAATGATACATTCTGGGTAGACTTTTGACACAGAGTATAAATAAAATTACACTAAGTTTCTGAAGTCTCTTCTCCTAAGGATTCAATATGGAAAATCAATTTGAATCTATTGTTTCTGTAAATGAAGTTACCTGAGTATTTCTGAAATATACCAGATCTAACCTGTTCTCTAATAACCTTTATCTGCTTGGAAAATTTCGAATTATGAGCCGAGCGACTAATTTTATTCCAAGAAATAATTTGCGTAACTGGAATTCCATTTTTAATTTGAGAAACGATACTGCGTTTCAATATTGAAATTCTGTGTGTTCTACCAACATAAAATTCATTGCAGTTGCTATAATTCAACTCGTAAGCTTCCGATTCCTCATTTTTGTTGGATTTAGTTTTACTGTTTGGATGTATTTGTTCCAGTTGCTATCTGTTTGGAATTTTTTTCACTTGAAATGGCGATATAGGTCAACTTTGTACAGCTTCTTGTTCGAATCTGGAAGATCGTTTTCAAAAATTGCTGTTCACACGAAGTCGAATACAGCAAAATTGCCTAGAGAAACAGTCCTATACAGTTTTCCAAAGGACTAACTTGTTCAGAGTTTTATTTTACAAATTGTGCTTTTTTCTTGTTTAAAACCGAATTACACGCTTCAATTAACTTGTAACTAATTTCGAATCAAACAATGGTTGATTACTATTCAAGTCAAGTGAATCGAAAGAATTGGGTTGAACAGTTCATTGAAGTCAATCATGTTGAATACTTCGTATGCAGTATTTTTGTCTTCTATTGAAGGCCTAGTTGCAAATGTGGCTATTTCTGCCTAACTTATGACACTCTCAGATTTTGGTTTATATAATGTAGGGGACAGTTTGTTTCCCAGATATTTCTGGACTTGCAAATACTCTGTATCAGTGTTGGAGTACAGGGACTTTAGATGGCGGGATGAATAGCTTTCAGAAGTTGGACGAAGACCGGACACAGCATGGATCTCCTTGAGACTCCTTTATAAGATGTTTGACCTAACAGTTGTTTCGTTTTACGGATAAGTTAAAACTTTCCTCAATGGTCCTCTGAGGAAAATATTTAGAGGAATTCAATAATAATTACCGACACCTGGAAGATCAGATCTAGTTGTTTGGCTTCTCGATCGGTTAGAATTATGTATAAATTTTAACCAATGAAGATATTTCAGAGGACAAAAGTATTTATGAATTGGAAAGATCCCATCAGGTTTCTTAACTTCACAAAACACATAAGCTACGGCCAAGTAAGCATCGCGAAATGCAAGTGTTTTGCTTCAGGTGAAACATTCTGACAGTCCAATTTGGTAGATGTTCTTATACACGGTATCTCACTAATCATACGTTTAATGTTAATTTTCAATGCAATAATAGAGGTTGGATTATTACTATAAATCCGTTCATAGTACGTATGTGGTATGCGGCACCGTCCCGTTTAAACCAGGCTTCAACCAAATTTTGAATTTTGAGTGAAAAAAGAAACATGGAAAAGTTTTTGAACTGGCTGTTCTTCGAACCAAATTCGACAATTTCGCTTAGAACACAAATAAAACAACAAGGCTCCTTGTTGAAGACAACTTTCAGCTGAAATGGCGGACTTTCATCTTGCTGTATTCATTCATACTGGCGGATACAGCGGCAATTTTTTTCTCCACACACACCCTACGGATATGAATTGGATGACTGATATTCATTAAAGTGTCACAGGTGACATATTAGGAGACAGCCTGCCTAGTTTATCGATTATAGACGAAAGACGAAATACTTCAACCAATGAGCAGAAAACAATATATCAATAATATGCGAAGGTTTTCCGGGTGTAAATTCTGATGGAATAGCACGTCAAGTCTTTTTGACTTTGACATATGTCACGAATAATGATTGAACTGCAAGAAGAATAACCACAAAAACTTAAAATTAACTGTTGTAAAAAAGGACCGTAAAACGCCATCTTTGATCTTTGATCTTTGATTCATAGATCTCATACCCAATATGTTCATGTAATAGCTTACCTTCAGAAAAGTTCTAGGGCAAAAACTTCATTATTTGTTTTGGAAATTGTCAGGTTGGATTTTGTACCTCCAGGTTTATAATAGTCCAGAGGAGGCGAGTCTGATGATCCCCTTTTGTAGTTTTTCGTTTGAAGAGGTGAATTTTTCATTTTCTGCTTTACTATTTTGCAAATGATATTCGTGATATGTATAATAATCGCAAAAAGTCGATGTGCCACGTGATAATGAATAAATATCCAGACAACGTTTGCATAATAATGATATATTCAAATTCGTACTCAGTGGAAAAAGTCTTTGGCAGTTTACGTCTACCTTATGGTCGCTATAATCGATTATTAAGGCAGATTGTAACAAAATCTGATACCAAAAAGAATAGAGTGCGATGTGAAGATAATGCTTCTCTATTCACCAGTGTAAATGAAGAAAGTTAGATGAAGGTTTTTCTTCGGAAATCTGCCTTCGTCGATGAGCCCCGTTTTAGCTCAGTAAGTATCTGAATAAGCTGTTTCGAGGAACAGCCAGGTGCAGTATAAGTTTTGTTCGATGAGTACGACCTTTTTTATGCTCAAAAATAAAGAAACTCGGTAAGAACGTGGTTTCAACATTCCAGACCTACGACCATGATATAATTGAGGTCGCGTTAAATGGGTAATTACTGCTATTCGACCCCAATCAACTATTTTGCTACGTTGAATCTCTCATCTATAGGAACAGGTCAACAACAATTTTTGCCTAAAAAAACAACATTAAGAGTATCATTGGTAAGATACGATCAGAAATGTTTGAAAAAAACTCTACCTATACTGTCAGAATAGATCACCTGCAGCAAATCCTTGAGCATGAAATTATCTCCGAAAATCAAATAATAGACATTGGTTTATCGATCCAGGTGAATATTTCATTCACATCATGCAAATGTTTTTTGATTGTTCAGTTTTTGAAAATAAAACATGCAAAAACTTAGTCAAATTTTGTTAATGTTCTGATGTGAGTCAATGAGTCAAAACAGTATCGGAGAAATATGTATAAATACACAAAATGCAGGATGGGTAAACATTCACAACACGTTTAGCTTGAATGGGAAGTAATGGATGAACCATAACCACCTCAAAAAAGTCTAGAGAACACTTACCAATATCTTTAAAATATGAATTTGATGATTCAAATTTATAGAAATCTTTCGGTTTTTGTTAAGATGTATTGTATATAATGTATTCTCAAGAAAACAAAATAATATTCGACTTCTCCAATTTTCGAAACGATATGGAAGCACTTATTTTTCAGTACCCAAAGGCCCACCTCTGTTATTGATGACACTTTGGCATCATCGCGGCATGCTCAATATTAAATTGTCTATTACATTTTGGTCTAAGTCATTCCAAGCCCCCTTAACTGCTAATCGAAGCTCCTGTTCATGATGGAAGACGTTTTGACGCAGGAGATTTCTTTTTAGGGTGTCCAACACATTCTCGATGGGATTCAGATCTGGGGAGCAGGATGGTCACGGTAGAAGATCGATATCATTCTCTTCAAGAACGTTCAAGACATCTCTTGCACGATGAGGAGGGGCATTATCTTGTTGGAAGAGGGGATTTTGACTCATTGTTTGGAGATACGGTACCACTACAGGTAAAAATATCTCATTTGCGTAAGAATTTTGAGTGAGGTTGTTCTGTGTGAAAACGAGGTCAGTTCTTCCACCAAGGCGTATACCTCCCCAAAACATCACTGATCCGCCTACCTGTCTAATAACTTCTCGAGCATGTTGGAGACGGTTTTGCTTTCCAGGTTCCCCCCATATTCGAATTATTCCCGAATCGGGATAATAACTAAATCTAGATTCATCACTGAAGAGAACTGTGGCGCACCTCTCTTGATCCCAGTTTACGTGTTTTTGGCACCAAGCTTAACGAGCAGCGCGATTTCCATGGGTCAGTTGTGGAAATCTTAATGGACGTCTGGAGTGGAGTTGATCTTCGTGCAGTCGATTTCTCACAGTTTGGTCGGAAATTTGTACATTATGAACTCGTGATAGTTCTTGAGCTAATTGAGATGCTGTGATAGTACGATCTCTTCTGGCTTGTAAAACCAAAAATCGGTCTTGGGCGACTGTAGTATTCCTGAAACGACCTGTATGGCGTTCTTCCAAGCTACCTGTTTCATCGAAACGCGACTATAAACGGTTTTTGACACTTGGGCTACTTCCCAGAAGCCTGAATACTTCCCGTTGTGAGCTCCCAGCTTGGAGCATGCCAACGGCTCGTAACATCTCTTCTCTAGTCAAATGTCGTCTTTCCATGGTCGAATCATAAAGCTTGAATCTTTTATTTGTGCTTATAACAGAAACAAAGTGCCAACTATCTGATTTCAAACACTGAATACATGAAATGATTATAAAGCAGCGTCGCATCTGCGGCATTTTTAGTTTTTTATAAAAAAAAACTGAAATTTGTTGCGGCACTCTACACAATTTGGTGAGAAATTGATGCAGGTGTTCATTTCTTAAAGAAAATCATCCATATTGATCGTTCTGGATACGATATATCGATATTCAGAAATGTTCCCTAGAATTTTTTGAGGTGTTTATGTAATTTTATTGAATATTCTTCTGTACGAACCGATTAAAATTAAAAGAAGGATACTCAATGTGAAATGTAAGATTATACACTAAGATATAGAATATAATTAAACTTGATACACTTTACGTCTCAGGGTGCTGATCCTTGGCCAAAGTTTCTTTTTGATCCTTTAACGTGCTCCATTTCTGCCTTTCGGCTAATGACACGGCGGGGAATTCTGTCACCTCACTAACTCGGGAATTTGGCCGAACCCCTCTCGTGTAAAGTGAAGGGATCTTCAATGTCCAACGCATCTCTGTTAGACAGGACCGACGACTTTAAATCTCCTCGGAAGGATGGACACTCAAGCGATTTCCAGAATCCGTAAAATCGCATCGACTTTGTGGGGATTGAACCCAGATAACTCTGCGCGGGGGACGAGTATCATATCCTCTACACCTCCGGGCCGACACTTGTTTAGATTTATTGAAAGGCAAATACTTCCAAGGCACCTTGCTGGTTTGAATATACAATCTTTTTCATCCTCTGAATTATCTTGAATCATCGAACTCTACACAAAACTATTTCCGATTGGGAAAGCAAAAATGACCAGGTTAGATCTTCCGGGCGATGCCGATTTAACTGTACACTATGATTCCCAAAATGAAAGGTATCATCTCTGATATTTAATCAACACATATTGAACCATCGAAAGAAATTTCAACTTCGCCTGCGAGATGTGAACGAATGAACCATCAGGATTTTAACTAATCAGCAAACATGGTCTTCTCAGAGAACGGTGCAAATTTTTGCTGCTCTTTAAATTATGATGGCAACGGTTATTGATAGAAAACATAAATAAAGAATACAACGTAAGATAGATATCATCTACCTTATCAACATCTTAGCAGGAGCTTTCAGTGGATATATTTCGCGTCACAGATCTTCTGTTCTGTTTTCATTATGATATTTAGAACATTTGAAATCCCAGAATAATCGTTTACTTTCGTAAAATCTAATTATTTTATGTATCGCTTCGTTTCCCATAAATTCAATTGTATCGTCAGAGGTAATAAGCAACTGTTTCCACGCATCATACAGCTCAAGCTGAGGAGCCTGTTAACACAACTGTTTTATCAATAAGGCTTGATAAGTGCAACTCGAATTCATAAAGGGCAACTTCGTGATTGACCTCTTAAGTATATGCACTAGTCCAGGAGTGCTCAAACTTGAACTGCTGGCGATCAACCTCAATATTTTTAGACTACTTACGATCGACTCTCAGAGGCTGCAAGTATGTGTGATGCAGAGTTGTCGTACATACACGATACACCCTACCTACCTACCTACCTACCTACCAAGGTAGGGTGTACCGTAGCTTATATAGATATTAGCTTTCCGCACAATATACAGCGTGGCACTGTATGTCTTCAGCATACTTTTCATAAGATGGTACGTAACCACTGAGTGCTAATCGCAAGCATGATGACATATGATCGTCATTTAGTCGATTGCGATATTTTGAGTTAATTATCTTCATTTCAGAAAATGCAGACTCGCATAAGTAAGTTGACCCACACATTGCCGTCAGTTGAAGGCCGATTTGCCTTAGATACGGATATTTATCTTCAGATAAAAAACACCAGAAATTTTAATCAGATGCTGTAGCTTTGAGATGTATATCTGATATAATCTGCACTAACTCATTTTCAACAGAACATGAGTTCATGTTAAACTGACTTGCTATTTCAGTAGCTTATTCCTCAATGTTTTCACATGGAAAAGGATAACTCATAAATGATGCTATATCTGCAAATTTACTGCAATCGTATAAACGCATTTCGAATTGTCCCAAAATATCTGATAATTCCGCCTCATACGTATCATAACTCAACTGAGGAATGCTAACTTCCAAAGACGGAAAATGTTTCGGATCCTTTCTTTTCAGTTGATTTATCATAAGTTGCAATTTACTTTTGGATCCGTTTACTGCGCTAATCATCTCAATAATAGTTTTTCCTTTGCCTTGAATCTCCAAGTTAATGGTTTTTAAGTGCATTGTGATGTCAGTCAAAAATGCCAAATCAGTCAGCCATTTATCGTTTTTCAACATTTGAGAGTCATTAACTCTTTCGTCTAGAAAAGCTGTTATTTCGGGCAATAATTCTCGAAACCTTCTTATAAATTTTCCGCGACTCAACCACCTTATGTCCGCGTGAGGAACTAAATCAGTGTGTATAGCTGACTCCCTATTTTCCAACTGCAACTTAAAGAGCCGCCATTGCAAGCTACGAGCAAGGATGGAATTCACAATTTTTGTTGCAATGCCCATAGTTTTATCCATGTTTGAAACTTTTGAATACAAAACTTGTTGATGTATAATGCAATGGAATGAAAAAAATGAAAGGAAATTCTCATTAGCTCGACACAATGCCACAAAACCGTTTTTGTTTCCAGTCATTGCTGGTGCTCGATCGGTTGTAATGCACACTAATTTAAATATTGGTAGCTCGTAGTTTCTTACAAAATCGAAGAAAATGTCATATATATCTTCGCCGAGGGTCTTCTGCTTCAGAGGAATGATTGTCAAAAACTCTTTCTTAGCCAACATGTCATTGAATACCATGCGAATAAGAATACACAGCTGGGCAGTGTCTGTCATATCGGTGGATACGTCGAACTGTGAAGAATAGTATGTCACAACCCTGACATCTCCTAATGGTTTTTTGTGTTTCGCCAATATATGAGATATTTCAAATGACGCGATCGTAACAGCAAAAAGTAGTATTATTCTACTTGTTGTGAATTATTCTAGTTAGAACTATATTATATATTCGAATTCATGCTACCATTAATCTCAAATTGCATAACGATTAAATCAAATTGAAATAAGTCAATCAATCAAACAAGGAGGACAATCCTGTATCCAGATCATCCTTGAACTTCTAAAAATAACTAAGCCTCCCGAGAATTCACCATATCTTACCTCCACCACTAACTGAAGTCTCTGTACTACAACACTCATACTCAGTTCATTTGTAAGTTTAGAAATATCTGAGAAATAATCTGCCTCTCAAAATATTATGTAGCTATACCAAAAACTGACAGTGCTTTAAGGCAGGCACAAATACTCCTATGTACCTCTACTGAAAATGCAGCATACGAAGACGTCCTGAAAGCCATTGGTTCATAGACATTATTTCCAATGTGTTCATATAAAAGGTTGCCATCAGTACCGAGAAGGAAGTTGAAATATGCTACTCGATTAAGATCCCAAAATTATGAGCCTCGCGGTTATGAATCCATATCCTGGGGAAACAACCTATTTTATCATTTATGATCGGAATTTTGTTGAATTTGATTTTGAATGCAAAATATTTTTGGTATGAGCTATGATTATCTATATACATAAACGAAAATCTGAAAATGAGAAGGATCACTTTACCTCCACCTCAACTAGAGCACTGCCTTCTAATTCGGTTCCCCCTTCACTCTCAAGTCTTTAGACTCTCAAAAATCTAATTCTAAGAAAATCATTTGGGAACGTTGCCAATATTCTTTAATTTTTTCCATCCACGGCCCTGATTTTGTCAAGTTTGATGGAGCTGTACATATAATATTCACTTGGAAAATCGTAGGTAAATGTTTGCGTGATATAGTGAATGCTATAGCACCACGAATACATGCATAATTTCATCTCATTTCAATAATTAATTGAAAATTACAGAGGAGTCGTATCATTATTTAATTTGAAACTAGCATTCAGGCAGGTGATTACCATCACGCATTACAGATATATCAACTCAGACTACTATGTAGAGAAGAAAGTAATTGTAACTCCTTCTATGAAATGAACATCGTGAGTTTTCTAGCTTCATTTCCCCGATAAGAAAGTAATATGAGAATATTTTCATTTCCGCTAATACGTCACAGCGTTTTTGTTTATTCAATCCAGAAAGCTGATTAAAATGTTTCATTTAAATTGAAATGAAGTAATCTGATCTTCTTTGGAAGGGTTCAGTTTATTTTCTGAATATTTCGTTCGATGCTATATTTGGTATTTGAATTTCTAATTCAGCGATTCCGTTGGGAATAGGGTAAGATTTTGATCTCGTAGACTTTGACCTTTATTCATGTGACGAAACATTTGATTCTATTTTGAAGGATATTATAATAATAATAATATGTTATCACTGACAGAATGGTGACGAACAATAGGCCGGACATAGTAGTGTATGATAAGAGAGCCAGAACAGCAATGCTGGTGGATGTCGCCATACCGAATAATAACAACGTGCTGAACAAGTTCCAGGAGAAAAAGTCCAAATACACAGACCTTGCTATTGAGATCAAGCAGATGTGGCACCTCGAGAAAATAGATATCGTTCCTGTTATCGTATCCTCGACTGGGTTAATACCCAAAACTTTGCATGATAGCCTTAAGAAATTAGAATTGCATAAGAATACTTATATATAAATGCAAAAAGCTGTAATTTTTAATACATGTAGGATAGTTAGGAAGTTTATGTCAAGTATATTGTAATCGAGCCTATTCCCTTTGATTGCTGAATCTGGGAAAGGTAAATTAGCTGAGATATAGCTAACAGCTGAGATTTATACCTAACGGCTTTCTTCTGTGATTTAAAAACCCTGTCACAATAACCAGAATCACCCCAAAACATAATACGGTAACTTAGTCTAGAACGAAAATATGCATGTAAGAAAGATAAAGATATTTCTCTGTTGGTCGTTAGCCTCAATCTGTACAATTCAAAACAAAGTGGAAACAAGACACTACACACCTGGTCAATATGTTCGTGCCAGTTTTGGCTGTTGTAGATTGTGATGCCTAGGAATTTTGTGGATTGTACTTGTTAAATGAATTTACTTTTTACCCTCAATAGGTGACCACAGGCATTGTTTGAACCAAACTTTTTAAGTGGAAAGTTAATAAAAACAGTTTTTGGTATGTTCAAAGGTAACTTGTTGGCATTAAACCAGATAGAAAATTTATTGAGTAAGTTTTGAGCATTTTTGAGTGGGCTGGCGAGATCAAGATCCGCACCTAGCAATGTAGTGCGTCAGCGAGCATAATCGAATCACCAGGGTCACCAACAATATCAGACATATCGTTGACAAATGGAAGAAATGACAGAGGCCCTAAAACGGAGCCCTGCGGGAATCCACGCTTTATGTCGAGCAAAAAGGATTTAACTCCATCAATCTCAACAAGCTCCATCTGGTTGGATAAGTTTGATTCTATTAAGTCATGTATTGCTCCTCTAAATCCTAGATTTTACATTTTATTCAGCAATAACGCGTGCACCATCAAGTCGAAAGCTTTGCTGAGATCCATAAAGACCGCAATACATTTTTCATTCCCACTCAGGCATTCAAGAAGGAAATTGACGAGACTCCTAATGGATGATTGAGTCGACTTACCCCTTCGAAAGCCATGTAGACAGGTTGTTAAGATATTATGATCATTGAGGAAAGTTACCATTCTTTCAAATATTTTCTTTTCAAATAATTTAGACAAAGCAGAGAGCAGTGAGATTGGACCGTAGTTCCTAGGTAAGGTAGGGTCTCCTCTCCTGAAGAGTATTACTACACGAGCAACTTTCAGGATATTGGGGAAAACGCCATTCTTTACAGCCCTGTTGATTAGTCGTTAAGAATTTGAATTTTCAAGGCTGTTAATAATGTTGAATAATTCTGACTCAAAAACTAGTCGAAAGAACATAGTTTATTGGATATACTTCGGTCGGGGCGAGTCCTTTTTCAAATCATCTCCGATATCAACCTTGTCGAGAGCCCCAGCTGCCAAGCCAACCGAATATTCATTGAAGTGATTCGACACTACAGCTGGGTCACTCACCATTTTATCCTCTATCAGAAAATCGCGCAAAATAACTTTTCATTTCGAGTACGAGTTCACATTATCATTAATAATCGACCACGCTATCTTCGACTCGTTATGAGCACCAAGATACCTACTGGTATTGTGAAGTTTTTTGGCAGCTTGGAGGGGTTGACTCGTAAATTTTCTTATGTTTTTTGTGAAATGCTATATTATTAGGATGAGGAACACTACTCTTGAGGTGATATAATTGCTTCAACATTTTGGACGATATTGGGATACCCCCGGTGACCCATGGCTTACATTTTTGCTTCTTAGTCGATTTTAGTTGAGATGGAAAACACATTAATATAAGTATTTACGATGCTTTCGAAAGCTCCCTCAATTAAACTAGCAGTGTACAGTTCCTTCCATCGCTCATTGGAAAGATAGTGGAAAACGGTGTTGTAATTATCAACACTGAAATTTCTTACCTATTCGCCTGACTGGCTGGGCATAACATAAGCAGTGATTGAGATGTGTGATCAGATATTTCATTGAGACACACCTCAGTATTGATAATATTCTGTTGATGAAGGTTACTACATATACAATCTATACAACTATTTCTGGTGACAGAAAGTCTAGTAATACTGTATGACTTCAGTATATCAATAAGTTCATATTTTTAAATTCAGTCCTGAAAGTAGTCAATTTTTATATCACCACTTAGAATTACCTTCTAGCCATCAGAGCATAGTTGTTGGAGGACAATATCTAAATTTTAAAAAAAGTCTCTCAGATTACCAACCAGAGGAGATCTGTAAATTGTGACATTTTTGAGTTTCACGCCGTTACGAAAATTTATTTTGGACCCACATATTTCAAATGATTTTTCAATAGATATATGCAGGATACATGGAATTTCAGAGATAGTGAAAACTAGATTGTTCTTAAGAAAAATCGCAACCCCACCATTCCTCATGATTTTCCTACAGTAGGATAACCATCAATTACAATGGATTTACATTCATCATCTTTGTGCCAATGTTCGGAAAAATAGGCTACATCAATTTGCTCAGAGTTCAACATTATTTCAATCTGCTCATTCTTCTTTCGTAAGCACTGTAAATTCTGATTTTCAATGGACAAATAGAATCGGCAGACTTACCGGTTGAAGAACTACAGGTACCACTATTTTCACAATTTATTGATATGTTAGCTTTGATTTGACTGAATTCATCATCGTTCATGATGACGTTTGTTCCTTTTCTTTCTCCTTCTTCTTCCCGAGATGGTATAGAAAATTACTGACATTCGCTCCTTCACACAATTGTGTAAAACCATAGTACCTTAAATGAACACTTATTGAATCAACACTACTTGAGGCCCCTATCCTGCTGACGTATATCGATACCAATTTTGAGACACCTTTCAAACTGGAAGTTTTGTTAGTACTAGTGATTTCAGGCTTTCGATTTTTATCATAAGACGTTCCATTTAAGCGATAGTTATTAACGCTGACAATTTATTATATTTCTAAAAATTATCCATCTCATTATGGAAAAATGTTACTAGGTTAGGTTAGATTTCATTTACTTTACCTCGGATGAGTTCAATCTCATAAAATTTGGGGCAAATGGACTATTTCGGAAGATAATGCTGGTCTGCAACATCTTTCATTTTTAGATGAATTCATTGCTTCTGTCGATGTGTGGTATGTCGTGCCATCTTGCAGACTCTACAGATAGTCGATGTGCACTATAACGAATTTGTACCACGAACAATTGATAAACATTGCATCATAGATATATAGATTGATATTAATACTCATAGCCCTGCCAATACGACCCAGTGGTATATTGTGGCAAACTTCATCCTTGATTTCACCTACAAACTGTGTCCTTCTTGTAAAGACTGTATGCTGTGTAGAAGAGAGCTTAATAAGCTTAGTCAACTCCAGCTTGATAAATCTAATTACCTTATTTTGTTCCTAGCTGGACATTCACAAATGACATAATTCGCGCCCCCTCACATATTATTTAGATCACTTCTGAGGCGAAAATGCCCTACTAATATGGCAAAAACATTTCTCAGGTCTAGGCTGGAGAATCAAGCCAAGTCTTGGCTGTCACAGTGTGAGATCCACGATGGCAAGCCGAAAGTGTCTGAGAACTGTGAGGCTCAGCCATTGCTACCGTATCTTCAGTTCTACTCAACAGTTAGTCCCCCCTTTGCGTCTCCAGAGAAATTCCAAGCCTAGGCTCCGGTCTGTTGAGTTCCAAGGCTGCTTCTTGAGCCACCCATTGCCCTCAATGTTTGAGTGGCCCGGGAGCCACAGTAAACGAAGTAAATTTTTGCAGTTTGGCGAGGATTATACGACATTCATGCACAATGACGAGCAGTTGCCGGATGTCAGTTCATTGACCTTCTTGTTACCCCCTCAGGAAGCAGGAGGTTAGCACAGGGGTTATTGGCGAATATTTCTGCTTGAAGAATAGTCGTTAGTCCACCAAGATAGATAGACCCTTTCTTAGGTGTACACACCAGATTTAACACATTGGGTAGTTTTGGAGCAGTTTTTTAACCAAAAGGGACTGTTAAGTGGACGGTCCTTGGAGCTGACCCATTCCTATTAACTAGCAATAATGCTTTGGAATGACAGCTTTATGTTGGTTTGGGTATTGCTATTTTTGGCTTCATACTCAGCATCTGGTTGCCAATTTCAGACTGTTAAGAGCAAGGCACGAAGCTAAACATATATTTCTGTTTCGGGAAAGGTGATGAAATCTCTAGATAGCCATTCTAGCTACTCCTCAAATCACCTGGTCACGAGGTGCAATATTAGCTCCATAGCTGTAGTAGGTGAAGATTGAAATTCTCTTCTGATCATCATGCAGGCCGTTTTCTAAAATTTAGAAAGCTAAAGTTGCCACTCTAGAACTATACTAAGCAAGTGTAGGTTATTCTAAGGTTCAATCTCCGCTATTTCTGCTTTATTATTATAATAAGTATGTAGTCTTCTTACGTATGTTGGTCTTTCTTCAAATGAAGAAATGTATGAATACAATGGTATATTGTATTCTTGGTTCCATAACAAGATCCAAAATAACACGAATCTAAATAAACCTAACTTCAATTGTAACCTGATGTTCAGACTGTGACAACTGACATTATATTCTCTTTAAGTGATTACTCAAGTTCACAGATTTCCAAATTAGCTCCCCATGAAAAGTTGCGCGTGGTTTACTAGTTATTTCTTGATTGAATCTGTGTGCATGAACTCGTTTCGATGAGTAAAATTGCAAAGAATTTTCAACTATTCATTTAATGAATACGTAAAAAACTAATCAATTCTGTATTCTCACAATTCTTTCATATTCCACGAAAAAATAAACGTATATCCGTTCGTTAGCTCTCAGAATCCCTCCATGAATACTCATTCGTTAAACTTCGACAGGACGTTATTATTCTTCATTTCAAAGGCATGAAAATATATTGTTTCGATTATTAAGGCCGAAAATCGACAAACAGCCGCCAATATTCAACAATGAAAAAATGAATTATTTCAGTTGCGATGAAAGCTTTTCCATTCTGCGAAACGCCTGTCGAGCTGAAAATCTCTGCTTTATTTTACGACTTGTTCGTTCTGCATATTCAGGCTATTCAGTTGTGTCTGCCTCAACGTGAAGGCATCTCTTTTATGTCAATATTGAAGTAGGATAGACTGGAATGTGTTTGACTCTTTTGGAGTTTTGAGAGAAGAATCGTAATGAATTCCAGTTCTGAAATATTTCATTATTCTTTTGAATTTTTGGCAAGTTGGTATATATAGAAGTATGTGGAGAACGGGTTAATCGTTAAGTGATTTATTTTTGCTTGTTCATGGCGTCATTTGAACTGAGTTCTGAATATATTTTTCATGCCGTGGCACTTACAGTCACATAAGCATTATCTATGTCATTTCAAATAGCAATATGTACTTCTTTAATTTTCTTATTGGAGAAAACAAATTATAACGCGAACGCCATGGATCTTCGTTATTTCAAGTGGCAATATGTAATTTTTATTTTTTTTCAATTATGGATAACAGAATTTCAAACAATTTCTTCGAAATTCACTCTCACCTGAAATCAACCGATTGAAAGATATGAATTTTTTGATCAGAATTTGAGTAGTTTTGGTTCTCTGTAAGTAAGTCTAAAAAAGCAACTCAAAATCTTTCAACATCAAATAGTTTTGGTTTATCCTTGGAAAATGGTCCATTCTACAATAACCAATGACCACTGAGGCATTAGTATATATAGGGTGTTTTCAAGTCGTTGTGAAACATTCAATAGTACGAAAGTCAATTTTGTCAAAAGATGATTTTCTAAGTGAAATGTGTTGTTTCCGACTTATTTGTCGATTTCATCCAGAAAATGTCGAATTATTGCGTGAGAAACCACAAATGCTGAATTAGAGAACAGGTCAATTTTATCCTATGATTAAATAAACAGTATAACAAAAAAAAACAGATAAGTGAACATTCCAGTCTGTTTCTCATAGACCTATTGAATCTTTTTGTTCCTAGTATCCTATATTATCGATCGCTAAAGCTGTTTTTGATAAGTGTGAGACAGTTAAAAGTCTGTATACGTATTTTCCACATTGGGTAGCAATAATGCATATTCCTGTGAGGAAATTATAAATTCCTTCATCATTCATGGTCAGTGCCAAAAAATATCAAGCCTAATTTTTTGAGTATTCAATGAAAATCAAAATTCACAACCAATGACCAAATTCTGACGAATAAAACAAATTGATAATTATGCATGACGAAATATAAATTGTTCAGTGGAGACTTCTAGAATTCTCCTATTGCAAAAGAGGTGCTTAAGGCAAATATTTGCAAATATATTGGGATAACTGATTCATGTGAACCATTTTTCTCCCATCACCGAATACTTACCGTGCCATCTATTTACATTCTTGAGTTAGTCTCTCTTATATTGAACAATAGGAATCTCTTCACTAGTTATTAGAGAGAACATCATCAGAATACTAGAGGGTAAAAAGATTTGAAGGCTCGCAAAACTTCGTTTTCTTACATCCAGAAAAACTTAGAATGCCAAATTATTAAAATATATAATAAGATAACAAAAATGATAAAGAATAGGATTTTGATTGGAAGTTTTTGTGTTAAAAATGTATTATAGTGTTTGAGAGTTTTTAGAGAACGGAATTGTACTGTATATTTATTATTTATTTATTGTTTATTGTGTGATTTATTGTATGTATGGTTCGATTGTTTCTCCCTTGGTATTTTTAAATATTTTGACATGCTCTAACCCATTTATTTTGAGTTTATTGAATGTTTCCATTCATATGTGAGTTAATATAGTTTCTATCTATTTATCTATCTATCTATTATGATCATCCAAATTCGTCAATATCTACTGCTGATAGAGATTTATGAGCGTTTGAAGTCGTACGTCCACAATATTTCAAAGGAACACAACTTTCATCCATACAAGTTCTCATTAACTTGTGCGATTAATTCAGAAGATGCAGCTAGTAGGAGAGAATTCTCCCAAATTATTTTGGTTCAAGTTCAAGAAGCTGCAAGTGTTTTGAGTAATATCATTTCGATGGATCAGTCAAAATGTTCCAGAGAATTGATTTTGAATCAGAGATTAGTCACTACTGCCGTGAAAAGAATCCATACATAACGTGTAAGAAGAATTTTCAGCGAAAGTTTAGCTTCAATGGCCGCTATACAAAATACAATGATCATTTAAGCGGTGCGAAATATTTGGATAAATTGCAAACGTTTGTCACTGAGTTTTCGAAACGTTAAACTTTACTTCTAAGACCTTTGGAATCATGTATGTACCAATTGGATGGTAGTCTGGATCATAACATTGTCGAAGTCTCTAGTTGACTGACGAATATGTCCGAGCACTGTTGCATTCGGAGATTGGATCCTTGCTAGAAGACAAGGTGTATTTCTTCGTTTGAAAAGATATTTGGAACTAAATGGAAGATGATTTGAATATCTAATGTAACATATGTTTGAAAAATTCATCTAATTCTGGTCGGCAGATATTTTATGTTATTTCTGCGAAGAAATTGTTTTCTCCATTTTATGAATTTGGTCTGGCTCATAAGAAGTATTTTTATCAATCAGCCGAAACGCTGGTAACGTTATCTTCATTGTTCCCATAATGCATATTGTGACTGCCATGATTAATATTTTTTTCTTATTCGTCTAAATTTATTTCTTCTCATTGGTGGTGAATTTCAAATCCTTAGTAGAAGCGCCTTCAGCTATCATGTATCGATAATATTGGATAATAGGGAAATGAGATTCAATGGAAATTTGATAACCAGATGTTTTAACAGATCCGAATTTTCACCTCTCGATGTTGCTTGTCACACACAATGGATCTACATTATTCTTTCTTACTCTATTAGTAGTTTCTCATGTAATTGATTGACATTTTCTGGAAAAAGTAGCAAATTAACCAAGTTAAACAGTCTGACACGTACTTGAACAACATACAATTCTTATATGTATAGAAAAATAGGTAGCCCTTTTTGAAAAAAAGGTCTTTTGTACCTCTGAATGTAGTAAAAAATTTCTTAAGGATAAGCCAGAAAAAATTGAAAGATTTTGAGTCGCTTATTAGGTCAGCTAACAAAGAACCGAAAATCTCGAAATTCTGATTACATACTTTCTTATCGGTTGATTTCTGGCGGGAGTGATTTGCTAAAATTAACTAAAAAAGTTAAAAAATTTTGTTCTTTATAATAAAAAACCTAGATACATATTACAATTTGAAATAACGGAGATCCGTGGCATTTGCGGTTTATCCCGAAGTGCCACAGCATTGAAAATATATTGGAAATTTAGTTCAAAAAACACAAAACGAACAGAAAACATTTAACCAATCATATTTCTAATGGCCCATAACGCTTGGACACTATATGGTTTTCTTTTATATTTAGATAATATAAAGCCTCCATTTACTACTTTGTATTCTGGGTTATTCTTTATACCTATAATTATCAAATGTTATGAATAAGGAGATTTATTTTAGGAGAGGAATCTTCCTTTTATAATTATGAAAGAATATTACTCAATTTTCAGATGCAACCATAAGTATTATATTTTGATGTATTTCTGCACGAGAAATGCACGAAATAGCTTTCAGCAACATGTTTCGTGATTAATTAATTTTATCTTCTTTTTTTTGGACATTGGGTGATTTGGCAGGGTTTTATAAATGAATGCATGAATTATTCAGTCCAGTTTAATTAATTAGTGAATGCTAGTGATGAACTGATGAGTACAAAAGTTTTAAGTTGTTCGGACAGATAATTATTAAGCTATATTGTATGAATATTTTCTTTATTCCGGCATTTAAGAATGTTACTAAAAATCTCTTCAGTACAAGGATGTTCACCACTACAAGAGATATATCTCAAACGAGAATATGGCAGATTTGGAATAATTGAAATGAGAATTTTAAGTCCATAACAAACAAAGTTTAAGCAACACAATTGAAGTAATTAGTTCATTCATTCTGTAATGATTTCGGTCCATTCATTGATGAAAGAACCAATGTTTATTTTTTAAGGATGTTCATTGATGAAACACATGCATGTTCGAATGGTTAAATGTTGAAAATGAACTGCAGTGACCTAGAGAAGTAATTGTACTATTTTAAAAAGAAATTACTCTTACTGTGAATGGAAATCAATATCGTCGAATATTTACATATATTTTAGTGCGACGAAATTGAATTGAAAGTATGGATCTGGAATTAGTTCCATTCGAGGAATGCTAGTGTAAATTGGCAACAACAAATTTTGCTCGACTTTAGACTCATTTTCCTGGAGTTTTCTGGATGAACTATTTTTGAATAATTTTACGGCTTGAAGACAACATTCGATGTGTATGGGATACCAGTGCATTTGACTGAACATGCCATCAAAGTTTCAATGAAGGATAAGCCATATGTCAACCATTGAGAACTGAAAATTCAGACAAAGAAACATAAATGACTAATATTTTTCTATAATTGACTACAAAAAGATATTGTTTTTGAAATTAGAGTCTATGTTGTTTTAAGCTTTTCTGTTTCTGAGAGAAACATAAATAACTAATCTTTTTCTATCATTGAATACAAAAATATATTGTTTTTGAAACTATGGTCTGCGTTGTTTTAACATTTTTCTTTTTTTAATAAAGTACGTTCTCATTTTCTGTAGCTATTTCACTCATGGTAATGGTAAAGCTCAAACATTTTCTTCAGTAAATGTGCATCATCGAATGTGCCCTTTCAATTTCTGTGTTCCTGTATTTCAGGAAAGTTCATTCGTCTGAATCAATTCTACTCCTGGTAATTAAAATAAATTGAATAAAAATGATATAAAAGCTGAAACATCAATATTATGGCTATGAATGAATGAGCGCATACACAGTGCGGACATCAAATATAATAAATTAAGTGAAACGTCAAAGGATATTCCTTTTGACATTCCAAATATTCATTTCTGTTCAAAGTCAGTTATGCTTAGCTTGTAATTCATTTTTTGGGTCATAAAGAGGGTGGGAACAACAGCCAACATTCTTCTTCAAATGGGAAGATGTGTCATGTTAGATTCCATTATATCATAATGAATTATTATAATTTTTCTCCTATTTTATCTAACAACGCCCAAATAAATACTGCACACTAAGGTCTCTTGTATCCAAAGGATATTTGTTTTCTAGCTTGCTAAATTCAATAAGAAATAGGCCTCGTTGGATATAATATCAGTGAATGAAGTTTTTGTTTCTGGTAAGTTGACGTTAGTGATATAATATGTTCCTGATATCTTAAACCCTAGTGTTGCCTTACAAGAAATGGCTAGTTGTAGTAATCAAAATTTTTCATTACCACAAGAACAACTGGAATATTTGGTTAGGGATAAAGAAGAGCATGTTTTAGACGATGAATACGAAAACATCTTAGCAATTGGTTCAGATAGTGTGGATGATTGCAGCTAGGATGATATTTTAGAGAGTGGAAAAGATACAAGTGACAATGAAAGTTAGGAAGAAGAAACTGTACATGAGGATACAGAAACAGATATTCGAAATGTAATGTTTTTGAAAGAAAAAACTGGACATGAGTGGTCTTCAAAAGCACTGGTACACCGTGGCCTATTTAGAAAAGACAATCTTGTATGTCTTTCATGTGGCCCAAAACCATTTCAATCCGAAGAATCTTTTTGTAGCATTGAGTTTAAGTATGGATGAAACTACAAAAAATATGATTATTAAGTTCATGAATGGATAAATCGAACGAGGGAAAGATGAAATAACTAAACAGTGAAGTTGAAGAAAAGAGACGAATAAAGCTGAAATTAAAGCTTTTACAGGACTTATTTATTTCTCTGAGGTTTTAAAAAAATTTAAACTACAATCTAGATGAACTGTCGTCAACCTCTATGAGAAATGGAAATGTTGGAGCAACTATGTCTCAGCATATGCTTTTGGCAAATTATTTATGTACACACGACACTAACAAAACATAAACCTCAGGTTTTTTCACTCATTTATATTGAATCATACGCAAGATAGTATGGTTCCCCTGTTACATTTCCCGAGCTTACACTTGTGTTTTTTTTTCTGACACACACACCAAAATTATAGATATAAGCATTTATTGTAAATACAAATGTTTCAATTCTAGTAAATTCACTCTTATTCAAATATATATATATATATATATATATATATATATATATATATATATATATATATATATATATATATATATATATATATATATATATATATATATATATATATATATATATATTTATGATTTGATAACAAAAACGACAAAGCAGAAAGAAGAGTTCGGGACAAATTTGCATCTTAACGTAAAATATGGAACCAATATATGTATTTAAACTTGTAAAGCCTACTCTATGAGTATTGAACAAAACTTAGCTTTTAAGATAGATGTTATTTTCGTATATACATATGTGAAGTAAGCCTGATAAGTATGGCGACAAAATTTTTATATTTAACGATGCTGAAATATAATATTGTTGAATGTAATACCTAATACAGGTGAAGTGGATTATGTAAATAATGATAGTGTTACAACCTTGCTACGTTAAGAAATTATCAGAACCTATCCATTTCACGAATCGTAATATAACATAACAGTTTCGGTTCCGTAACACTAGATACTCAACTATTCGATAATTATGGATTGGGAGCAATAGGAACAATAAGAGAAAAAAGAAATACCTCATTTTTAGCTGCAAAAGAAGAAATTGGCCCATCTCTATTCACTTTCAACAATAAAATTGTCGTTTTATTTACATAAAATAACAACAAGAATATGGTTAAAACTTTTCATCATGATAGTACAGTAAATCAAAAAAACCAAGAAACCACTCATCATTGATAGTTATAATGTAACAAAATGTGAGATTGATACTTCACACAATGGCGTATTAGACGAACAGGTGGCCCATGCGAGTTCACAATCAATTTCTTGGTTTTCTGAAGCTTAGCCATTCCCAAATGAAATAAGGAAAAAAGAAATCGAAGGAATTCAGGACATTTTTTGTTATACAATTGCTTAGACAGCAATTCAATATTCCAACTCTACGACAGTCCATGAAACAAACTATTGTGGATGAACCACTCCAAACCCAGATAATTATGAAGTTTACCGCAAAAACGTTCGATAAAGTGTTCGTGACAGAAAATAGATGAAAATACAACAAATATGTTCTGCAGTATTTGACAGAAACGTTTCAGCATGGACCTAAGAGCATTATTATGTTAAAATTGCAACAATACCAGAACAACTTTGAGGCGGCAATATTATTTTTTATATAAGTAATTTCATTATTTTGTATTATGTAAAACCCCAATAAGAATATTGCTTTTTTGTTTCGCAAAAAGTGTGAGAAATAACGAATATTGTATATTATTTTATTAAAAACATTATTTTTCATAGAATTCATAATTCTTCTAAGAAAAAAAGACAAAAAAGAATTAGGACTCATCTCAAAAACCGTCGATTCCAGATATTACTATAGGAAAATTATTATCCAGGCATATAATTCATGGCACAGTGTGGTGGCAATCCATTCTATTGATGTGAGATTGATATATAATAATTTTGGACCTAATACTCTATCACCAATTATACCTGCCCATACGTTAAATTTATCTGGCCATTAAATATGAGTTTGTGTAATCTAGTGAGGGTTTCCATCCGATCAATATATTTGATCGTTGACCACTACGTGTACTGTTAAGGTAAATTCATCTAAGAAAACTATGTCCTCCATGTCTATGTAGTTTTAATCTATGAAATTCATGTATTAGAGAAATTCCACTAGCCAACCTGCTTCATTCTTGACTAACTGATGTATAAAACGCATTTAGTGATACATATTTGATCCGTGAACACTTTACTACTGTTTTATATTAAATATTATTTGGTATTATTGTATTATAGAGAATTTGACAAGTAGAAGTTATTGCATTTTTCTGAATTCTCAGAATCTTTCATTATAGTGTCGAGGTTAATAACGGATCATATTCTTTCATGTACATGCCTCTCATGCACTAATTTCTGTACTTGTATTAGAATTTTCCTGATTGTACCTTGGCTGAATGAGGGTAAAAAATCTGAGGGCTTTTTGGAATTGACCGAGGAATCACAGTTTGTTTGTACCTCCATTGCCAAACCACTTTCATCAAATTTCAGTTTCATGCGATTCAATTAGAAGCATTATTTTGAAAAGACATACAGCACTTTTTTGAGGTCTATTAAAAATGCATGAAAACAATTGCGAACCATCACATTGTTCGCCAGTAACAAAATGAAAGATCCCGAAAATCGATTAAAGTAATCACAAATAGTTATTCGAATTCAAATTTTTTGTTATAGACAACAAGTGGTTCAACACTGATTAGTAAACTGCCAAGAAGTAGATTGAAGGCGATCATTAAATTAATTTTTACTTATTTTAAAATTTAGGAAATTTTGGAAATATATGATAAAGTTGTAAGATAATCTTAAAAATAATAATAAATAAATCACTACATTCTGGGTGATTCACCAGTGGCGCGGTGCTCTGTAGCTCGTACACTCTTGAAGATTTCATTTTTGTTCGAACGGTATTGTATTTAGAAAGTAAAAATCTACTTCAGAAATTTATTTTGAAGTAAACAGGGTGTTCTAATTTTCTACAAAAGAATCTTGGGAGGTTTTTCTAGATTGGAAGACCACTTTTTTGTTGATGATTCAAGAGCGTCCTAAACTCTGAGTAGTTTCGTCACAATATTTTTGTTTCCGTAAAAATTCATGAAAATAGGCTCTCACATCATCGCATGCTGTTTAGGCCAGAGAGGATGAATACTTTTTCCTTTCGTTTTCTTATTGCCCAAGGATAGCTTTATTGATGCATTGAAATAGATTATCCTCATTTTATACAGGAGTGACTCAAAAAATTATTGAACATTGTTATTTTAAAATATCATATCTTGAATTTTTCAAATAGAACGTACTGTATTCTATTCATGTCAACGCATGAAATATTGTGCCATATTTTGTCTTTATCTTCGACCATTTTCCAAATAAAAAATAAACTAAAATAATAAAATCAGAGGTTGCGAAAGAAGATTTTATTAGAACATATCATTATACTTGATCAGTGAGATGGATATATTTTAGAGTAGTTGTGTATGAAATACGTAATTGATTGGTTTTTGGTGAAATGATCTACAAGGTGTTGAACTATTTCAATGAAAGCTCGAAATGTTGCTCGTTTCTTTGCCGTTTTTTGTAGACAGAACCCAATCCTTCTGAGGAAAGACCGTTGAACTCTCGAAAGTATTTGCGGATTAACTGACTGAAAGGCGTCTACTATTCTCTGTCTCATAGCAAACTGTGTTGTAGAAGTTATCTGGTAAACGATGCCCTTTATATAACCCCACAAGAAAAAATCTAGACTTGTAAGGTCCGGAGACCTAGCTGGCCATCTAACAGGACCACCACGTCCCATCCATTTGTATGGAAATTTATGATTCAAATGCTCCATAACCTGATCTGAGTAATGTGCCGGTGCTCCACCCCGTTGAAACCACAAATCTTGTCTCATATGCTCTGGTACATCGGCAAGTAATATTGGTTGATGATTTTGCATTGCAGAAAATCTGAATACATTTCACTATTGAGGTGCCCGTCGAAAAAGTGCGGCCCAATTAGATATCCATCTACTAAAGCGGCCCATACATTCAGGGAACAACGATGCTGGTGATCTATTTGTCTCATGAGGTGTGGATTATCCGTGGCGTAATAATGTAATAATGAAAGTTGTGCCTGTTAACAAGCCAATCCTTGTGGAAAGTTGCCTCGTCCGAGAAAAGAACTCTGCTAAACATATTTGGATTTTCCGCTTTGTCACTTGTCCAATTGCAAAAATTGATTCGATTTTCATAGTCTTGATTGTTCAGTTCCTGATGAAGCTGTACAGGATGTGTATGAAATTTATTCACTTTCAAGATTCTCTGGACGAAAGTTTGACTTATATCTGTTAACTGAGAAATCTCTCTTTGGCTTTTATACATGTCCTCTGTCACTGTCAAAAAAACTGATAAGTAGTTGTCCTCAGCAGTAGCAGTGTTTGGTTTTTCATGTTTTTTGCAAGCGATATTACCCGTTTCGATAAATCTAATTGGAAGTTTTTCAAAGCATCTTGTATCAGGATGCCTCTTATCAGGAAATCATTGTGCATAAACCCTATTTGCCAACAAAAATTTTTTATCGCACTCACCCAGAATAAAAATCATATCAACTATTTCTTCTTTGGAGAACTTCATGGCAGTCAATTGAGAAAATTGGCTTCAAACCTCACTTTAACAATGTTTAATAACGAAACACTGATAAGTTCACCATGTAAAATGCAGAATATGATATGTCCTGACACCTGACAGAAGGCACAAATAAAAAAAAATGTAAACACATACCTCTCTGGATCTGGTTTACAGAACGTGAAGGGTCCGCGAGTTTGAATTATCGTGAAGTGTGGCCAGTAAAGACAGAAATCGCTATCCAACAGAAGCAGCACCAATACAAGGTGTACGCCGACAAAGAAGTACCACCTCCGTTGAAGAGCGGTATGTGTTGATAGAAATAATGAGAAATCGTACTTCCTTATCATTACACCTTAATAATGGAAATGCTACTAGAGCGTTCATATATAGATAAACTGTGAAGAGAAGATTTCATCCGATTGATTGACATTCACAATTACTCACACAGTTCGACAACAATGGACCATAAATAAACGAGAAACTGGCCTGTTCTCAGATGAATCTGA
This sequence comes from Cryptolaemus montrouzieri, assembly GCA_013387265.2. Taxonomy (NCBI): domain Eukaryota; kingdom Metazoa; phylum Arthropoda; class Insecta; order Coleoptera; family Coccinellidae; genus Cryptolaemus; species Cryptolaemus montrouzieri. Next base: position 51,586,214 of record JABFTP020000103.1, read on the forward strand.
TGTCCGCTCGTTTAATTCTGATGTACGTGTAAAGTTTTGGACAGAATGGATAGCGTTATGTGGGCAAATGATGTGCGATAATGCCTTACGTCATTGAACCAATGATTCCTCCTTTTCGTAATCCAACACAAACGCAGTTTTGACAAACAAAAATCAGACTATGTCTATGTAAATCCCAACATTATTACCATATGCAAGTTTGAACATTTCATGAGCTTCTCTAACACTTTTTTCTACAAAAAATACGTTTTTCAAGACATATGTTTCATGACAGATTCATCTAACTCGTCCTCATGATAGTTCAAGAGGCATACTGACAACCCATAACGTATTGAAACAAATCAAAGCAAGCTTGTTGAAATAGGAAGGGCGTAATTAGTTGCTACAAAGCTAAATCATTCATAATATCTTCTATGAAACAGATGTTAGTAAAATAGGAGATTGCAAATTGAAAACTAACTAAGAAAATGATGAAATATACAGAAGCACCTTTGCGGGAGTTTCCAGAAATTATGGCTAAGTTATTAGAATCGTGCGTTTGACTAATATTTTGTTAAAATGAAAACAAATAAAATAACAATCTTGGGAAGGATCGCAGAACGAAAAAAGAACGGCTTCATGGTTACTTAGTTTTTGATTGTTCATCATTGGTGAGGTTCCTTTCATATAGGTCAGCTCTGCGTCCATGCACTCGAAATGTTTTGATCGTTTATGAAGAAGCATTTTTCAATTTTCATTTAGCGACTGACGAATCTACAATTACGTTGAAAATCGTTATCCTAATTTTGCTTTCAATTAATTAAGGCAACGTTTTTCAAGTTCCCCTCGTACTTATTTCATTCTCTTCTAGAAATTCATTCGAACATGTTTCTCAGTGTCACTAATTAAATCTCTGCTATATTGAAACCAAAGTTGAATTCATTACTCAATATACCTTACATCGCAATATTCGACGTGACTATTACTCCAACGAGTGTCAGGTACATATAGACGAACAAGTTCTCACTTAATTTGTATTCAGGAACGTGCAACTAAATTCAATTCTCCCGTTTTATCCTGTGTCCCGTGAAATCTTTCAGTGCATCCGTGTAATTGATTACCTAGAAAGTTTTCGAGTTGGATAGGCAAGTTCTAGGACATCAGTACCTGAAATTAATTAATGAAAATTCAAAGTGGAAGAGAATATTTAATTGTGAATATACTCAATAAAATATTTGTGATTATAAATCACTTTTTTTTTGTCAGAAATAGGAATTTTTCTTGAAACATAACTTCTTACGTATGATTTATCCTTTGTTTCTGAGATTCGAATAAATTTTAACTCCTGGACGCATGGCGTAGATTTCTGAAAGGGCTATTATAATTTGCTAACATCCATACATTCATATTTATTCATATTATTCATTATTTCAATTCTATTTTTCGAAATTTGACAAATAATATCGTATTTTAAGGTATTTTAATTTAATATAACTGAGTTATTTCAACGATGAAGGTGAATAAAACTTATGGAAAACAAGTGAATTGCAGATCTAGATCAAATGAGGAAATTCAAAATATCACTAACAAAAATTATGCTTCAACTGCCATAAATAATAAAATAAAGTACTAATATCTAGGGTGTTCCCACGAGAATATATGACACATAGCTTGGCATGTCACTAAATAATTAGTCAATGAAGTCTTATGAAAAATTTTACCATATATGTAGAAGTCACGCTTTGAGCTGTTAGAGGGTTTCAGGAGGATTTTGAATAATGGTAAATTGCCTCGATATCAGAGCCCAAATAGATTGTATGTAGATGTAGTTCATATTTGGAGAACGTACTGGTTATTGAATTCTTTGAGCTATATCAAAATTGAACGTGTTCAATGTCCAAATTTACACCATATTCATAAACTTATGACGCGTATCACCACACTGTGGCTTCATCAGATAAGTAGTACATTCAAAAGGAAAATTGCCGTATTCATTTATCGAATAGAATAATAATATATTTGTCATCAAAAGCAGTAAATTACGTGACACATCACAGGTTACATACACAAAATACTCACAATTGAATAGTAGGGCACTTCTGTTACATTGGTGAAATCAAGTACTGAGCTCAATAGGTGAGAAATACAAGCAGGTTGTATTGGGAACAGAAAATATTCACTAATGGTGATGAATCTGAGACTAATTGATTTTTTATGCGCGCTTTCCAGTAATAGGCGAACCTCTTACACCACATGAGTGCCTGGGAAGAATTGAGGTGTCAATATACTCGCTTCTTGAGGAGGACCAAATTGTAAGATGTTGAGAATATGTTGAAGAGTAGCGAGTTCCACAGCTCACCGGCCTTGTAAATGAAAAAATTCTTATAGAGAGAGGTTCGAGGGGTCGTTAAATGTACCGCCATACGATGAGGACTCCTTGCCAGCCTAGTGTTGCGACAAAACATGAGTTTCCCCAAATCATAGTCTTTCAGCTACTTGGAGCATCTTCCGTGGAAGTATCTCTAAAACAGAGAAAAAACAGCAACTTGTCTCCTGAGAGCCAGGTTGGATATCGCGGGTGATTTCCGGGTGGTCGATGAGGCGCACAGCCCGTTTTTGCACACAATCCATTACTCGCAACGAATGTTTGGGCGCAGATCCCCATATATGGAAAAAAATTCCAAAGTTGGTCGAATCTGCGCCTTATATAAAAGCAACAGCTGAGATGACGTGGAGTATCGCTTGGTTCTGAAAGGAAAATTAAGTTTAGCTGATGCCGACTTAGCTATTCCTGATACATGTTCATGCCAGCGAAACCGGAAGTTGGCCGTTATTCCGAGAAGGCACATCGAATCTTTGGATGCAATTTGTTGGCTTTGCATCATTAGAGGAGGCTTTCCAGCGGGGACCTTTCTAGAAAACGTAGTTGCTTGGATCTTGCTCGAGTTGAAGCTTCCCAGGTTCAACTGACCCAACTCAGATATCCTCTTTAAGTCAGAGTTCAAGTTAATAATTTGTTAACATCTAACCTAACACGCAGCTGCAATCGGCCGCAGACTACTGAAAGACGAAACCAGGGTACAATCGTCTGCAAAACGATAGATCTTGTTCTGTGTAGATGACAGAAGATTTATCTGCAACAGAAACAAGATTGGAGAAAGAATGGATCCCTAAGGTACTCCTGCTTGCAACTGGAAACAATCAGATGTTATACCGTTGACCACAACTTGTATTGATCTATTTGAAAGAAAGCTACTTATCTAAACGCGCAATTTTTCGGGAAGCCCATATGCAGCAAGTTTATTCAACAAAGCCCCATGCCAAACCCTATCGAAGGCTTCAGAAAAGTCGAGAGCTATTGGTCTAGATTCCCCATGCTTTCCCATCGTTGATGTACAAACATGAGTGACGTAGGCGAGCAGATCTCCTGTCGATCTTTGCCTGCGAAAACCATAGTGACGGTCGTTAATTATTCCCTGAAACTCAAGATATTTGATGTGTTCATCATTTATCACTCTTTCCGTCACTTTAGCCAGAATGGGAAGAAGTGCAACAGGGCGGTAATTTTGGGGTAAGGACTTGTTTCCTTTCTTTGGAATTGGTTGAATTCTCGCTTTTTTCCAGCTGCTCGGAAAAGTAAATGATTTACATAGACATAGTCTGATTTTTGTTTGTCAAAACTGCGTTTGTGTTGGATTACGAAAAGGAGGAATCATTGGTTCAATGACGTAACGCATTATCGCACATCATTTGCCCACATAACGCTATCCATTCTGTCCAAAACTTTACACGTTCATCAGAATAAAACGAGCGGAGATCAGATTCATCTGCGTGAATAATTGTGAATGTCAATCAATCGGATGAAATCTTCTCTTCACGGTTTACTTATATATGAAAGCTTTAGTAGTATTTCCATTATTAAGGTGTAATGATAAGGAAGTACGATTTCTCATTATTTCTATCAACACATACTGCTCTTCAGCAGAGGTGGTACTTCTTTGTCGGCGTACACCTTGTATTGGTGCTGATTCTGTTGGATAGCGATGTCTGGCTCTACTAGGCACACTTCACGATAATTCAAAGTCGCGGACCCTTCACGTTCTGTCAACGAGATCCAGAGAACCATTTGGCTTGGCTTGTCGAAGAAGATGAATACATTTTATCCGAATGAACCAAATTTCAAATTTCGAAACAAAAGAAAGAATTTCGAACTGCTCAAATCAGATTTATCCTTTCATTATTGTTATTTTAAATCCGTCAAGTGCGAGTAGGTATCTCCCACCGTGGTTGCAGAAGGAGTTTGAAACTATATCAATAATTACATACTTTGCTTAGATATTAACAGATATTATTGGTGTCAACCCAGAGTTCTTCCGTGAAATTCTATACATCGAAGATTCCTGATATATTACCAATCGATAGAACCACATATCTATCTAAACCATCGAATATCTTCTGACATTCGGAGAAACCGAGTGTGTGTGTAATTGTTTCCACTAGTAATTTATCACATGGCTTTCGATAATAATACTCATAATTTTGTACCGTGATATACAATTCTTTCATCCCTTTACAAACCACCATTCCACACTCAATATTTCTAATCACAGCATATTTTGGAACATTATTCTGTTATGAAACTAGAAATGAACAGTTCAGGAAGTTTTTCGTTTACTCGAACTTCACTGCTTCATGCAGAATTTCATGATTTTACGAGTACATGATTGACTAATCAATTTCATTCTAATAATTGATCGATGAAGCCTGAACTACGTGATAGTTGTTATTCATAATTAATAATAAAATGAAACAAGTTACTATTTTTTAACTATCACTAATTTATTGATGTAAAGAATGACAAAATTTTACATTGGTTAGACCGGTTTCGGACATACGTCCATCATCAATAACAAGCTGATGAAAAGTGAATAATCATGTACAACACAGGAATTAACATCAATAAAATGCTAGCAGAGGTAACAGTAACTTGAATAATGATGATTGGTAGGTAATTAAGTCTACCTTGTCGTTAAGGAGCTTAACCCTTTCTACCCTAGATGCCTTGAAAATTTTCATCGATTCAGAGAAATTGAGTTTATAGGATTTTCATGATGGCTTCAGAAAACCATCGTACACGGATATATTCATTCATAGATTCATTTCACCCGTATTCTCAAAAAATAGCAGCCTTCAAATCCATGATTCACAGAGCGATTTCTTTGCCTTTATCGGACATGGACCGAAAATCAGAATTTAACACCATTATGTTAATAGCAGAGAACAAAGACTTCAATATGAAAGCAATAGAGTGCTTAGTTAATAGAAAAATACGCAACAACACATTCAACATGATATATCCCCAATCCAAGGGAGAAAAGCCCGAAAAATTTATGTCTAACATATTTTGGGAAAACGTCAGAACAGGTTGCTAGAGTTTTGTCTGATAGTAAAAAAGTTCATATTGCATTCAAACCAGTTAGCAAATTGTCAGGCCTGCTCTTCAACACAGAAGATAAAACCGATAAATTCGAAAAATCAGTAGTATATCAATTAACATGCTCTGAGTGCAATTCCTTTTATATAGGTCAAACAGGACGCTCTTTCAAAGCTAGATTCAAAGAACAGTTCCGGACATTCCTCCATCAGAAATATGATTCTGCTTCAGCTACACATTGTCTGAATGAATGTCATCCTTTTCCAGAACTTCAACAGCTAAAAATTCTTCATTCCTGTGATAACTCTCATAAAATTAATTTCTTTGAATCCATGGAAATTTTCAAGGCATCTAGGGTAGAAAGGGTTGAGCTCCTTAACGACCAGGTAGACTTAATTACCTACCAATCACCATTATTCAAGTTACTGTGACCTCTACTAGCACAGAAATGATACAATTTATTATGATGCGACGATCATAAATAATCCGCGGAGGTATTCGCTAGTGCCTTCAGCGTTGAACCAGACGGACCGCTGCCACGTATATCTTCTTCTAGATCCCCTGCAGAATTGAGCACAATTTAATTTTCTGATGAAGACATCGAGAAGCACCTGCTTGGTGCTTTCTCGGATCCTGGTCCAGACGGACTCACGGCCTTCGTCCTCATGAATTGCGTCTCGTCTTTATCATCACCTTTAAGTGTGATATTCAACGAGGCTTTCAGATCTAGTTTGCTGCCGATTCAGTGGTTGCGTGCCTCAGTTACCCCAATATTCAAGAAAGGCACTAGAATTTCTTCTCTTAATTACAGACCCATGAGTCTAGTATCGATTATCTCAAAAATTTGTGAGAGAATGATTATGTTTGAGATACTTAAATTCACAATCGATAACAATTTCATACCCGAAAACTAGCATGGCTTCCTACTGGGTCGTTCTGTGATCACTAATCTGCTCAGATGTCTCCTCTCCATGGCGGGACCACTGCGCTCGATTCAGGGACTTACATTGACGTAATTTATTTAGATTTTGCCAAAGCGTTCGCTAAAGTCCCACGTAGACGTCTCCTCGTGAAACTGGAGCACTTCGGTATTCCTGGTGGTGTCCTTTCCTGAAATGCTTCATTTCTCCCTAACCGTGAGTTTTGTGTGCACTTTGGTAACTCTTTTTTTGCTTCCAAACCAGTTTCAAGCAGATTCTCGCAAGGATCCGTGTTGGGACCTTTGCTATTTTTGATTTATACGGATGATTTAGCCAGTCTACTCACCTTTACATCTTCCTTGTACGCAGATGACACAAAGAATTGAGCTGATCCACTACAAAACCATCATACTTTACAATAGGATTTCAAAATTATTCGGGGTTGGTGTGAGGTATGGTTGATACCTCTTATTCCCGAGAAATGTGTCATCCAACATATTAGTAGGAAAAATCCCAGACTTTGCTATAGCATCAACGGAACGACCACCGTATCATGCGAAAACCATATCAACTTAGGAGATCAGATGATCTCAGCTGGGATGACCACATCCATTCCGTATGCACCAGAGCTTCCAGAACGTCGTATCTTATGGAGAAGGTATTTGGGAAATGCTCCATCAATACCTGTCGCGTCCTTTTCACCACCTACATCAGACCAATTTTGAAATTCGCCGGACCTGTTTGGGATTCTCATCTGCTTGGCAACATAAACTCGCTGAAATCTATTCAACAGAGAGTATCGAGAATGTCCTTCGGAGTTGTTCGCTCTTCATAGGAGGAACGTCTTCGTCTTCTGAATCTTCCACTGTTTGCAGATCGACGACTTCATAATGACCTAACCTCATAGTCACATATAGGGCCAACAATCTGTTTGGACCTTTCAACCATGTTTCGTCTGAATAACAGCACACGTCTTCGAGGTCATGACTTCAAGTTATACAGAGAATAGTTTCGATGCACCGCCAGAGAGCACTTCTTATCCAACCGAATAGTTCACTGATGCTGCCCGATAAAGTAGTTCACAGTTCAAGTGTTAATATGTTCAAAAATACCTTCAATCGATGGTCTACGCGGAACAATACATGAACTTTCTAGTGGTTAATCGTGGTTGAATTTTATTATTCTTTTCTTTCTCATCATTGATATATTTGCAATCAATTGTATTTTTGTAATTTGAGCTATATAGGTTTACCTTGGCTGTTGTTAATGTTCAATAATAAGAGTAATAATGAGATCTATTGTCTACACTATTGTCCACACATCATACTTCATTTTGTTCTTGTATTTTTGTATCAAGTATCTCTACTCTTTTTATTTAATTATTATTTCTAATAAAATAATATCCGTCGAATAAAAATCTAGGAACATACAGACTTAAACGAGAGTTTCCCAACACTATTACAACGCCTGTATTGCTTTTTACAAAAATGTCGATGAAGTCATATTTCCGACTGGTGTCATCAAAGAAGCAAATACATATTACCAAAAGGTGGAAAAATGAATAGCTAAAATCGTCTTCATGAACAAAACTATAACATTATATAATTATTCGTGTGCATTCATATATTTTTAAATATTCGGTTGAATTTGTCCTATAACAATATTAGATGAATGATATTTGCACTAAGGGAGTCCCCAGAAAAATAACTAACCAGATTCAGCGACTCTTTTGCCTTCGTTTGAAATGAATTTTTAAAATTGACGGGATATAGAAAGACAAAAAAGTCGCTGAATAATTTAGCGCACATAAAAACGTAGTAAAAGTAAAACAGAAATCATGTCTGCTATTAGAGAACTTCAGTCTCGTCCGACTCTCACAAGGCGTATTAAAGTCATGATTCAGGGCAAGGCAGATAAACTAAAACATGATATCATCAAATGTACATACTTTTCTTTACAATTCGACGAATCCACCGATATGAAAGACACTGCCCAGCTGTGTATTTCTATTCGGATGGTATTCAATGACCCGTGGCGAAGATAAATTTGACGTTTTCTTCAATTTTATAAGAAACTAGGAGCTAGCAATATATAAATTACTGTGCATTACAACTGATGGCCTACCAGCAATGACTGGAAACAAAAACGGTTTTGTGGCATTATGTCGAGCTAATAAAGATTTCCCTTCAGTTTTTTCAATCCATTGCATATATCTACAAGTTTTGTGTTCGGAAGTTTTGATCGCGGAGGAAATTATGGGCGTTGCATCAAAAATTGTGAATTCCATCCGTGCACGTAGCTTGCAAAGGCGGCTGTTTAAGTTGCAGTTGGAAGATAGGGAGTCAGCTGAACACACGGACGTCAGGTGGTTGAGTCGCGGAAAATTCCTAGAAAGGTTTCAAGAATTATTGCCCGAAATAAAAGATTTTCTAAACGAAAGAGGTGATGACATGATGATGTTGAAAAACGAAAAATGGCTGACTGATTTGACATTATTGACTGACATCGCAATGCACAACACCATTAACTTGGAGCTTCAAGATAAAGGAAAAACTATTATTGAGATGATTAGCGCAGAAAACGCATTCAAAACTCATGATATATCAACTGAAAAGGAAGGATCTGAAACATTTTCTAAGTTGAATTATGATATGTATGAGGCTGAATTATCAAATATTTTGAGACAATTCGAAATGCGTTCTTATGATTGCAGTAAATTGGCAAATTTAGAATCATTTATGAGTTATCCTTTTTTATGTAAGAACACTGAGGAATTAGCTACTGAAATGAGTTGTCAGTTTAATATGAACTCATGTTCTGTTGAACATGAACACATTACAGTCCGATTTCTCGAATTAATCATTTGTATCTTTTGAACTCAGTTTTCATAATTTTATTGATAATTCAATCTCATTTCATTCAAGTTAAATATTCAAAGAGTTTGAAATTCGAATCAAGAATCTACAGGTAATGATACCCAATGAGAATTATAGTTATATCCGTAAGGTGTCGCTGCTATTGATCTAGGTTGTTCACCTGTTAATTGTGAAGTCAGTACTTGAAAGAAGATCGTTTTCTCGTTTCTGTGGGAGAACTGAAAACAGTAACTCATTTTATGTTTCGTTTCTACTTTATTGTTGTGAAGAGAATAATTTCGCTCTTTATTATTTTTTTTTCGATTATCAATAAATTTTTTATAGAACCGAGTCTATATAAGTTCGAAATTCATTAGATTCGTTTTTTTTCCATTTAGAAATCTTCGGAATCGTTTGTAATTTTATTGGAGCTGTGTTGTAGCGATTGGAGTGGAAAATTTTCAGTAATAGAAATTAAGTATTTGTAGTCGGTAATTTTGGCGGATTTCCTCGACAACCAATTCAATTGGCGAGTGGAGAGATTTCGAATTTTCTTTTGTTGAATTAACCTAGATCGATACCTGCTATTCCAAGGGTAAGTCAAACTCATTCTGTTCATTTTAAAACTATATATTCGAGAGACATGGTATTGTTGTAGATTTTTTTCACCGTCAAGATATTTTGAGTCATCTTTATGCCAAACCGTAATATTTCACGACTAGGGTAACCACGTCTTTAGGAAACTAGTTTTACTACCTAGAGCAGTCACCTTGCGAACGATATTCAGCCAATCAAGTAACCTGTAAGCTGTAAGATACAGGAATATCAGAAAACTGATGTAAAACACCAAATCCAATCATCGTGGGAATTAATCTCATTCCTAAAAAAGAGTGTTTCTCTTAATGATCAAATTCTTCTTTTCTATTTTCGTTAATTGTTGACTGAGCTCTTTCATTGAGTATCAATTTGTGGAAAAGCTCAGATTGTTTTAAATTAAAATTTGTACTATGTAATTTGAATTCATCTCATCTGAGACTCCTTTAATTGTTATTGGTTAAACTTTTTGGTTTTTTCTGTATAAGTTACCTTAATAATAGTCATTTATTAATCAGTTACTGTGATTTTGATATTTATCTTGTAATAAAGCTAGTTGAATGAAGTGATGAGTATTATTCCTCATGCTATATCTAGGACGTAGGTTCTAGACGAAGATCTCACACACTGAGATTAGGGGACTCTGATCTAGCTAGGCATAGGTATTAATAGGTAGTGTCAATCATAATTTATTTTCAACTAGCCTTTCTATAATTGAATCTCATTAAACTTCATTATTTAGATTTCTTCGTTCCAGTAGAATTGAAAAATTTTTCCAAATTTAGATAAACTTAGAAACAAAACCATTACAAGAGGTTGGCGTAGATTATATCAGATAATGATAATAATAGATGCTACAGCATCTGATTCAAATTTCTGGTGTTTCATATCTGAGGATAGATATCCGAATCTAAGGCAAATCGCCCTTCAACTGACGGCAATGTTTGAGTCAACTTACTTGTGCGAGTCTGCATTTTCTGAAACGAAGATAATTAACTCAAAATATCGCAATCGACTAACTGACGATCATATGTCATTATGCTTGCGATTAGCACTCAGTGGTTACGTAGCATCTCATGAAAAGTATGCTGAGGACATGCATTGCCACGTTTCAATATCCAAAGTCACTCCTTAGTTTTGTGACAACCAATAAACTCCCAATTTTTAATAACTATGCGTTTTTTCATTGATATTATAGAGAAGAACCGAAATAAAACTAACCCAAACCTTGACTAAAATAATGTTTATTGTGCGCAAAACTAATATATAGATATTACCTTTCCGCTCAATATATGCTACGGTACACCCTACCTAGGTAGATAGGTAGGGTGTATCGTGTATGTACGACAACCCTGCATCACACATACTTGCAGCCTCTCAGAGTTGATCGTAAGTAGTATAAAACTATTGAGGTAGATCGCCAGGAGTTCAAGGTTGAGCACCCCTGGTGTAGGTGGTTGATCTGATATGCTAAAATTCAGCATAAACAATGATTTCCCTCGAAACACATGTCGACTAGCTTCAACGCTTTTTGTTGACACTACCTTATTAAGAATTAGAGGGTGACCAATCATTGGAATATCCTGTATATGCGAGTTATATTCAGAAATCTGGAATAGACAACCAAGCGTTGTTTCACCAAATTAGAAGAATAACGCAAGAATAACATATGTCTTTGATGACTTATAAATTGCACTGTATTTTAAATTGAAAATTTTATCTCAGTAGCCCCTCGTAGATTCGCTTTACAATGTTTTTTTTTTATTAAAAATTCAGTGATTAATAACAAGAGGATAAGGTATAACTGAAAACGCTATCGGAATTAATGCAGAACGGAAAACTGTACGATTTTTATGACGCTTCTAAGTCTTGAGTATTTTCGTAGAATAGCGGAACTTTAATTCATTCATCCAATACTTAAATGCAATAGCATGTCTAAGACCGCTTTTAGAAAATAACATGTCACACATTGATTGATTTTCTTTCCAGAACGCGAAGTACACCAAATCTTCAATAACTTTTCATAAAAGCAGTTACCGAGGCATGATTTCGTATCTCAATTTAATTTCAGAAGGTGTTTAAAACATTGGGTGAATCGTGAAAAGTTAATGTTAAACTTATATATTTCGGGAATCTATGTTTTCAAACTACTGCTACGAGAATCGATTTCACTAATTTATTCCTATAACGTTTGCATATTAGTTATGAGGTAATCAGTCATCTCGAACAAGGTTAAGGCAGGTTACCTATCAACTGAAGAGATTATCTCAAGCCTGTGCGTTTCGGATAGGTATAAATACGTTGCCGAAAATATAACGAACATTATTTCTTGACGTTCACAAGAGAAATCAGTTATCAACATGTACACCAAACAGGTGAGTTAAATTGTCAATATCGAATCAAAATAAAATCAAAATCATTATTTCGTGACAATTTCTCAATATTTTTAACTATGCATTGCGGCGTTTTCTCAGGTACATCTCACGCTTTTTCTGAATGGTTTGATCCTCCGATCTTGTCACCCTCGGATTGCGTGACGCTGAATCGGAAATACTTGGTTCCAGGTGGTTTTGAATCGCGGTTCCTAGGCCCTGAAATTCGCTTGACGCAGTTCGAGATATAAATAAATTCGACTTTTGTGTATTGTTAACCCTTTTTAGTTTTCAAGAGCGTATTATTTAATTTTTAGAATATAATATCAATCAGCAATTCCAATCAGAATAAAATTCCAGGATATGATATTTTTTTTACAATCGACCAATAAAGTACGCTCTTGCGGTCGCGGTCATAAGTACAAGATTGACGTTCTCCTATGAACGTCACTCTTGCAACTTCAGTAGATAGTTTGTGTCGAATAATTAACTCATAGTTATATTATTTTAATCACCATTTGTGATTGTCTTGATATCTTGCTAGATATCGCTGCAATGGCGAAAGAGCTTTCATATCCATGTTCTAGAGTAAAATATAAAAACAGTATGAAGTATGGTGCCTTGTTGAAAAAGTGAAAAAGAGAAGTGAGGAAGACATAACCTCGTAAACGACCTTAGGCAGGTTTTTTTGTGAAATCAAAAATATAAATTTAATTTTAATCGTCAGGATTCCTGATACAGAAAATACTCCAGATTGACTTTTTTCAAGATGTTTCATCAGCAAGTGTAATGAACAAGTAGTTTAGATGCATGCAACTGAAAAAACGCCAAAGGATATAGAGGAAGAATCAGAACTTCTTAATTGTACACGTGCCACTGTTTCCACAGAATATTGGCAACACTTCCTTATGACGATTACGATATTCTACAGTAGAAGCAACATCCCAATACAAATCTCTATTGTAAAAAACAATATATTTACAAAAATGTATTCGGATTCGTATGATACATTGATTAAATGTGTATATTTATTGATAATTCAACCTATCCCAGTGGTTATTTCAATTAAAAAAATAGATTTTTTCAGTTTAACATCAGTACGCAGCTGAGTTCGCTCTTATGAACACTTGAATCGGAGGATCTTTTTTCACTTTTGATTGTTCATGAATTTTTTTGCATATAACTTTTGCGCCACGTTCGGGTCTTTTGTTCTACGATTTTCTCTTGAAATGAGGTATGCCTACGTTAATTAAAGTTAAATATTTACTTGGAAGGTTTTATTGGTATTGTGAAAAGCAAATATTGGCTACATATTGGCTATACATGAAGAATGAACTATATGAGATTCCTAATCTAACTAGTATCAGATAAAATCAACATATTGCTATTCCGATCGAGTCATATTTCTCCATCTTATAACATTTTAAAGTAACAGTTGTTTATCTTTCAATGGCAACCATTTTCAAAAAGTTACGAAAAAGCGATATGTGAAATAAAGTTATATACACACAAGAATATCTCCTTTTAATATAATAAATTTCACTAGCATCTGTAGAGTAGAAGATAAACCGTGCGGCACACATTTTGTTTTTCGCCAACGTGTTGCCGGTGCCAGAGTGATGTGTCTTTATGCAACTGGCAAAAAACCCAATGTGTGTTTCAGGGCTATGACTCTGGTGGTGTAGATTCCCTCTGGTTCGAATCCAGGAGTAGAATTACTATTTGTGATCATTCTTCATAAGTTCTAATGGTTACAAATACTCACTTCATATTCAGAAATGATTAGTCTTTGTTTTCAACATTATATAACATAATTTGATATATATTGATAAGATTGGGTATGGGGATCAGAATAATTCTATGAACAATGCTGATAAACTGTTTCACCTGACTGAAACGCGACTTCAAATTTTCATATATGTCGTAAAATAAAATCAAATTTTCGCTTTATCTGTGGTCGTAAGCACACCCTTTTTCATTACAATTTCAACTCTTTCTAGGTTTGTGACATTTGAAAACCGTAGTATATCTTTTCGATGCATTTGATGTAGAGAAAAATTGTGAATTTTATCAAGTTTTCAGTAACCAGTATTATCGCTCCAATGAAATTTACATTAGAATATTATCTTTCAGACATTCTTGATACATATTTTACTATGAGAACCATTCAAATATCAAGAATAAAGATTTCTCTTGTAAAAATGAAAATATTGCGTTCAGAGCCTGATCCTTCTAAATATTGATACATAAATCTAATTTATGTTGTTGATAAGCAACATTATGTGACCTAAAAATATTGTCTGTTTCGGTTTTATTAATAAAATGTCACATAAGAATTAAAAAAAGCTGGTTCATCTTTGATGTATAAATTATACAGGATTGCATTTGTTTACAGTTCGCTCTCTTCGCTCTTTTGGCTTGCATTGCCTACGCCAATGCTGGTTTGATCGCAACCCATTCAGTATCAAGCCATGGGTCTGTCCAAACCCACCCATCTCCAGTTGTTCACGCAGTTCCAGTTGTTAAATCAGTTCCTGTCGTGCACGCCGCCCCTGTAGTTCCAGTAGTACATGCTGCCCCTCTTCTACACGCCGCTCCTGTAGTCCATGCCGCCCCTATTGCTCATGCTGCCCATGTTGTTGCTGTACATCATTGATATTGAATAATAATTGTTGTATCTATTGTATATAGTGAAAATAATATATTTTAAGCTTCAAATATAAAAATTCTTCTTATCTCCTTAGATACACTCATAAACTCCTAATAGTGATATAAGAGTGTGGGTGTATATTTATGCTATAGTCCCACTAAATAATTCGCATACCAACTTTCAGCTCGATTATAAATTTGATAGTATGTTGAAGAAGAGTCTTCTATTTGACAGACTCAAGAATATTTCAAATATTATATTTGACAATATTGAAATAAATTTTTGAATGTTAGTATTGATTGAGCATAAGCAATAGTGATGAACATGACCAGAATGCTTTATTTAGATGAAAACGACATATTCTTGAAGAGAGTACATACAATGGTAGTAAAATACTACAAACTAAAAGTGAATGAAACATTTGAGACTACTACAATATCAACAATGAGATCATGAGTTCATGAGGTAATAGAGGTTTGTTTCAACACAGACTTGAATTAGTTGAAAACTGGGTTGATTCTGTGCAGTTTGAAATAAGCTTTCCTACGAATATCCAAATTGAATCCGTACTGGTGAACACTGCGTTCTAACTTTCCTAGAATTATTTCAGAACTAATTCGAGAACGGTGAAAATCAGTTCTTTTTTTTTGTTTGTATTTATTGGTATGCCATTTCGACATTAACCAGAAGGTTAGATTTTATATATAGGTTATTTGGATGGACAAGTATAACACTCATGCGTTTCACGGAACTTGAACCCAGATCTTCTGCGCAGGAGTCAATCTCTCAACTCAACCCATGGAAGCGACTTGGTTCTAGGGAGGAAAATTTTTATTTCGACTATGCGCAATAAGAATATTTTTTTCAGATTCCGTTGTCAACTTGTCTGTTGAGCGTTCCAACGCAGTTAATTCGTTGATAACAAATCCATTGTGAACCTGTGATTGCTCACGTGTATACTTGTTTCGGAATGAGTTCAGAGCTGTCATAGAATATGACCTCTTATTGCGAAAATAATGTGCCAAAGCAAGTGGACCAACCCTAAGGAAATATCGATGAAAATTATTTTACAAGGGACAATATTCAGCCTTCCGTAGAATGTTGAATATCCTCCCTTGAAGGAGCTAGTTTTCCGATCTACTCTTCATAATCACCGTTAACCGGGGCCACCGGGAAGTGGTAAAGCACGGTCAGATGTCACGAATAGGAATAATGGACTGCAGTTTCGGTCTCGTTTGACCTCGTCAGCATTATATACCCACAAAAGGCCATGCCGTTATCTACTCATCTCAATTCGCTGGAGCGAACGCAATAATATAAATATCACTGCGCACCCAACGAACCGAAACAGAGGCTACCTCACCAACACCCCGCGAAACAGTGATACTAAAGAGCAGATGAAACAAGAAAACGTTAAGTGGTCACACTAGTTCGATAACATACCGCCATGCGACACTCACGTATCAGACAGGCCGTCGAAGGTCCGACGCTCCTTATTTCTATGTGGTTTACACCCAGGCATACACAAACATCTCAAAACAAAAAGTTACTAAATGCGAGATTTCGCAATGTGTAATCATAGCGAAGAAAATTATTTTTCAAGGGACAATATTCAACCTTCCGTAGAATGTTGAATATCCTCCCTTGAAGGAGCTAGTTTTCCTATTCCTATTCGTGACATCTGACCGTGTTGTACCACTTTCCGGTGGCCCCGGTTAACGGTGATTATGAAGAGTAGATCGGAAAACTAGCTCCTTCAAGGGAGGATATTCAATATTCTACGGAAAGTTGAATATTAAAAATATATTTTCTTCGATATGTCTACACATTGCGAAATCTCGCATTTAGTAACTTTTTGTTTTGAGATGTTTGCCTAAGGAAATACTAGATTGTTCATTCAATTCGCAAACTAGAAATGAAAGAACGGATTTTTATTTGTGAAAATGACTTTTTCAGTACAATCTCCTTCCTATTCAAGGATTCCATTTCTGTTATGGTATTCCGGAAGGTAAATAAAATACCCTTCTATAGCAGCTGTTACCTCTTCGTTCGAGGAATATAATTTTCCACAAAAGAATTTTTTGAGGTCCGGATAGAACCATGAGTTCGAGAGAGCTAAATCTGATGAAAATGCTTTATTCGTTTCAACACTTCGTGGCAATGATGTTTTGAGCTGTGTTAGTAAGTACGTTGTCCTGATGGAAAATGATTTTTTTTTCTGTGAATCGGGATATTTTGATCGGTTCGAAAACTCACAAAAATAATCTGAGTTCACTACTTAGATGGTATTTCACGCACAATTATTTTTTGCATACCAAAAAACTGATGCAAACATCTTTTTGGCAGTTTACTGTGCATGAACTTAATTTGGAAATGAAGCGACGTGTTCACATCATTATGTAGCGTTGAAAATCATCTCTTGTTGCATCGTTAACGAATGCGGTTTCTATTGTGCACAACTGTTTAAAACTTGAAACTTCACACACAATATTTGTCACTGTACTTAATCATTTTGTTTAGAGCTCGGCCACATTTAGGCCGAAATATAGAATCTTTGGAATAAATTGACTTCATTCATGCCGGCCGTATAGTCCTTAACCTAGCATATATATATATATATATATATATATATATATATATATATATATATATATATATATATATATATATATATATATATATATATATATATATATATATATATATATATATATATATATATATATATATATATATATATATATATATATATATATATATATATATATATATAAAAGACGAATTATTCAAAAATCCGTAGATCAATGAATAACCCTCCAGACAAGAGCTAGTTTCCAAATCTCCAAATGCGCATAAAGCACCACCACATTATTGGGTTTTCAGAAAGATGAGGTCAGTTACTAGTCCTTCCCAAAAAAAATTGCTAGGTTGAGGACTATACGGCAGGCATAAATGAGTAGTCAATTTATACCAAAGACTCTATATTTCGGCCTCATTTAGGCGCCGAAATATATATCTATATATATATATATATATATATATATATATATATATATATATATATATATATATATATATATATATATATATATATATATATATATATATATATATATATATATATATATATATATGTAAATCTGAGACAAGACGAATTATTCAAAAATCCGTAGATCAATGAATAACCCTCCTGACAAGTGCTAGTTTCCAAATCTGCCCGCCATGCACGCAGCCCCAAGCGCTACAATATTGCAACCAAGCAGGATGCCGAGAAACGAAGCGGCAGACTGCAGTTTCGCCCTTATTAGGAGCTCATCAGTGTCGCATATCGCTTCTCAGCATCCTACCAAGCTACATCTGGGTACTCCATCAATTCCAGAAGGGACGCACCTCGTACATACGTACGAGAGTCGCCCTCTATGGACCGACACGGCGAACCCGCTACCGGACTTCGAGAAAGATACGAACAGTAACAAACAGATGTGGAAACGTTAAAAATTCCAAACATTTGGGAGACATCCTTCGCCGTTCCGAGAATCACATCAACGGTAGAAAACGTGCGAAATAATCCCGCTGGAATAGTGCTCTGCTTCCGAGATAACCCTCCCGTCGGTGAATATTTGGTCAAATATCTTCCGCGATGAACTTCGCGTGGAGTCTATGTATGTAAATCTGAGACAAGACGAATTATTCAAAAATCCGTAGATCAATGAATAACCCCTCCTGACAAGTGCTAGTTTCCAAATCTGCCCGCCATGCACGCAGCCCCAAGCGCCACAATATTGCAACCAAGCAGGATGCCGAGAAAGGAAGCGGCAGACTGCAGTTTCGCCCTTATTAGGAGCTCATCAGTGTCGCATATCACTTCTCAGCATTCTACTAAGCTACATCGGGGTACTCCATCAATTCCAGAAAGGACGCACCTCGTACATACGTACGAGAGTCGCCCTCTATGGACCGACACGGCGAACCCGCCACCGGACTTCGAGAAAGATACGAACAGTAACAAACAGACGTGGAAACGTTGATTGGAATGGATGGGGTACCCCGATGTAGCTTGGTAGGATGCTGAGAAGCGATATGCGACACTGATGAGCTCCTAATATATGAATATATATATATATATATATATATATATATATATATATATATATATATATATATATATATATATATATATATATATATATATGGCGAATAAATGAGGCCGAAATATAGAGGCTTTGGTATAAATTGACTACTCATTTATGCCTGCCGTATAGTCCTCAAGCAAGCAATTTTTTTTGGGAAGGGTTAGTAACTGACCTAATCTTTCTGAAAACCCAATAATGTGGTGGTGCTTTATGCGCATTTGGAGACTGTATATTTCTTGATTTCATTTCAAATTCATTCGAATTCTTTCAGCCTGGTTTCTTCAATGGTTAAATTTTGGCCAAGAAAAAAGAATGTGTATACAGGTTACCTTAACATCGAAATTAAATGCCAAGGACAGACTTACAATCGCGATGGTTTCCACGCTATAAGATAATATCTTTATATTTATTCTTTTTTTCGTGATGGTAATGATGGAAATGAGAAAATGCGAAACAGCATTTATATATGGAAATACTTCAACAAACGCTTTCAGTTTTCGATTTTCTGGCAACAGTCACATTCCAGTAAAACCAGAAAATCATAAAAAACAGAGATTAAACTTTTGAACACATCAATACTATAACTATCTTAATCAACAAAGATGTGATTATAATAATCACCATGTTGACTTGAAAAATGGTTTGTAAACATGAATAGAACAACTATTTCATGATCACTTGACACAGCTAATGATATAGGAGAATGTACCCTAGTCTATGAAAAGCAGGGATGAACTTGCTGAAAGAGAAAAGATCACCTGAACCAAATATCATGAAATCAGTGTTTCTTAAGCTTCATTGAAATGCATTATAATGACGTTAACTTAGACGTGAGTCACAACATGATATGATGAAAGCTCAGTATGTTAAATTGATAAACATTTAAAATGCACAAAAACTCCTACGATTGCCCCAAAAAAATAAGCATAGGCAGCGGGTGAACCATACGTTATTGTTCATCTAGTTCAAAGGAACATAGATAAAAAATCCTGAGGAAAAAATGTGTCTATGCCGTCGCTGATATATTTGTAATAGTTTTTCTGTTAGTTATTTGTGAAGAATAAGTAAACTGATTTCGATTGGTAGTGGGATTGCAGTAATCTGAAAACTGAAAAGTGAAAAAGGCAGATAGGCACGCTGTGTGTAATAAATACCTTTTCATATAATTTTTATATTAACCGAAAATAATTGAGTGAAATTTTCAACGCAAGAAGCAATACTATATACAGAATTAAGAAGGTCATCAACTAATACATAACTTACGATTTCTCCCCTCTAAAATAAGCGAAAGAAGCCGAATGAAGCATACAGCTATGATGAATGAAATAAATTGAGATTCTGCACGAGACCACCACATATGGATAACAGTATCTGTTGATAAATTGATCAACGTTTGTTCTTTTTGCAAATTTCAATTTTAATAATGTTAATTGAATCACGAAATTTTACCCTGGCAGAATGTGTTGAAGCAATGATGTTAAATGACCAAGGTTAGATTTAAACAGGAACAGGACAATGACTTAGGGTAACACATCTAACTGTTCCTGAACAATTCAGAGAGATTGGTAGTCATGAATGGAGACTTTCCTCGTTGAGGCAACGCATCGATACAGCTAGGCATCTTCAAATGCAGTTTCGACAGAATAGTTGGGAGCAACTAGCACTGAAACGATATGATAACCCTTTAGGGAATTTGGTATCGGAGCTCGAGGCCCAAATATAACCGCAGCACATCGAGCCCGATTAAATTTTGCTATGGAACATGTCAATGGGTTAGAAGCTGACTGAGGGGGAGAGTTTTGTTTAGAAATCTGTCGAGATTTTGTCTTTTTCATTGTGATCGACGTTATCTTTTGCAAAGACGCCCAAATGAGAGATGCAGGATGTTTCGTGAGGAAACAGAACTTTTTCTAGGAAGCAGCAGAAAAAGCAGCACCGTACTAGAAACAATTGAGTTTTTTCTGACTTCTATTCATAAGTTCACTCTTCATATCGATATTCTAAATTTAAAATCCTTCAGAAAAACTTCGAGTCCTGGTTGAACAAATCAGACCATAATATCTAATGGCACTCAGGGATCCAGGAGTTAGGGCTCGTTCTGTCCGTTGATCCCTGGAAGTTTTTTCCACGAAAAATTGATATCCTAAGCCGCTTCCAAATTCAATTATTCGAAAAAAATATTATCCAGTATCGAGTGTAATCGGAAGATATTAAGAAACGATTTCAAAAGTTATTATAGGATCGGACTACAACATTAAATCATTTGAACGAAAATTTTGAACATGAAAATAAGTAATTATAATGGTTGTGGCAATGAGGCATTATTTTCTGGAGACATTACAGAATTTAATATGAAAAATATCTTGGAAAGGCGGAAAATAGACAATTCTACAAGAAAAATAATAAAAAACAAGTACTGTGTTTTAAGGAATTTTACTAAATAATTGCGATTCGTAACGCGTTTCACTACACCGTAGCTTCTTCAGACGCGTTACGAATCGCAATTATTAAGTAAAAGTCCTTAAAACACAGTACTTGTTTTTTATTATTGACAATGGAATTTCACCAAGTAAAAGCCTCCCAAATTCAAAAATTCTACAAGAAAACGATCATAATAAATAGATAATAGTTTACCTTGAGTGCTCAGACAAAGTAGATTTTCGAAAATAATTATAAGGTAAAGTAATCTTAGGATCAGTTATAGAGTTGATTTTTGAAATGTCCCTACTCTATGCATTTATCTGCCGGTTGAATGACATGATTAGTGGTTTCTCTCATAATTTCAGGATTAGCTTTGATGGAATGCGCTACGGCTCTTATTTTTTGCATTAATTGTTCTCTCGAATTTATTTGCTCTTCATAACTCGCTCTTTCATAATACATAATCAGGAGGAGTCTAGTTGATTTGAATTCAGGGATATAGCCGGCCAGATGACCAGTCTACCACGGCCTATTCAGTGATTCGGATATTCAATATCGCCATCATGTTAAAACTACATTCCCCTCGTATTGATTCGCGCTCCAGTAAAGCAAATTCGGTAAGACATTCCGCAAAAATTGGAGGTATACGTTTCCGGTTAGTCTTCCCTCGAAAAAATGATGCCCATTAATTTTGTACATACCGCACCATACATTAACTGAAAATCGATTATGTAAATGTTTTTGCATTAGCTCCCAAATGTGTGAATATCTAGAATTATTTAATCCATCGAGGGTGAACTGGGACTCATCACAAAAGAAAATTCTGCCAACAGTTCTTCTGTGATCTCTTTCATTGCTTCGTCTTCGCTGTCGTTCTTGATTCGAAGTGGTGGGAAATCTGCCAATTGTTTTCATCACATCGAAAAACCTGGCTGAACGTTTTACGATTCCGTATTCGGCGATATAGAAGGCCATTCCGGTATTCAGTTGCTGTCTGTGGGCCATTTCTGTCACAAAAACCGTAAATGCATATCATGTCATATGCGTTTGAATATTGAGAAGGCATATTCGAAACTTGAAAAATTCCATAAATAATTTAACGATAAGTTAGTGACATTCTACATATATCGAAATGTCAATCTTCAACCACAGACAGGGTGACTACCTGAAAACTCACAGATAAATATACAGTTACGCAACCATAGATCATGGCGTTATTAACTATCGAACTATCAAAGCTTCTGTGAATACTTGCTGCGGTATATAGAACTACGAACCAAAGGATGTTCTTCGACGGTTGACTTAATTTTGGAGACTGCACTACAATTTAAAGCAGTACCTACTTTCAACTGGCAACTAAATGCGTAGAGTTAGCGGGTGGATATTTCAAAAATCAACTTCATAACTGATCTTAGGTTTACTTTACCATATCATTATTTTTGAGAAACCTCTTTGTGTTAACACTGTCATGGAGTTATTATTTGTTTATAGTAATCGTGTTTCTGGAAGAATTCTTCAAGGATATTAAATTTTTGTGGATAAAATCCTTTAGGGATCAACGGACAGAACGAGCTCTAATTGCTGAATCCCTGAAATGGTGCTGTTCGATATCACGGTTTGATATGGTTAACCAGAACTCGAAGTTTTACTGAAACATATCAAAATTCGGAATATCGATAAAGAGAGTGAACTTATGAATAGAAGTCCGAAAGAAGTCTATTATTTCTAGTACTTTCCTGCTTTTTCTTCGATGCCTCACACTTTTAATAAGGCCAGCCCATTCGATAATCTTACAAAATTTCAACGAAATCTGATAGATAGTTCAGGAGATATGAATCATTGAAATTTTGTCCAACTCTCACAGCACAGCCTGTATATCGCAAATGAGGGGGCAAATTCAGAAACAATAGCGCTTCTAGAGTCCACAAGTGAATTCTCTATCACTATCTAGAAAGATTCTGTTTCCTCACGAAACACCCTGTATATGTCCACTGCAACTTAATTCCTACTTATTGGTGGAGATTCAGTAAAGGTCGAAGGAGGAATTTATTCGAACGCCATAACTGATCTGGTAATCGTGAATACTGGAACATTAAATGTTCAGAGGTACATTACGACAATTTCGAAGAACTTGTATTGTTAGCAGATAACAAGGGTGATAATTTTTCGTTTATGCATGATAACGGTAAACCACTCCAAGCTTATATCGTTAGGAGTTATCTTCAAGATCGTGATATCACTTCAATGGAATGACCTGCAAGAAGTCTAAGCTCCGATCTCATCGAACATCTCTGGGATATTCTTAATGATAGATCAAGAAGCCTGTAAAATTAGCCAGTTTAGAATGCTGAAAGTTCATTAATTTTCTGTATGAAACGTAGATGTTATGCAGCAATTTTCACCAAGGGTGGAAATATACGGTATTAAGAGGTTTTTTGAGAATTTGATGTTTTCCAAATGTCTTACATTTTTCATTATTTGTTTTATATCAGTTTCCTTGATTACCGTTTTCACTTAGATTGTTCTCAACCATTCCTTAGTGGTTGTGGATTACAAGAAACATAATTCTTCAACTTATGTAAATATCTTCTGAATATATTGGAATATTCGATTTTGCGCGTTAATTTCTTGGCGCAGTGTATTATGAAATTTATCACTTTCATGGTTTTCTCTATCTGGTTCGATGAATATATGAATAAATTTCATCAAAACTTCAGAAAACCCAATGAAAATAGGAGTTTTGATTGATATATTTTACATTTTTTTAAAGATGAAAACCATGGTGCTTGGAGACGATAAATGGTAGAACAGTTATTTTCAGTTCGATAAAGATGCAGGACATCTATTGCGAAATCCATTAACTGCATTAGAGAATAATTGAACAATTTGCCAACGTAATTTCGCAAAAGCTTGTTAATGCAGGGAAATTCGAATTGATATCTGGTTACGAGAAAATCATGCAAATTTCCAACCACTATTCTCCTGAACTGTTTTGTTGATATATTTGGTAAATTTTTGATAACTCTTAATCATTAAGTTGCTCATTATATCAGATCTAAGATTGCTAACGTTATGTCTTATTGGCTTCCATATTTCTGTTTTGCTCAAAGTTTCTGGATTGCGGAAAAAATAAACTCTCTTCAATATTCGATACAGAATCCAGAAAAAAAGAAATAATGAATTCTTCGCAATTTTTACATGTTGCTTCAGAGAAAAATGTCTTTATTATGATAGCTATGATAAGGTAGTTCGGTATCACTGAAATCGATACCTGCTTTATCAATATTTCATACTAATAGGGCTTTAAAATTTGATTGGCTTGTCAATGCATTTCATTGGAATTATGGCAACTGAACAGAATATAATAACATGACATTTGGGAGGCGACGAGGAATCATTTATGAGAAAAAAACAGTGAAGCAGAATACAATCGAACAATCAAAATTATTGAATTAACTGCCGTTTGGGAAGCTTCATGAATCTGGTTTAGTTTCCTGAACTTAGACTGAAAAGTTTCCTGAAAGAAAATATGAAATTTCATTCATATTTCTTCTTTATACTGAAAATCAATTGCCACATGATTTTATATTGTGTCTATAATACTCGATTTATCGGTTTTGATGAAGAAAAAATCCCAAATTTTGATATAGAATGAGGAACAGTTTAGGAATTTTGCAGTCATAGAAAAAAAACATGTCATTTCAAGGTGTTGATCAAATGTCAAAACATAGAATGCAACATATTTCGAAGTGATTTCATCAGATTTTCTTGATTCAACGAAAAGAAAACTGCGTTGAACGATTATTATTCGTCTTATAACAAATGAGACAGATGAAATGGCTAGACAGCATTTGAAGGCAAATCGAATAAGAATTTCTGTACACGTTGGTGCAGTGATGTTATTGATTGATAATGTATCTTTTTTTCATATTCTGAAAGATATAGATAATTTCATTTAAATTTATGTTATTCCATACTATTATTATATTATTTATAATTCTCGGATAAACTGTGAATATAATCATTGCCTGGCAATGTTTATAATAACATGGTAGTTGATTAATATTTTTTCAATGCATTTCCGGGAATATTCTCGAGAACAAAATTATTGACAATATTCTACCAGTTCCGGTGATACAAGAAATAGTACCAACGCAATACCTACCGCCAGTTCATATGTATGATCATATAGTGATTCTTACCACTATACAGCTGAACCAGCTTAAACAAGATAGAACAAGAAATATTATCATTTTACACGACTTGGCTACCGTTCTGCGTCTAGTTGACAATCCAGATATCATGGGCAATAAAGTCTACTCTCAGCTTGCACTGAAAAGAATTTTGCCCAAAAAAACACATTGAAATCATGAATTGGAGATAACCTGATATTGTTGATCCGGAATGAAATTTTAGCGTTCTAACAATTCCAAGGACTACTTATTTTTCTTCTTATGTAAATTCAGCAATTCGTCTGTTCCAACGCGAATATGGAGAGTCATTCGCCACATCAGACAATAATGAAAAAGTTCTTCAAAATATTTAACCTAATCACTATACCAAAGTGAGTATGTGCTGAGGAAAGAAAATGGTCCAATGTGTTTCACCAACCTCGAATTAATTGTAACTTCGGCGGACTTTTGCAAGTTGTTGTATACTGAAACCGCGAGATGAACAATTGTCGCGCTCACTTACGAAAAAAAAGGGAGAATACCGCAAGACTCGTATCGAATATTTACCTGAAAAAGTCAAGGAACACGAACTCAAACTAAAAAATCACTCGCCTCTTGGGGCTCTACTTTCCTGATACAAATTTCAGACTCACTATCACTTTCTCTTTCACATCTTCATTCGGACGATGACCTTCATTCCTTGCTTGAGAAAAGTTTCGGTAACCACCATTCATAAGATTGGCGATAAACCGAGTCCGACTCAACTTTCAGCTCACTTCCAAACCCTTCCAACATAATGGAGTCCATCATAATTAAGACGATGTCAAAATTCATACAATAAAATTCGATTTTGCAAACCTAGATCTTGCAGAGCGATCTCAATTCTCTCAGCCGAAATATCTGTACGGCATAGAGGTTATTCCACTGCAAGCCATGTCATCATATTTGAATCTCGTTGTTATATTAACTTTTAATCTAACATGGTTTGAGCGCGTTCATTTCATTTGATAAAAAACCAACACTTCAATTTATCTTATCCGTTGAACTTTTTCATATCTTTGTCATATTTCTTCTAGAATATGGTGGTCCTGTGCGATGTCCAGTCCTTGTTCGCGATCATGAACTGCTAGAGAAAGGGTATACTGAGGTGTTACGCGAGTTTCGCCGTGTGAATGGCGACTATCTTACCCGTAACTAAGGAATGCGGGAATGTTGACCTTCGAACGTCGATGTCTTTGAGGGGGACTTGCTTATGACTTTTCGAATCATTAAATATGACTACACAGGGCTACGCGACATCTTTGTACTCAATGAGGATCATTGCCTGCGCTTAAATTAGAGAAGAAGAAGTTCTTTTCTAATTGATTTCCGCTATATGGAATTCCTTATCAGATGAGGTCATATCAGTTCGCTGAGTTAACACTTCAAAGAACTCATTGAATCGCTGCCTATTCATTTGAGTGACATTTGGTTGAAGTGGAAATATGATTGTCTTCCTATCTTAGAAGCAAATTTATTTGTTCATTAATCATTTTTACTCATCGCAATTGTTGCGGTGATCATGTAATTTCTTTTTTTACCTTATGATTATATGGAACGTTAGTGTTACCGTGTTCACTAAGGTTTCTGACCATATATCGCTCTAGGCCCCTCCAACCAAGCGTGTTGTCGTATTCACTACGCTTTCTGACCACATATCGCCAAGTAGGCCCCTCCGAACAAGCCGAACATAGAACTTAATCTGTGCCCACCCGACCCGGGGGTTCAAATATCCGTGCATTTCAGAAATTCGCTCTGTCTTTCCCCTTGCCAACCTCATCGAAGTCACATCGTTTCTGTAGGTCGTCTGCAGTATGCGTTGTCACGAGTTGACTCTACGGGCCCACGCGTCAGCCATATTGCCAAACCGCCATTGTCTACCAGCGAACCATATGTTATATTTCATCTCAGATTTACGTTTACAATGAGTGTTTTGTGTTAACCATCGACATCCTTCTTCGTGTATGTCCCATCCCGGTAGCAAGTAGAGCCCAACATGTGCATTAGCGCATGGTCTTTTCCGTTGAGAAAAGTAACTCATCACTCACTGAGATAGCCGCTAAATAGTGATAGCGAGAAGCCAAGTGAAGAATTCCGAATGCCGCTTCTTCCATACATGAGGTGAAGCCAATGCACGTGGTAGGATCGACGATAGCAATAGAAGCGAAGCACGTAGATTATATCCAACTAATTCATCGGCCGCAGATTCCATCCACCACCGCAGCAGCCATGAAGAAAGCATCTGGTTCTTGGACCGAAGTCAACACCAAGTGGCGCCCAACAACGAGATATGAGTGTAGTGATCTAAGACGATCAGTGGGTTAGTGAATCTAGAATATACTCGCTCTCCAACTGAAGATGAACTCATTATATATCCTATGTGTCTTCGATTAGTAAATTATTTTTCTTGCAGCACTTTTTCTTAGGCACTTCTAATTTATAAGTTTTATGTAACTGACAAATAGAGATAAAAGTAGATGCGTTTTACCCCCCCCCCTCTTTCAGGTTTTGTTAATGTACATATCTTACATTTAAATCATTTCAATAGAGCTTTGCACCACGCTCTCACCTTGTATGTAAGATCATACGACTCACTTACATAAGACAAGGTTTTCTGTGGTTTCCCTTGTCACATGGTACGTAAGATAGTAAGACGGCCACAGACGCACTGCGCACAGGGTCGTATTAGATTTAAGTAGAATAACCGAATAAAATTTTATTTTCATTCTTTTTTTTTGATTTTCAATGGTATGATGTACACGTATATACATGTTTTATTACCCGGTATGGCAATATGGAGGCGCCTAACCGCGATCTTCAGAGGAGGGCGTGTAGTAGGACCCTTCGACCAAGCTAAGCACAAAACGTGCTCTGTGCCTACCGGACCCAAAGGTTTAAATATCCGTGCATTTCTGAATTCTTTTCCTTTGCCAACCTCATTGTCTTCGTAGATCGTCGGCAGCACAAGTTGCTACAGGTCGCCTCTACGGAACCACGCTTCAGCCATATTGCAAGACCAGCGAAACATGTGTGTTATTTTATCTTACATTTACGTTTACAACGAGTGTTTTGTGTTAACCATCGTCGTCAATTTTCTTCGTGGGTGTTACCCACGATGCCAGTCTAGTCTTATCTAGAGTTTTCCTTCAATTTTATTTATATCCGCATTAAAAGCAGAAAGGAAGACATTCACCCAGCAGTGAATGTGGGACGCTATAGGCTAGATTAAATTAGAAGATGTGTCCCACTATGCCGGATTTTGCAATGACAGTCAAATTTTTTCAGCTGAAACCTGCTGAAGGTTCTTCATCAGATACTTCAGACCTTCGATTTTCGCCATCAAATGAAGTGGCCCACCAAGTTGAATATTTTTCGTAAAGGCGGTATGTCGATCACTAATGGTTTGGTTGGGCTCTTGTGTTTTCTAATCAGGGTCTCCAGGTACTCCAGATCTTCGATTATCCTAGTTTTTATAGTTTTCCACTCATGTCGCCATTAAATCAAAACTCTGTTAAAATTTCAGCTTTCCGAGTACTAGTTCTATTCTGATGATCATGAGTGAGTGAGTGAGTGAGTGTCATAAATGAGAAACTTTGCTTTCGTTCAACTTCGGAACTAAACGTCCTACAGACTTGAAATTTTGGATTTCAATTATGTGATTATAGCTTACTGCATGACAAACATTTCTGCGTTCTGGTCTTATCCAGAGGTTCTCAAATAGGGTCCTGACAATGCGGAGAAATGGTTCCAGTAAAGAATGGTACGGCAGAGTTTGTTTCGCGATCGACTTGGCAGGGGCACGGTAGTGCCCCCTAATCTTTCAAAAATTTCAAATTTCTGAGCGTAGGATCAATTATTCAAAGCTAAGCAAAGCTAGAAAACTACTCCTGAACTAAGAAATAATTGTTCCTCAATAAAGGTTTTGTCAATTCTGAAAACACGGGTTCATCTATTAATCCTTCAGTTTTGTTTGTCTCCGAGTGCAATATTTTATTCCTAATTCACTGTCGCGCAACATAAAAACTTGTGAAATCTATTCTGATTCATAAAAATATTGTTTTCACGATTGCACTTATTTACCCGTTCATTCCATTATTTCATTTGTTCACGATTCGAAACCTAATTTCAAAACACGTGATATATCTAGTACATACGTTTGTTCCATGTGATGATGAATTGCAATTTATTGTTATTTGTCGATATTTCAAATTGTATTCATTCTTGTTCAAAAATAAGCCTCAATATATTTATTGATTAGAAACTTTAACAGTTTAAATATTTGAATATTTTGTTTAACTCCAGCAGAGTTTTTGGGTTGAATTAAAAGCAATTAAAACTGTGTGTCTCTTAGTAATTTATGACACTCAGTATGAAAAAATGGGAAGCAGTCTAAGCAAAGAGGTAATTCGTATATAATTTATATAATACTTTCGTTCTCTTCTACTTTTTCTGTTGTGAGTATCTGAAACATCTTTTTCTCTTTGCGAGCTCAATGGGCAAATGATCTTCGTTGATTGTCGAACTGGACGTCCTACTTTTCTAGTTCTTTTTCTGGACATCCGTCATTTTCTTCCTATGGCTATGAAATTGCCAGTCTTGAGACAAGCTTATTTATATATAATGTTGGAATTGTAAACAGTCATCATTAGAAGTTTATAATAAACTTTACACCATCCCTTCTGGAAATTCCTATTTATATCATATGAAAAAGTCATGTGGTCCGATAAATTTCTCATGTAATAAACATAAATTTTCATGGTGTCTGATTCATCAATTCCTTTAACTCACCATCTTCTATTTTTTCATTTACCAATAGAAGACCGTGGCTGGTGGACAGAAGGATCTGATGCCAAGAGTACCTTGGGCATTTTCAACAATTTGTGATTCTTCCTTTTCTACTTTTCCATTGAACATACGAACATTCTGCTAAAAAAACAATTGGCTGTCATCAACTTGCATATTATTTATGGTGGAATATATATTTATGTCGTAAACATATAAAGTCAATAAATCACACCTCTCCAAATTTTTATTCCTCTGTCTATTACTTTCAATGGCTTGTGATGCTTGTGACTGAATTTTCCTTTGAATTTTGCTTTTGACTTTTTTTCTTGAAACATGGGACTACTTCATCTATACATTGGGTCTTACCTGCATCCTCAGGCTTTTCATGTTCGTTGAAATATAGTTTTATAAAACTAACTGGAATTTCTCACGGGATATAGCGTTTTTGATAACTTCATTTGTTGTAAATTACACCGCACCCTACAATGACAATTCTGATGATTGAATCATGGTAAATGATATTACTTTAATATTTAATGACGATTTCAAATCCGCTATTGAAACTTCTGTACCAGCCCTAGTTTAGAAAATATGTAACATTGCCTATTTTATACTGAAATAACTCCTCCAAAATTAATATTATTTTATTAAATTCTTCAATTGAAAATACTTTTTTGTAAGATTTTCTTGCAGATGTTGTAGTCAGTGAGTTATTTTGAATGCTCCAATAATAGTCAGCCATCATGTGTGCGTACCAGTAGCCTGAAAAGTGGTACGCTATCAAGAACCTGGTGGAATCGCTCGCCCGGTTCTTCACTTAGATCCCTTAGTTAACAGGAAAATAGTCCAGCTGGTTGTGCAACTTGATGCTCATTTTATACCTGAGCATTTGAAAGTGACTCATCAGTGGTTCAACGTGATGAGAATAGTCAGAACTTCCCTAATTTCCCAGGAAATTGTGAACGAGCATAACAAACTCATTCCATGTATTTTCCTCAATACCTGTCATTGATTTAATCTGGGGCTCATCAGAGGTGACCAATTTTATTTTTTCTGCACTCAGTTTGAGGAACTTTGGGATAAGAAAAGGATATAATTTCCAATGTTGATAGGTTTATCAAACTGTTTCATGAGTCATAATTTCAGATGCAACGAAGGCAATATTATGAGGCTCTCTGATACTGTAGGCTGATTTGTCTCGTTTTGTTTTAATGGAATTATCGCTTTTCATGTAGGCCGAACCTTTTTGACTTAGTGTTGATTTTTAGCTCTGCTATTACACAAGCAGAGAAAACAGGTATACTCGAGTAACAACTTTGTTGGCCTAAAAGAAAGTTGACCATTTTTAAATCAATAAATCTGAGCAACTTGTTTTTTATATATTTACTTCAGTCCAAAACCAAAGCAATAAATCTTCTTCTTCTTCTACTCCAGAAGAATATGCAATCGGCAACGACCCTAATTAATTTCTTGTGCAAGATGATACATTTTACACTCTCGATCGACGAATATTTGAACAAACGTCATTCATTACAAACGTTATTTCGTAACTTATTGCCGCTATTACAGCACCAAATACAAAATCTTCTTCTTCATCAAAATATTTTAAGAACCTCTGTTCTCTGGTGCGGTATTGAGAAACTTTTGTTTCTTCTATTACTAAGTTCTTTTCTTTTAGTCTAGGCGCCAGGAATTCTGAAGCAGACGGGTAAACATGGAATCAAGTGTAGGGGTAGTTATTTGCAGTAAGAGTAAGAAGGAACTCATGGAAAGACTCTTCTACTTTCAAACCAAAAGTTATATTAGTAAGCTATGGAAGTCTTAACGAGTTTGGAATGAATAACAAAATAGAAGTGATCTAGATTCCGGATTATGAAGGATTCATCGACAACAGAATAGAGGATTTACTTTCAAGAAAAAGAGAGATATTCTTTTTATAGATCGTGGAGTATAATGCGGCTTCAATAGAGAAGAGATGACGATGGAGGTGAATAATATAATCAAATACATTTGCTACAAGCAGTGTAAAAATATCAACGAACTTACACCAAAGGTGACCTAAAGAGTTCAAACAAAGCACTTCATTGGAGGGTCATCGAAATCTTTTGTAGAAACTAACGGGCTACATGCTTTGAGAGAATTTGATTATTTGATGTCTTTGCGTGCTGATTCTACAAGAAGCTGCCCCTACCATTTTATAGAAACAAAAATATATAAGCTTATTATTTATCAATTTAATCGATCTATTCTAATAAAATCAAATTATTAATTCGAATAATATGTTCTTATTGCTCTGATTCTATAGATTTACAGACTTAAATTGAAGTGCTTTGATCCTCTTTCATTCTCAAGTAGCAAAACTTAAAAGTTAGATAAATTTTACGATGAAGGAGGTTATTTTAAGACACGAAAGAATCATCTTCTTGTCAAGAATAAACGTAAATCTCAGACATTTGAATCAATAATATAAAAAAGCAGTCAAATTTCATTTTATACTTACAGTTTGCACTAAAATAAGCACATTTCCACTGTAATAAAAGTGGAATAGGTTTCCGCACCATAACCAACTTTATGCGTCAAAGTGAGACAGATTGAAAACATATTTATCGTCCACATATTCATCCTTATCCTGTTTTATGATGTTGCGAGGGGAAATCTTAAAAGTAAACAGAACTGTTTATGTCTATGCGGATAGTTGAAGAGTTTTGAAAAGGCTGCTGAAGAAAGCTAATTACTCCATTTTCGTTTTCGTGATAATTTTACTTATTCATAGAGAATAATGACGGAAATTCAGTTCCTTATTGATTTCTGTGGAAAGTTTTCCGTTTATAAACTTCTAGAATTGACTGAACTGTTGGTTGAATGTTTAATGATGCCATTTCGAACTAGTTTGGATACTTTCGTTCTCCTGGAAGACCTCTTAATAAGTTCATTTGTTGACCATTAGATGACACTCGTACGAGAAGGGATATAGGATTTTGCAGAAATGTTTTTTCTACGACTTACTTCTGATAGGATATTCCGTTTGAAGTTGAGGAAAAGATTTATTTCAATCTATAAAATCAGCTTCATATCATATTCATATTTTGACGAAATGAAGAAAATGACATAATTAAATGATGAACGAGAGTCTATAATAGTATTTCATTCTTTTCAACAACGAGTGTAGGGTTAAATCATTCCTAGTCCACAATTTCCTAATTATGGATCTTTTAACACTAAAGAGCTAGCTTGAAATTTTGGAACTCATACTTCAGTGAGAGGCAGATCAGAATTTATCTCTTAAATAATATAAAATAATAGGTATGCTTCATCTGTTTTCTCTCAATATTCTGATTATCTAAAATGAATACTATACATTTCTGTCATTGTGTTTTGACTGACATCCAAATTCGATGTTATAACATAATGAGGATATAGTCTACCAATTTTATAAATTAATTTGGAACGAAATAATGAATAGATAGATCGAAAAAATTAAGTAAAATAAAAAATCCAGAAAGTCACCCTCAAAAATATTGTAACTCATTTTTCTCATGTTGAGGATTGTTCGATCAATTGAGAATAAATCATCATCCCACTTGAATCTCAACAGCCCTAAAAACCTTCAAAGTTTATTCGAAAATTTCTCAATAGTATTTTGAGAAGAGCGAAATTAGCTTTATTACATCAACATATTCAATCTCAATGGTCGATCGAGAGCATATTATTAGGTTTTATTGTAAACACTCATTACGATTATAGTCTGA
Organism: Cryptolaemus montrouzieri; assembly: GCA_013387265.2. Lineage (NCBI taxonomy): Eukaryota > Metazoa > Arthropoda > Insecta > Coleoptera > Coccinellidae > Cryptolaemus > Cryptolaemus montrouzieri. The sequence continues at coordinate 51,620,317 of JABFTP020000103.1, forward strand.
AAAATATTAACAATTGCGTTTGTATTTCGGAAATGTTATTGTTGGGATTGCGTAAAATATTAATATATTTAAATTCTTCGGAAAAAAATTCCCTAAAAACTGACAGAAATCGACTTGAACAAATTTCGAGCTGATAATTTTGGAGTATTTCTTTCATTCGCCAAGAATTCGCTGGAGATATATTTTCATATTTAACTATTATCATTCTAGATTCGATTGGTGAAGAGAAATCTTCACTGTTTTCTTTTAAAATTTGCAATTTAATTCACGTAAGTTTAGTGACACAGAAACAGTTGATTTCAATCAGATGAGGACATTAAGGTTCGATCAACTCTCGAAATGCATGTACGGGGGTGAAATTTTCTTTCAACTCATGGGTAGGTTGAATCATTTCAAAGTTGTTGAAAATAGTGTTAATTGTTTTTGATTGAATTTCATGAAATTTGTTCCTGGTAACAATCGGTTCTTGAGAAGATAATGCATGACGCATGTCGCACATTCAGACAATTATCTACAATAAAAACATGAACGTGTATAACATCAATTCAAGAAGCACATCTATTGTATTTAACGATAAGCTGTTACACAAACCATCAGATCGTTATAAGCCCCAAACAACGTACACGAAATTATTGATTGAAGACAAACAAACAGTTATGTGATTCACGCTACACCGTTCCGGGGTCAAGCCCGAGCCTACACCGAGCCTTGATTACCCAGGCCAACTGTTGTAGCAGGTCTGCAAATTCGATCCGTGTGATCTTCAACGTGACGGGGCCTAGCCTTCACCGAGCAAAGGCCGTAATCCAGTAGCGGAAACTAGGGTAGCAGCTATCCTAGGCATATAATATATGTATATGGAATTTAAGCATAGTTTTTTCGAAAAATCATTAGCAGTTAGAGAGCATATCATACATAATCAATAATTAGTTCCGATTCATAATTTTGCTTCAAATCAATGACAGGTTAATTTTTGAATATATGTATAAATTTCAAGAAAACTGTAGAAATTACAACAAACTACGAATAAAAACCATGGGTTTGTTTCTCAAACTTACATCTTTGTATATTTCTGTTATAACAAACCGCAACTTTTGGAGAACAGAATCACAGATTCAACATTACCTTCAATCTAAATTTTCTCTTTCTATGATTTAATTCAAGTTGAATTCATCGATGCAAATTTCTCCGAATTCATAGAAATATAAATGTCTTTTATTAAATGATTTATCGGTAAGCCTGATGATAACATGTCATCTATATATTGTTATATATATGATTTCTGATATAGAAGTCTCACTAATAACTTATTGAAACATTTTCACTGAATAATTTAACGATCACAACAATTACACATATAGTAGAAGAATTCTATAAAGACCTATACACCTCAGAGAAAAAGCCAAGCGATGAATCGCGGTAAACCATTAAAAGAGAAATGAAGAATGTGAACTCTAATGAAGATTATGAGATCGAAGAAGCTCTAAAGGCTTAAAAAACAGCAATGCTCCAGGTCCTGACAGCATACTGTCGAAGATACTACAAGGAGGAAGGGAAATTACACTTCCCACTTTGAGGACAATATACAATGAATGCTCGCATAGTGATAAGATTCCTGAAGACTGGGCTGAAAGTCGGTTTGCTATTCAAGAAAGGCGAAAGGGTGACCTAAAAAAATATCGTTCTAATCACTAGTGTCACAGATCTACAAGCGATTCATGAAAATAATCACTGACCGATTGACGGCGAAGATGGACTCCTACCAACCCGTTGAACAGGCTGGCTTTCGAAAGGGGTATAGTACAGCTGATCACCTCCTTACTATGAGAACTTTGATAGAGAAAGCAAATAAATACCATTTGACTCTATACATGTCGTTCGTGGACTATGAGAAGGCGTTCGATTTGACTGAGATATGGGCCGCAGAACAAGCTATGAACAACAGCAGTCTTGATTACAGGTATAGACAACTGATCCACAACATCTATATCGCCGAAGTTATTCACCTTAGCATTAGAAGATGTATTTGAATCATTGAGTTGGGTAGGAAAGGGGATAAACATAAACGGAAAAACACTGAATCATCTTAGGTGTCCTGATTTCCACCACTCTCGGAGGGTTGCAAGAAATGACTACAGAATTAGCTGAAGCATTGCAGAAAATTGGTTTGAAAATTACAGTTTACGTACTATCTCTGGTCATAGTGGATGATTATGTTTACTGTCCTGATTTCCACCACTCTCGGAGGGTTGCAAGAAATGACTACAGAATTAGCTGAAGCATTGCAGAAAATTGGTTTGAAAATTACAGTTTACGTACTATCTCTGGTCATAGTGGATGATTATGTTTACTTAGGTCAAATACTCAAACTCAATAGAGAGAATCAAACAGTAGAAATTACGAGAAGAGTTCGGCTTACTTGGGCTGGATTTGGAATATTAAATTGGGTCCTTCAAAGTCGTAAGATACCACAATACCTTAGAACTAAAGTCTACAATCATTGTTTTTTGCCTGTAATCACTTACGGCTGCCAAACATGGATACTTACTAGAGCCATTAGGGCCAAAATGTGCAAAACACAAAGAGCAATAGAACGCAGGATGCTAGGAATAAAACTAACAGACAGGAAAACAGACACATAGATAAGGAAAGCCACTAAAGTTCGCGATGTCGGAGAAGAAATTGCTAGGCTCAAATGGGGCTTCGTGGATCATAATGCAAGACAAGGAGATGGCAGATAGAATGCTGAAATACAAAAATGGAGACCATATTTGGACGGAAAAGGAAGAGCTCGCCCTCCAATGAGATGGTATCAGGTATCACAGAACAGAGACCGTTGGAGAGAACTGGGGGAGGCCTATGTCTAGAGTTGGATGACAGATGGCTGAAGAAGAAGAAATTTAACGATTGGAGAAAAAACATGGCTTAAATTCCAAAAAAATATAATGCATTAAAATTATGTTTGACATCTTTGTTTTTTCTTGGTCAATAACAAAGATTGATTTGCAGGTGAGAAAAACGGTGTATATAAATTATATTTTTAGGATTGTCCTGCTTTTTATATAGATCAAACAGGTTGTTTCATCATTTTTGTTTTTCGTAACATTGTACAAACGAAAATCATTTCTGAGATTGTACTAACACCCAAATTTTATATTCAGTTAAGAGATTAGATTTTTCGGAATTCGTAGAAATTCAGCTCACAAACATAATCTACTAATCACTAACGACCAGTTTGATTTCTGCTTTTCTCATCTGTTTTATAGACATAAATGATATTGTGATATTTATATTGGTACAAAATCGATCCTTTCTTCAAATCTGGCATTTTTGGACGAATTTGCTTTGTCAAACGCTGCATAACGCTCAGATAATATTCTTAATTCATCGTCGGACCTTTTGGCAAGAATTACGAGTGCACAACATCGCGATAATCAAAGAAAACAGTCCATATTACCTTGACTTCTGATCAAGTTTGACGTGGTTTTTTTGGGTTTAGGTTCAGTTGGAAGACGCCATTCCTAAGCTTGATGACTGGTTCGAATGTCAAATCCATGAATTCATGCCTCATCACCAGTTCAATGCGTTTTATCAATGTTGAATCGAAATTGACTGGTTCTATGTATTCAGCGACTTTTGCACTTTCAAGCGATTCAATTTTTGAAGAAAATTCAGGTCTTTTGGAGTAAGTTGTGCAGCAACGCGTTTCATGCCATACAATCCTTTGAAATAGTACAAATTCATTCGTGAGACACAAAAAGTTTATTGCCTATCTTTCTCAATCTTAAATGACGTTTCTCAATTAAGATTTTTTCACTTTATCGATGATAACTTCAGTTGAAAATGTTGATGACCGACCAGAGCGAGGCAAATCTTCCACTACATCTCCACCGCTGTGTACCACTAATATGCAAGTGAAGTCGATTCTCCGTAAGCCTATTGTAACATTTTCAACGATTCGGCACACGAAATTCCATTTACAGTACATAATTTGAGATAAATTCTTTGATCGATATTTTTATCCATTGCGAAAATTGCAAAAACAGACTTGTGAGAACTGAAAAAATCTATCAGTGTAAATAAACTGAATCATAAATCGCGTTCAAACTACGCGCCATTGAATAATCAATTTCTTGTACTTCTTTGACAGAATGTATTGAACCTTGAAAATAAATTTTAAATGAAGAAATATATAGACGCTCAATTCTTTTAATTTGTTGACGTATCTGTTGGGACATCATCCACTATTGCAATAAAGTACGTTTCATTAATTCGTTCAAATAATTCCCTTCATCCCAAGCATTAAGCTACGAAATCATTTTAAATGAAACGTTTTTCAAGTGGCTATCCAGAGCAAAATTTATTACTCTCTCTTTAATCCTGGAAATCTAACAACAAGCTTTTAATGAAAGAATTCGTACTTATTTCAACCTTGAACTGGAATATTAAACTACCACCAACTTTAAAAAGATCGATCATTTTATCAAGTGAGCGCCGGTTTCCCTTGATAATTTATTTGAACTTCATCAGCTCTCTAGTTGGGCTTATGAAAGCATCAATATTATTTCTTCGGAGATATTGAACACGAAGAGATAATGATTCTATACCGAGCGCGTTCCATGAGAATATAAATTTAATGTATCTTTTGAAGTCGAGAGGAAATATTTGATGTCTAATTTTTCTAGTGGCTTCGTAGTTTCGTCTAAATAATCAGATTTCATTGACCACCCTGTTTTCCTCATAAAAATGAGAAAATCCGTTAAGTGGGACGATAGTTCATGATTATCTCATTTTTAAGTTCATTTTGTTGTCTTCGTTTCTGCAGCAAACATCAAGAAAATATCTTCATATCGTACAACGGTTAATAATATTTGAATTGGGGGACTCTTCTTCTTTAATTCTTTCAATCCCTTGGGGGACGTAGGGCGCTCTTGCTGCTTCTTGCCTGAGTGGATTGGGAGATGTTAGGAGCATTTGTTAGGCGTTAAGCTAGGCGATTACAGCGGGGAGTACCTAAGCCGACCTTAGTCAGCAGATTAGAAAATCAAGCTCAGATTTGAGGGACCTTTTTCTCCTTGCCAAGTCATTCCCGGAGTTCCGGCCTCGCTATCTTGAGGCAAAAAGGTCACACATAAATTTAGTAATGAACACCAAAAAATCCTACTATCAAAATGAAATTTTTTCCTCGGATAATCCTTCTAAGTAGGCATGGATGACTATAGCTGAGCTTTCCGGTCGATGTGGCGGTCGGTTGAAGAATATTTCAAATGTGGTAGATGATGTGAGAACTGATGATCCCAGATTGGTTTCTGAAAGTTTCAATGGGTTTTTCAGTAGAGCGCCCCTGGACATAATTGATTCCATAAGCAACAGCATTTCTAAAAAGTTGGGCACATCGGATTATACGAAGAAATCCGGAGATAGTTTTTTCTGTCTGCTCTGTTGGACGATGAACTTGTGAATATTGTAAAGAATAAACTGAAAATTTAGTGGAGTTCTGGTCATGACGGGATTCCGGTATGTTTAATAAAAAAAATGGGAACATATATTACTAAGCTTCTAGTTTATCTAATGAACTCAAGTTTTTCTTCAGGAAAATTCCCAACTGACCTCAAAATCAATAGAGTGGTTCCCATTTTCAAAGGATAATTCAGACTCTATTAAGAGTACAGGCCTGTGGCCGTATCTTCAGTATTTTCAAAAATTCTTGAATATGCATTTTTGTCTAGGCTCCTGCCGTTTTTATCCAGGTTCAGTATTTTGTCCAATAATCAGCACGGCTTTTTGGCGGGGAAATCAACTGATAGCGCTTTGGGGTAGTTCTACGAGGCGCTGTTGGTGGTGGTTAAGGCGGGCGAGTGCCCTGTTGGGATCTTTTTAAATCTCAGCAGGGCGTTTGACTGCATTAATTTGCAAGTTGTCTCCGTGAAGCTTTATGACTGTGGCATACGGGGTGTTCCTCTCGACTGGTTGAACTCATTTACCAATGATCGCAAGCAGTATGTTACGGTGGATAGTTTTCATTCTAATAGCAGGAGAAGGGTGTCGTCCGCTTATGCTGAGGTCAAGGCAGGCATGGCGCAGGGATCGGTCCTCGGACCGATTCTGTTATATTATACGTCAATGATTTAGCTAATGTACTACCAAATACGCACTTTACGGCATATGCGGACGACATCTCTGCTCTTGTTTCTAATGATTTCATCGAAGCTGTAGAGAGACGATGCGGTGAGGTCCTATCTAACCTATTTGATTGGTTCTGCTCTCTTGATTTACATTTGAATACGAACAAATCCCAGGCTGTCCTGTTTCGGATGCCTCAAAAACGTGAATTAGAACCCATTTCTTTGACGGTTGATCATTCTGGATTAGATGTGACAGATTCCGCGAAATTCCTGGGCATCACGCTAGACCGATTTCTGTCCTGGAAGCCTCATTGCGTAGATTTATGTATGAAACTCCATAAAATTTGCTACCAGTTTCGATCCTTGCGCCATATTCTGACCATTAATCAGTTGTTGAACCTCTATCACGCCGAGGTAGCTAGCAGATTGACATATGGAATAAAGTTTTGGGGAGCTTCTGTTCTGTCTTCGAGCGTCTTCATTTGTCAAAAGAAGAGAATTAGAATTATAGCCGGGTTTCCCCCTGGTCACTCATGCAGACGGCTTTTTGTTGACCTAGAAATTTTAACTGTGCCGTCGTTATTCATTTTTTTGATGTGTGTCCATGTATATGAGAAGTGTCATAATTTTTCCCGAAACTCTTCAGTGCACGCCCATGACACCCGAGGCAAGGGCGACTTCATAATCTCTTGTTATCGCCTGAATGTGACTGGTAGGTCCACTAACTTTTACGGCCCTAGGCTTTTTAACAAATCGCCTTTATCTATTAGGAATTGTACTAGTGTTAAGAGTTTCAAATCTGAGCTGAAGATGTTTTTGACTCAAAAGTCTATTTATTGTATCAATGATTTTTTGACTTAATACGTAATATACCTACTTACCCTACCTGACACATTCCTACAAATTATTATAAATTCAAGGAAATTACACACATACACTGTTAGTTTCAATGACATCTGCCACTTCATGGCAGTCATAACAACATGGTGACGCATTCTTAGGAAAGAGTGGCTTAAGATAGATGAGGACTGTGCACAACGAGCTTATCTCATTGAAGTTTCACATTACTCTTGATCTATTGGTATGATTCTATCGTAATTGCGTAATAGTTGAAGCGCTACTATCAAGCGATCGAATAAGTAGGTTTATGCTAGTGTTCATAAATGAGAAAGGTGCTCAATAATCTGGATTATATTATAGTGTAAAACCATCTAAGAAAGAAGAGTCTGCATCTTTTTTGACATTAGAGCTAAAAACAGATTTTGCATGCCTGAATTATGTTAACGAAGTTATGAGTTAAGCGGTACTTCAGCCCAACTTACTGAAAATTAAAGTTATTGAATCACTTGACACTAATTTGTTTCAAGTCAATAGTAAACTTCATAATTGAAGGAAGAACCTTTCAGAAATGCAAGACAAAGTCAACATATGAATTGTGTAATTCTAACTCAAATCATTGTTGTTAACGTTGGTTATCTAAGATTGATATTGTGTTTCTGCGCTTTAAAATTCTATATAAACTTAATTTACACTGAGTTTATCCTAATGGCGTTGACTTTATTAAGTTAGTTAATTAGATTGGGATAAAAGTAGGTATATTATTCATAATTACACTTTATTTCTGGAGCCTTTTCTATTACATAGAATTGAATCCACTTGATCTTGTAATAGTCGAACTATTTGGACCAACTGAATTGAAAAAGAATTTCCAGACAATTCGAATGAGAAATTATATATATAATATATTTTATCCATATTCAGTTGTCGGATAATGTCTGGAAGGAAGGCGCCCTATTTCTTCAGAGAAAATTATTATTTTCTGCCTCATGTCCTATTCTTTTCTTTTTTCAGATCAATATTAACTATTTCACTTTCCAATTTTGTACTGACGCATAAAATTCTGCCATTGGACATCAACACATGTAATACTAGACTTAAGAATATTATTCCTATTGGAGAATCCATGTGAAGTGATTAACACAGATATTCTCGAAATATCTTTTGGAATGAGTTACAGCTTCAGCGCCCAAAACTTCAGAGTTCAAGCCAGTTTATATATGCACTTTAGTCTCTTCAATTTTAGCTATTCAGATCAGAAAGTAACCAATACATTATTTTGAATACTGTGACGAATGAAATTGTTGTTTGGGAGAGCTTATTACTGGTTATGTATTCTGACCAAGATAAGATGATAGGTGCTATCAGATACGTATATCGTAGAGCTAGGATATCTTGGAGGTATAGAAAATCTATCATTTTGAAAACTGGATTTTTTATTATAGGTGGAATGTTCCCGGTGTTATTGGCAATCAAATTTTTTCTTCCAAAATATGAGATGACGTAATAGAACGGAATAATGTTTTGTCTGATTTCAAGCAGTCCACGCAAAGTATAAATCAGTCTCAGTTCCCCATTTGACAAGTGGAAAATCATCAATTATTATTTCAGTCTGTCCCTTTTAATTCGGATGATTTATGTTGAGAAATTATAAATTTAAGATTGAACTGTGTATCACCGATGTTCTCTACGAAAATGGAACCACAAAACTATCACCACATTTGTTATGGTCGATAACAAACTTCACCACAATAGTTTTCATTCTGAGAGTTTTTTAGCGTTACTATGAATTAGTTTGATGATTCCTATGAGTTAGGTATCTGTAGGTGCTGTTCATAATTATCATGATGTTTGGAATTTTGCCTCTGCTTCATTATTATTTTCGGGAGTTGATATCAAAGCGATTCTTGTGGGGTCTAACATGTTCGCGCCTCACTTTTGGACTTAACTTAAGAGATGTTTTTTACTATCGATAGATAATTCATATTTTTTCTGCTGGTTTTTTTCTATTGTTACAGTTTTTCCTGTCCCAAACCCTCCCTTTCACCCTTGTTTTCGGGAAGAAGTCCTAGAAATCATGTAAGATCAGAATGAGAGAATGAAGCTGCTAAGCAGAAAAATTTTAGGTACTCTTTTTGTACACAAGACAATAACACAACATAAACAGACAAGCCTTCGCTAGTGCAATAGCGGCAGGGAAACGAGTTTTTTCCACAGGTTTTTTCACTCGTTTATTGAATCATACGCAAGATAGTATGGTACGAGTGTGAACACACACCAAAATTATAGATATAAGCATTTATTGTAAATACAAATATTCGAATTTTGTAAATCCTCTCTTTCCAAAAGAATAGTTTTTATATATATATATATATATATATATATATATATATATATATATATATATATATATATATATATATATATATATATATATATATATATATATATATATATATATATATATATATATATATATATATATATATATATATCGGTAAATCTCAGAAAACTATTCCTCTACCTTTCCCTTCTGGTGATCCCTTAGAGTAGTTGAAGATTTTAATGAGTTTTTTATAAATGCTACAACTAGCGTCTGTAATGAACTTCCTGGTGAAACTCGTGTCAGCAAGGGTCTGAATCAGCAGAATGACAAAATTGAAAAGTCATTCTATCTTTACGAGATTACGGAAAAAGAGTTGAGTAATGTAGTCAAACACATGAAAAATAAGTCTTCTTTTGGATATGATAATATTCCAATGAAAATTCTGAAAAACTCAATTCATGTAATTGCTAAACCCCTAGATTTATAATGAAACGTTCTTCTGTGAATGGAATATTTCCAGATCTCCTCAAAACGGCCATAATACAACCACTTCACAAAAAAGATAGCCCGGAAGACTTCGGTAACTATAGACTATTAGTTTGCTTTGCAGTTTTTCAAAGATCTTCTAGAAGATACTTGCAATTAGATTAATTAAATTTTTCAAGAAATTTAAAGTTTTTTCCCAGTGTCAACATGGGTTTGTCGGTGCTAAGAGTACCGATACGGCGATTTTTGAGCTTGTCAATGCAATAACAGATGATTCAGATTCTAGTTGTATTGCTTTGGGATTATTTTCAGACTTCTCAGAGGCTTTTGATTGTGTGCAACATGATGTGCTTGTGAGGAAGCTCAATATTTGTGGCATTAGAGACAAACAACTGCTTCTCATGAAAAGTAACCTCACAAACCGTAGACAGAAACTTATAGCATATGTGAGTGGTCAGGTTTTTGAATCAACAGAGCAAACATTAAAAATGGGCGTTCCGCAGGGCAGCGTTTTGGGCCCGCTTCTTTTTGTCATATATATAAATGACTTGCCTAATGTTCTTGATACTAAAGCTACAGGATTACTCATGATGTTTGCCGATGATACAAATTATTTAACGTCGGCTGATAAACAAGCAGTTGCGACATCTCGAGCTGAAGGAGCTTTCGGGCAAATAAGAGAATGGTGTAGAGACAACAAAATATTATTAAATTCGAAAAAAACTGATTGCGTCTTTTTCCAGACAGATCAATCAAAGAATCCACAAATTAAGTCCCTGAAGTTGCATGATGACATTATTTCTGTAGGTTCTTCATGCAGATTTTTGGGTATGAGTTTAGACAGTAATATGAAATGGGCAAATCATATTGATTCACTCCGTAAAAGACTCCATTCCGTTATATATATCCTGAATGCCATCAAGCATCACGTCAATGAGGAGAATTATTTATAACGCCAATTTTCAATCTCTATTGTGTTATGGTTTGATATTTTGGGGTAACAGCTCTCATGTTACCAAAATTTTTATAGATGAAAAATGGGCAATCAGAACGATATACCTTAGGGCCTACAGGGAATCTTGCAGGAATCTTTTTCGAACTAAGGGTCATATGACTCTTATTGGTCTCTATATATTCAAATGCTCGGTTTTTGTTAAACAGCAACAACATTATTTTTCTGAACATTTTCAGCAGAATAACACAAGAAAGATGTCAACTTACCGCTATCCTCAATGTAAGTTAACTCTTTCATATCGACAGGTGGAGTTTTCTGCACTTAAATTATTTTACGCCTTACCAAAGGTTATGTCGGTGTTAATTTGAAACTTTTTGAGCAAAAGGTTCACAAATTGTTGTTAGATTATTAACCATACTCACTCGATGAAATTTTTCACCATTGTAAAATATGTAAGTAGTAATTTCAATGGGTATTTATGTATTTATGTATTTGTGTTTTATTCAACTTATAATTGTATATGCAATAGTATATTGCAATTATTCTATTGAATGAATAAATATTTCCATTTCTATATATATTCTATATATATATATATATATATATATATATATATATATTTTTTTATATGGTCTCTTCGGGGTATTCGTCCGTTTCGAACTTAAGTTCCTTTCGAATATAGTCGATATAGTAAATATCGACAAGTTCAGATGGTTCTGGAACTTGTCAATGAAAAATTATTTTTAACAAATATGAAGATTTTATTGGATGTATCAGAAGAAGTAATATTCGAGCTCAATCGATGAGTTTTTCCAACCCCAGGACGATTAATCGATTCTACTCGTTCTTGGCTATCTGTATTCAATAGAAACCGGAAGGACATTGGAAGTGTTTCGCCAAGGTTGTACAATGAAGATGTTAATGGGCAATGAATATATATTTTGTGTTTATATAGCTATCAACTATAAAGATTAATACTGTAAGGAATTTTCAATTTTTGATGGATGTCTAATACGTTATCAGTAATGGTGGAATGGAATTAACCAAGGCATAGGAAAGTTCTTTCACGAATATCTGGTGAAACGAATAAAGGAAACCATGACTGGAAAATGTTCTATTGTATTAGCCACTAATTGCTTATTTACAATGGTTTAACATGATTTGTGAGCGGAAAATTCACCAGATTACGTTATGCCATTAAAGCATACCCAGGTCCGCGAGAAATAATAAGAGAATTCTCGTGTTATTCATGGTTCGTGCTGGCTTCGTTAGGTAAATATTAATTCAATTTCAGATACATTACACTTAGTAAGCAAACGTGAGCATACGTGCTTTTTGCTCCAGCTGCCTAATTACGTACATATCCTCTCTACATGAATGAAATAACATTATTTCTTCCAGTACGCTTGAATTCCTCTGAAAGCAAAATTTCGAAACTCAGAAGTATGATAGACGACTATTTAAAAGCTTTATAAAACTTTGTTAAGGGTATGTAATAGTTGATGCCTTTATAACGGAAATAAAAGAATAACTATGCGTTATCATTTAATCAGTGGAAAAGCTGTTTGTGAATGAAGTGGAAACCAAAAGTTGTATGAATCCATACTACTATTATAACCGTGAAAGTTCTATCTAAGTAACAGTCTGCATGCTAGACAATCAAGGCTGAACTACAGACCGGATTTTGATAAAATTTGGTATGGGGATACCTTGAACTTCAGACACGGAGTTAGGTTACTATTTCAAAATTATATCTCTAAGAATGTGGAATGGGCGTAAAAAGTTTGTATGGAAACTGTTTTTGTATTAAAATTTGTATTCAAGATATTAATTAGCGGATAAATAGCTTTTCCGAATTCTTGGAAAAACCTTCTCTACAGGGGCGAAATAGGTTTCGAAGCCAGATCAGATGTTGCATGCCAGAAAGAAGACACGATGAAGGACGACGCTTTCGACCTTGCGTGGTTAAAAATCTGTTTGCACGATGAAACACTGTTTTTATGCTGTCTATATCGCTCGCCAAACGATATTCACTTCCCTAGGCTATTTCAGTATCTAGGTGATAAGGTGGATTGGATTTAGACACATCATCCGGCTGCTGAAATCATTGTACTGGGTGACTTCAACGTTCACAATACCAACTAGCTCCGCCACTCCGTTAGAACAGATGAAGCGGGAAGACAGGCTGAAACTTTCACAATCAGCCATAATCTAACGCAGCTAGTCAATGAACCGACAAGAATACCTGATCACGCAACCGATTTCCCGAACACCCTGGATCTATTTTTGATTTCAGATCCAGATGATTTTGGAGTGGAGGTCTCAGCCCCTTTAGGAACTCAGACCACAACCTTATATCTACTACTGCAACTATTGTGCTGCCGCTAAAACAAGAACCTAAACCACCCAGATGCATTTGGCACTATAACAGTGCTACTTGAGATGGGCTGCGTGAATTATTTTTGTGCTTCCCATTTAGTGATGTTTGCCTTTCAGATCCTGACATCAATGTGTGCAGTGAATCTGTTACAGAAATCATTCATGCAGGAATGGATCTCTACATACCTCATTCCATGAAAAGAACAACAGTACAAAAACCATGGTTCAACAGAGACTGCAAAAGAGCCTCTACAGCCAAGAGCAGAGCTTACAAGTCATGAAAGATGAATCGAACAGACGAAACAAGAAGAACCTTCGTACGAATACGGAACGTATGGAACCTGATAACTGCTACAGCAAAGGCCAATTTCAACAACGGGGTTACTAATAAACTCTTCTTGAACAGGGCAGGTCTTTGGAGAAGACTGTCAGTGCCTCTAAAAAGAGGTGGAAACGCCTCTTGTTAGAGAATACGGAAGTATAGCATCATCTCTGAAAGAGAAATCTGAACTCTTTGCTCAAAGAATTCTATACTGGATTCATCTAACGCAATACCACCGAACATTCCACCTAGAAATTCTTCCATGGCAGAAATCAAGTTCAGAGTCCGCACTGTAAGACAGGCTTCTTCGGCGCCCAGAAATGAATTGCAGCTATTGAAGACCTGATTTTATTCGAAAATATAAATTCAGCACTATCCAAAATTGCTTTAAATAGGATTATGGATAGGATATTGAAAGAAAAAATATCGAACACTTCATGTCCAGTAATTCATCTCGAGTTAGGTCAACTAGAATCTTAAATGATACTTTATTTTCATCAAATGCCCTAATAATTTTTCAGTAAGTTTGGCGATGGCATCCTGCGTCGATCTTTTTCTTCTAAATGCATATTGCAAGTAAAATAATATGTTGTTTTTATTGAGATGAAATTATTAGCTCTCTTTTATGTCATTTTCTACAATTTAAAATAAGAAGGTTAGAACAATAAGACTGGTCTACAGTTATAGAATTGCGTTTCATCATCTCCTTATATAACAGTATTATTTCTGCTATTTTAAGTGTACTAGGGAGGTCTTTACTCCTTCCATAATTTCTAAACCTGTATCATACTTTTCTGCTAGCTCTTCATTCATTTATGTATTTCATATTTAGACTTATACAGAAACTTCAATATCTGAAGTTGCTGTTATTGAAACAAATTATACCTATTACTTTTATGATTTTTTTCAAAAGAGAATGAGACAAGACAAGGAATTCACGTCCAATAAGGATCTTCTCTGCCTAATTATCCACGCATAAATCGAAACTCAAGAGAAACGGTGAATGAACGTTAATCAACATTACATGAATTGTTCAAGGTCATTGATCTGTTCTTTGACTCGTTGTTTGCTCGTCTACAGTACTTTTTAGATCTAATGAATATCTGATCCTGTTTCAACGTTTATTCGGGATTATTTCGTGAGAATAAGTACGAGCACCATTGAGATCCTCACAGAAACACTAATGAATTATTCAGGAACATTGAGAGGGCACGAACTGTTCCATGTAATCCTTGAGATATACAAGATTGATCAAGCGGATTTCATTGTGAGAATTTTTTAATTGATTGCAATGGCATTTAGTATTACTACGTTATTTAGGTGGTTGAAATTGTTTGAGCGTCCTCGCTTAGTTTTAGGCGGAATGGAGAATTGTTTTTATTTATCTAGAATGAGGAACATAAATCAATGAAGAGGTTTTGTCATTCGGATAATTTCCGTGATCATCGATGAACTATTAGGTAGACAAAAACATCCGCAATAATTCGTAAACAATCTGATGTATCACTAGAAAAAGCTAAGTTTGTCATGTGAATCATCATTGAATAGAGGAATGCTACGAGAGTCAATCAACAGACACGCAGAACAGCTCAAACAAATTGATTTGAGTACATTCTGTTGATTTATTCTTATAATCTTCTTCATGTCACATTTTATTTTCGCATTTTCTAATGTTCTAAACAAAAGGTTGAATCGGGATCCATAAAATAGCTGTTTTTTGATCGATTTTCTTGTTTGACGAAGAATGTTGGTTGGTCAATTTTACAAAATTGGAAGAATTTGAGTGTTGATTGATTGATGGCCTTAGTAGTTCAAATATTTATTACTTTAATTGTTCCTTTGTTTTTGGCTTGTAGTAGTATAACTACGTTTCCGCTACAGTTATGTAACGACATAGTAACTGATCAGGCTAACGACAAGAATGTATTTGTTTCCTTCGGCTTTTCTACTACTAAAGCGACCTTGGCACTCAAGAAAAAAATTGTACACCCAGTTCTCCGTGCGAAATTAAAAAAAGGGTACTCGGTTCTATGCTTGCCCACTCTAATTCATGGATCACTGAGAATGGACAATGGATTGGATTCTATCAATTATTTTTGTAGTGGTCACTTTCATAGAAAGCCTCTGATATCCATCATCCTATGTTATTTTGCTAATTACTTTAACTGTCGATGAATACGAAAAAACTATATGAATATGACTGAAAATTTCCTAGTAGGAAGTGGGGATATTCTCACTAAAATTAAATTCGCGATATTATGTGAGCCAGGATTTTGTGAAGCCTTAGAAATGAACTTTGTAACAATAGATAACATAAGTCGTCCACCCACAACAGATGTATCATCTATACTGCCTGGTTATCAGACCAGATCATGGGCTGTCTATTGTGGAAGAGTGAGAGGGAAGAGAAAAGTAGCCTATAGAAACTAAAAAGCACATTTCTCACAGAGCCACCCTCAGCTATGAAATTCCTCCTCGATCGTAATTTTATCAATATAGTACTGCATCACGAGGCAAAATGGACTGCGTATAGCTGCTCTAGATACCGGTTGATATACCATCACATAACAGATTTTATGCATAAAATGACGTGCCCTGGCCTGTTCTTCCGAGTATCCATCCTCAAAATGAGGATTCAGTCCAACAAGCCGGTACTCTCTTAGTCGGATGCTTAGCACTGCAGACTGATAACCTCAAACCAGCAAACTAGTTCTTCATGGAATCTATTCCATAAAGAACAAGCCAAGATCTGCATTTTCGAGTATTGATCACTAAAGGGTGGGGTCACTTGAAGGAGAATCTATTTTGCTAGATCCAAAATAATTCACGCTAAGAGAACATGATATCTGACCGCAATCTTTAGGTCAGAAAATCAAAGAGATATATTGCGATAATACTTATGCCACCCAAATCATGGCCCCATTGAATGTTAGAGCGGCAAGACTATCAGAGCAACATTAAAATATACTATCAGTTAAACAAGAATAAGCGCTCCACATTTCAATTTTTGTACTTTGAAAACTGTACGAAATTGTAAAAACACTCTGTACAGATGCGGAGTGACTCACAGACTCACTTTTGTCTAGAAATCGAGCCATTTAACCCGCTCAAATATCGAAGAGGCAGATAGACTAGGACAAATTACTGTCTCACTCCTGATAGGAACAGAACCTCGTTTAGGTATTCTACATCAAATTGCTAAGCAGAAAAAAAAACGGACAGTATGGAAGTTAAACTAATTTGATTTTGGTTTCATCACTTTGACCTGAAATATTCGAAAATAATTATCAGAATCGTATTAAACCATAACTCATATAACCCAGATTGGGGATTGTGGTATTCTCACTCCATCGTGAAGTCGAACATGTATATCAGTGTCCTAGCTGATGAAAACAAATGCAAAATCTTCATGGAAGCAAGTTAGAGGGCCCAGGAGATTATCCCAAAATGGCCAGAAGTGAATAGAGAAGAGTATTATCCTACTCAACTAACTGAAGGACCTATTCTTGATCAATATTGAATTGGCTTGTTTTAAAAACACTGGACTTGTTCAGGAAATTATGGTGAACTTAAATGATAGTCAAGGATGCTGTGAGAAGACAAAGAAATACTAACTGAACAGTTATTATCAATCAATTCAATGTCAATGCCAAATTCCATCAAAGTTTTTTGAACAATGGGAAAATATCAGGTCTGTATAGGGTTCTGTGGAACAAATAATTTAAAAATTCGTCTAGTACGATTTAACTATATCAAATAAAAATGGAGGTTGTGTCGTGATGAAAACGAAGGAATTTGCAATCATCCATGAAGAATATTATGAATTACGGCCTTAGATATTAGGTGGCAACTCATCTGTGGGTATATAATATCAAATTTATTAGTTTAAGGTGAAATTGGGAGAAAAAGTTGTTTGTTTAGCAGAAGTTTTTGTGCCAAAGGAGATAACAACGAAATTATGAAATATTGATAAGTTTCTTCTTGAAAGAGTTACTTTAAGAATATGAATGGGATAATAAGATTTAACAACAATTAACTTCCCATACGGTAACGCATTTGCAACGTATACAATGGAAAACGTGACATTATCCATGTAAGAACATATTTTTCCCCAGCATTTGCTCAGTAGCGTTATGTGTTATTCTGTGCATACAGAAGAATCATAACGAAAATAACGTACATCTAACAGAACGTAATGTATCTCAAACCATGAAAAAACACCAACTCAACAGTCCTTATCAATCAGTTGAATGTCAATGCCAAATTGCACCGAAGTTTTTTTCTTATCTTTTTACAATGGGGAAATACCAGGTAGGTACACAGTTCATTAGAGCAAATAATTTAAAATTTCCTGCAGTACGATTTAACTATATCAAATAAAATAGGGGTTGAGTCCTGATACGAACGATGAAATTTACAATCCTTGAAGAATATTATGAATTACGGTCTTAGATATTACATGGAAATGTCTCTGTAGGTACATGATCATAAAGTTATTAGTTTGAGTTGAAATTGGAAAA
This sequence comes from Cryptolaemus montrouzieri, assembly GCA_013387265.2. NCBI lineage: Eukaryota > Metazoa > Arthropoda > Insecta > Coleoptera > Coccinellidae > Cryptolaemus > Cryptolaemus montrouzieri. The sequence goes on from JABFTP020000103.1 coordinate 51,638,267, forward strand.
AAGGTAAGTGTATACCAGAAACTTTTGTGACAAAAGAGATAACAACCAAATTGTGAAATATTGATCTGCTTCCTTTTGAACGAGTTACTTTAAGAATATGATTAGAATGATGAAATGAAGCTCAACGACGACAATCAACTTCTCATACGGTAACGCATTCGCAACGTATACAATGGAGATCGTGACAATATCCATCTAAGAACATATCTTCCCCCATTATTCATTCAGTAGCGTTTTGCGTCATTCTATCCATGCAGAAGAATCCTAACGAAAATAACGTACATCTAAAAGAACGTTATGTATCTTGAATTATTGAAATACATATGTTAGGTAAAAAAGCAATGTTGGTTACCAAAAGACTATTCATCTGCCAGCAAAGTCATGGCAGATTTAACCGATATGTGATCTATAACCCTATTTTGGGTGCCTCTGGTTTTGAGGAAGCAATTACAATTCGAGGAAAAAAGCTTGAGATTCACATAATATAAAACATAATTTTCATAAATAACACTTTTCAATATGGGTATAAGTTCTATACTTTCAAATTATCGTTAGGAGGAGTCATCTTCAATACTTTTGAACACGGGTTAGAAGTACTCACTTGGTACATTGTTTTAATTTGAGTTATTGTTGCTGCAAAATACTGAGAGCATCTTCAGTAGATATTCCTGTATTTTCAGATATTTAACTTTCAATCTACGGTTCGCTCTGCGTTTCTATGCATTGTTTTAATCATTCGACACTATTTTATCTTCATGTAATCAACCGAGGTGTTTTATTCAATAAACTATCGAAATATATCTGTGAACCAATCAATGTGATAGTTACCCAGAGCTTTTAGAGTATAAATGAAGAATTTTTGTTATTTTTCAGTCAGGCCGGAAATATTCCGAACCGATTGAGTATATAAGGCAACTGAAGCTAAAAGAAATGAGCCTCAAATCGTTGACTACTTTCCTTAAAGAAATTTTTGATGAATCAATGGGGTTTATTTGATACTTTTATCCAGAAAATCAGTAAATAATCTCTGAGAAATGAATGATTCAAGATGAAACGTTCTATTCGATGTGTAGTCAAAATTGACTTTTGTGATATTTGGCTAAGAATGATTCTGTGTGTTTACAATATTCAACAATGAATGTATTTCCTCCGAAATTTCATGTCAGTCTCTTAATGGAACTGTTTTTCTGTTTGTACAGGGTGGGCCATTAAGTTTTCCGAAATTTAAAACTCAATGAAAAGAAACTTAAATAGATACGCTGATGAAAAATCATTTATTTGAAAGTAAAAACATTGAAAAGTCAATCGTTGAAAATTACATCATCACTCTCCCAACCTGAAGCTTAAATAATTTAAAACCCTCTGGCACAATGAACGAGAAATTTGTTTTCACCTATTATTGCTGCTTTCAATTGTTGAATTGATGCTGGTCTTCCGTTTGTGGTTTGACCTTGGGTTCTCCTCTGCCCAGTAATGGCAATTTATTAACATACCCATTTGAGTGAAAATATGCTTCATCCGAAAACAATTTGTTGTTTAGAGTTCGATAATGTTCCAAAATTGTCAAGGCAAAAGCACGACGTAAAATTAAATCATTCGACTTCAAATCTTGCACTAATTGTATCTTATTTGGATGTAATTTAAGATATTTTTTCAAAATGAGCTGTAGTAATGTTCTTGCAACTGTAAGTTCGGCAAATCTCCTACGTGTTGAAAGGCCTGGGTCGTTATATACAGAATCGCTGACTAGTTAGACAGTTTCTTCCATTCTTGTTGACCTCAGACGCCCTTTTGGCTTCCGATTTAGAGCTAAACCTGTAGCCTCGAATTAAATTTTCACTTGGACACTGACTTAAGTCATGTAGTTGGTACTTTGGCCTAAACAAACGACGGCCAAAAACACACGAATCATTGCTTTTGTGATAGGATTTTATGCAGAATGCACGTTGTTCACTCGTAAATCTCTCCATTGTGACTCAATTTTCAAGAATCAAGCTACGCATTCCTACCATTCGCACCCCCTCCCCGCCGCCATTCGGCTCCTATACTATTTTCAAATCGTACATCTTTATGGCCCACCCTGTATAAACATTTTTTCGTGGGAGATATTCTTCGTGAAAAGCTTTAAACTATCAGACATTTGAATTAGGCAAATCCAACTTACCAACGTACGAGTCGGTGACTGCACAATAGCGTCGTGAGCTATAACTGTGTCTTACACATTTACATATTTATATATCTACAACAAAAAATGAATATCGGATACGCAGAATATGAAATTTGACTTGAGGGATGAGATGAAAATCTTGGTTGTATCTCATATGCAAGGATTTCATTTTGTATTTTTAGTAAATGTCATACGTACAGACCTTCGTATCGCATTTATAATAAATCCGCTTGAATTTCTTTTCATCAAGATAACTGTTCTATCTGACAAAAATGTAAATTCATTTTTCCAGTTGCAAATAGAAAAATCTCCTAGAATGGTTTGATGACCTCAAGTACAATGCCACGCAAAATACAACTATAATACTCGTAGAAATGTTACACTTAGCTAGTGTACGTAACCCTTCAACCCTTGAGTTCAAGATGTAATTTAGGTAATGGCTTTGGCCTTCACATACGTTCATACTACTTTTCTTTGAAATGGTCCCAGAGGATGTCGTCTATATGATCTGACGAGGTGAATTTTGAATAATGGTTCGAGATTTGAGGATTATATGTTGGTGTACTCGATTTGTAACGTATTTACATAAGAGGTGTTACCTAAAGAATAAAAAAATATTAAAGAACGCAAATGTATTGTCGAATATGTTACATTAGATGTTCCAATAGTAAACCTGCTCTATATTTCTATGATTGATTTCGAAGTCAGATGAATATATTGGTGCTCAAAAGGTATATGATTAAGATAGTAAGAACTGAGAAGGAAAATGATCTTGAGAATTATTTCGCAGAGATGAAATATCATTACGAGCACAATACATGAAACTCACCTAACTTATCTAACCTAACCTAAACTCACTTTCCAATATGATCCATATAAGTTGAATAAAAACAATGATGAAAACACAATATTTGTGCTTGGAGAAGTTTTGAGCTGAATGAATATAGCATCTTCATCTTCGATCAGAAAATTATTTAAACCTCAAATTTTGAAGAGGAGAAGCGAAATATTCAATTTCTTTGTAGAAAAAGTCATAAAATTTCAGGACGTTACTTTGAGAGCGTTATACACTGTGTAACATTATTGCCACATTATTACACATTGTTGATACCAAGCTTTGAAGAATTCTCAGATAAAATATAATTTTTGTCATTGCATTACTCTTAAGAAGTAGTAAGATAAGTATATATTAAAGCATTTGTGTATCTGTTTATCTTTATGTACTACTTCATCATTCATCTAATTCAGCCTTGAAATTTTGAACATTTGTTGAGTACAGTCTAGTAAAGGTTTCTAGCAGAGTTCATGTACCTCGTTTTTATCTGGAGATTTTTGTACGATGTCAAGGGTCTAATTCACGAATCAAAAGATGAAAATCTTCTTTTTTTCCTAATTTTGCTCAACATGATGCTGTGAATGTTCTCATGCGAAAAATGTTCGAAACAATGAAAGAGGAAAGGAAAAATCAAAAAAATGCAGAATTTTGTTTTCTATGCTATGATCTCTCAAGTTTTTAGGAAAGATTGGTAGCCATTACTGAGGAGAGTCGAAAAATACAAAAAAAAATTGGAAACCATTTTTATATGAACTCTTGATTAAAACTAAAGTAGGGAATAAAATATTGTTTATTGTTTTTCGATTTTTTTGCGTACAGTTCCCTTACTTCAACTGAAAAATGAGAGGTCCGGAGAAAATATGAAAATTTATCAAAATTTGAACATCATCTTCTTTCAGGCCAGTTAAAATAAAAAATAAAATATAAGCTATTTAAATAGTATTTTGTGGGTTACAGAGAGAAAATGCTCATTTCGTATCTATGCACTTTATCAAACATTTATTTAGAATCAGTCATATTGTAGAAGTTTGCTATCAAGAAATCACTAAGAAATCTTTATGGAGAGTTGTCTAACCTAACCTAACCTATCAGGAAACATTTAATTAAATACAAATATGAATGGATATTTAAATCAAAATTTAATTCAATTTTTCAATGATAAAAGAGTTTGAACGCTGAATGAATAATATGAAAACCATGAATATTCAAATAATGGAAGATTTGAGTTTTGCCTGAAATATTGCAGAGCTGAAAATACTGATGAATCCTTTAAAATACATCACTTTCGTACATCGATTGGAAGTAGGCAGAACACAGAACCCAATGCGATCAATCATACTATGCATTTTCTACACACTTTTCAAAGCAGAACTAAATATGGATCATTCATTAATTTTAATGAATTTAATCTCGGAGGTGAAATATTTATGAGTGAGGAGTCAGTCATTAGCGCAGTTGACGAATCACACTGTAAAAATGATCTCATAGTGTTGTGGCCTGTCTATGAGAAATATTGCGAATTAAATAACAACTAATAGGGATGGAGACAAAGTTAAAAGAAATGAAAATTTTTTTCCTTCAGAAAGTTTCAAAATTGCTTTCGAGAAGTAATACTTCTTTCCAGAATTACAGTATATCACAGTAAATCACATTAAGATACTACACCTTTATTGTATATGTGAAGAAGTATTCTGATAGAATTGATTCCTTCTGCAAACATCGCTCGGGATTTAATTGAATGAACTGATAACATCTATTGATTCTTCGTCGCATGTAATCAGAGTAGGTAAACCGAACTGCCATTCAGAACATTTTCGCTGAATGTACTGAGTGATAGAAAATAGAACTCTAAGGATGCTGTTTCATTTTCGAATTGTGTGAAAAGTTTCCATCAGTTTGTTGAGACATAAACAACATTGACATGACAAAAAGTTCCGGATTCATATTCACATGTATTTACTTACAGGAATTCAATATCAATTGTGAGATAAACATAGATCAGAGAAATGTGTTGTAAAAATGTAAAGCTGGCTAAAAGTTTGAAGGATTCCAGATTATTTAAATATTGAATAAGATTAGATATTGAACATAATTCACTGATAAAAACTAAACTTTCAAGAAATAAAATATTTAATTCAGGAACAGTATTCATTGTAAATGTGCAAATTGAAGATCTTCGGCACCCTTGTAATATCGTTATTGTGACTCACTGGAAAGAGTCACGGTTGACACTTAATCTCAAAACATGGGATAGTTGATCGGAATGAAAGTATAACACAGACTAGAAAAAAATATTACACAAACTTTTGTTTAGTAATTTTTCAACAGAACTTGTAGAAAACGATTCTTGCAGAATATTGCTATCTAACCCAACACAAGTGGTTCAATATTGTTTTATCAAATAATAATTTATTGATTTTCAGGGCACCAAAATAAGTTAGATAGATTTCCAACTGAAGCAAGCAGCATCATATCATCACATACGAAGACAGTAGACCGTGGTATACCAAAACTAGTCACTTGATGAGTTAATAACCTTTCCTTTACATATCCAAATCCAAATTCAATTTGTGTCGATCTAATCAACGTGAGAGAATTTGGATGAATGAAGGAAGACAGTGATACTTGGAGTGAAACCGAGAGTTTGTAGCAGACTCTGGTTTGTGTCTGGGAAAGATTTTGTCTACGCCGACATAATGAACTATTCTGTGAAATACGGCGAGGTGGGGTATCAAGAAAAATTTATTGGACTCAGTCACATGTCTTTTTTTATTCAATGATAATCATATTTACTTTCATCGAGCAGTAGATAGGTTGAACCACTTATGATTTCAACTGAAAATATTCAGGCTCTGATATTGAAACAATTCGCTTCAACATATTCCAATACGCCTTCAGCTGATAGGAAAAAGTCTGCTGATAGATGGGCTGATATATTTTGAAATTCAATCGATAAGTAATCAGAAATTCACTGCGCCAAGAAATTAACGAATTCAGATTTCTTTTTTCGTAGGCAACTAATCAGCAAAACATGTTTGGCTAAATGTTTTTCGAAAATGTCCCAAAATAAGGTTAAGAAATTCGATGTTTTCATTCAGCGCGCATGTTCCTCTAATGATGAATATAATGAGAGAATTGAATTGATTTATAGATATATATATATATATATATATATATATATATATATATATATATATATATATATATATATATATATATATATATATATACATTCTATTCTTCACTTTATTATTATTATTCACTTCACACAAAGGAAACTAGTAATGAGTAACATTCAGTGTTACTTGACTAAGGTCCGTACACTGGATTTTTCCGGGGAGAACGCCTCTGACACTACTCGTTGGTACATTGATGTCATTGTCTGATGATGCTATAGTTTGTTTATATTCTGGTAGATTGATTTATTCTCATAACATTTAACGTTATCCTAATATATAATTATTCCAGGATATGTTTTGATTATAATCATTGCCTGGCAATGGTATTAATTACCGGGTGGTGGATTTATATTTTTCATGAAATCAGTTTGATTGCATGAACTGGGCAACTCGTCAGGTTAAACCCCATATATATATATATATATATATGGGGTTTAACCTGACGAGTGATATATATATATATATATATATATATATATATATATTATATATATATATATATATATATATATATGTCTAAACTATATAATATGTTCAAAGAAAAATTCCCAATTGCTGTATTTCAGAACAAAGCATTGCCAATCAAAGACGGTATATTGAAAATAGAAACTTTTTATCTGAATCAGAATTAAAATCAATTAAAAACAACGTTCAACAAGAAGAACATTTAAATTTTGTAGTTTCAGATGAAAACCTAGTCCCATTCATGAAAAGCATCGAAAATAAATCAGAAAATTCATCTAAAATAATGATAACAAAGATATAGAAAATTTATTTCTCAATCAAATGAATTTATTTGAAAATATTGACCCAACTTTAAGACCTAAACTTCCTAAAATTCATTATTCAAAGAAAATTTTCGATTGTATAAACGTTCTTAATGAGAATATTCTTCCAAAGCAACTTGTTAAAGTAATGAATATCTATACACTTCATCTGATTATATATTGTGCCGCTATTACAGTAGTTAAACATTCTGGATACAAATTAGAAAATTTTGGATCTAATTATAATATCAAGAAAAAACCTTCATGGCAAAAAAGGTTAGAAGGTAAAATTTCTTCTATCAGATGTGATTTAGGAAGATTGACTCAATATTCCAGAGGTAATCGATCAAAAAACTTATGGCACATATTGGAAAAATATTCCTCAAAAATAAAACCCATAAAAATAATGAGATAAGTAATGGACAATTGATAGAATACATCGATACTTTAAAACAAAAACTTTCAGTATACTCTATTAGACTACGTGAATATAAAATAAATTCAGATAGAAAATTCCAAAACAAACTATTCAAAAATAATGAAAAACATTTTTACAAATTTATTTCAGGTTCAAATGAAAATATTTCTGGAAATGGAGTTCCTAAAATTGATATTTTAACTGATTATTGGTCTTCAATTTGGGCAGTGCCAAGGCAACATAATTCCAATGCAAGTTGGATTTTAAATGAAAGGTCTCGATTTTCTAAAATAGAATACATGCAATTTGAAAAATTTTCAAACGAAGATATAACATCAGTTATTAAACACACAAAAAATTGGAAATCTCCAGGTGTTGATGGTATTCATAACTTTTGGTTCAAGAAATTCTCTTGCGTTCATGAAAAATTGGCTGAATATTTTTCATTTATAATAAAGAACCCTCAGCTACTCCTTTATTTTTCACACAAGGAATTACTTATTTAAAACCGAAAAGTGATAATACTATTGATCCGTCTCAATATAGACCAATTACTTGCCTTCCAACAATATATAAAATTCTAACTGCATGTATTACCCAAAAAATTTATGCACATTTGGAGAATTATAATATTCTTTCCGAACATCAAAAGGATGTAGAAAAACACCTTGGTACTAAAGAGCAACTTGTAATTGATTCTGTTGCTTTGAATCAAGCTCAAACTAAGAAGAGAAATATTCATACAGCCTTCATTGATTACCAAAAGGCTTTTGACAGTTCTCCCCATTCATGGCTTCAAGAAATTTTGGAAATTTATAAAATTGATAAGACACTTCGTCATTTTCTTGAATTCGTGATGAAAAATTGGAGAACCAATCTTCATTTAAATATTTCAAAACAATCGTTAAAATCCGAAGTAATTCCAATCAAAAGAGGCATTTTTCAAGGTGATTCTTTAAGTGCTCTTTGGTTTTGTCTTTGCCTCAATCCATTATCTCATGAATTAAATGCTACTAGTTTCGGCTTCAAAATAAAGAGTTTATTAACTGAATTCAAATTAAGTCACTTAATTTATTTAGATGATATTAAATTATATGCCGGAACCAGATCTCATTTAAAAGTCTACTTGAGATTACTTTCAACTATTCCAATGATATTCATATGAAATTTGGGCTTCCAAAATGTAAAAATCTTTCTATTGAAAAAGGAAAGATCACCTCTAATTATATAAAGATTTCCAATATCGAAATCGAGCCAATGCATCAAGGAGATACATATAAATATCTTGGATTTTGTCAAGAGAAGACAATTAACCATAGCAGCACTAAAGAAATTATTAGAAGTTCATATTACAAAAGACTAAGAATTATCATCAAGAGTTATTTAACTAGTAAAAACCTTTTCAGAGCTATCAACTCCTATGCTGTTCCTATTCTTACATCTTCTTTTGGAATTATTAAATGGTCTAAAACTGATCTAAATGAATTACAATGTCAAACGAGGAAAATGCTCTGTAAATATCATAAGCACCACCCAAAGTCAGCTGTTCAGAGAGTTACACTACCTAGACATCTTGGAGGTCGTGGATTAATTGATTTGAATAATCTTCATAGTAAACAGATTTTTATCTACGTTCCCATTTTCATGATAAACAGAGAACGTCTAAATTACATGATATTGTTGTTGCTTCAGATTATAATCTCACACCTCTGAACTTGACAATGCAAAAGGTAGATTTTGATATATTTGATGATAATTCTAAAAGAGAAAGTTGGATGCAGAAGGAATTACACGGAAAGCACCTAAAGAATTGAAAATGATTATATTGATGAAATTGCATCGAATAAATGGTTAGTATCTGGAGAATTGTTTGCTGAAACAGAAGGCTTGGCAATTGCGATCCAGGACCAGGTTGTTTTTACAAGGAATTATAGAAAACATATCATCAAACAAAATATAGATGATTCTTGCCGTAGATGTTTCTGTTCTTCAGAAACAGTTTTTCATATATTATCATCTTGCTCAGTCCTTGCTTCAACAGATTATTTAGAAAGACATAATGCCGTCGCTAATATTATTCACTTCAATCTAGGAATTAAACATGACCTAATTCCCAAAAGAAAAAATTTCAAAATATGAACCTGAGATTATTTGTGAAAATGACAAATATAAACTTTATTTTGATAAAACAATTCTGTGCAACAGAGCTGTAAAACACAATAGACCAGATATCGTTCTTAATGATAAACAGAATCAAATAACATATATAATTGATATTGCTATACCCGACACACATAATATACAAAATAAATACAATGAAAAAATTTCTAAATATATGATGCTTGGCGACGAGATTAAAAAATATGGAAAATGAAGAAAATATTTATTCTACCGATTATTATTTCTACAACAGGCGTTATTCCTAGAAATCTTCACAAAAGTATTGAGATTTTGGGTCTGAAGAAAAATTTGTTTGAACAGTTACAAAAGATAACAGTCATCAAATCTTGTAATATTCTTCGTAGGTTTCTTTCCGAAAATAATAATGAGGTAGAGTCATAGGTTTTCTCTTTAGTTTATACTGCTCAGAATCTCATTTCATATTTTATTTATTTGTTTATATAAATGTAATATAATTAACTGACAATTAGGTCATATTTATATTCAGAGCAGTATTCTATTCGATCGTTCACCACTTCACACAAAGGAAACTATTAATGAGTAACATTCAGTGTTACTTGACTAAGGTCCGTACACTGGATTTTTCCGGGAGAAAGCCTCTGACACTACTCGTTGGTACATTGATATCATTGTCTGATGATGCTATAGCATGTATATATTCTGGTAGATTGATATATTCTCATAACATTTAACGTTATCCTAATATATAATTACTCCAGGATATGTTTTAATTATAATCATTGCCTGGCAATGGTATTAATTACCGGGTGGTGGATTTATATTTTTCATGAAATCAGTTTGATTGCATGAACAGATATATGGGCAACTCGTCGGGGTAAAACCCCTATATATATATATATATATATATATATATATATATATATAGGATGGTTAACCCTGACGATTTGCCCATATATGTTCTTTTGAAAAAGGAGGATCTACAAAATTTGAATAATTGTTTCTACAATAAATGCTTATATCTATAATTTTGGTGTGTGTCAGAAAAACACAAATGTGAGCTCAGGAAAATGTAACGGGGGAACCATACTATCATGCGTATGATTCAATAAACTAGTGAAAAAACCTGAGAAAAAACTCTTTTTCTTGTCGCTATTGCACTAGCAATAGCTTGTCTGTTTATGTTGTGTTAGTGTCGTGTGTACATAAAGAGTACCAAAGATTTTTCTGCTTAGCAGCTTAAATCCTCATCTTGCACTTCATGATTTCCAGACAAAGACAAGGGGGTTTGGGACAAGAATCTGTAACAATGGAAGAAGAAAACCATCAGAAAAATGTTCCAATAATCATATCTGACTCTTATATGTCCAAACACACTTGAATTTAAGAAAAGATTTAAAATAGCAAGGCCATAAAAAATACTAAGAAGATAATCAGTACTTAACCTGCGATATTTACTCTTTCGCGGAGATGTTCTTCCGTCGCAGTGTGAATCTCCTGAAACATAATCACTTTCTTGTTCTTGTTTGCCAATTTTAAAGTATATTCGCAGATTCCTTTCAATGTTCAAACTCAACAAAACAAATTTCCTCTATGTTTGACCGGGAGAGCCCCGATGGTTAGGTTCGGTCTTCTTAGTGATGCCGATTATGATCTATATATGTTCTAGAATCATTATGAACCCAAGTATTTGGGTTGACATCTCCTATATATTATTACTTCGTGGCTCTTGTTTAATTTGAAGAACAATTTGCGAAAAATTGTTTTTTTCGTTTCTAGAATGATCCGCAGGTAGAGAGTGACTGGTATTCATGAGGAGACCTGGGCAAGTACTAACCCGAGCAACAACGACGGTCATAAATGACCGTTATGAAAGAATTTCCTCGTTCAGACAACGGTTCGCTACTGCTAGGCACTATCACACTCAGCTTCGACAGAACAGTAGAGTGTATGCTTGATAATGTCACAACTCAATAAGCTCATATCGTTAGGAAATACCTTCGAGTTTGCGAATTCTCTTCAATGAAGTAGCCTGCACGACGTCCAGACCTCAATTTCATCGAAAACTTCTTAGACATTCTCAAAAGAAGGTAAAGACGCTAGTAAAACCAGCCAGGTACCATGAATGAAGTTCGGAACAAACATGGAAATGAGGAACGAAATAGATCAGAACGCTATAAGGTCGTTTTTGTTGAGTATGAATCGTAGTTATCATGCACTGAATCTCCTTAGGGGTGAAATTGCGGTAGTAACAGTTTTTTTGGGGTTCGAGGTCTTACAAAGAGAGAAATATTTCATTATAAGTTTTATTTCACTTTCTATGTGTACGATAATCTTATGAACATCTTAGACCTTCTAGGAAACAAAAATTAATATCGATATATTCTGTCATAGAGAATAAATATGATTATTATGGTTTATGAAACAAATACTTGTTTGTTGATTGTCAAGTACAGCACCCGCAGTTTGATATAAAATTTAAAATACACCACGTTGAACAATATTTCTCAATTGTTTCACCTCTATATTCAGTTATTTGGTTCAACTCGTTATCAAGAATTGTCAAGTGCAGCATTCGTTTCGGCAGTTTGATATAAAAGATGAAATGCACCACGTGGGACGTTATTTCCTAATAATCTCATCTTTAGATTCAGTTATTTGCCTACATTTTCGTTGCTAACACAAAGAAATAATTTCATTTTCACAAAACGAGTATGCACAGATGTCATTTTAATGGAGATGGAATATTGGTATATTCCAAGTTAGCTAACAGCAGGAGGTATCCCGGGTTTTAGAGAGTAGCCTTAGTATGTTCAATCGATTGATCTCACGTTAGCCAGAACAGATGATAGTTTCTCTGTATTCCAAGTGGTACTTGATGTATATTTCTGACCAAACTTACAGAAATTGAAGGTCAACTTTACTCAAAAACGCCTGTCAATCCTCGACTGACCTAGGAATTCCGTTGCCTGTTGAACTCAGAACAAAGAGCACGTAAAATCAGATCAGAAAAACAAGGTCGTAATTTACTTTAGTGTATTTTTATTTATTTATTGAGTGATTACTGTTAACATCATGCTCGAGAAATCTAAAGTTAGAAAGGCGGATCGGTGATATTTTGAGGGTCTTGGTGGAAGAACTTATTTTTATACAGAACAGCCTGGAAAGCAATTCTTAGAGGAATGAGGTACGAGGTTTGCGAATGAAGGAATGAGACTGGCAGAGTCACCTTTGATAGGGAAACGCGTGAGACGCTAGGCTTTGAGCAGCGTCAGGTGCATATGTGATACGCCTCCAGTATGAGTTTGAACTCGCTACAGTAGTTTGTTTGTCCATAGCGTAAGTTTTTGTGAAACATTTTCTCCTTGTGCGTTCTAAAAATGAATGGCATCCATTTTGAGCAACGGGTGTAGGATTTGCTTCCAACTCGGCAGAATACAGCAGAAACATTTTAAAATCATTGGCAGACATATGGAGAAAATGTTTATCAAGGGCACAAGTTTTTCGGTGTTTTAAGACATTTTCAGAAAGAAGAGAATCTATAGAAGAAAAACAACGAAGCGGAAGGCCTTCAAGTACAAATCCGATGAAAATGTTAATAGAGGCCGAAATCTTGTGTGTTCATTAGAACATTCAGTCAGAACAGGGTGGCAGTCAGAATGAGAGAGAGTTGGATCTCTTGGATAAAAAAATATGTTAATATTTAGATATCTTTCTGAAGATAATTCTTTCATGAGTTTTCGTTCTTTGTAGTAATACCAAGTATAAATTTCATTATTTTTCTTCCTCATGATTGGCCTACTTGAAACATTAAATACTCTTTGTTATTTTTCAAATATTGTTTTTATAATACTTCCTAGTCACTATGAAAATAAAAATTGATATTTGTAGGTATTTCTTAGATGTTGATTTATATACATGTACTTTTATATTTCTAGTCTAATTGTGTGCTCTGATATTGCAATTATGTTTCTCGAGAAATGAATAAAGAAAGAAGAATAGCAATAAATGTGAGTAGCTTTGTTCGTTCTCGTCATGCTCGTACGAGAAATCCAGATTTCCAACGATTGTCAAAAAGTACCAATTCATTTCTCCAAATATTAGTTAAAATTTTTGATTTCAATGTCACCCTAATTTACATGATTAATTTTCTTCTCCTGATCTTTTCTTTCCATTGTTTATTAAGATTAATTTTAGAATTGAGCAATTTAGTCTTCAGAATTCAAAAAGATGCTGCCTCCCATAAATTGTTGATCACCATCACGTATTTTCTTTCAACATGCAACTTCAAACATGAACCAAATAGTTTTGACTAGTTCTAAGCAATAAAAATAGTCTCATGCAATTTCAATTGTTCAAAGCCAATCTTCACTCCGTATAACAAAGCTCTGCTCTTAAAACCCTCATAGTTCACAGCTCCAAATTGATTGGTTGTAATTTGAGTATTCATCTAGCGAACGACATTCAAATTGAATTTTAAGTTCGTCGAGTAATTATATTTTAATAATAAACATAAAATACTCTATAAATTCGAATAATTCGGTTTTCATAGTAGGAAGTTCCTCTCTCTACCGGAATCTTCTCCTAATCCAAATAATTTTCTTGGGCGTTCGTAATATTATTCGACTTCCAACTCAATTATCTCCAATTCCCTACTATTCTTCGGGATGAATGTCCGTTCTCAAAGTGAAATGATTAGATTGGTATATTTTATTAACTTCAAACGCTTGTTTTTAATCTGGAAAATTGTTTTGGAATGCTTGATTCTATGATAATCGCGTCGAAATGATTGAAATTCTTCAATTAGTTGATTATTTTTCGAGTACTGACAAACAAAAATATCATTTTGATCGCTTCAACAAACATGCCCAAAAACTACAATTAAATATTGCATGTCACCAATAATCAAGTTATCGAGAATATTGCTTCATGTGAACATTCTAAAAAGAATGAAAATGGAACGAATTGTCTTAAAGGTATGAAAAATCTCAAAGAACATTGTTTCGAAAATATTGCTGAAGAATAATGGTGAAGCAAAAGTATTTTCGTGCTAATGTAAACATGCCTAGTCGTTCTATCAATGAATATAAGATGATGCTGAGAGCTTTGGAAATGCTTGAGGCTGGAAAGATTGAGGTTGATGCCAAAAATGCAATAGTAACTAATCGGACTGCTATCTCCAGTGTCTCAAATTGTTGGCATAAGATCAGGAGAGTGCAGGATATGTCTTTCGGTCGTCTTACAAAGACAATTTCTTGAATAGCCGATATACAGGGTGCTTCATCGAAAAATAAACAGAGGCTTTATCTACGATATTAATTCCTGATCAAAACGCAAAAACAGATCGATTTTTGTTTCAAGGGAGACATCTCTTGGGGTACAAAACCCGCCTGAAATATCAACCCCCTAGGCGGGGGTTGCAATCATTGAACATTTTGAATAGGGAAGATGGGCCGAGTGATTACTCAAAAGAAAGTTAGTATCTTTGTCTACATCGCCCTCAACGAATTTCCATTTTTAAAGGAAAACTGTGAAAGATACAGGGTGAGCAACTGAAAGGTGGGGAAGACTATTTCCCTGAGACTATTCAAGTTTCAGTGAAGTAAAATGGAAGAGATCCATGCCGATCAATGGCAGTCATCATCAAGTACCATCCTCATCTCGAATTTCAACCCCTAGAGCAGGGGTGACCACCCTTGAAAATTTGGAACAGGGTAGATGGGTCGAGTGATACCTCGAAAGAAAGCTATTATCTTTGTCTGCATCCCCGAATCTTCATTTTTGATTGAAAACTGTAGAAGATACAGAGTGAGCTACTGAAAAATAGAGGAGACTATCTATCGCCCTGAGCTATTCAAGTATAAGTGTAAAAAAATGGAACAGATTCATTCCAGATCAAAGGCTGTCATTTTCCGAAACACCATTCACATCTCAAATTTCAACCCCTAGAGCAGGGTACTTGAATAGCTCAGGGCGATAGATAGTCTTCCCTATTTTTAAGTGGCTCACTCTGTATCTTCTACAGTTTTCAATCAAAAATTGAAATTCTTTCATGAAAATGCAGATAAAGATAATACCTTCCTTTCGAGGTATCACTCGGCCCATCTACCCTCTTCCAAATTTTCAAGGGTGGTCACCTCTGCTCTAGGGGTTGAAATTCGAGAATGAGGATGGTACTTGATGATGACTGCCATTGACCAGCATGGATCTGTTAAATTTTACTCCACTGAAACCTGAATAGTCTCAGGGAAATAGTCTTCCCCATTTTTCAGTTGCTCACCCTGTATCTTTTACAGTTTTCAATTGAAAATAATAATTCGTTCAAACCAATATAGATGAAGATACCACCTTTCTCTTGAGTTATCACTCGACCTATCTTCTCCATTCAAAATGTTCAAGGATTGCAACCCCCGCTTAGGGGGTTGATATTGCAGGCAAGTTTCGTACCCCAAAGAATGTCCCACTTGAAACAAAAATCGACCTATTTTTGCGTTTGGATCAGAAATTAATATTTTGGTAGAAATAGCCTCTGTTTAGTTTTCATTTAAGCACCCTGTATGTAGTTTAAACCTCAATAGATGAGCACTGTGACTGCACCTCAATGAATTAATTTACTTGAAACTCATTATTCCACTGTTTCAGGAAAATCAACCTATAGAAGGTTAAAAGGAGGTCATTTAGTCTACAGAAGACCTTAAGAGTACCAGCCTTCAAATCTTATTGCGGAAAGTGTCGACAAACGGTTATATAATGACTTTTTATGTTGTTATTCCATACGCTAATATTACTGATCTAGATTTTATATTGATGCATCAGAAAAAATTTTTACTCCTATTGAGTCACCAATTAGCCGATATCAGATCGATTCAGCATGCTTTGGACATGTCTTAGCAAAAAGTTCTGTGCGAATGGTTATTTTGAACGCCCAAATCAGCTCTTCCAAACCTTCTTCAGCAGTGCTGATACGTGTTTTTTTACAATTAACTCCCGTGAAGAATCTGGTCTACATCTAGTTGGTTTTAAGATGCTGAAAAATATTCGGGGGCTCGCTTCATGTATTGAAGATTATTGACTCTTGAAAAGGTCCACTAGAAGTGAGTTCCATAGTTCTTCTGCGCTTAAGAAGGACTTATCGATTATAAAGATTAATATCGACGTCATTGCTGGTGCTACGTTCAAACACTACCTTGGAGGGATATGCATCCTCAATTTTTAAGAAGCATCTTTCTTGAAGCTTGATGATTATGTATCTGCCACTTGACTGATGTGTTCTAAAGGATTTAGATTTTCAGTTGAACGGTCATCGTCGATCAAACAAATTGCCTTTTTGCCTTTTTATGGATTAAGTGATGATGGTTGAATTGTATTTTCTTTTCCTTTATCATTGAATTCTAGATATTATTACTAGATTAATTGCATCCTACATCATAGTCTGTAGCAGATTTTCGTTTAACGAATTCATCTAATTGATTTGGTGTTAGAATAAGATGACTCATTTGTACTGTCGTCATTGAAGTTTGAGAATCTAATCCAAGAGGTCCTTCGAAGTGAACCTTTGATTGTAACCCGAATGCATCTGACCTCGAAGAAATCTGTAGAGTTCGACGGTAGGTGTCTTCTTGTGCTGAAGGTCACTTATCATTCTAATGGTTCGTGGTAATGTTTTAGATGCCGCACTCTTCATTATTGGTTGATAACTTAAACCCTAACATTGCAGTGCTATCACAACTGCACATGCATCAACTAAGCAGGAAGAAATTGAATGATAATAATTAATTTTGCGTGATTTTTTTCAATTGCACTTTTATGTGAATGAAGATTGCTTTCATTATCTCAGACTTGTAACTTGTGCTCATTTCGTTATATGAAGATTTCATTGAGTTTTTCCCAAATACTACATTTCTGTTTCGACTGAAAATGTTTTTCTTCTCGATCGAATTTCATTTAGTTCTTTCCACTGACTGGATAAGAAACAAATTAATTTAGCGACATATTGGCCTTCTCATCATTTCTCCTGTAGTATGCCTGAAGGACCCAACCCATGAAAACTATCCCATATAGACAAGTAAAACACCTATTAAAGAATCGAAAAAGAAGAGGAGAAAGTTTAAAGTGGAGGAGGAACTTCTTTTTCGATGTCGAATGGAAAAGTGAGACTGGCGAAGACGCCTCCATAAAACGTTATATTTATAACTCACAAAGATGAAAGTTTAAAACAGCTATTGATTTCTTTGAAGGACAATTCCATTCATTCAAACATGAAAAACATTCGTTTCGTTGAAAACAATAACCGAAAAATTGCAATTCAGTCGAGACAGGTCATTTGAAACTATATTTGCATCTCTACTAGACTAATAAAA
The DNA here is from genome assembly GCA_013387265.2 of Cryptolaemus montrouzieri. NCBI lineage: Eukaryota > Metazoa > Arthropoda > Insecta > Coleoptera > Coccinellidae > Cryptolaemus > Cryptolaemus montrouzieri. Next base: position 51,656,132 of record JABFTP020000103.1, read on the forward strand.
AGGGGTATATTAGGAGTTGTTTATATTTTACAGAATGGTGAGATTACATTCTCTTAGTGCAGCAAATATATATAGTGCATAGACAAATATTAGTCTGAAAAAGTAATTGGTTTCAGAAGCAAAACATTTTTTCTTCCTATAAAAATTTAGAATTATTATTCACAAGGTGTGGCTATTAAATAACTTGATTGAAGCTATTAGAGATGTGCATATGCGGCAACTGCCAAGCGAGTGATGTTCATTCTGAAGCCTTACGTTTCGAATAGAATTTTCTTGCGTTTCTGTGAACGAAACTGTAGCCTCTTTTCGCATAAGCGTTATTTTTTCGTGTAGCCGTAGTGTAACGGATTGTACTGTCAATTTCACATGAAGCTCATAATTTATTTAGTGGAATTGTTGATTTCTTTTGTCAAGATATTAAGAAAATTGTGAACTTTCACCCCTCTAACCTAATGAACAAAATTATTGCATCTGGCCTGCACTCTTTGCAAGAATAAGTAGAAACGACCACAAGTTTAGTTAAACTATCCACGAGCTCTTCACCAAGACAATATTCTGGGTCATTCCGTATTGTATGTCAGGAGTTTTTAGCCAAGTACATCATTGCTGTGTTAAATCTACCTTATTCGCTGGATTTTGTGCCGTTTGACTTCTATTTATTCATCGAGGTGAAATCTGGACTAAGAGAACAAGAGTCGAATCCGTTGAAGACTTCCAGCTCAATAATATTAGATTCACATGAAGCGGTGTGTTGATGGTGGTACTACATAAGTATAATAAGTAAATTCTGGATCGATACTTTGCCTTTTGGATTGAACAATTCTGAATTAATTTATTGGAGTGAACCATTCACTTAATTTATTTGAAGACATGAATTCTACTCATAGGAAGACAATGACCTAGATGTTACGAATCAACTTCTTCGGAATCATGTAAAATTCATATATTGAGTTCAAATTTGATGAACTCATTGTTTGTTTTTCAGTCTAATCACAAACTGTTTATCAACAGTTTACATCAAATGATTTTCTCTCGATTTAGTCCATCGAAATGGCAAGCAGGTTACATCCTAACCTGTTTTGAACAATTCCAGCAATTCTGAAATTTGAGATGTCTCTGTTTGAATCTCTGAATTTCTATGTAATCTTCTACGTCGCACTTCCAACCTTGTATGTATTACTAGGAATTGAAACGAAATGGACTCTATATAAATAACATCTAATGGTAATAAACTTACCGAAGGTCAAAGTGACAATAGATTCAAGGTAGCTAGTTTGTTACATAAAAGACAGATTCCGAGTATTCATACCACAAAATTAGGATCGGGTTAAGCAAGCTGGTAGCTCCCTTAAAGGCTCATTCTGGCTTGTTACTGATGGTTCCAAAACGAATGAAGGTACAAGAGCTGGAATGTACGGTAGCATACTTAGGTCAGTACATCATTAAGCCTTTAGAATTATGCAGCCATATTATCGGAAGACCTTTAGGCCCTTGAAATTGCAGCGCATCTGCTGATAAAATTAGGCGCACATCACGGTAGTGCCAATCAAGCAGAAACAGTAGATTATGATTGAAATTGCTGTACTTTGGAAAAAGTGTAGAATTATACTGAATATACTAGCAGTAAACATTCGGTTCGATGTCATTTGGCGTCATTGCAGCCATTCAGATAACAGGCGATCTTCTTGGCATAAAACGATATCTCATTTCTTCTAGTGGAACCAGACATTGGTATCTTGCTTTGAAATGTCAACTAGGCAATAACGTGTAAAACGAACCTCATTTTTGTTATATCACCACAGCATAAATCATTTCAAAACGTCTTTCGAATGCGAAAAATAATACCATCCTAATACTAGAACTAGAAAGACAGAACTTCATACTTTACATACTTCTCTTGCAGGCTAAAAGCACACTTCCGCAGAATTGACCTGACTGTTGAAGGCCAGTGCAGACTTTATTCTCTACTCTAGAATGTTACATCACCCCCTACCTCTCCTTACCCATCCCTACCTATGAAACCATCATAAGGAATATGGGTCAAGTGTTACATTGTTTGAAATGTATTTCGATTATCTATGGAAAAAAAAGATGTTATTATATAATATTTAATCAATTTGTTGAGCCTGATATATTTTGAATAAATGATAGTACACATTGCTTTCAGTTTGAAAGAAGGAGTTTCAGCTTGTAGATTTGAAAGTGTAGAGATCAAACACCTATCCTCAGATATCCCAAACTCAATAATTCCAATCGCAAAGAGTATTTTCTGACACCTCATTGGAAAAGTCTCTACAGACTGTGTCAATCGAAGTATTCATTCCCTTAGGTAGCTGGGTTTGATGATTTATTTGATGATATTTTTCAATACGCTTCGTTACTGGAACCAAAACTATCGGATAATGGTATAGCAAGAATACAATTTGGAGTAGATCCACCTGTTATCCAAAACATGATAAGAATCATTGCAATCAGTATACAATACCTTATTGAATACTGATATCAAGTTGTACTACCATTTATTTAAAATCGTTCGAATGGTTGTTCAAATATAATATGAATTTTTTTGTTTGTAGTTCTGTATAAAACTTAATTAATTATTCTTATAGATAATCGACCTACCTGTCTAATAATAGGCGAATTGACTAATATTCCCTGAGATTTTATTGGTTGGGTCGTTATAATCAATGTTCCCTCTCGAAACAAATATCTACTGACATTGCCTTTTTCTGAGTTAGAGGGATAAAAATTTCGTTGGAAAACCCCGACCTGAGGCTCGTTTTCTGCGCAGAGTTTTCTGGATTCAATCCCCACAACGACGTAAAGCCGTCGGTCTTGTCCAACAGAGATGTGTTGGATATTAAAGATCCTTTCCCTCGACACGACAAGGGTTCGACAAACTTCCCGGGTTAGTGAGGTAACAGAATTCCCCAGCGCGTCATAAGCGGAAAGGCAGAAAGAGAGCACGTTAAAGGATAAAAAAAGCATTTGTTGAGATATTATCATTCAAATTCATTCGGAAGAATGTATAAAATAGTAATTAAGAATTGGCGGATTACATGGATTTTATTCTAATGTAAAATTTGATGAGAGCCAAAATGAAAATAAAAGGATGAATACCAACAATATAGTTTCAGAATAATTTTCATAAGAAAATGTAAATGGACTGTTGTTGACATTGTTTATAAGCAGATTTAACGTGTACTCAGTAATTTCAAAAGCCTGTTAACACTAAGAAAGTGACTATATGGATTCATAATGAACGATAACATTTATAACATAAAAATATTTCACAATTAAAAATTTGAAAAAAATATTTATGATAAGGATTCTATGATCAGAATGGGCTTCATTTTAAAAGAAGATAAAAGTTCACAATAACAAAATTTAAAGAGAATCAAAGTATGCACTCACTCAAAAACACTATTATTAATTGTAAAGATTGAAAAACTCATTCCAAAGCTGCTTCAATATTCTCTTAATATTCTTCATCGGCAAAACCGAGAACAAATGAAGAATTTGAGAAGAATATTGCTCAACTTCGACCATTACTAAATTATGAACAGAAAACATATAAAACGGCGATTTTTTTGAAAATTCGATATCTTGTTAACGGGTTATCAAATAAATGTCACAATTGAATGGCTCTGATGGGTGCTAAAATCTATGATAAAATTCAAGAAATCAAAAACCAAATCTCATATCAGCCGAGTCGGCGTGAAATGCCCCATGAAAAGTGCTATTAAGCAAATCTGATTTTTTCATGGGAATATTTCACCTGAAACCTAGTAGTATTTAAATTTAGGAACGTTCGAAGTTGATGTCAAGATAAGAAAAATTAGCTCTAACTTACTACCTCAACCATCGTCGAACTGACTTCGAAGCTTTAATACAGAAGAGATTACAGAATTCATTTCATTTGAATAACCCCTTATGATTAAAATCACGTCACCTGGTCTTTTCTTGTTTTGAAAGTTTTCTCGAAGTAGAGAAGATAAGATATAAACATGTTATTTGAATTTCCACTCGGTTTACTTTTCGTACGTCAGTCATTACTTTTCCTATACACTCCATAAATAATACTCGCCTTTTTGGAGATACACTAAAGCTCATCCGCTTTTGTGAGAAGTTTAGGATCGTGTGTCTCAGGTTCGTCTATTTATGTATTGATCTTTTCTGTTATCCTTCATGCTTAATTCTACTTCATTGGTTCTATATGGAACTTTCGTTTTTTATATATTGCGAAATTTTTTTCGGTATAAGCAGGTCGGATGGGGAATTTTATATAGAAAAATATTATAAACTACATGTGAGTATGAATTCAGAGATGGGTATAAGTAGACTGAAAGGTCTGATCACGATAAACAGATGTACTTTAAGATACTACTAACTAGTATTTTGTGAAAGTGAGCCTATATCTTTTTTGTATAACACAGCGTAAGGATTTTTGGGATTCTGAATTATTTGACTCAGTGAATGATTGTTATATTTCGGATCAGAAACTTTTTTATTTTTTTTTTTCGAATCGTCCACTATCATTTGTAAGCTAAATACGTTCCAAACAATACTACTTGTAAAAGCTTTTAATCTTGTTAAGATAATGCTTTCTTTCATCTCAAAAATCTCTAACTAATTAAACAATTGAAGGAACAACATCTCGCTCAAGTTTCACAACATGTAATGAATAATAATAATAAAATAAGTTTGACTTATGTTTCGGGTTTTATCTAATATTCAAAAACTAAGTGGAAATTGAAATACTACATTGTTATTCATACCTAGAGACGTCGTTAGTTATAGGTTATACAGCGTATAACAGTTTTTGAGTTGATGAAGCTTTTACGAATTCTAATAAATCTAATCCCTTCTGGGTTTTTGTGTCATCTTAGATATGGTTTTGTTTATACAATGTTCTGAAATACCCGTTGTTGATTTATTATGAATTTTTCAATTAAATAAAACAATGATGTTCAAATTTTTACTATATTGACTAACTTATGTCGCGTTTCACCTCACTGTAGCTCATATAAATAGTTTATTCAAAAGAATGATGTGCCCTATATATTCCATGATGAAATCTGGTACTGCACTCCATAGAAAGAAAATTCAAACAGGATTTCTTCTTTTGAGACTTGAAGAGATTAAGTAATGGTGATGAATTTAGGACTAATAGATTATTGAGTAAATTCTCGCAAATTTCCTGTTTACTAATTTCCATCAGTTCAGTTTCAATCTATTTTTGCATTATGAAAAATATTAAAGGTATGGTTTTCTCTTAGCTGATGATATGGAATGTTAGAATAAGAAACTGCGTTCAAGCTCAGATATTATAATCTTGAAATTTATAAAAGTTCTATCTGCATAAATTTGTTCACAACTTCCACAAGGGAGTTTATAAACCTGATTTGTTCTTATATACAGGTTTACAGTTTCTAATATATCTGCCTAGAGAGCTATCCGTTCTGAAAGCTATCTTCAAATTTTGAGATGAGAAGAATGACTTTAAATTCAGACTAGGGTTACCAATATAAGTTAATGTTTCAGATTTTTGGTTAGTCTCTTCAATAATAGGGAAACCGTCGTGAATTGCATGTTGAAATTGTTTTTGAGAAAGGATATTGCCAATTATACTAGAATTATTAACCTCTATTTTTTTTGTGCAACATTGAGCTTTTTCAAGAAATTATTAGCTGACGTTAGTATTGTGGTGAGTCTATGTATCATAGTGTTATAAGCTGCTATTTGATGTTGATATGCATGTGCGGAAGAATTGTGAATGGTATTTCCTGTATGGTATGGTTTATAGAAAATAGAAAAATCATGTCTGTTGTCGATTTTGTTTAAGTTAAATTTAAAAAGCCAATGGAATGCTCCATTTTCTAAGTGAATTTTATACTAGGGTGAATTGAATATATGAAGAGGGTACTAAAATGTAATTTCATATTTCTATCTGTAAAACAACAGATGCCATTCACATATCGGAAGAAAATTCACATTTATAATTCATCAGTGTAATTCGTAGAATGCGCTTCTGTTTGAGTTTATGATATGGTTAATATGTTTTCTATCCTAAAAAGTATTTGCGTCAGTTTTCAGCTTTGATTACTTTCATGTAATTGTATTTTGGGAGAAAAAAGACTGAGAACGTGATTAGAATATTCTAATACATCGTGAAACAAGCTCTGTGAAATACTATTGAAAATCACAGAGCAACCTTCTTAGAGTTATAGTGGATGTCCTTCCCAATTATTAATGAGAAATTATGACAGGTTAGGTACTTACCCGCTAGAGACAGAACTGGGGGGACAAAGGAGTGATTTCATAGCGACAACACGGCTTCCGGAAGGGCAAATCAACGGTGACTGTTATGCTAACCCTGAAGAACATCGTGACCGCATCAAGAAGAACTGAGGAAGGCCAACATAAGCGACTATCTTATTAAATGTATAAGGGCTTATCTATCACATAGATATGTCAAGGTCGGGATATTATCGCACAAATGTAGTAAAGGCGTTCCACAGTGATCCATAATCGGGCCCACTCTGTGGAACCTGCAATATACCGGAGTTCTCCAATTAAAGTACAGAGAAGGGGCCTTGACATTGCCCAAAACAAACATTGGTAGTGAAAGGGCCTAGAAACTTACAGAATATGGCCATGAACATTTGCTGCATGGAAGTTCGACCCTATAAGACAATAAAGGATATGAGGGTGATTCTCCACTGAAATCTGAGTTTCGCAAACCACATAGATGAAGAAGTTGAGAAGGCGAGCGAGAGGCTGTCTGCCATCTCCAGCTTGATGCCCAACGTAGGAGGCCCAGTGTTCGCGAAGATACGTATATTGAACGGAGTGACCCATAGCATCCACATGTATGTGGCTCCGGTATGGAGAGATGAAGCTGAAAAGAAGAAACAGCTTCAACTGGTATCAATGCAGAGAAAGGGCCTACTTCGTGATTTTTCGGGATACCGAACTGTATCTGCAGAGGCGGCACAGGCCATCGCCGGTTTTTCTCCTATAGACCTTATGATCGCCGAGAGGCGAAGTACGAGGAAGGGTTGTAGGGAAACCGGAATAGGTTAGGTTAGATACGGCGAGGAAGAGGACACTTGTAAAGTGACAGGAGCGGTGGAAGAGAGGAAATAGAGGAACAGCCGAATGGACAAGAACTCTCGTCGGTAAGATTGCACCTTGGATCTAATGTGGCCACAGAAGGGGAGAATATTTTTTCACCCAGTTCCTCACGGGTCATGGTTCCTTTGACACCCATACGCGAAGAATTGGGAAAACATCAACCGACAGGTGCCGAGTGTGTCAGAAAAGGACTATGCCGAACACGTTTATGAGAAATGCCAACGATGGGAAACAGAAAGAGCAGTTGATATCTGTGATCGCGTGAATGGTATCTGGCAAGAGGATTTGGAACGAATTGAATGAGTACATACAGATCATGATGGGGAAGGAGCAGGGGGACAGGAATTGGGAGGAAAGAAGAATATGAACAGGAAGAGGATGCATTTAATCCTGACGTATGGGCTTTTCAGCCTTGGGCACAGGTAGGTTCAGAAGAATGATGGAAGGGGTTTTAGTGGTTGCAAGCCCCACACTCCCCACGGAATTGCATTGCCTAGCCGTGGGGGTCGTCCAATAGGGATTTTCAATCAAATAGAAAGGGTGCTCGTGCATTTCGACGTTATCGGGAACGACTTCCAGATCGTAGTGAACCAAAGCAGCTCAAGATTTTCTACACTCGGAAAAAACTTACTCATTCAAAAACCGAAAACTTTCGAAAGGAAGATTAATGAAGATATGGAATTCTATGTTCTGTTGAGTGTGAAAGCGAATCCAGTAACATTGGGTCGAGAAATTTCTGCAGAAGCCGAGACGCCAGCAACGACTGTTCAGTCAGTTTTACGAAAGTATAAATTTATGCTTTGTGTTTTTCAAGAAATTTAAGCTCTTGGATAACATGACAGTGTTAGACGCCCCGATTTTTCGAATAATTTCACTCATATAAAGCATTGACTTAATGCTTCTTTCTGAATCATCATTTGGTCTGATGAATGTAATTTTAACAACAATCGCAATAATGTCAGACGTTGCAGCCAGAAGAATTTGCATGATATAAGAAACAATAATTTTCAGAATCTATCTGTGTGACCATGGTGGCCCATTTATTGGAATAGCTTTATTGGCCCAGTTTCCATTGAACGTAACTTGAATCAGAACCATTATAATGGAAATATCATTCCATCATTTCAAGATTCGCTCGATAATCTTCCTTAGGAGGAACGAAGAAACTATACTTCTAACACGAGGTTGCCGCTTCTCACAACGCAGCTTTGAATGTGATCTGCCAGAATAGTGATCGATGGATATAAACAATTTGTCCTGTTGAGTGGCCAGCATGCTCACCAGATTCAAATACTCCTCATTTTTGTCTCTGAAGTTGATTACAGGATCGAATTTACCGCACTCAGCCAGAAAATTTGTACGTGTTGAAACGAATAATAAGAGCCACCTTTCTACGAACCTTTTCAGATGCCGTTCTGTACTGTAACAGACTGGAAGCCCTTTTCATCAATTTTCAAACAGCATTTTCAAGATAAGTTGAGTTTTCTCAATTCGATGTTTTCGGTTTATTGGCTCCTCTTGGTTTTAAGTTATTTTCGAGTAAGGTACACTTGTATGCTCTAGTTCATTATGAGGTGAAAGTCGTTCCCGATTTGCAATCATGATTATCGTATCAAATTTCACTCATGATTCTTTATGGATTGTATATCTATTGTGCAAAATGATAATTTAAGGAAAGGCAACTATAAACTAAGTGAAATAAGTAAATTTGATGTGAATGGTTAGTAGCAGAAAAAATAAATTAGTTTTCATGAAAAGAACAGTGAAAAATTGACCTTAGTTCTCTTTTACTGCAAGCTGAAAGCTCATTCAATCAAGAGAATATCATTCTCTCCTTGTTGTTCCTTCATTGCCTAGAAACGGTCTACTTCTTGAAAAATATAACTTTGTGAATGGCAAGGAGTCTAAATGATGTCATTTTTTCGTCGATCGGGGGAAAATATTTTTTCCATATCAATATTGAATATTTTTTATTACCAGTTAGTTGGAAGGGTCTTTCCGACCCTTTTTTCGAAGAAATTCCAGATTGAGATATTATCAACACCTTCGCTGAACCAGCCGAATTTAACGATTGGTCAACTCAAGCTTTACTTAACACAATCGATCTACGTTTAACGATAAAACAAAGGAGAGAATATGCTAGTACATAGAAAAAGAATAACTATTCATTTCATTTCATCATAGAAATGAAATAGTATCTGTGAGTCGTTAAGCAGAGAATTTATTATAGTTATTCATGCCAGATATCAAAACAATTTAAACATAACACTGATTCATCCTTCTATTCAGACAGAACTATTCAATTTTTAAACCGGTTTTACTACTATTTAGCTATTTTCCAAATTTTTTCTGCAATCTGTTCAGTTTCTCCTAGGTTTCTTGTCTTAATCTCTCCCATTTCAATCAGTGTTCTATTTCGCACTAAGTTCTTGTTCTGATAAGAATATTCTTTCCGAGAAGATAATAATTGAAAATACTACTTCTCAAGAAACGGTAGTCTCACCAATTTCTTGACGAACTTCTATACATCATTTACATTGACTACAACACAAAATATCTCTACACCAATCTTGGATTATTATTCTAGTCGTCTTTCCAAAAGAAGTACAGTAGCTTAGCATATACTCACTATCATTATTCTTGTCATTCTGTGAATATATCAAAATCCAGATTGCTTCATCGATACAAGTTCATTTTTAACATAATTTATCTATATTAAAATGAATTCCTCCTATCTCTTTGATATTGAAGGAAGGATTTTAATTGTATGAGTATCATTATTGTTTGTGGTATCTTCCGTATTGGGCAGAGGCAATTTGGATTATTCATGAAACATTCCTATACCTTTACAATCGTTGATTATATTGGACATATAGAGAGCAAATATAAAACAGGACCTTCTGATAGAATTTCTAACCTAAACACATAAAAAGTAGGAAATAATTTCGTGACAATTAGGACATAGGAGCTCAATATTTCGTTCCATTGCTTGATGTTTCAAGTAACCAGCCTTCTCAGCGAGTCGGAAATAGATTTAAAGGTAAAGATGAAGAGAAGCACGAACGGAGAAAAGATGATATACTCCAGCTTCAAACCCTACACGTTATAGACGTTTTTCTTATTTCTTTCATTATGTCCTTTGCAACAAAATAGTATTCGACTGCGCTCAGAATTGTTACTATTTTTCCAGTTTTGTAAACCTTGCACTCTCCCAGTCAAATGATTACATTATAGACTTGTACTTCTTTCAGCATGCAATCAACACATCTTACCTTAATCTGCTCGCTCAAATATTTCTGACGATTTGATTTTAGTGTTCTGATCGGGTGCCATATTGGCTGGAACCTATATAGGCAGGTCATATATAGTGAAGGTAGTAACTGCCAAATCCCCTATTGGATTCACCTACTATAGTCTGATACCTATTGGACTGGTAGTGCATATTCTACCTGCAAAAGGTATATACAGACATTACACGGACTCAGGAAGGAAGACTTTGGAGATTCTTGCTATAAAACACTCCCCAGATTGTTGGTTTGTTGATATCATTGATAGTTATGACACCGTCGCCTTGAAGGGTCTTGCTCAAAGAAGAAGAAAGAACGATTGGAAGAAGGCAATAACTATCATTAAGCCCAGAGCAGTTTGGTGGACGATTCGCTCATTCAAGCCATATAAGGTTTCTAGAGAGGATGGCATCAAGCCTGCTTTGGGGTAGACGTCCTCCTTCCATACTTCACTAGGCTCTTTTTATCGAGTCTGGCGTGGAATATCGTTCCGATCTGCTGGCTGGTTGAGGTTGTAAACATTCCGGTCGGTAAATCGAACTCACAAACGTTAGATGATAAGTCTAATGAAAGTCTGGGAAAGATGATGAATGGATTCATCAGGATCAAGTTCTTATCACTGAAGCCTTTGTGTGAACATCGATATGCCTTTTAGAAAGGTAAATAATATGATCTGGCACTTGTTAATGTAATCGGGAGCATCAATCAGTCTCTGGACAGCAAGAAGACTACTGCTACAACCTCCATGGGTATAGAAGCTGAATTATGGAACCATTCACTAGGAAAAGGAGACGATTTGTAATTCCCCCAATTTTGAGTGGAGTGTTCATTCCAGTTGCAGAGGAAGCAAAATACTTGGGGGTTACTTTGAAGAGTAAGCTCACGTAGAAACTGCACCTGGAAAACATAATACAGAAGGATAGACATTCTTTATGGGCATATCAAGTGGCCTGTGCAAAGGAATGGTGTCTTGTCTCAAAGCAACTTCAGTGGCTATATGTGATGGTAGTGAGACCGCGTATCACATACGGCTGCATTACTTGGTGGAGAGGCATGGCGAAGCAATACCAACTTAAATGCAGTAAATTGCAGAGAACAGCCTGCATGATAATTACTGGAGCTTTCCGCTCTACACTTACTTCGACTATGGAACGAATACTGGGTCTTAATCCTCTTCACCTGGTGCTAGAGGAGCAGCTAGAATGACTATCTATAGATTCCATCTGTAGATAGCCATCCTTTCCCGGAATGAAACAAGTCTGCTCAGCTTCGTGTTCTGTGTTCTACACTCTGAAATTGAGGTCAACGGGATGTTGAGCATGAAGTCTGGCATAGAAATATCCAAAACCAACATAGAGCTGCTATTCCTGATCATCATTTCTAGCAGACACGAATGAGTCAGCTCCAAACACCGTCTATTTGAGGACCCTTGTTGGTTCGCAGACGGCTGCAAAACTGTAAAAAGTGTGGGAGTAGTGTACAAGGTCGACGTAGATCTCTCAGCGGGCTTGTGACTATTTTTCGAGCAAAAGTATTAGCCATTGACCACTATGCCAATATCTTGTTTTAGGGGAGACCATTAATTGGGTCAGTAAAAATCATCACCAATACATTCGACATCTGCACATCACTTATGGTGTAGGAATGTCGGTGCACCTTCGCCAAATCGAGAGAAAGGAACAGACTGGAAATCCCCGAAACCGGGGCAAATGCTCTGAATTCCCCTAGAAACTGAAGGGTGGAAAATAACAAGTGGCTGGATCTAAAGGTGCGAGAGCACTGGAAGAGCCTCACAGGTCTCAGACACTCGCGACTTGTCATCAGTGGACCATCCACAGCGATAGCCAAGACATGGCTTAAATTTTTCAGGCGCCACCTGTGAGTTCAAACTGCCATATTCAGAGGGCACTGTTACCTCATGAATCACATGAATAAGTTAGAATTGATAAAGGACCTTTCACATTTACTATGTAAATAGGAGATAGAATCAATGGAATACGTCATGTGCGACTGCCCAGCTGGTGATATAGTCAGGCTGGAGGAATTTGGAGCTAACAAACTGAAACTGACTGAGCTTGTTAATCTCTCACCCACAAAGCACATATATGAGTTATCCGTTAACCGTTATCCGGAAGGAGTTTTTGTGTGAAATTAAGTGTGACACAAAAGATTATTGGGTTGCAGTGGCCGGGCCCTTAAGCACCCCTCACTCATTATCTACATCTATCTATAATTCAATGTAACTGGTAATCGACATGATTTGATGAAAATATAACTGCGAATAAAATGTAATGAAAAGTTCTAAAATTTTCAATTCATATATTATGTCTCTCGTCCTTTTCCTGAAGTGACATGACGCCATTAGTTTTCAGTTAAATGTGTCGACTGAATATATTTCAGGATAAATCACGACGCGACGAAAACCAATTCGGGAATGGAATAAAATAAATGCTGACTGGTTCATTCACGAATATCCATATACGAATGACGGAATATGCCGGGTGACTTATATTCATGCAGCTTAGCACCGAGATGATTTTGGCAAGTGAGCGTTTTATATGCCATCGAAGCCTTTTCCACCTGATAACTTCTGATGCCATTTACATATATTTTATCAGCGGATAAGAAACTGGCTCAAGGACTTCAATTTTCCCATTCATCGCACCGGTTGATTTTCCTTTATTTGCTCGTAATTTCTGTGAAATGCAGGTCGCCGGATCGAATAGGAGGAGTGAACTCCATTCGTGAAATTTGTTGGCAAGTTTACTTGACTCGAGGTCTTTACCCAAGCTGTTAGAGATAATGATAGGGAGAATACTCGACAGCAGAGAAGTTCTTAGGACAATTTTTGTCTATCAAGAAATACAGATTATTTGTAGGATTCGAATCAACCATACTTTGACTATCGCGTATCGCTGAAATGTGCCGAAATTTAATAGTAAATCTGCAGCTTCCTATGTTAATTAAATTAAAATATAAAACCATAAAATGTAGACATCTTGTAGTCCATCGACTACGATTAAAAGGTCAGCTCTCATGTTAAACCAAGTCAGTGATTTTATTTAGCATTAATTGAAGCTCCAATTAAAAACTTTGGCTCCTTAAGTTATTTAATTAACTATTTACTATTGCTCAAAGGATTTTTCCACGGTTAGACATATTCATATCTATACTGGGTGATTCACCAATGGCGCGGTGCTCTGTAGCTCGTACACTCTTGAAGATTTCATTTTTGGTCGAAAGGTATTGTATTTAGAAAGTAAAAATCTACTTCAGCAATTCATTCTGAAGTAAACAAGGTGTCCCAATTTTCTATAAAAAAATCTTGGGAGGTTTTATCAGATTGGAATTCCACTTTTTTGTTGAAGATTACAGAGCGTCCTAAACTCTGCTATGATGTATTTAAGTAATAAGTTTTTTTGGTTAGTAGTTTCGTAACAGTATTTTTTTCCGTAAAAATTCATGAAAATAGGCTCTCACATCATCGCATGATCCTTCGGCCACAGAGGATGAATACTTCTTTCCTTTCATTTTCCTATTGCTCAAGGATAGCTTTATTGATGAATTGAATTCATTTTATACAGGAGTGACTCAAAGAAATTTTTGAATATTGTAATTTTAAAAATATCATATCTTGATTTTCTCAAATGAAACATCCTGTATTTTATTATTCATGTCAACGTATAAAATTTTGTGCCATATTTTTCAAAAGTAACCTTATCTTTATCTTCGACCATTTTCAAAATAAAAAATAAACTTTAATAATAAAATCTGAGGTTGCGACGAGTTTATTAGTACATATCATTATACTTGATCAGAGAAGTGGAGATATTTTAAGGTAGTCGTGTATGAAATACGTAATAGATTGATTTTTGGTGAGATAGTCTACAAGGTGTTGAACTCTTTCAATAAGTGTTGGAAATGTTGCCCCTTTCTTTGTAGACACAACTCAATCCTTCTGAGGAAAGACTGTTGAACTCTCGACAACATTTGTGGATTAACTGACTGAAAGGCGTCGACTATTCTCTGTCTCATATCGAACTGTGTTGTAGAAGGAATCTTGTAAACGATGCGATTAATATAACCCCAAAAGAAGAAATCAAAACTTGTGAGGTCCGGAGACCTAACTGGCCATATAACAGGATCACCACGTCCTATCCATTTGTTTGGAAATACATGATTCAAATACTCCCTAACCTGATGTGAATAATCTGCCGGTGTTTCATCCTGTTGAAACCACAAATCTTGTCTTATATGTAAGTAACATTGTTAGATGATTTTGCAGAAAATCTAAATACATTTCACTATTGAGGTGCTAATCTAACCCAATTAGATATCCATCTACTATAGCGGTCCATACGTTCAAGGATCAACGATGCTGGTGATCTATTTGTCTCATGAGGTCTGGATTTTACTTGGCGTAGTAATGAAAGTTGTGCCTGTTAACAAGCCCATTCTTGTGGACAAATGCCTCGTCCGAGAAGAGAACTCTGTTAAAGATATTTGGATTTTCCGCTACTTTATCACTTGTACAATTGACAAAATTGATTCGATAGTCTTGATAGTTCAGTTCCTGGTGCAGCTGTACATGATATGCATGAAATTTATTCACTTTCAAGATTCTCTGGACCGAAGTTTGACTTATATCTGTTAACAGAGAAATCTTTCTTTAGCTTTTATATGAGTCCTCAGCCACTGTCAACAAACCTGGTAATAGCTGTAGGAGTTTTTGGTTTTTCATGTTTTTTGTGATCGATATTACCCGTTTCGATAAATCTCATTAGAAGTTTTTCGAAGCATCTTGCATCAGGATGCCTCTTATCAGGAAACCTTTGTGTATAAACTCTACTTGCCAACAAATAATTTCTATCACACTCACCCAGAATAAATGTCATATCAACCATTTTTTCTTTGGAGAACTTCATGCCAGCCAATTGAGAAAATTGGGTTCATACCTCACTTTAACAATGCTTAATAACGAAACACTGTTGAGTTCACCAGGTAAAATGCAGAATATGATATGTCCGGACACCTGACAGAAGGCACAAATTAAAAAAATGTCAACACATACCTCGATTAACGTTTGATTAATTTTGATTTTATCATTCGTTAAATGAGTTATCTTGTTTAGGTTCAAGTTTTTACTACTTGAATCATCACAGAGAAAAAAAACTTTTGTGCGAATAATGATTCATGTTGATGAGTTTGATACGGTTTGTAGAATTTCCATCAAAAATTCTTACAAAAAACCGAATATTCCGAAAATGATCGAAGATAAAGATAAGGTAATTTCTGCAAGAATATAGCACAATATTTTATGCGTTGACAATAATAAAATACAGGGTATTCTATTTGAAACAATCAAGATATGATATTTTAAAATTACAATGTTCAATAATTTTTTTTAGTCACTCCTGCATGAAATAAGGAATCTATTTTGATTCATCAATGAAGCTATCCTTGGGCAATAAGAAAACGAAAGGAAGAAAGTATTCATCCTCTCAGGCCGAAGGAGCTTGCGATGATGTGAGAGTCTATTTTGATGAATTTTCACGGAAGAAAAATATTGTGACGAAAATACTCACCAAAAAAACTCTTTACTCGAAGACATTATAGCAGAGTTTAGGCCGCTCCTGAATCTTGAACAAAAAAGTGGTCTTCCAATCTGAAAAAAAACCACCCAAGATTTTTTTATAGAAAATTGGGACACTCTGTTTACTGCAAAATAAAGTGTTGAAGTAGATTATTAATTTCTAAATACAATACCGTTCGAACAAAAATGAAATCTTCAAGAGTGTACGAGCCACAGGTGAATCACCCAGTATAATGAAACAATTGAAAAAAAAACACTAGGCAGTTTCACAAAATATAATGGACAATGTTCGATATACGTTTCGAGTTTTATCCCTTTTTCAGAAACTGAAAGGAAATTTGAATATTACAATGTCATTTGTTTCTGGGAAACAGATTAGAGAGGTGAGGGCAAACGAATATCAAGCTGGTCGTTAGTTATTACTAGATTATATTTGTAAGGTGATGAAATTTTTACGAATTCCAATGAATCTAATCTCTTGCTTTTGCTACCTGAATGTAAAATTTGTGTTTGCGTTGAATCTAAGAAATGGTTATAGTATGTTCTGAAAAATCCATTTGTCAATTCAATATAAATCATTAATATTTTATACTAGTCTGCTCTAATATATGTGGAAACACCCGTTTGACCCATATGAAAAGCTTCATTCAACATAATATTCATTCATTGCTTCTTTCATCTGTATCAAGTTGCTCTTTATTATTCATCAAAAGTAACAAAAATCGACTTGGACAGGAGTGATCGGTTGTTCTGTCAATGATACATTCTCTAAGTTTTTTTTTATGTCGCAATAGCTCGTAAACTTTAAGATATGAAGTTCGGTTTTTCATACATAATAAAAGTGAAAGGCATCAAGAGAAGGATGGTACTGTTGTGTTTTCTGCTCAACTTGGCACAGTATTTCCATGATCTGTGGTACATTTCAATCAATTCATATAGTACTGCTGTTAATATAGCGAATATTGAACGATTATATAACAGATTGTTTTTCTAGAAAAAGTAATTTTAATATATATTCCTGCTTCTATGTGAAAATTAATGAGTATATAGCGACAGTATTACTAGAGAATTATAGACCAGTTATCTTTGATTCGTACAAAAAGAAAATTATGTATCTCTTCATGAAAATCTTCATCAAATGAATATTATGATTTTCATATTTGGATCCTTTCATTATATTCGAGTGGTATAAATTGTAAGATTGAACAGTGCACCAAATTTATATTGATTGGTATAATATAATTTCAGCGAATATGCGGTTCGACTGTAGATAAGATAGAATATCAAATCGAGGTAATGAGCGTGTTAGATAGTAAAAATCAAATTTCATGATCAAGGTCACTATTACTGAGTGAAATGTTCCGCATTGTTATACTTT
Organism: Cryptolaemus montrouzieri; assembly: GCA_013387265.2. Taxonomy (NCBI): domain Eukaryota; kingdom Metazoa; phylum Arthropoda; class Insecta; order Coleoptera; family Coccinellidae; genus Cryptolaemus; species Cryptolaemus montrouzieri. Next base: position 51,673,527 of record JABFTP020000103.1, read on the forward strand.
TTTGAAAGAATTTCATATTTCACATTTTCTTCCAAGAAATAATTTTTATCTCAAACCACCTTTACTATTTTGGCTCTTTTCAATTCATTGAGAAAAGGAAAGTAAATCAAGTTTTGTTTTGAGGGTAGTTCGTGCTTGCGTGCATTAATAAGTGCACTTACATTGAAGTTTCAGATAAGGAAAGCAGGTTTTAATGAGATGAGTTTTGAGAGCACTTTTTACAAACTACGGCAATCTCAAAAAGATTTTATTGTTTTATCATGCTTGCAGTAGAAAAAATAAAATCCAATTATTTCAAACCAAATGTTCGAGTTGTCTACTACTTACTTACATACAAAAACACAATATTCACTGAAACCCACCTCTAACATGGCGCGGCATATTTCGAGTTATTTGACGACACTCATCTACAATTCGATAGCTTAAACCTTCCAAATTCTCAGAATGAATCACAAAAATTTTGGACATAAGATACTCTCACAAGAAAAAGTCTAAAGGATTCAGGTCAGGAAATCGGACAGGCAATTCCATAGGACCTCTTCTTCCAATCCTACGATCAGGATATTGCAAATTGAGGTGTTGGCAAACTGGTGCGGCGATGTCGGGAGGAGCTCCGTTTTGTTGGATTTTCATTTGTTGTTCAGGAAGAAGGGGTTTTTTTTTGTAGATTTTTTCCTGATGAATGGATCAGTTGAATTTTTCAGCTTATCAAGATAAAGTTCACCGTTTAAATTGCTAGGAACCAACAAAAGTAAAATTAGAAGAACTCCCAAAATTCCTACCCAAACATTAAGCTTTTCTGGATATTAAGTGTGAGTTTTTCGAAATACAAGAATATTTTCAAGTCCATAGTTATGTCGGTTAACCTCTCCATGAAGTGAGATAGTGTATTGCTCTGAAAACCGAATGTTGTACAAGATAGGCGGGTTATTGTTATTACGTTCGGTCAAAATTTCGTAAAACTTTTGCCTTCGATTCAAATCATCATCATTTAAAGCATGAATAAATTTAATTTTGTACGAATGGATCTTGAATTTATGTAAAATTTTAGGGGTTAGATTGGCTAACCCCGGGAGCTACAGTAAATTGTTGCACAGATTGCCTGTTTGACATGCCCAAATACTGCCACAGTTACTGCTCCATCATTCGCAATTTCAATGAGTATCATTTTCTCCTATTATAGTACTATTAGGTACTCATGACGAAAGTTACGTTGAAGTTTTGGTTACCTTCGAAGTTTTGTACACATCAGCAAAGTACTAACTCAGTGATTGATTTGCAGTGCTTCGAATGATATAACAAACGTATCATCAGATTAACACCTTGGTCCTATGAACAAAAAAAAAATTAAGTCAAAACAAATGTTCTCATTTGTTTTTCTTATTTATACATAGTTTTCATATTAAATGGGAAAAAATGCAATTCGAATTGAACCATAACATTTTGAGGATTGTTATAGTTTGTAGAACAGATTCGTCAAATTTAATTTTCTCATACACCTCTGTGAAAAAGTTTCCAAGAGCTTCCAAATGAGGTATCCCTCGTCTCGTTTGCCCTATTCAATCATGAAGGGTTGGAGCACCCATGTTGGGGGTTGCTCGTTCAAGCCTCAAATATACATCAAAAGATGTCCCCCAAACAGAATCACTCGACGTGTTTCGGTAAATTCATCTAATCGCTAGGTAGTTATGCACAGTGACTCGTTTGACATGGAACACTCTGTCTATTACTTTGGTTTGTCGCCTAGTAACGGTATCAATCATAAAGTGGTGTATTCGTAATTTAAATCTTTGGGGAATCACTCGAAATGGAAATCAGAACATAATATATAAACGGAAAATAAGATAAAAGTAATATGGTAAAACAGAGGACCTCTTATGGTAAAGGGAAAGAGTATTAAAATTTTTTTAAATACATTTTTGGATATGTGCCATTGTTCCTAATACTGCTAAGATAAAGAGCAACCAACCCTCGGAGATTCCCGATATTTCTTGTTAGTGAACGTCCTAGGATAATAAATTACCCATTTTCGGTCATCAATTCGAAGCGAGAAATTTTCTAGAAGGCCATGAAACTTCAAATGAGTAGATGAAAAGCAGCTTCGACCCGAATGTCGTAGCACATGAGCAAAAACCATAATTGATATGATATCACCTACAGCCATGCCCAATTTATATTGTTAACGCCAGAGGCGTTGCTATATATTGTCTTTTGTCATGCCGTCCGCGTTCTCCGGAGAATGGTGGCAAACTTTTACTAGACAAGTTCCGGAAAGTTATGATGCCGACTTCCGGATTTCTTGCAACATCCTCACGTGATTTGACAGAATTTCGGAAGCTCTTGAAGTTGGCTCAGGAAGTTTTTTTTGCCAATAGAGAGATTTCAGGGATGTTTGAGACAACATAATTGCTTATTAGTAGAAAATTCGGAATTGAGAATGGCTTCTGTATTTCAGACGTTCGTTTCTTGATCGCATTCAACATATACAATAAAAACAAGTAATGTGTTTTCAGGAATCTTCCTTAATAATTTTGATTCGTAACGCGTTTCACTATACTGTAGCTTCTTCAGACGAATGAATGTACAGAAATTATGACACTATATATGAATAAGAATGAGAATATAAATACAAATATTCTTAAGTAATTGTAAGCTTATTGGGTTGCTCCTTCTTAAGTGGTTATTGGATAACAGGTATATCCAATAAAATTGAGGAATAGATTGCTCCCTGAAGAGATTCAATAGAGGTGAAGGGCTTAAATCGACTTGTTCATTGATGAGTCTACCTAAGTGTTTGTGTTTGTTGATTTCTAAAGTTTCCCAGAGATCTACCATTCAATATTTATTATCTGTATGCAAACTTTTAAACTGTGGGTCGAAAGGGTGACGTAATTTGAATATAATTTTAAATTAAAAACTGCGTTTATGCTCCGATATTCTAATATTGAAATTTTTATGTGTTCTACCAATGTAGAAATTATTACAGTCATTGCAATTCAATCTATAAACACCTGATTTATTATTTTTATCTTATTTGGTTTCATTATTTTTATGTATTTGCCTAAGCTATTAATTATTAGTTTGGAAAGCTATGTTGAAATTATTGCAACTCAAGAATGATTTCAGTTTGTCACTTGTATTGCCAACGTAGGTAAAGGTGTTGAATTTTTGTTTCAATTTATCGACAGGGTAACCTTCATTCAATGCGATTCTACTTTGTTTTCTATTTGAAATATTATTTATTATTTTGAGATTGTAACCATTATTTTTAGCTATTCGTTTATTTTAATTCTTTGTTGAAATTTTCTGGTGATAACGGGATGTTAATAAATCTATGAATAAACATGTTGAATGCTAACATTTTATGTTGATACGGATGACACGACGAGTTATGTATTATAATATCTGTATGTGGCAGCTTATTGTAAATTGCGAAACCATGCTTTCCATTTTCATTCGAAATTGTTACGTCTAAGAAATTTATTGAATTATTGCTTTCTATTTCGGTTGCGAATTCAATTTTTGGATGTAATGAATTTATATTATATGATTTTCGAAAATTTTTAACTGTCCATCTGTTCCTGTGAAGCAAATATTGATTCGTCTACATAGCGATACCAGTATAAACAATATTTACTAAGTGGATGATTATGAATTAATTCCTCTAAATTATTCAGGCATATTTCTGCTAACGAAGGACTTAACGGATTGCCCATAATCGAGCCGTCTTCACTAGTAAAATATTTGTTATTGAAATGGAAATAATTTGATCCAAACGAATTCGTAATAATGAAAAAATATATGATTTAATGATCGTATTGACATGATTCCATCCTAATAATTATTCAACTAAGTAGTACGTACCTTTAGGAGGAATGTTGGGGAATAGACTTCTAACGTCGAAAGAAATAAGTTTGGAATTAGGTTGTATAATGGTATTTTTGATATTGGCAATTAGTTCGTATGAATGTTGGTCCGAAAATTCAGATTTAAAATGTTTTACCAGCAAGTCGTTAAGGAATTTTGAAAGTTTGAAACAAGGTGCCGTTACATAAGAAACAACATGTCCAATAGGGTTATTAGGTTTATGAAGTTTTATCAGCGGATATAATTCGAGGGATTGTAGATTTGAGTTAATGAATTTATATTTTTCGTGGTCTGTAATTACTGATTTCGCTGTCGAAATTACGTTTTTAACCTATTTCTGAAATTTAGCGGTAGGATCCTTAGTTGATGTTATATAGTTTACGACTGTTAAGAATTCTTCAGTATTTGAAATATAATCGGTTTTACTAATCGAGATGATGGTGTTACCTTTAGCTGCTTTAGTGAATACTAAATTGTTCTTGGTACTATTTTCACGAATTGTTCGTATTATTTTATAATCGGAATTGCAATGAGGTGATAATTTCGAAAAGTCTTCTTTGATGATTTTTGCTGTTTGATGTTTGGTTAAAATATTATCTTTTTGAGAATGATTTTGGAGTCTATACCTAACTGTTCTAAATTAGTTTTAGTATGTTTTAGATGTAAATTATGTTTGAATCCTTTTTTTTTTGTTGCTGAATCTTGTTATGAATTAAAATTTTGACATCGTATCTGGATTCAGAGTCTAAAATATTAAACTCAAGAGGGTGCAATCTAACCATAATTCTGTATGGATTACCTTCAAATATATATTGGCAACATACCTCCTGTTGTACTGGATCTTCATATCCTCTTTGATCCATATGCGTTGACCTGCGGTCAGGGCAAGTATCGACCAGAACGTTTTCTGTCAAATTGCATCGACATGTAAATTCCCTTCCGAGCTGCTCAAGTACCTGAATCTACTCAATTATCTTCTTGGGAAGGAAATAATGCATGTCGAACGAAGTTGAGTGAGATTATAGGAGATACCATTGATGTGTACTAAAAGAAGTTATAATGATTTCACATTGCACTTGGTTAATACTCTTTTAATTATAATTATAATTTTGCTCCTACTTGTTTGTTATTAAACCTGTGGTTGTTCTTCGAAATTTCTGATCATTAACTATAGTTCATAAATGTTCATAATCGTCTATTTTTGTTTAATCACTCACTTTATAACTAACTATTATTATTGTTATTCTAATGAAAGGAATTAAAAGACTATATTGATTGAGTCATAATATCGAATATTAGTGTGAGTCGAAACACAATTGAAGGAAAGCACAGTATGTAGAATGAAAATACATTCAAAATTTGCAAAGTTTCTTTAGCTCACTCCTTAGTGGAAACCCAGTAATATTAATAAGGAAGGTTGTACCATACGTTATATTCTTTTTGATTCAAAATATCCAAATGGGTTTGAAACTTTCAGTCTCAACGAGAGAAGAATACGATACATTATATAAATGCTCGAACACTCTTCAGAATTCCGATTGAAAAGCATAGTATTAAAACACACATTACCGTTCCGTAACGATTCAAGGTCCCAAAATCTTGTATGGGGAGGTTACTGAAAACAACTTCATTCAGTTCGCTTTCTAAAGGACTAACGTAATGAAAGGAGTTTGGTGACCAAATCGATTTCAATCTAAAAACAGGCGACCACAAAATTTGTGAATGATTGAGAAATTCCGAATGAGAATTAATCTTATCTCAATACTATTCGAGAGCTGATTGTCTGAGGATATGTAGAGGAATTATATAGCCGAAGATAAGAAGTCAAAAATTGGATTACAGTTGATGGTTCTTCAAATTGACGTTGCATACTTCAATTGAAAATCAATTCTAGTTACATGGGCACTATTCAACCAGAGAGGCAAATAGTATTCAGCTGAAAAAAAGAACAGAGCAAGGCTAAACACGGGTATTCCAACTGAACCCAGATGATATTTGCAAAATACTGTTCCTTGTTTTCAGGTTTCGACTCGGTTTGGTGTGAACTTGAAAGTCAACGAAAAGTTTAGTGTGACCTAAGATAATTAGAATAGAAATTATGACTCAGTGGACACCTTGTGAAAATATTTTCGATTATCTATCCTTTGATGATTATTCAGACAAACATAAGATACCTCCCGTTCTAGAAGGAATAATGACTCTCCCTGAAAAACCCAAAGGATCCAGGGCGGCAGATGAAACTTTTTCAATGCTTTCAGAGCTTCAAGCTGTTGAACGTCTTCAGGAGGGTTTTGAAGAAAATTAGTTTGCATCCTAATCTCGACCAAAATGTGATAATTGCAATCACCGAATAATTTGAATTCTATGAATTTGATTGTTGAACACGATTGGAATACTCGCTTTGTTTTTACTACCAACAAATAAATTTCAATATTTAAAAAATAAAAATTAAATAAATTATATAACACCCGTTTATTATCAGAATGAAAGTAAGTATGAAGTGTAGTGGTATTTATAAATAGCACCATGTTCGATTTTGAAAGATGATAGCAGGCTTACATGAACTAATGAAAGGGAGATATCATTTGAATACATCGAAAATTTGGAATTTACAGAAATAAGTCTAGTCGTTCATTGTCTGTACGGTCTCATTGAAAAGTAATTTGAAACTGATTTTAGGAAATTGATTTTTCTACGTTTTCGGGTATTCAAATCATTCATAATAGGAAATGATTTTCGGATGGAGTTGTTGAACGTTGTTTATTTTTAATATATGTTCGATGCTCTGAATACCTTATCTTGAAAAAATGGCCAGTTTGACCTATGTAGGTGCTATTGCAGTCTGGGCTATCCAACTTATAAACTCCTGATTTATGTGATTCTCTTGAACAAAAACGATGAAATTTATTTCGAGGTCTGAATCGAATTTCGCATTTTAATTTGGAAATGTTTTTCGTTACATTTTCACTTATTTGTCCAAGGCATGTTAGGGGGATGAAGTTTTCGGCTTTTGTGATATTTATAGTTCGACAGGTGTCATTATCTCCTCGTTCACCCCACAATTGACTATATTACAGTCAGTTGAGAAATTTCTGTGTTTCGTAATAAAAGAGCCACAAGGAAATAGTCGATTGAATTGGTCCGACAAGAAAGTCATTATTGCCTTTGTCATAAGAACTATTATTACAGATGGCTAAAATGATAATGATCTCTGCACAGCTTAATGAATCCCATGTTGAATGTTGCCTGAGGTGAGCTAAGTTTAATGACACTGTTAGTGCCAAATTACATCAAAAGGGGAGTATATTGTTTACGTTTTCCACATCGATACTTCTTCAATAGATGAAACTTATGATTGATAGTTACAACTAATACATAACTGATTATTATAATTAACGATGTTGAAGCAGTGAGTTGAGTAAAGCTATATCAGGGTCTCCAATTATGAAAGGTACGAGTCTATAAGCGATTCCTCCAGTTACAAATTAATAGAACTCTAAGAGTATTATATCGAATGAAAATGTAATGAATTGGTGATTCGATTCCAATTAGAGCCTTCGGTATTTTGAGTTCTGATTGAATACTAAGCGAATTGAAGTAAATTTAATCTAAAATTATTTTGAAGCTTTGTTAGAAGGAATCGTTCATTCGATGTGGAATATGAAGAAAAGGTTTTCATTATTTGTTTACTTATAGATTCGTACAGGGTGTCTCATTTTCAATAAGCTTTGTTGAATACTGGAAATTAAGAAAAATTACCCCGCATCTATGTCCTTGATTTTCGAGGAGATTTCATTGGTGAAAACAGGGCTATTTGTGTATTGTTTTCAAGGTATTCCGGATTTTTTGGAAGAATGCAGGGTCGTTTTGAAATTTTGTTCTGTTGTTATTTCTTTAAATGTAAGCCATGAGTGGATTTAAATAAAATAGGATGAGAATGTTTTGTCTTTCCAAATATATAGGGTGCACCAGAGAAAACCGGAGAATTTATTTTCCGTTATAACAATTTTAGAGCTAGAGAATTCGTTCTTGCTTCATTGGAAAGCCAAAGGACTAGGTTTTTCAGAAATTGTATCGAAATTTCACTTCTCTTGAAATCCAATATGGCTGACTCATTCGAAAATGAGCAATATTTCGAGATCACTGGAACGTTTTTTATTCACTAATAAAATCTAATGGGGCATTCAGTAGATAATTCAGTATTTTCTGAACAATTTGACATATTGATCTTAAAAATATTCCAAGAATAGGCAAAAATGTAGCGTGAAGATTTTTTTCATTCAGATATTCAGCTGAAATCGAAATATTTTTTTAACCTCAAAACCAACCTTAAATTTGATTTTCGTTCGAATTCAAAGTGGCCCACTTCCTCGAATATCAACAATTTCATTCAACCTTTCCCATCATTTTGAGAAAGTTGGAACAATCTTGATCAAGAAGTAACTTCATGTGTGCATTCCCTAAAACTATTTTCGTACATACAGGGTGTTCCATTTTTGATCCAGGGACAAACATAGATTTTTTTTAAATGGCATGCCCTGTATTTTTTATCATATTTTCATTACAATTCGGATGCTCTCTTCAACGATATCTGTTCTGTGCCCAAACAACTATTGGTAAATTTAAAATTAAATGAAATATCAATAATTTCGGGAATTTGAAAGTTTTTTCAAAGATTCTCAAATGCCTCATTTCGCATAAGTTACGCATGATATTTTTTTCTTGAGGTAGAAGTGTTGTACCTTATTATTAAATGAAGAAAAAAAAATTTGTTTATGCCGAGTGTTCCAAGTAACCTGGCGAAAATGAAATTTTTCGACCATGAAAAACTTTTTTTTTTCAAATGTAACATCCTATATCTATGTCATGTGTTTTGTTGCCACTTGAATAAGCTTTATAACGATACCTTTTTTTCAAAAATCCGATGGAGATTTTCCAGAAAATTTCGAAATTAGTGTGAGGTTTAGGTATTTCTTGCAATGAACATGCTGTTGATAAAATTCAGACATTGAAAATAAGCAAATTTCAACACAAAATTAGATTCTTTGCTGTTCAATGAAACTTAAGCATCAAAATTCTCAAGGTGTATCGAAATTTCTTCAAAAGAAAGGATTTATTTGCGATTTTATCAGTTGTGCTCAGAGCTAAGTATTCACTTAATCGAAATTACTCAGTTCGAAATCTTCAGTAGATCTATGGGCACAGGTGGTTCAAACCACAGACTATCGAACAATATTTTTTATCTTCATGTGGTATGCCCATAGAAGTCCTACTTATCTCTATGGTTTAATCACAAGGTGGATATGAGAAGAATGAAAGAGCTAAGCGTGTACTCAATGAAGAGAATCGCATGCAGGTTGTTTTGAGCGCAGTAGACTTTTTGAACATCTATTGAAGATTTCCAACTGAGTAATTTCGATTAAGTGAAGGCTTAGCTCTGAGTACAACTGATAAAATCGCAAATAAATCCTTTCTTGTGAAGAAATTTCGATACACCTAGAGAGGTTTGATGTCTAAGTTTCATTGAACAGCAAAGAATCTAATTTTGTGTTGAAATTTGCATATTTCAATGTCTGAATTTTATCAACAGCATGTTTATTGCAAGAGATACCTAAACCTCACAATAATTTCAAAATTTTCTGTGAAATCGCCATCTGATTTTCGAAAAGAAGGTATCGTTGTAAAGCTATTTCGAGTGGAAACAAAACACGTGAAAAAGATGCAGGGTGTTACATTTAAAAAAAAAGTTTTTTCATGTTTGAAAAATTTCATTTTCGCCAGGTTACTAGGAACACTCGGTATAAAAAAAAAATTCACCCTAAGAAAAAAAAATATCATGGGTGAATTATGCGAAATGAGGCATTTGAGAACTTTTGAAAAAACTTCCAAATTAACGAAATTAATCGATATTTTAATTAGTTTAAAATCTACCGATAGTTGTTCGGGCACAAAACAGATATCGTTGAAGAGAGCATTCAAATTGTAATCAGAATGTAATAAAAATACAGGGCGTGTTATTCAAAAAATCTATGTTTGTCCTTGGAGCAAAAATGGAACATCCTGTATGTACGAAAATAATTTTAAGGAATGCAGACATACTTATAAAACAATAATCAGACAAAATTTAGCTTCCATTCCAAAAAGTTTCCCTTATTGGACCACCCGGTATATAGACATATATATATATATATATATATATATATATATATATATATATATATATATATATATATATATATATATATATATATATATATATATATATATATATATATATATATATATATATATATATATATATATATATATATATATATATATATATATATATATATATATATATATATATATATATATATATATATATATATATATATATATATATATATATATGACATAACATATATATAGCGTTACAGTGTTTTACTTAATTACAGTTCCAACGATTTTGTTATTGAGCCGTTAGATCATTTTTCATTGAAATCTATTCAATTAAGATTTTCAACTATACACAAAGTAGTATGGTAATTTCAAGGTCTAAGAAATAGTAAATATAATCGCTGAAAACACTCTGCGTGTTATTTTGCGGTGATCACAAAGTAGAGAGAATCATTCGACATGATAGCAAAGTCGTGAATACATTCCGAGCAAGCGAAGCTTAAAACCACTCGATAGGGTGTGAAGTGTGAAGAAATTAGGATTTCCGATCGAATTCACTGAAGGTCCCGCGTATCAACCCTATCTAAATTTATCTTCTCTGGCGCCACTATTATTTTTCTTTCCCCGTGTCGCCAAATTGAAACTTCTCACCGTGAGATGACTTAATTGCACATTTTCACGGTATCTAGCATCAAATTCCTTCAAAATGGGGCAATCTCCCAGATTTCCATTACAGTTCGACCTTGATACTTCGAACCGTACATCCCAGGAAGCCAGAATTTATGGCCTTCGCGACAACGTGCGTTCTCACGGTCTGATATTTCGGTTAATATTGCGGATGTTGTACGTTAAATAACTTCGAGATGTTTCACGGTTCAGTGTGAGCTGAATTTATACTGATTCAGATAGGGTGAAAGGGGAAGAAAAGGTTCAGAATTGCTTTTACTACTGCTGTTTATTCAGGGAAAATGTATTGGGGTGATTAAGAGAGTAGCATCATGCACTAGACCTATAAGTTATCTTAGATGTATTATAGGCAAATTTCTCTCCTTTCTTGATTATGTTAACAACATCATATTGGCTACGCCATATTGGTGTGTAAGAGGGAAACATATTAACAAGTTATTTAGCTTGACGAATCCTTCATAAATCGAATCTTAAGTATTCGAAAAAATTAATTTCAATTAGAATACCACGCTTCAACGTAAAAATAAAAATCAGAGTCTGCAGAGAAAATGAAAACTTCAGTTATTGGCAGTTCTGTCAATAATTGGCTTTTACAATGCGTTTCAATGAAACATCGATCGAACCATCCTGAATAACTCAGCTGGTTTGATTTCATTAAAAATTTCTCGAAACAAGTCGGTTTTTGATTAGGGGGGGGGGTAATACCTGTTACATGTTTCGTTCTCTTCCTATCAACCTCCTATCCCTGGTAGCTTTCACCCCAAATTTTCAAATAAGGAATTCAGATCATACTTTTTGTATAGATTTTTTTTCTCTCTGCGATCAGTTAATTATTTACTTTCTGAAACAACATGTGACGAATTGAAATCGACAATATTGTGGAAAAATTCCAAGTTCTTACCAATCTGTTCGATATTCGTTTGAGTAAGATACTTGGATTGTGTTGGTTAAGAAAAATATTTCTTTCAATTTGAAGGTTTGGGAATTCATTATCCACCTACCCTTGTTAACTACCACCTTAGAATTCCATATGAGAAAGTGATTCTGTGATACCTCTTTGTTCGCTAGTTCGATATACTGCTTTGTTTCAATCGACGATCGAGTTGGCCTTTATATAAAGTTGAGTTTGTTTCGAAAAATTAATAATTCAGCTGATCTGAAAGGGGAAACAGGGAAAGTGCGATATCATTCTCTCAAGGAAAAGCTAGATTTCTACCGTTCGAATCAATAAATGAAAAAGATGTTTCATTTTGATGAAAATTATAGGTATCAATTTTCTCATGTTTGGAAAAAACACTATCCTACCCATGTTTTGCCGCAACACTAGGCTGGCAAGGAGTTCTCATCATATGGCGGTACATTTAACGAACCTTCGAACCTCTCTGTGTAAGAATTCCTTCGTTTACGGGGCAGGTGAGCTGTGGAATTCGCTTCCGTCCAACATCTTCCCAACATCCTACAATTTGGCCCCTCTTCAAGAGGCGATTCAACAGATACCTCAATTCTTCCCAGGCGCCTACTCCTGTGGTGTAACAGGTTCGCCTGTTATTGAGAAGCGCGGATAAAAGAAAAAAGTTGGTGAATAAACAATATATGAGAGATTGTCGCAATTATCTGAAGTATATCGGACAAGTATTTTCGAGATTCTTCATTAGTATGAATTCTGTCTACATACAGGGTGTCTACGTGAGATGGAACATTAAAAGTATATGGAGAAAGGAATGATTAATTGGAGTAATTGTTTATGTTGTCTTGAATGTTATTCGAACTAAGTTCCGAAAATATTTTCAATGCTATGGCATGGTTTCCATAGCATGTGGAAAATCGTAGTACATTCAAAGGTACTAAAGTCCGTTTTTCCGAAGTAGACTTTCTATTTTTGCACACACCATTTAATTCGTGATATTAATAGCCATCGATCTGTTAAAGGTTTCCTCTTACCTAAAATGCATCGTTCCCGAGTTATCCGCGATTTTATCCCAAAAATTACGATTCTTCGCGCGAGTACCCGGAAATTTGGAGATTTCATGATCGGAAATCTTTCAAATAATATTTTCGATCTCTCAATACAAGACCCATCTCAAAATCTTCATCAATGTAATTGGTCAGAATTACGAGAAAAAAAAAGAGAAATCGATAACTCTTGAAGTGGATTGAATCTGACTTCTCGTTTTTCTTCTTTTCTAGTAGGTTATTTCCGATTACATCAGTAACTTGTCAGGAATGTCACCTTCGAATTACAAGAAATACCTCGCTGAATGAACCATGTCGATTTTTTTTATGGTTAGATATAGGTATTTTTCAAAATATTGCCAAACGCTAAAAAATATCAGAGTTTCAACTTGTGAAATAATGTTTGAAATATTCTGTTTCAGGACAATTTTTGGATTTCGAAAATATCTATATCTCAAATCAATAACGATAAAGTCCAATTATTTTGGAAAACGAGAGCAATCATTTCAAGCGAAACTAAAAAGCGACGAAAAAAAATCGAATTATCTCATTCAGCGAGGTATTTCTGGTAATTCGAAGATGACTTTCATGACAAGTAATTGATGTAATCGGGATAAACCTACTAGAAAAGAAGAAAAACAAGAAGTCAGATTCAATCCACTGCAATAGTAATTGATTTTTCACTTTTTTGCTTGGAATTCTAACCAGAATTACTTTGATCAAGATTTTGGGATGGGTCTTGTATTGAGAGATCGAAATGCATTGTTTGAAAGATTTCTGGTCATATAATCTTCGAATTTCAGGGTCCTCGCGCGAAAACGTAACTTATGGGAAAAAATCGCTAATAACTCAGCAACAATGTAGTTTAGGTAGAGGGGAAACTGTAACAGATCAATGCCTATTGATATTAAGAGTTAAATGGCGTGTTCAAAAATAGGTAGTCTATTTTGAAAAAACGGACTTTGTACCTTTGTATGTACTACGATTTGCCAAATGCTTTGGAAACGCGCTGTATACCGTGAAGCCTTTAAATGCATTAAATTCTGCTGAAAGAGCCTTTTATCCTACAATGAGCTAGAAAAAGTCGATATTGAATGATCTTTAGTATTTTTATGATTCTAAGATCTAACCAAAAATCGCAAAATTCCGATTGAAGAATTCATATGTTCCTATCGGCTGATTTCTGGTGGCAATAATATGAAGAAAACTGGTTCAGAATTTAATTTTCTACAACGAAAAAAAATAGAAAAAATACATTATGCTATTCGAAATAGCAACGATGGTGTCAATTTCCGGTATGACCAGAAGGGCCACAGCATTGAAAATATTTTCGGAACTTAGTTCGAATAACATTCAAAATAAAAAAAAAAATTCTCCAATCGGTCATTCCTTTCTCCATATTCTTTTAATGTCCCATCTAGCGTGAACACCCGGTATATATATATATATATATATATATATATATATATATATATATATATATATATATATCATCCTGTAGTCATGGTTAAAAAAAAACTAGATCAGGAAAAAGAAAAAATGGCGCATGGCTATAGATTATCGACAACCGTAAAGTGATAAATTTCCACTTCACAAATAGATGCCATCAGATAAATTAAAATGCCAACTATTTACTAGTCTATTTAGCCAGCGGATTTCATCAAATCAATTATGAAGATTCCGTTGAAAAACAGCTTTTACTGTGCTAAATGGTCATTACAAATTTCTTCGAATGCCATTCGGATTAAAAAATACCCCAGCAACGTTTCAACGTCTATGAATTCAATTTTACAAAAATTCATGAGGAAAAAACTGTTATGTCTGCATGGACGATGTCATCATTTATTCCCAAACTGAAGAACAACATTTGTGCAGATATTCATATTCTCTCAAAACTAGCTGATGAAAATTTACAATTTCGTTAGATATGTGAATTTTCAAACGAGAATTGAATAGGTCACATTGTGTCGAACGATTATAAACCAAACCAAAAGAAATAAGTATTGTGAAAACTTTCCGATACCTACAACGACCAAAGAAATAAGTCTTACCTAGGATTAATAGGATGCTATCATAGAATTTATTCTAACTTTGCAAAATAACAAAACCAATGACTACCTGAAGAAAAGATGAAAAATTAATACAGAAGATCCAGTCTACATAGAAGCTTTTACTACCAGTAAATTTATATTCAGATTTTGAAAAACCATTTATTGTCACTACAGATGCTTCTGGATACGCTGTAAGTGCAATTTTGTCTGAAGAACACCACCCAACTTACCTATGTTGAAGTCATTCCTTTCTCCATATTCTTTTAATGTCCCATATATTTCCCAATATATATATATATATATATATATATATATATATATATATATATATATATCATCGAAATTGCAACAAAAAGTTGAATTCTGCTGAAAGAGCCTTTTATCCTACAATGAGCTAGAAAAGTCGATATTGAATGATCTTTAGTATTTTTATGATTCTAAGATCTAACCAAAATCGCAAAATTCCGATTGAAGAATTCATATGTTCCTATCGGCTGATTTCTGGTGGCAATAATATGAAGAAAACTGGTTCAGAATTTAATTTTCTACAACGAAAAAAATAGAAAAATACATTATGCTATTCGAAATAGCAACGATGGTGTCAATTTCGGTATGACCAGAAGGGCCACAGCATTGAAAATATTTTCGGAACTTAGTTCGAATAACATTCAAAATAAAAAAAGAAAATTCTCCAATCGGTCATTCCTTTCTCCATATTCTTTTAATGTCCCATCTAGCGTGAACACCCGGTATATATATATATATATATATATATATATATATATATATATATATATATATATATATCATCCTGTTGAAGCAACAAAAGTTGTATACGAAAAATTCATAGTAAACAGTACCGTTCTAGTTCATTTCAAGAAAATTATATAATTATAATCATATTATATATGATAAAGCAATATTCATTTAACATTTGACAGCACACATTCAGTGTCGAAATTTCATTCCTTGATTTATGGTCTTATTCACTTTTTCTTTGTGAGCAGCTAATGTGATTGGTAAACTGGTTTTGTATATACTGGTAAAGCGTTGATGTGTTGTTGTTGTTTGATAATTATCAGCAACATGTTTAAGGTTAGAGTATCATTTTTCATTCAATTTCTGTTAATAAATGTGTGAATTTTCAACGATATCCATGAATGTTCTTTCTTATTCCTTGCGGGTTGCCCTCTTTCATGCTTTTTATAGCCATTTTTCCAGTTCACCCAAAATGTTCTAAAAGGTTACTAAACGACTCATCTCGTGGGGTTTTAGTTTATTGGGGAATCTCTCCACATAAATTTCTTGGATAATATACATTTTTCTTGGCACTCATACTTTCTTTCTGTTCTACTTTCTGCAAATATACTCCTCATTGCTTACTATTCAAATTGATATATTTTAGTTCACTTAATGGTTCAATTGAAATACGAACCGAGTATGTTCACGCGTAGAACTAGATAATGACTACCAGCCTTTTTTACTATTTGTCACTTTTTCTGTTTCCTTCAGATTTAGTTCACGGAATCTTTATATACATAAAAGTTCAGTTCAAATAATTTGCGTATTTACCTTCAATTAATGCATAAAAATTTTTTCTTTTATGAAAGAGGTTATATTTCTGTGCATATTTAAATAAAATGATGAAGGAATTATGTTTTTCTTAGGAATCTACATGGCAAAGAATTTTAAGACCAATGTGGAGTAATAAGCTTCAATATTATTATATTTAATAATTTTCTCTTATATTTAAGAGAAAAATTATAAAATTGATAAATATGAATTGTTACTTGGAATAAGAAGCTTTTCATTATTTTTAAGCTGTATCATAATATTCAGCTGAACAGGGTAAAGCTTTAATGAAGAAAATTTTAAAGGAAAATAAATATTTCGCTTGCACTCTCCTAATGACCTCGTCTGACCTGGTTTCGTATAAGCCAGGTCATAGAGTTTCTCACGTGAGTCCCTTGCCACTGCCAGGAGTTGAAGTTGCATTCGTCATCTGATTTATAAATCAGCTTATATTCCAGTAGTTCGGGTTATCCATGCTCCCTCTCCTTTATGTAATCATTCGCTGGAAACTTTGCAAGATTGTTCTAGTTCGAGCGTGCTTTTGATACAATTTCACATGCTTCAAGGCGTAGGCATAATGTTTGTATTTTGTGTCCTGGAATATTGTGCTCCGTGGGGGTGGATTTATCACTCGGAGAATGAAAGCTCGAGCAAAACTTGCCACTGATGTAGATTGTTCATATACAGGGTTGGCTGATTATTCGTTCGAATCATATGTTTTGGGTGATAAGTAGTATTTGAATATTTCATACTTCAAATGTACTTGCCTATAAAATCTGATCAATACAATCAAATGTTAAAAAAATATAGATAGGGAGAGGGGGGTAGTTTTGAACAGAGGAAGTTTTGAATTATTGGATTTATGAACGAACCATTTGTCTTTCCTAACCTTCAATACCTGTAATACTGGTAGCACCGAACTACACGTCTGTCAATTGCCAATTTACTTCAATGTCAGTGTCAAACAGAATAAAATTTGTAAGGTACTTTAGGGAGACGAAACCAAACATTTTTATTTTTTATTGTAAGCGGATTACTGAAAACGTAAGTAGTATTTGATTATTTTATAATGTTGTGTATATCATAGCAAGTGTATTACCAATATAAGTTGATTAAATACAAATTTCTTGGTCGTCTAAATTCTGTTTCTGAAGGATGGTATTGGCTCAGATTTGAAAAAAAACTGTGCGGAAGTTGAATAAAATGAACGAATAAAACGTTCAAAAGTGCCCCCAGCTATTTGAACAAATGGTGTTTATTTATTTATAGAAAACATTGATAAATATATTTAAATAAGTTCATTTTATATTCTTTTACAGTTATGAATCACAATGGTAAGAAATTACAAAAACAAAAAGAAAATGATGTTAACGAAGATGTCGCCAACAGAGCTGCCGCTATATGTAATATAAAACCAACCACTTTGTACTTTAGAGTAAAGAAATATAAAGAGACTCTAATGCCAAAAAATATAAACTGTAGCAACATCCATCTAGTTTCCACCAATGATAAGGAGCTTATGCTGGAAATGTACTTTTTAAAAATGTCCAGAATGAGTTATGGTTTCACCTACTCACAGGGTCGAGAATTGGATATCAATATGCAGCAGCGTTAGATAAGTGTGCTGAAAGATGATAAGATAACAAGAGAGCGGGCATTGAATTGATGAAAAACTTTATGAAAAGGCACCTAATATTATCTTTGCGTAAACTTGAAAACACCAGTCTTTCCAGATCAACCAGCTTCAATAAGCATAGTGTCATGATGGCTTCAATTCTGCCTTAACCAAAACGAGGAAAATGTATGCCTAAAAACAATGCATATAAGAAGAAGAAACCGCTGCCAAAATATAAGTCAAACTCAAAATCTGACGGAAATAAATCTTCTCATGATGATTCTGATATGAATTTAATAGATGGTCAAAGTAATATTGAGTCTGATAATCTAGTTGCTAAAATGGAATCAATTCAATCCTCGACAAATGAGAATCTAAATGAAAATGACTATATATTGATAAAATGTCACTCTGCCAAACGAGAATCACAAATGTATTTCGTAGCTTTCATTGAACATAAAGGCAGAAATATGTTTCTAGTTTCTTTTTCAAAACGGAATTCGGTTTTAAATGTTTGATCCGTGACAAAAACGACCAATCCTGCATACCTATCACTGATATTGTAAGGATACTTCCAAAGCCATGCTCTGCTCCAGGAACTTCTCGTACAGCTACTTTATTAACTTTCAAATTTGACTTTAGTAAATTAGAACTAAGTTAGGTACTTTAACCAAAGTTTTGAAGTTTTTCGTTTTTTTCCATATTTATTTTTATGTTGGCCAATAAGGCGACTTGGATTGTTTATTTTATGTTCGATATTCTAAACTTACATAGTTTAACTATTTGATTCATTTTTGAATGCCTTCCTGAGACCATTTCAAACGGTATGTTTTTGAGATGTTAAGATTTTAAAGATAAATATAAAGACGAAGATTTTAATTAAATATTAAATTAAATTGATTTATTAAAATAAATATTATGTAACTAGATCTCATATATTAAAATAATAAGTTACTAACACTTGTTCATGACTGCTCCAGGCTGTTAATTGTTTTATAAAGTTGATTCAAGCAATCGTAATATAAGATCTGTATGTCTTGAATAAAGTATAGATTTTATTCTGAGGTACATTAATAAAAAAAACAAGTACTGTGTTTTAAGGAATTTTACTTAATAAGTAGAATTTATTATTTATTAAGTAAAATTCCTTAAAACACAGTACTTGTTTTTTTTATTATTGATAATGGAATTTTACCAAGTAAAAGCCTCCCAAATTCAAATGCTAAGGTACATTGTTTTCTTGTTATCATGGTATTTCAAAACTGCCCCTGTGGTAATCAAATGTGCCCCTTGCCAGGTGCATATTTGGTTTTTAAAACATAATAGTATTGTTACTGCAATAAGTGAAAACAAAGAAATTTAACTTTCATTTTGTAGCACAAATAGCATATTTATCAATGAAAATATAATATACCTTGATATGTAGCACAATACGACAAATATAATATTTATTTGAAAAGTGTTCAAAGGTAACCAACCCCCTCTCTCAGTGTGAAACTTTGAAAACTCAATTATATCTTGTCAAAAAGTTGGCATATCACCCTTTTCCGAGATATTCGGGAATTCGCCACGGGAATGTTTATGTTATAAGCAATCCAAAATTTGGTACCTAATGTAAATTTTCCTACTCAGTATTTTATGAAGAAATCAACAACTCTAAGATAAAAATAATTTATGATATAATTACTTCTTTTAAGCAACCGAACTCTACTGGTTAAGATAAGTAAGAAAGTAGTTTATCACTAAGAGAATCATAATTCATTTTGTAATTTAGAGTATATCAAGAGCCGATTCCCACGAACCTTAATGCAGTTTTAGTGGATTCCCATTAGAAATCGCAGAATAAGATATAACGGTATCCGTATTTCATAGTGGAATCTAATGGTGTATTCCAAAACATTTCATTTCAAAAGTGGAAAATTCATGTTGAATTCAATTTTTTGTATGATATTTATTTCACTGCAAAATGACCTTCTAATTCAAATGACTAGGAGGCAAAGCAATGAAGCCAGGGAATAATAGAATCTTCAATACGCGAAAGCTATCGCGACTACATTTGTCAGAAATGGGAACATTAAGTGGAATGATCTCTTTTTATTCAGCTTTAATATAAAAATCAAAACACGTTGATTGAAATTGCTAGACTCTTAATCGTAGGCTAGTAGATGTCGATGTTTAAGTTCTCATCATTACGTTTTGATAACATATATGAACAAGTAACACTATACTCATCATAGGATTCTTTAAGCAAATGAATAAAGTGTAATTTTTAAAGTGATAAACAGAATCACATGATGATTACGAATGTAAAACTTGGAGCCTTTATGTGAGCCAACAGATCTATACTCAAATACAAATAGGAGAACTATTTGAAATCATTGAATAGTGGAAGAGAACAGAAAGCATTATCAGCAGGAAGCAGCTATTCGAGGTCTGAAGCTCAATTGTTTGGGCATGATAGAGGCCTCGGAAACTATCCCTACAACAAGCGTACAGTTAAAAATACTAGAGCATCGCAAGATCAGGAGACTTGAGAGTAATGACATAATGGGACATATTATGTTCCAGGTGTAGATATTTGATGGCATCCCGCAAACAATTTTCTTTAATAACTATTGCAATGTTAAAATTCTGACAAAAGAAAGCGAGAAGTGGGGTAATATAGGAACAGAAATAGGTACATAGACAGCTCAAAAACAGAAGGCAACTCCAGTATATGGAGTAAAAGACTTCCACCCGAAGAGAAATACATGACATGTCATATAAAGTAGATCGAAATTAGTAAGACGATTCATGCTGATTCTGAAAGGAGGAGCAAGAAATTGCCTTTTTGATTACATGTCCTGTGCTGGCCAGAAAAAGAGCAGGAGCTCTAGAATCCAATTGGAACAGAGAAAAATAGGGGTATCAGCAATGAATATCATCCATTGTATTAAGATAATTCTTCATTTTAAACCGAAAGGGGAATCTATACGCAACATAAGGGTCTAAGAGAAATAGTTGTGATAACTTTTATTGATACAGTAGCCGTAGCAATAAGTGTAATAATCTTTGGATTTACAATGTTTTGAGTGATATTTTAACCACAATGAAGTTCTAAGTCATTTGTCTATAAGATATCAAGCTTAAATATACCTTGGTTGGGGAGGAATTACTCAATTTTCTCTTTGCTTCAAGTTTGTATTTTGAATTATTGAGTTTCTAGGATAGGCGATGGCATAACGAAATAAAATATTTTATAGAATCTGCATTGGAGAAGTAAGTTTCCATGCCTAATGCCATGAAAGTTGAGAGTTTCCATGCCTAATGGCTAGGGCTAAATGAAACTAGATAGCTTCAGGCCAATATGTCTGTTGGCGGATAGAAACAGACCGTTTATAAGCTTCTATCCTCTAAATAGATTTGGAATAATTTCGGTTCTGTTATCAATGTTGTTAGAAAACCTTTCGCTCAGTTAGAACCTCCTTAAATATCATTTTAATAATTTATTAGACACAATTATATATTTTCATGATAACAATGAATTAAGAATAGTATGAATTGAAAACATTGCCAATGATACAATTCCAAGTGCACCGTAACACCTCATTGATGCAGCATCAGCTGCAACACTTGTTTGAGTTCCTGAGCTAAATAACTAAACATTAGAAGAAAAAACCACAAGCCTTGAATATCAGGAAATAGAAAAAATTGAAAGATGTCTGAAATATTTCGGGATTTGCCAATTCTCGAAATATAAGGGGAAATGAAATATTACTGTCATTTATATCTATAAAACAGATTAAACTAGTGGGCACAAACGGAAATCCAGCTGGTCGCTAGCTATTGGTAGAAATGGCTGCAATTGTTTTGATATTAAATGAATAAAAACTAAATAACAGGTAATGTGTTGCATTTATGAACTATGATGAACTATTTCTAGCATTGATCCGTTTTTGGAGAGGAGGGGTTCAAAATTTGAACCACAATTTTTCGAGAGACTATTGATTAGACAGGAAATATTGTAGTTTCTATCAATGATTAATAAAAAATCATTGGGGCGTATTAGATATTCAGATTTAAAGCAGGCATTAGGACTGCATCGTTTTCTGGAAAGAAAAACACCAATAAAGACTGAGGTAGCGATAAAATCGCAGGATAAGAACTGTTTCGTCATAATTGATGACATGACAATTCCTGAAGCTCTGGGTGATGTTGTTTTTATCGGTTCGAATAATGTTTTAAAGAAGAAGGATGAACATTTCGAGCAAGTATATCAAAAAACTCTTTTAATTCGAGAACCGTTAAATATAGGTATAGAGAACCCATGCACAATTCGATAGGTATTGAAATTCCCATTCAGATTCAACCATTTAACATAGTATATGCCATTTTAAACAAAAAAAATGTGATTGGAAGTTTTTCAAATTTTGACAATGAATAATGGACAGCCTATGTAATTTTGCTATCATGCGCTTTGCTTTTCACAGAATCTTTGTTGCTTTGTTTGGTGTCTCGGTAGGAATTTTCTGATAATTCTAAACTGTTCAGGAAAGATTAGAAAAATGGTTAAAATGTTACCACATCTCGAATAGTTAAGAAATCGTTGATTTTAGGTATGAAAATTTCTCAGAAAGCCAACTTTACTTCAGTATGAGGAATACGAACATGATGCAAAAATTAGTGTATTCTATTTAAAAAATCCTCTACGGATTCTAGTAAATCTAATCTCTCGTTTTTGTTACCTGATTGTCAAATTTAGGTTTTTGTTGAATCTGAGAAATGATATCAGTTTATAAATATTCTGAAGTGTTGATTTTCATGTTTATGGACCAGTTTGACTAATATAAAAAGTAGAACACTTCTTGCAGTATAATTTGTATTCACAGCTTCATTCACTTGTATCAAGTCGATTATTGTTATTGGCCAAAAGCGAAAATTCTGTTTTAATGTATGGTATAATTCAGTACATCTTTCGGAGATCTGAGTAATGCTATGATAATCTATTTTTTCGTAAAATTTGTTTCGTGTTTTAGCTATAATTTTGTTTGTGATGATATTGTCGTACTCGTTATTTGACACTTATGGGTTCAAAATTAAAATTTTTGTTTCAAAGGTTTTTCGTGGAATGGGAACCATGATTAATCTATGCCCAAATATATGAAACGTGAAAATTTATATTTTACGGGGGTGGGAATTTTTGTCATGGATTAAGGTATCACTGAACGTTGGTTTTCGATAAATGTCAATTTCAAGAAGATTAATATTTTTCATAATTTGAATATTTAAGAAATTAAGTGTTGTATGCATATTTTAAATTTCCATGGTCAATTAGGTCGTATCTTAGAATGAATTTGAGAATTCCAAAACGAGATTTGATTGTCTATCATTACTTGCTCAAATACAAAATATATCATCAACATATCCGTTTCAGAAGAAAAAGAGGATTCCATTGAAAGACTATCTAGTTGTTGATAAATTTTATTATTGAGTTTGGAATAACTCTGCTTCAAATAAACTAACAGAATCGTTTCAAATCTGATTTGTGGTAGTAAGTGTTGTAGTTTTGGGTAATTGGATGTTAATAATACTATACAAGTAGTGTTAACAACTAGTTACTTAAAATACATCATTTGACCCTCAAATCAGATGAAAATACAATTTGTAAGAATAAGAAGAATGTATGTTCAGACTTGGATAATAGCAAATATATATTCTGCTCATCAATATGAGAGTAGACGAGCATAAAGAATTGGTAACTCATAATAAAATAACAACAGGTTTTTCAGAACATTTTAAAAACGAATTTCACTAAGGTAACAAAAGTAAGAGATTAGAATTCGAGTGTTGCTTTTTTTCAGGATATCAGCAAAACCTTCAATAGCGTCCGAATAAGTGATCTCATTCACAAATTTTTCTGTCTAGATTTTCCTGATTATATCACAGGTACATTACTCAGCATGTTGGAGAATGAAAAGCTTCAGGAAGAAATTGGCGCCTAGGTGTTCTATTCATTCGCACCCCAGCAAGGCCTTCCTCAGGGATCGCCATTATCTCCAACATTAAATTACCTCTTCTGTTCTGACATGTATCATGAAGATCCCAAAGCATTCAATTCTGACAGCTTTATCTTACAATATACTGAAGGCACCACAATAGTAATCCATTTTAATTCTACCCAACTCAATCGACCAACTCCAATGCCATTTTTTTGAGACATCCCAATGGTTTAACAATCAGAGACTTGAACCAAATCCAACAAGGAGGCAATTCCTCATATTCAATTATCTTCAATATGGCTCTTTAATACAATATAGTTCACCCGAGCGACCACGTTCAGGATAATTAGGAATCACCATAGATAGTTAGCTGAAATTTGGTCTGCACGCAGCCAATATCAAGGCTGCCACCGTTAAACTTGCCAGTCACTTTTGTTCCCTTACTTACAGGCGAGAAAAAATATTCAGAACAGCAGAACAAATATCTTCCAACCGCTTCTGCTTTACGGAACGTTTATTATCGCCAACTGCAGAAATACTTTTCTGTAAAGGATATACACAGCAAATTCCACAGCTCTCAGAAAAAGCATTAAAATACGCCAATAATTCTCTGCATAATCCGTAAACGCTCTAATATAGACCATCATAAAAGTTCGATCAACCGATCAACTGAAAGACTGAAATTTCAATGCTGTAAGTTTTCAGCTCATAAGCATAACAATAACTAACGACCAGCTCGATTTTTGTTTGTCTCCTCTTCACTCATCTGTTTCAAAGCAGTGAAAAATTTTAATTTTCTTTTATTTTTTTAAAATGGAATAAGACTCGAAATATACAGAATCATATTTTTGAAATCTAACGATAGTGTTTCTTCTCCAATTGTTAAATGTTTATATGTTACTGAGGTACGTATTTCTCTTATATCAAGTCAAGCTTTTCGGTTGTGAAATTAAGTTAAATCAAACCTTTGATTTTTCAAAAAATTTGAATTTCAACTGAAGTTGACCGTACTGGTTTATATTCATAAATATATTTCCCGTGCAACATTATTCCATGAATCCAAATCTAAAATGCTTATGTGTGCCATAATACTTCCTCATGAATGACTTTCTGTGTGAAAGCAAAACTAAAAACTGGAGAGATTCCTTCAAAAATAAAACATGTTTATCATCTCGTAGCCATCAGAACGTATATGGAAATTAAATGATTTATCCCTTAGGATTCTAACAAAGCTTTCAGCGGAAAATTTTGAAATGAATGGAAAATTCGAGCAATTTTCCGAAGTAAAATTTTTATTTAGATATTATTATCATAAATAACGATAGTAATGACTTGATTGATACTTTCTCATTATGTTTGTTAAGATTCTAGAAATATTTTCAGGAGAAGACATGGGCGGGCTGTGTAAATCATATTTATTAACTCATTCTTGATAACTAACGATCAGTTCAACGTATTCAGTTGATATTTTTTAGTTCATCGTTCAGTTTTTATGGTAGGGAATAAATCTGGAAAGTTTTTGAGATTTAGTTTTTAATGGAAAAATAAAGGTATTTTCATTTTTCTATTCAGAAGAAAATTCAAATTTGCAAAGAAATTCCACTAAATGAAATTCTCACTTAACCATATTATTCAAATATTTATATTGCCTTGTTTTCTGCGTATAAATAGGTATTAAACGAAATAATAGGTTTTCAGAAATGACAGTAATTCACGATTCCAAAAAGTAAATGATACCCTCGTTCCATTCCTTATTGTTTATCTGTTGCACACGTTTAAACAAATTACATTCGTTTCCAAAATATTATCCCACTCAATGCGGTATTACTAAGAAATATATCGTTCTAACTGAGAAGTGAAAAAGTACAATATATCAAAATGTCCGATAATTTGACAGGTTCTCTTCCCTAAGTATGCAAGGTCCTTTAGAAAGAACAACGTCTACCGATGAGCTAATAACCAAATAGTTTCCTTCAAAAATTAGGTATTCAGAGAAAGTCAGTGAATATCTAAGATATCCCTGGTCAAATTTACTACAAAAGAAGGAAATGAATAATTAATAGCTGATCGATATTGATAAGAGATCTATAGAAATTCCTGTTACGATAGGAGTGTTATGCAGGCAGTTTATAGTTATTTTGTAATAAATATGAAACTGAATAATAATAATATGAATATGCAATGGTGCATAAAGTAGAAATTAAGATTGATTTTTGTTTGTAGATTTTCATATTTCTTTCCGCGTTTTTCCCAAACATTAATATTCATTCTCATTTAGAGAAAGAATGTAACATTCAGTTCTTGTAATTCAGAATTCCAATTGAACTCCATACGCTTCACTCTCATAAATTTCAGTTAAATATTTACTTCTTTAATTCTCTAAACATTGTGAGGACTTCTGCTGTCAATATTATGAATATAACATTCATGTTAATTCATCTCAGTTGAAACAAAACGAATGATGGAGTAATTGAGTACTAATTTCGGAAATTAACATTTTATTCTTCCTCGTTTCCACTCTCTATGGTCACAAAAGTAAACTTCAAGACTGGTAACTCTGTGTTCGATGTAGCATAGCACAAATTTCTTCATAGTCTATGAACTAACAAAAAACATAACCTTTATCAATGAAAGGGGTCTCTACCTCGATTTGACAGAAACTGTTACATTGACAACCGACCTAATCTCAAGCATTTGGCCAACTGCAGCACATTTCAATCGTGCACTAACGGTAACTATGAGGCTAACACCCGAAAATAAGCTCAATTATTTAAAATTTTGAGGATCTAGAGAAGTGAAACAAGTTAACGCATCCGCGTTTCTGATTAGTTAAATTCTAGTCCATTGGAATTCCACAATATTCCAAAATAAAGTCGTAAAGTGACGATTTCTATTCGACGATCGAAACTGGATGTTAACACTATTTGATAGGCAAAAGACACCGGACATCTCAGAAGTTCCTGTAATATTTCATTGAATTTTTAAAACATGGTTTGTGAAAAATACAATGGTATGAAATAAATTCAGATAGTTTTATATTCTGTTATACATCTTCACAAAGAATACAATTTTAGTTATTTTCACTCGGGCGAACCTGAAAATCTGATAGTGCATATTCATTATTTGCGAACAAGCTGATCCAGTCAATTCGGGTACTGCTTCATTGAAAAAGTTTTTATTACTTTCTACGCCTTGTTGGAAAAACCCAATCACCATTTACGCTCTTAATTTTCTTATCAAGAATAGCACAACTTTCAAACTCTAATATCCTAAAACAACAACAGTATTGATTGTCTGATTTTACTTTCCTCGATTCAACAATTAATGACCTCTCGATTCTTATGTTTCATTCAGAATAAATACTTGATTTTATTCCGATTTTATTTTTAATTAAAGGTTCCAATGATACATTTGCATATTTTCCGATGAAGTTGCTGAACGCTCTACAGTTTGGTCGAAACATTGTTGAGTCAGCTGGCTGGCTGGTTGCTGATGTCATTAAAGCGTTCCAATGCTGGGGATTAAGAAGGAATAAATACAAGCAATTCAAGGAATTCGTGAATCACAGAATAATCCTTTAATAGATAGAGTTACCAGGATTAATATCCAGGATCTGCCGAGAGCTTATTAAGAAAAGTGAAATTCAATTCAATATTGCGGCAAGGAAAAACAGTCTGTTAAATGAAGCTCTTGTATAATTAATTGTTAATGCGTGACAGAAAACAGATGTTTTTCTATGACCTGCGCAATCGCCTATCAGAATATCTCATACTTTGGATGTATTGCGAAGAGGGATTATAAAAGTTCCACATGATTTTCGAATTCGGCAAGAAAATTTCAGTGTGCTTCAACTGACTATTCCCCAAGAATCTTTCAATAACATAATTTTGAGCATGACTAGGTAATCAAGTGCTGCTATTCAAGAGGAGGTCATATTCTCTTCTAAAGTCATCTTATTGAGTATCCAATGGAATTTTTTATTGAATACTTTGTCTAGAAAATTGATGAAATTGAGATTTTTGATTTGTTTTTTCTTCTGGAAAAAGAGACAGACGGTGGAAATGTTGTTACAGTAATTATATCATCGCTCATTAGCATTACTTGAGTACTGGATAGTTCTATATTGTTGCAATGTGTTGAGTTAAATTTAAGTCTTCTAAAATGTAATATTTAGGAGTTTACCTTCAAAGCTGAATAAGGACAGTGCAAGTTTTTTTAATCGAATTCAGTCATTATTGATTCAATTGCATTTTGAATTTCAATAAAAAAATAAGAATATTATGAACTTGTGGCTAAACATAATGCAAATGCAAGTATACGAAAGGAAGGTAAGTTTGTATTGGGGCAGACAATAACAAAAATTTTCTTTCCTTCTTTAAACAGCAGAAATCTCTTGATTCGCAAACCATGAGTAATCTGCTGGTACTCTTGCTAGAATCGTTCAATTTGTTCATTTTTCGCTTTTCTGAGATAATTTATTGTTCTTCATGCATTGGCCTGCAGAAATGTCTCCTTTACAATTTCGAATTTGAAGTGTCTAAGACGAAAATCTTCTGCCATTTTTGTTCCTAGTGTTAGCAAAATTTTTCTTCGAAGTCTTATGTGAGAGGGAAGAAGCTTCAAATTACAAATTCGATTTGCTACAACAGCGGAGAGTTCTTATTCGATAATGTCCAATTTTGTAATACATTTTGAAGTTTTTACTATCCCACAACTCAAGAAATGGTTGTGAAAGTGATAATATATATTTATAATTTAATTTTTTTTACTTGTCAAGTATACGTAGAAATTTGCTAGATGACTTGCTTAGTCCTGCCAAATCTTCTTCGTCCTATAGCATTGAATGACCAAATTACCCTTATTTTATTTTCGAAGAACCAAGAAAACCCTGATTATATATTTTCCATGCACTAAATGGATGTGTTCAGGTGAATATCTCAACAATTCTCTACGTGAAATTGTGCGAGAATAATGGGTTTTCAGATCGTTATAGGAAACACCAAAATATTTTGCTTAGACGAAAATATACAGTATGGAAAAAGGTATGGGCTTGATCTTATGATTGGATAGTTCTCAAATTTTATAGAAAATACTCGAGCTGATCGAATTCATCTTTCATTTTCAGATTAGGCAATAAAAATATGAAGTTATCAACAATTTTTTCGATTTGCACTATATAACGCGCACACATCATTGGAAATCTTTTCTTAAATTCAGTACTTGCTAGATTTTTGCACGACTCAGTCATGCCATTTCAAAATAATGACTTTTCAATCTTTAACCTTCCTTTTATTTTGATTTAGAGCAAAATATAGAAGAGAATAATGATGTGTTGACAATAAAGCGGATAAATATCGAGATCACATCCAAGCATATACTCGAAATCAAATCTAAATCAATTTGACAATGGTCAAGTTTAGAAGCGAATTCATCATTGAACATATCTGGTGAAAAATTTATTTTTCCATCTTTATGCAGTACCTCAGATACTTAATATTTCTTCGTGCATTCAAGAAATCTTTGGATATCACACTAAGATATTCTGAGGAGAATTTTCATGTGTGTTGGCTGGTTATTCAATGGCTCCCCATAAGTCTATCAATTTTCCTGGGAACATTAGATCGAAATAATACTTAACATCTAGTACGTAGTAAAGAGGGGTTGAATCTTGTTGAAAGCAAATTTTAACATAACGACTATGTCTATAGGGATTATTTGATAAGAATAAAAAATCACTGGAGCTAGCAAAAATTCAAATGACTAAAAATTAGAATATGTTTAATGAGTAGGATTTTTTCAAATAAAGTTTCAAGGATTTGATGAGATTTAATGTGAGCTTTTTGCATGAAATTTTTTTGGACCAATGATAAAATAAGTTTCGTCTGCTTACAACACTCATAAAGTTGAAATAGCTTCAACTTATAACTGAATTTTTGGACCAAGTACTCATTCAACTGGGTTGCATGATTTCGACGAATTGAAGTACTTGAATTCTTCCTCAAAATTTATATATATGGCTTAGTTTTAGGAATGTAGTTTATCTTAGTGCCCATCATAGATGTATGATCGTTCCCGTAGGTAGTATATCTTCGCCGACTGACATTGCGGAGTTTCTTCAAAAGCCAATGAGATGACTAGATAAAGATTGACATCTGCCTTCCTCTTCCTCATTTATATGAAGTTTTTAATTTATCTTTATTTTCCTAATTTTGAGAAAATGGAATTCAATCAGGATTGAGTAAAATTCTCCAGTACCTCCTTAATAGATCTCCGATGATATCTTGTCCAACTATGCGCAACATTTCAACATGGTGTCTCTCACAAGGACAAAGAGACAGTCGGTGTACATTTAAGTAAAATTCCACTTACCCCGAACTTCGAGCGTCAAAGCTTGTTTGAAGTTTTTGCTGGTATAATTTTTCTTTCAGTCGAATATGCATTAAAATGCGATATTTTGAACATATGGGTTGCCTTTATATGATATAATAGTTGTTGTTTTATCATTCTTTCATTCAATTCCTTGAGTATAGAAATATTTCCTTTCTCCCCTGAGAGAGAAAGAAAAAGTCATTTCTCTCCTGGGATCACAATCTGGGGAAATAGAGAGTGTTCATGACATCTTCCGAAGAGCATATACAACATTTTCAAAGGGAGAAAAATTGAACAAATTCAACGTATTCCATATATATATATATATATATATATATATATATATATATATATATTTTTTTTGAAAAGAGAGGATTTACAAAATTTGAATAATTGAATTTACAATAAATGCTTATATCTATAATTTTGATGTGTATCAGAAAAAAACAGTGTGAGCTCAGGAAATGTAACAGGGGAATCATACTATCTTGTATATGATTCAATAAACGAGTGAAAAACCCTGAGGAAAATACTCGTTTCTCTGTCGCTATTGCACTAGCAATAGTTTGTTTGTTTATGTTGTGTTAGTATAGTGTGTGCATAAAGAGTACCAAAGATTTTTCTGCTTAGCCGTTTCATTCTCTCCTGCCTTCCATGATTTCCAAACGAAGACAAGGATGAAAGGAAGGAGGTTTGGGACAGGAATCTGTAACATGGAAAAAAAAAACCAGCAGAAAATTATTTCAACAATCATACTTCTTATATCTCTAAACAAATCTGAGAAAAGATTTTACATAGGAAGCAAGGTCATGAAAAGGACTAAGGAGATATTATAAAAATACATAACCTGCGATATTTCCTCAAATTCCATCTCTGTTTCACCGAGAGAGCCCCGATGGCCAGGTTCAGTCTTCCAAGTGATGCCGATTATGATCTATGATTCTATATATGTTTTAGAATCATTATGGACCCAATAATCTGGGCTGACATCGCCCATATATTAGTTATTCGTGGAACTTGTTGAATTTAAAGAAAATTTTGCGTAAACATTTTGACTGTCGTTCGAAAAAATATGACATGCGTCATAAAGGTCGCATATGATCTAATTTATAAGGCAAGCAT
The DNA here is from genome assembly GCA_013387265.2 of Cryptolaemus montrouzieri. Lineage (NCBI taxonomy): Eukaryota > Metazoa > Arthropoda > Insecta > Coleoptera > Coccinellidae > Cryptolaemus > Cryptolaemus montrouzieri. The sequence goes on from JABFTP020000103.1 coordinate 51,704,900, forward strand.
ATATTTTTTTCGCACAGTATTATTCAACCAGTAAAAATGTAAATTATTATTTTTTGCAACTCTCTTTTTCAAACGAAAAACAATTCAAATGAATGGATGAATGAATGAAGAAATAAATGAATATCATTATTCATCGTCGACTTCTATTATTCTTCGTTGAATTCTCGAAACCCTAGAACGTTAATGAAAATTGCTCTGCTACATCTCTTCTATTTCATTCTGGAAACAATATGTTTCCCGGATCTCCCTAAATCTAATAAGAACGGAATCAAAAACGAAAGTCAGTTCCACCTGGAAGTCAGGTAAATGCGGAAACGGAACGAGCGAGGTCGGCCGGCGCGGCGTAGGTTCATCGTCCTACCTAAGATTGCCTGCGTTGACCTGGTTTCAGATGACCCAGGTCAAAGTGCTTCTCGCGTGAACCCTATGCTACCGACATCGCTCGCGAAATGGTATCAATCAGCTGATGTATAAATTATTCTGAAGTTAACCTCGACATATGATTAGGGAAAAATCGTTTTATTAAATTGTATGAAATCATGTTGAAATGGAAATGATAGGGAGAAGATTTTTTCAGAATTACATAGAAAGTATAAAAATGCAGAACTCTTTAAGTTTCATTGCTTATTTTATGAATCTTATAGTTGCAAAGTAAATCAACATAACAGAACATTTCAAAAGCAACTTAAAATTTTTGTTATTTCTTGCCATAAACAATACAAATATCACATCATCGATTCTCGTTTTGTAAAAATGCTCATAACAATGTCTTCTCTGATTCTCATTCTATCAGAAAAATTGTTACGCATGCTTAAATAGTTTGTAGAGGACCACATTTTCCACATAATAAGATAAAAATGTATAAAAATATTTTGAATTGGAACATACTCATCTTTCTGACCTTATTGTTTTTCTATTTTTATAACCAAAAAACATTTTTGAAAATATAACTTTGAGGAAATTCTTTTATTTCGGAGGTTGCTGTGGCATATAAATACTTAAATCAGAGCATTGATAGCAATAAATCATTATAAATATTCTTCCTAGCTCGAACACAATATTGATGCTGATAATTTATGGATTTTTAGTGATGTTCGATGTATTAAAATATAAAAATGGATTATAACGAAAAGGTAGTAATGATACAATGTTGCTTTGAATGTCATATAATCTCGAATTATGCCGCAGTTCTTCAAGACAGGCGTTTCCTTCACACAATACCGCGATAAGTTAGAAAGTTTGAAGAAGAAGAAAAGAATCTAAGAAGATATTGAGTCCTTAAAATCTCGTAATTTTTGGAATGCAAATTTCATGAAGCTTAGGAACCGGATGTGCTTCCACATGTTCCAAAAAACTTAAAACGTCTGTTATAGAGGGAATTCTAAATACGGAATTATCAGTACGGACCGGGCTCGGAATTTTGTTTAAATTCAAGTTCTATTCTTTCATTGCATAGATAGTCCATGCTTTGGAAAACATTTATTCAATCGCTTACTCCTATTCAATAATTTCAATTTAAACGCACTACAATAAAGTCCTAATTTTGGGGGAGAAATTATACGGACCGATGATGGTTCACTAGCCAATAATGGCATTTTTAACCGCAACGACCTTTAATGAAGAAGTCAAGAACATTTGGGATATGTAATGGAAAAAAGTTATGGAAAGTTTGGCGTTCTATTCACTTTTCTGAAACTTTAGGACCATATTTTATAGACGGAGTTTCAGATCAAATAAAACTCAGTATTATAGTAATAGAATATTTTTCCGATAATATTCCGCTGCTAGAATTGATGGTGATATACTTGAAATAAGATGGTGCCCACACATTTTGTTCTCCCCACATAATGCAACTTAGAATATTAATTTGCTAATTGCTTCATCTTTAAATAGACGGATAGGAACGAATGGATCCATGCAGTGGCCAGCTTGGCCTTCAGATCTGACGCCCCTTGATTTCGGATTATACTGATATCTATGAGGTTGATTAGGTTTGGTTAGATTACACATTTTGGTCATTACACAACCAGATGATGAGGAATATTTGGGGCAAATGAATATAAATACTTCGACCCAAATTACTTTCAAATTTTATGTAAAATGAAGAAGACGTAATCATTCATTCATTTCCTATGACCGTCATAGTTTATCATCGCGTCTCGTTTATATCCGCATAGTTTATATAACTTATTTCTAGATTAACGTTTCTTATTCTCATTCAACTCTTTTGATCTAAGAGCAACTTCTTGTCACGCCACTGCAGCATTTGTATTTCGAGGATATTCTTAGCGACTCTGGAATGATTGACGATTGATAGCCACCCTAAGATTTATCATGACGACTTCCGTCTCCTTGCTGACTTTTAGGCGTAATTATCGTATTGCAATTTATCGAATGAGGTATAGATATCTCTTGGTATTGTTAAAGCCCTTTATAAAAGAGGCGAGTGTCATTCTTGTTGAATATTGGATCAAACTGTCCATTTAAGTTTCCTAGATTATTGAAATTGTCGTTTGATTGCTATAATTTTATTTGCACGTGTTTTATTTCATTTCTTTTAGCTTGAACACGGCCTTTGTATTTTACTTTTCAGCCAGTACACATTTTGTGATTCTGTTGTATGAAATAGCTACAATTTTTCGCTTGAGCTCAGCTTTTCAAATTTTTCTTGAAATAAGTAATCAGTTTTTCTTATGTCATTTAACAGTTGACCATATTATCTTGTATCAGTCCTAGATTACTGATTTATCTTGTTTTTCGTAGTTTTTTTATTGGTTATTGCACTTTTTTATTCGTGAGGCTGATTGTTTTGAAATATTTTAGCGTATCTTTTGGGTGAATACTTCACCGTTGGAGAAACTGCCGCAGCCACTATTGCTGTTAGAGTAACTACCGTACCCTTCGGGTGAATACATAACCGTTGAGAAATATTTACCGTATCTTTGGGGTGAATACCTTACCGTTGATTTAACGGATCAAGAACGTGTTCTTAGGGTGACGATATTACCGTGGGGAAGAAATTACCGTACCCTTCTGGTGAATACTTTACCGTTTGAGAAAATACCTTGCCCCTAAGTTGTATACCGTTCGATTGGGAAAACCAACTCCTGTCCAGACGATAGGGGATACCCAAGATAAGTTTTCCTCAAAATAGGAGATTCAAGCAAACAGCTGTACATTTTTTTGTGTTCAGTACAACTCACAATTTCTTTCAATTCGCAAGTTTAATGTTTTTTTTTCTTCTGCCAAGTGTGGCTCGGAATGCTCTCATAAATAACTGTTTCCCTTCAAAAAGAAGAGAAAACCTAAAGTCAGTGTTCTTGCTGGGTAGAAACATACCTACGCCCTGAGCCTTTGACTGAGCTGTTCATAAAGTGACCACAGACCCCCTCAACATCAGGAAACAGAGTATTCAATTAGGTTACAGAGTAAAATGGAAATTTTAACGGAGTATTCAACAAAATGGCAATGAGCTATTTATAAAGTGACCACAGTCTCCCTCAACATCAGGAAACAGAGAATTCAATTAGATTACAGAGTAAAATGGAAATTTCAACGGAGTATTCAACAAAATGGAAGTAATTTTGAACGATATTTATTTGAATAGTCATCATTATGTTTCACTCGTATTCACAAGGTCTTCTGCTTTGATCTTACGTTCATTTCTTTTCGTTTGTGAGCACATATAATATCGCCTTTCGATCTGTGTTTTTAAACCAACTGTTTTGGATCACCTTGTACACCGATTTATTAATTTTAATCAAATTTACGTTCCATAATTCCGAATTTTCAAATTCACTACTTTTTCATACTCCTTCGGTCTTTAAACCTACCATTGTTCATAATAATAATAATCGAAAGCCACGTGATGAATTACATGTTGAAATAATCAAACAAGCACGGTTTCTGCTCATGTCAGTATATACAGATGATGCATGTTAGCTTTATTGATTAGCGGTATATTACAGAGATCACTGCGTTATCGAAAAATTTCGCATCGATAATATTTCATGATTACAGTAATAAGTATTTTGACGCCTACTTGATTGATTGGATATGTATGTGGTGAAAAATTGAATACTAAATTGTAAAACCATCTCAAATAATGAAATAATTTTCAATTAGCAATTATAGTCGAAACTACTTTTCAATACACTAATCATGCAAATATATGTTTCTTTAAGAAAAGACTTAAAACGAACTCACCTTCACTAACTAAGTTGCATTTTTCCTTTGTATAATTTGATAAGGTTTTATTTCATTCCTGTTTTACTTTTCTTAGAAATTTTCTTTCCATTCCACTGCTTAATTTGAAATACTTACCTGTTTCATGAATTTTTAAATTTGTTGCATTCATACAGAATTTCAGCAGTTAGGGAATACCAAACATTTTTTGTGTAGTGGAGTGAGAATCTATTTTGATGGTACCAAATTTCTGGACTAGGCATATCGGCATTATTTTGATCAGATGAAGATTCACTAAAGCTGGAAAAAGTTCGAACCGTGAAAAATGCAAGTAGGTTACACTAGTTAAATTTTCTTCAAAGAAAAACGGTCTTCATTCTTTCTTTTGATACGCCCATCCATAAATTTAGCTCCGAATGAAATGGTCTATGGCTCTTTTGAATTCTGAAGGAATTTTCTTTTGCTCGTTAAAGCTTATTTTGTCTTTGTACTGTTCCGCTAAGGAGAAATATGCTTGATCCGAGAATAAAATTCATGAAACTTTTAGATTTTAATTTGTTTGCATGATATTGCAAAACCTTAGATCAATATTATCACTACATATTGATAACAGCATTGTTGATCTATTTTTGCGAGTAACGTTTGTTCTCCTTGAAGGAGAAAGTCCAAGAAGGGCTAGACACCCAAATGAAATAAATAAAAAATTACGAAAATAATTTCCTTGAATCTTTGAAACAAAGTGTTTCTAAGTTTTCGTGATTGTTTTTGTAAAGTTTTAATAAAGTTGTAAACTTTATCAAAGAAGGCTACAGTTTTTAAGACAAAGCCCACAAGAGTTCAAGGTTCTCAAAACCGTCTCCCTCGACGTCAACGGCCGTATGTACTGATACCTCCGTTTGACCTTGGCGTGAGTGCGCGTGTCCCTGTACCCCTTCCACCACTACCCTCACCGCATCTTCAGTCCAATGTCAATAACCTACCTTGCAGTGGGTTCAGTGCTCGAGTTGTAACTAGTCCGTTCTTGCACAGTGCTTTCCGTGAAATATCAGTCAGCGTGTTTGCTGTATTGTGGGTGTTCTATTGGAGTAATTGTTTTTGTGTTTGGTGAGTTCTGTGTGAAGCTGAATCAGAGAAGATGAACACGGCAAAGAAACGCAAGTATATTGACGATTATATTCAATATGGGTTTGTTTCCTTGCTTAAAGATAATGTTGATCACTCCCAGTGCGTTATTTGCTATGAAGTATTAATCAATTATGCGATGAGGCCTAATCGCCTTCTGAGACATTTGTCAACCAAACATGCCTCTTTAAAGAACCAACCTAAAGAGTTTTTGCTGCAAAATCTCCGAATTTAGAACGCATGAAATTAGATAACAATGGATCTGCTGCTCAGTCTTCTCAAAAGGGGTTGAAGCTTCCTATGAATTGTCTCTTCTTATTGCTAAGGAAAAGAAAAGTCACACTATTGGTGAAACGCTTGTTAAACCGTGCCTTTTGAAAGCAGCCGATGTTGTCCTTGGAACTGATAGTAGGCAAAAGCTATCACAAATACCACTTTCAGACAACACCGTAAAACGCGGAATTCATGATATGGCCGAGGACATTACAATTGTGGTTGATGCAATAAAAAACTCCCCGTATTTTGCTATCCAGCTTGACAAGAGTACAAACGTGGCACAATCTTCTCATTTGATTGTATATGTGCGTTACATTGTAAATGAAAGAATGAAGGATGAACTGATGTTTTCTACTGAGCTGGTGACTACTACTTAATCTGTAAATGTGATGAAAGCAGTATCAGAATTTCTTGGCAAAAACTTATTGGTGTATGAACAGATTGTGCTCCCTTAATGCTCGTTTCTTGCTCAGGTTAGGTGCAGTTGGTCAACCAGAAGAATGCCGACATGGTTGGAAATCATTGTTTAATTCACCGCCAAGCCTTGGCAGCGAAAACTCTTCCAAAAGAACTCAATGCTATTTTAAAGCCATGTATTACAGTGGTCAACTACGTAAAGAACAAAGCATTAAATACTCGACTGTTCAAAAGTCTTGTGAAGATTAAAGAAGTGACCACAAAACGCTGATATTTCATACAGAAGTACGATGGCTATCAAAAGACAATATGTTGGGAAGACTTTTTGAGCTCCATGATGAAGTGATTACATTTTTGGCAGTGCAGAAACAAAACGAACTTAATGCAGAGTTCAAAGAACCCAGTAACCAAGTAATTTTGGCCTATTTATCAGACTTTTTTGACACATTAAACAATGTGAACTTCAGACTGCAAGGTGTAGACTCAAATATAGTACCACATCGGGATGCCATCAAGATGCACGTTGGGAAACTACAACTTTCGATACGTAAAGTGCCAATGAACCCCAGCAACTATTCAAGTTTCAACGAAGTAGTCTTAGTCTCAGAAGAAGCATGTTTTGAGGACGTTTTTGAGGACCACTTTTGAAAAACTTGATAATTGACCATTTGAAGAACCTCAAAGAGGAGTTCAGCAGGTACTTTTCTGACTTGTCAGAGAAGTTTTACAAACTATCAACCGATTCGTTCAACATGGACATACAGTTGCTGCCAGAAGGGAGGGAATAGAAATAAAAATGACTCTGCTGCAACATACGATTTTGAAAAAATGAAGAAGCTCTCATTTTGGTTGAAGTATTCAAAAGTTTACCCCAGTGTTTCATAGAAAGCTGTTCAGATGTACTTGCCTTTTTCAACAACATACATGTGCAAAAAGGCGTTTTCAACTCTTGTGGGATCAAAACCAAGTACCGCAACAAACTTGATGTCGATAGTGACCTAAGCTGTGCTTTGTCTGAAACTCAACCCAGGATATGTCATCTTATCCAGAACATGCAAGCGAAACCATCTCACTAAATTACATTTTATGTTTTGTTTTTGTAAGTAGGTAGGCCTATTGCTTTACCTTCCTTAAACTGAAAATGTATCTGTGTTACAATGTTAAAATTTGTATCAGTAATTAAAATCGTTTTTCATGTAATACTTGTTTTAATTTACATCATATGTTCAATGGGGGGCGTGGGGGGTCTCCAAATAATCAGAAGGGGCATGGTACAAAAAAGTTTGAGAACCGCTGGCCTAGAGCAACTTTTAACCGATTTAGTTTTAGTCGAGGCTCGTACTGATTTGGTTATCGTAAATAATGGAACTTCGAATGTTCGTTACAAATATTTAAGAATAACATTTTGTACAATTTGCGGCGAAAAGTTTTTGTGTATATATGATAACGTCAGACTTCACCAAGCTTATCTCGTTAGGAACAACCTTCAAGATCACAAAATGACTTCAAAGGAGTGGCCTGCACAAAGACTGATCGAAATTTGAAACGAAATGGATCAGAATGCAATAAAATCATTGCCGCTAGTTTTGAAGCGGCAGGAGTGAATTGCCCAAAATTCTATAAACAAACACAGTGAACAAGAGCTTACTGACTATGTATTAGATGGAATATATTGATTCTTAAAATATATCGATGATGTCATATTTTTGATAAGTATTATCAGCAAAAGGAAATAAACTAAACCAAATAGATCTGTATGAATATTTCCATTTAACGTGAAAAAGAAAATTGTTGAATGAAAATTATGCAATTTTTAGGAAATTTCTGCCAAACAACCATGATTTCAGATAGTTTTCATGAAGATACATGACATGTAGGATATTAATGATTTTATGCAAGAAACGATAAAACTCCTCGGAGATTTTTCTTGCTCAAAGATGATGTGTCATTTCCCATCATTTCATCAATCTTCAACTCTAATAAAATTTATTATTACTCTATTCATTTTGTTTCAGTTAAAATCACATGAATATTCTGTAAAAACAAAATGTCAACAATTTTTGACATTTTATATAATGATATCTATTCGGGAATCCAGGTCTAAAACCGATATTGATTCGAGTTTGTTATAGAGAAGATGATTTGTGGGATACTCTTTAATATTTATTCACAAATCCAGTAACCTCTTAACATAAATCCAAAACCTTCCAACCATTGTGTACAGTTATGGAGATGTCACTGACACACGATTCAATTTGTTACCAAAATGGACCATTAGATAAATTTATTTCAGACGATTCTTTCGGGACTATGTATGCGAAACTAAGCTGTCAAACAAATCCCTAGGACGTCAGCCTACCAACGTAGCAGCTGCATTCGGAAATTTGCGGGCCTCTAACAGGAAGTCGTCGACCTCTCCGATATTGCAGTGTTGTAGCCTGGAGACCCGTTGTCGCGATTCCCCAATTTTCTGATGTTACAAAAAATATTTCGGTAGGGGTTTCTCCATGGAGATTGAGTGTTTATGGCTCCTATTATTGGAACTATCGTTTATATAAATCAAATCGGATTCATTTTGGGACTTAATTAACTTTTCGCAGGAGTTTTTATATTTTCTGCAGACCCGGGTGATTCTCAAGAAGAAATTGTTCGATTACATACCACTCCGCACCATTTTCTCGATTTTTATCTGAATTGTTAATTTACCAACATGCTGGATTTGATACATAAACACTGATCTGTTCAGGATCAATACTTCGGAACTTTTCAATACCTTACAAGAACGAAGAAAAATGAATAGTAGTAGTAACTTCCTAACATTTAGAGTACCCGTATCCAAAATGAGACGTCTCGATTTTTATTGAAAAATATTGTGACTCATTTTTTAAATTTATTATTTTTATATATACATATTAGGACCCAAAATGAGCATAAGCAGAATATAAAGATTCCGATTGCTGAGCAGGAAAATAGCTCAGTTCGAAAAATATGGTGGTGCTTTCGATAAGGACCCGTATAACTCCGCAAACTAATAAACCTTTTGTCAATCCTAAGCTAATACAAGAGGCAGTTAAAATAAAACTAGTACAAAGAACTGTTAGCTTTCGCAAAAAAAAAAATATGAAATATCGACACAAGTTGATTGAAAACTTCAGGTTGAGGCCAGAAATAAAATTACCTCTTGTAGACGATTAATTAAAAGAAAAATTCGAGAGTTTTCGAATGCTTGAAGTCTCCTCTGCAAGTTTTTTTGGCGATATTTCGTTTTTGATAAGGACACATGCTCCTCGAGATGTTAAATGTCTCCAAGAATTGGGTGAGTTTGGCTCCAATACTGGGTAGTTGATCAAATATCTGGATGTATTCAACGTTTACACTTCGAAACATGTTTCAAAACCAACCGTAATATAACACTACTATACTTCAGGTTACTCACAAGATCGGATTTCTCCAAAAGACTTCAACCAAAATGTAAATTCCAAATAGTCAGTCTATTCCTTCCAAGAGAAATACTGCCGTTGAGAGACTTCATCGAAAGTAAAAGGAATTCGAAATAATAAAAAACCGGAACAAACGCTATGCGTTGATACACAAAATTACACTCATCGAGAAAGAATTAGATCAAGCAGTTATGCTCTTGTTTGAAACTCCATCTCTCTTTCTCTCTTTGATTTATCGTTCCATATCCTTGAATTTTGTGTATGTTACAAAATATTTAACGCAGAATAACATTTGTGACAGTTGTAGAGTGAGAAAATTATAAATAGCGATATTCAAAAGTTTCTACAAATTTATATATATATATATATATATATATATATATATATATATATATATATATATATATATATATATATATATATATATATATATCCCCTAGAGCAGGGTGACCAACCTTCAAAATTTGGAAGAGGGTAGATGGGTCGAATGATAACTCGAAAGAAAGGTATTATCTTTGTCTGAATTCCCGTACAAAAATTTTCATGTTTGATTGAAATCTGTAGAGGATACAGAGTGAGCCACTATAAAATAGAGAAGACTATCGCCCTAAGACTATATGGGAGTATTAGTGCGAAAAACTGGAATAGATTAATTTTAGATCAAAAGCTGTCATCTTCCGAAATCACCCTCATCTCAAATTTCAACCCCTTGAGCAGGGGTGATACCTTTCAAGTAAAGGATTTCGATTGCCTTCATGACTGCTCGCAATGATTCTATTCTCATTGAGTTCCATAAGAGTTTCAGTAGCTCACTCTGTATCTTCTACAGTTTTCAATCAAAAATGAAAATTCGTTCATGGGGATGCAGACAAAGATAATACCTTTCTTTCGGGGCATCACTCGACCCATCTACCCACTTCCAAATTTTCAAGGGTGGTCACCCCTGCTCTAGGGGATGAAATTCGAGATGAGGATATTACTTGATGATGACTGCCATTGATCAGCATGGATCTGTTCTATTTTACGTCACTGAAACTTGAATAGTCTCAGGGAAATAGTCTTCCCTATCTTTCAGTTGCTCACCTTTTATCTTCTACAGTTTTCAATTAAAAATGGAAATTCGTTCAAGGCGATGTAGACAAAGATACCACCTTTCTTTTGATCCATCACTCGACCCATCTTCCTTATTCAAAATGTTCAAGGATTGCAACTCCCGCTTATCGAAAAAATCTATTATATGTCAAATTATATGTTAGTATATATTAGGGATATCAATAAATTAATTTTATTGATATGGACCACGGAATTCTTCGGAAACCGATAACCAAAAATTTTTGAAATATTATCACCAATCGAGATCGCTTTGTTGCATACCTGTCTGAATCATCCATAGGTAGCGAAATCGGTGTCGCAAAGAGCAGTTTAACATACCTATCGATAGACAGACGAACAAAGGAATAATATAATAATATATTTGAATTTGAAGTTTTTGTGACCAATAATATCTTCGAATTTTAATGATCGGAATGGGTGACAATATCTGGGTATTTTGATTTGCGGTACTACATGAACGATAACATTTGAAAGTGAGTGAGAAAACGCCTCGATATGCTTCGTTCATGGCAGTACATCCTACAAAACTGACTATTGTCCTCAGATCTAGTTCAACCCGGCGAATTCGCCAATTTGTTGCAGTGTAACAAAGCTTCAGTTAGATCAGGAAATTTTTTCATACAGAATGGAAAAATTCTTCAATTTTTGCTCAGAAAACCATACAATACTACACTATTACACTAGTATATTTGCTCCAGTTTGGTTGTCAAATGGTGTTCTTTCAAACAGTAGTATGATTTTACGCACATAATACAACTAACTGATCCAAGTAATATTCGATGTTTGCATTTGAAAACTCTCGGTGACACCAACGAATTAATGGATGAAAAATGCTCACATAAATATTTCAATCAGAGCTTAGAACACAATTAATCAATATAAATGTCATCTTTATTTCCCACGCCAGATTGGTACCTATTAGTTCATTAATCTTTAGTATTATTTAAAGTATCAAAATGAGAAAAAAAGGATAATCACGGAAAGACAAACAATACAACTGGAATCAAGCCGAACATCATCAAGAAAATCAAAAAACGGGAGTATAGTGTTAGTATTAAATCAGTACGCACGAAAATATGAGCAAACATAAGTTCAAATCTTTAATTGCGGAGAAAGTTCATGCTCTAGACAACATTGATCCAAATCGTAAACCCCAATTTTAAAATTTTCATTCAATGATGAATGGTCATTTACCAACAATATAATTTCCGCAATTGCTATCGATAATAAGAAAATTTAGTAAAATATAGTTTTTGAAGAAGTTTAGGCTGCATGTTTTGTGTGCTATTTACAATAATAAGAAGTGGACGCATATTTCATGGATGGAATTTCGGATCAAATGAAGTTGAAAAATATTTTAAATCAATATAATTCCGAAATTTTCGACACTCTCAAATAGATGGGAGTTTACTAATCAGATGGTACCCAACGCACCATTAGTTTTTATGTCTTTTTTTTTGTTTTTATTCAAGTCCTGATTTATGTTACTCTCATTTTTAGAATTATGCTTTGATTTTATTTTTTACTTCAATTTTGTGCACACAGAATATATTGGTTCCAGTGCTATTTCTCCAATGGAAGTTCTTGAATTATCGCGTACATTTGAGAGCACATCCAATTATGTATTTCCACCAAACTTATGATCCAGAACCTTGAGTTTTCAAGGCTACATGTTTTGTTGACTTTTTTCTCAGTCTTATGAATTTTTCCGATGTTTTACAATATTTTATCGGAAAAACGCTTATTATGAAGACATATTCGATACATAACAAGAGAAAATTTATATTGATAAGAATAAATTTTAAGCTCTCTATCGTTTCTCTTTTCTCTAACCATTCTTTGAATAGCGCAAAATATCTCAAAAATTTACACGTATTAAATTATTGACAGAATTAAATAACATTCACAAAAATTCATTGTTGTATGCTTTGATAAGAATATTGCTATTCCACAGCCCCTGCGAAATAACTGAATTGAATTTTATATAATTTTGATGTATAAAACTAGACAACTATTTATTCATAATTTCACAAAAATAGACCTCACATGTATTTTTCCTTTTAATTTTGAATAAAAAGTGTTTTACAGACTTTCCTTCTACTTAGTAAAATAAAAATATATTTCATCCATTACATAGTCCTTCAAAATCGAATTTAACATGTGTTCAAATTTTTCCAATCGGATAGAAAATTGAAGAGTTATTACGATCGGTGTATTTTATGCTGTACAATAGAAATGAAGCGTCGTGAAAATTATAATAGTCTCACAGTTGTAAAAATTTGAAAATAATGAGCATAATATTAGAAATATAGAATGAAGGTCCTACGTTTAATTTGAAGGCGTGAAACTTCGTGAACTATGTTTTTCCTGAGAATCTCATAAACCACAGTATTCTGGTTGATATGGGTTTAAAAACTGAAGTATTATTTACATTTACAGTTTTTAAAATACCCATTCCTAAAATGAAGAATCGCAACGATCCTGTTACTTACTGTATGCACGGTCCTTCCTGAAGTTTGTCTGAGAAATTTAGTTCTATGGAAGAATTCACAGGTGTACTCACATTAGAACTTGGGAATATGAAGATTTTATGACTGTTTCGTTGAAAATATGCTCTTAAGGCTGAGACAACAGAATATTTCATGTTGAAATTGAGGCAAATGCGCCAGTTGAAATTATTCTCTCTGGAAATCATTATAAAACCTTTTACTAGAATAAAGCCTATAATTCGTGCTAAAGAATTGTAGGATTCATTTTTCTCCATTTTTTTTTCACTGTGGGAAATAAACTGATTTTTATCAGAGGAAGGAAAATTTGGTACAACTAAATAGTTTCGGATGGATTCGTGGCCGAGTAGAGCACAAAGAGGTAAGAGGTGCTATTATATAATGAATAGAACACTATAATCCATCACTAACACGTTGGTTCTCGGTTTTTTATCTTCACAACGTTCATTTTATTTTCTGTTTCAATCAAATTCGTCGAAAATGACAAACCATTGTACACTTTAAGGAATTCTACCAATTCTTCAAAGAAGAGATCAATTAATTTCATAGGTTAGCTCAGAATGAACTGAGAAAAAACAAAATGGGCGTGAAAATTGAAATAATTTCAGTTTGTTAACATAATGAAATGAAATTTTGGGGAATAAATTTGAAAAAATAAATATTTTCGGGTGAAAAATTTGATATTGTAACATGGCAAGAATTCTAAACTAGTAACATAATGAAACCGAACTATGGGTGAATCAATATGAACAAAATTAAATATTTTTACGCAAAAATTTTATAAGATGGAAAACTTTCATTGGATCACATTATCATTAAAATATTTATACAAATAAATTTTGATGAAATAAAATCAAATCTATTGTAATGAATCCTTAGGATTCTATATGATAGCATGGTAGTGACACTCCGCTGAGTGTACTTATCAATTATCAATCAACCTTTTCAGTTAAGAGATCAAAGTATAAAGGAATACCTATTCAATTTATTCTACATTCTTTTCACTGTGACTTGTTGATTATTATGGCTCATACACGTTAACATTACCCATTGATTGTACTGGAATCGAACCTTTAGGCTACCTGACTCGCTAATATGGTGTCAGAGATGCTGGCATGAGATATATTGAGTGAAAACTTGATGTGCAAGTACGCTATCATCCAAGAATTCAATAATTTTACCACAACAGATTGAAAATTGTGCAAAATATTTCTCATGTCTTCTACATATGCTACATTTATATTTTTAATAGTGGATATCTGATCTACATCATGAACGATCATCACAGGTTCTTCTTTTACCCAGTGGTGATGTACGCGTAATCATATCAAATTTTGACATTTCTGAGATGATGTTGCTTTCGTAACGCACAAGGTTTGTTTTCTTTACTGATAGCTTCATTCAAAACACTGGTTCCTTTGGCATTTTCAAATTGCCCAGCTATCGATCTAAAAGTTACTGCAGGTTTTCTTGAAGTGCAATCATATATGTGAAGGATGTCCAAGAATTGTATATATAATGTCATAACATATATTCCCCAGTTCAAAATAAATTCATTAAAGTCGAATTAACTATATGAAAAATTTCTTCGTTTAGCCGATACAGATCGTCAAAGCCAGAAACGTTTTGTCTTGTCTTTTAGTTTTTTCATAAAAGCTTTGATCTATTCTGAATATTTTGTAAATACATATGAGGGTACTATAATGACGCATTCAAGCGGCCCATACAATGATGTTTTATAAGTGACCGAAGAAACTCCAATATACCTTTAACTAACCAAATTGTTTTATTGTTTGTGCTTACGTATGGCGTCTATGGTCGAGATTAGCTTTTTTTCTATATAAGAGAATTAATCAGATGAGTGGTTCAATCCCAAAATAATATTTCACCAATTCTTCATTATTTCATTGCTCCTGCTCAACAAGGCATTATTAACCATGAAGGCTTTCGATTTGTTTTCTGGTCTGACAGATTATCATTTCAATAGACTTCATAACTTGTCCACGCAAAGGTGGTCTTTTCTATCTATTTAACCTCACCTTCACTCTTAATCATAATTAACTATAGCAGATAAGTATTTCCATCATTTTGTTCATTGCAGAGGTTATTCCCTCCTACAAAATTATTCTGGACTCTGGGAATGATTTCACGATTATTCGTCAAAAAGTTCGCAGCATTTATAATTTTTCTATGTAATTCTTCCTGGCTGTCAATTGGAAAAGTGTAAACTTTGGATTTTAGAGGATCCCAAGGAAAGTAACTATTAGGTATCAAGTCTGAAGTTGATGGTTAATTTTCAGAAAGCCTCACCATCCCATCCAATGAAACGATTCCTACTCTGTGCACGTAGGAACTATAAAACCGCATAAGTGAACTAGGGAGGTGCACCATTGTGCATAAACCGCAATTCTGCACCTCGCAGTAGTGTAAAAAATAATTGTCAAATAAGAAAATCTAATGAAGTGAATCAATATGCCTCCGTTTCTACAAAAAGAAGTGAAATCTCACCAAAAATATTCTGTAAAAAACTAGCCAAGTCTCGATGGAGCTGCTTGTTTAATCTCTCAAAAATAATGAAATCTAGACAAACTCGCGCCACGTTCAAGGTTCCTTACTGCGATTTCTTCATTATTATAGTTAATGTTGTGTGACTTGGCGGTTGAAAGGTACACAAGGGTACGAAACCAGGTGCTTTGTGACACCATTGCACCAATCTGTACCCTGAACCGCTACCTATTGACTATTGCCACTTGAAAAACGTTGATTGAATAACCAGTCAATTGTAGGCTTGATAAAACTGCGTATTTCAAGAATACTCATGTATAGGCGAGCCTCAAACAAACGGTATAAAAAAAAATTTTCCGGTACAGACGGACTTCTAATCATTGATAAAAGTCCGTCTGTAAGTTCATTTTATGTTAGATCGGTGGCTGATTTGACGCTCCAAAAAGAAGAGAACAGAAGTCAGCGTTGTTAATGCTGAATGCATGTGTTGCACAATCAACAACAGCCTAAAATAAGACACTCGCGTCTAATTACCGATACCAGGATACCAGTATGGGCTATTATCTCGCTTAACAAAAAAAGATTGTTACAACAGATATAAAATTACGTTTCTGGTTCACGTCAGAAATTCGTTCGAGTATTTTACAAAATTAGGGTCTATTATCATTTGCTAAATTTGTAGTTCGTCGAAAATGGTTGCTTCCAATTTTTCTTTTTTAGGTGCAGCAAATTTTTTCGACAATAAGAAAAACATTCATCGTCTTTTTTAAGGGTTTCAACGAATTGCTTCATGATATCAAGTTTTAAATGGAGTGAAGGCAATAAAATTCAATCCTGATCAAATAATTTCTTGATTAAATAGTTAATTAAATGAAAAAAAAATTATTAACTTTCAAGTAGCCATGTCTTTTGTGTCCAATGCTATATACTATACTACTACTATACGCGGGTATTTAGTATAACTTGCCGAATTTGTGGAGTAAATATTTGTGATGAGATGATGAAATTTCTTCGTTCAATATTTTCGCAAACAAATCCGCATTATGCGGTTCATTCATTGAGAACCAAAGCTACTATAAAATTTCATTGATTCGTAATGATGTAAAAAACTACCTTCCTCGAAACATAAGGGAAAATAAAATTTTCTGGGCATTAGCCTGGCGTAATTCAGATCAATGCACTATCACAAAATAATAAAAATACCAATTGCCTCAACATTTCCGTCTTCAAGTCACCTTCGTCTACGTTAAATATCTTATTTAACTGAACTATTAATAAAGAATGACAGTCTATACGGAAGAAAATTAATAGTCCGAAGATTTTCTCAGGTGAAGGGAGTATTGAACTCTTAATGTTTTTAGCTGCTGGTAGCTGCTGCCTTTTTCCTCAGGTCTTGCCGTCGTGACATGATTAATCTATTAACTGTGAGAAAAAGAAAATCACTTTCGAACTTCAAATAAAAGAAAGTTCAATACCCAGATAATTTACGAATTATTATACCTCCGAATAGGCGTGCTACGAACTTTCTCATTTTAATCTAGATTAAATATGGGACGAACTTTGGCTACTGAAAATTACAAAACTTAGAGTCGTTAGTATACCGCGAAAATGGAAAATGAATAAGATCTCGAAAGAACGTACCTACATATTTTGATTTCTTATAAATATGCAGATCGTTGTGTATATTACGGAAAGGATATCTCGAATTTCTAGAAAACTCTATAGTATTTATCTTCTGATAAATAACTTTCTCAAAGGAAATTTTTCAAAAAGAATTTTTGATAATATTGTGACTACGAAATTTCAAATAAAAGGTTTTTAGATTATTATCGGAGATTCGGTGGTAGTTAGACCATATTCACTGCAGTTATATCATTGAGGAGAAATATATTCCTTGAAAAAGGCGAAAATATACCGAAAAATATGTAGGAAATTGTATGAGTAAAACTATTAATACTAATATACTGGGTGATTCACCAGTGGCGCGGTGCTCGCACACTCTTTAAAATTTCATTTTTGTTCGAACGGTATTGTACTTAGAAAGTAAGAATCTACTTCAGCAATTTATTTTGCAGTAAACAGGGTGTCCCAATTTTCTATAAAAAAATCTTGGATGGTTTTTTGAGATTGGAAGACCACTATTTTGTTCAAGATTCAGGAGCGGCCTAAACTCTGCTATAATGTCTTTAAAAAATAAATTTTTTGGTGAGTAGTTCGTCACAATATTTTTTTTTCCGTAAAAGTTCATGAAAATAGGCTCTCACATCATCGCATGCTCCTTCGGCCAGAGGAGATGATTACTTTTTCCTTTCGTTTTCTTATTGCCCAAGGATAATTTCATTGATGGATTGAAATAGATTATCCTCATTATATACAGGAGTGACTCCAAAAAATTATTGAATATTGTAATATTGTAATTTTGAAAATATCATAGCTTGATTTTTTCAAATAGAACACCCTGTATTTTATTATTCATGTCAACGCATAAAATATTGCGCCATATTTTTGCACAAGTAACCTTATCTTTATCTTCGATCATTTTCGAAATATTCGATTATTCGTGAAAATTTTGATGCAAATCCTACAAACCATATCAAACTCAACAACATTATTCGCACAGAATTTTTTTTTCTGTGATGATTCAAGTAGTGAAAAATGAAACCTAAACAAGATAATTCTTTTAACAAATAATGATAAAATCAAGATGATTAAAACGTTAATCGAGGTATGTGTTGCTATTTTTTTTTGTGCCTTCTGTCGGGTGTCCGGACATATCATATTCTGCATTTTACATGGTGAACTTATCAGTGTTTCGTTACTAAACATTTTTAAAGTGAGGTTTGAACCCGAAATCTCCAAAGAAGAAATGGTTGATATGATTTTTATTCTGAGTAAGGAATTCTTTGTTGGCCACTAGAGTTTAGGCACAAAGGATTCCTGATAAGAGGCATCCTGATGTAAGATGCTTAGAAGAACTTCTGATTAGATTTATCGAAATGGGTAGTGTCGATTACAAAAAACATGAAAATCCAAAAACTGCTACAGCTGAAGACAACTAGTTATCAGTTCTGTTGACAGTGACAGAGAACCCGTATAAAAGCCAAAGAGACATTTCTCAGTTAACAGATATAAGTCAAACGTCCGTCCAGGGAATTTTGCAATTGAATAAATTTCATGCATAGCAGGTACAGCTGCACCAGGAAGTAAACAATCAAGACTATGAAAATCAAATCAATTTTTGCAATGGTGCAAGGGACAAAGTAGCCGAAAACCCAAATATAATTTAGCAGAGTTCTTTTCTCGGATGAGGCAATTTTCCACAAGAATGGGCCTGTTAACAGGCACAACTTTCATTATTACGCCAAGAAAAATCCACACCCCATGAGACAAATAGATCACCATCATCGTTGGTCCTTGAATTAATTGGGTTAGATTAGCACTTTTTCGACGGGCACCTCAATAGTGAAATATATTTAGATTATCTGCAAAATCATCTAACAATGTTACTTGCCTATGTACCAGAGCATATACGACAAGATTTGTGGTTTCAACAGGATGGAGCACCGGCACATTACTCACACCAGGTTACGGAGCATTTGAGTCCTGTAATTCCAAACAAATAGATAGGACGTGGTGGTCCTGTTAGATGGCCAGCTAGGTCTCCGCACCTTACAAGTCTAGATTTTCTCTTGTGGGGTTATATTAAGGGCATCGTTTACCAGATAACTTCTACAACACAGTTTGCTATGAGACAGAGAATAGTCGACGCCTTTCAGTCAGTTAATCCGCAAATGCTTTCGAGAGTTCAACGGTCTTTCCTCAGAAGGATTGAGTTCTGTCTACAAAAAACGGCAAAGAAACGAGCAACATTTTGAGCTTTCATTGAAATAGTTCAACACTTTGTAGATCGTCTCACCAAGAACCAATCCATTACGTATTTAATACACGACTACCTTAAAATATCTCCATTTCTCTGATCAAGGATATTGATATGTACTAATAAACTCTTCTTTCGCAAACATCTGATGTTATTATTTTAGTTTATTTTTTCATTTCGAAGGTTGTCAAAGATAAAATCAAGGTTACTTTTGGAATTATGGAACAATATATATATATATATATATATATATATATATATATATATATATATATATATATATATATATATATATATATATATATATATATATATATATATATATATATATTATTTCTGGCTAGTTGTAGCTAAGAGGCTCATTCAGCAGAACTGAATGTATTTAGAGGCTTCATGGCATACAGGGTGTTTCCAAAGTATGTGGCAAATCATAGTACATTTAAAGGTACAAAAGTCCGTTTTTTCAAATTAGGCTACCTAAAATGCATCGTTTCCTATCATTTTTGAATACGAGAGCAATCATTTCAGGTGTAACTGAAAGGAGACAATTTTCAATCTGCATGTTGCTGCATCTGTTTCTTATTTTTTCGTGAAAATATTTTTTCCCCTAGATATCTATTTATCATTTATATAATTTTCATCTCACATTCGAACTTTAATACTTCAATGATTGTTGGATCTGACTTTCTTGATAGTCAAAAGTGTGAAAATTTTACAAAAATAATCGAAATCTTGAATACTCTTATGAAGAAATCATGAATTTGTTCATTATTCATGGTCAATGCCAATAAATAATTAGTCGAACTTTCAGATCATTTAACGAGAAGTATTCGAATTCACCACCAATGACCACGAACAAATTCAGATGCGTAAAAAGAATACTCATGAATCATGGAAGTCAGAACATGAATTGTGGAACCAGAACTGAATCCATGGTAACTAATGAGGATGACGTTATCAGCGTTTTGGCATTTTTTTATGCTTATCCAAGTTCGTCAATACATACTGCGGCTAAAGATTAGGAAATGTTAAACTCGTCGGTCAACAACATTCTGAAGGAACACAAATTTCATCCGTACAAGTTTTCATTACCTTGTGCAATGAATCCTGAAGAAGCAGCAAGTAGAAGAGATTTCTGCGAAATGTGTTGATTCAAATTCATGAAGATTTCTTGGGTAATATGCTTTGAACAGATGAATCGAAATTTTCTAGAGAAGGCATTGTCAACTGGAAAAATGCCCATTACTGGTGTGACGAGAATTCACACGGGACGCGGGAGCTAAATTTTCAGTAAAATTCAGCGTCAATGATTTTTGTTTATTGCATAACGACCAATTTCGTTATATGATATACGATGAACATTTAAGAGGGGGGAAATATCTGGAAATTTTGCAAACGTGCACCACCGAATTACTTGACGTATTACCCCTAAGAGCATATCAATTCTGTAGGTACCAACTAGATGGAGCTCGGGTCTCTCTGCACTGGCGAAGTTTCACATCAAATAACTAACAAATTCGAGGACAGGTGTATTCGGAGATAGGGTCCCTGGAATTGGACAGAAAGATCTCCAGACCTGGCACCGCTGGATTTTTTCTCTGTTCCGTTTGAAAAACATTATTCACGTAACACCAGTGAACTTGAGAGAAGTTTGAATGTAGAGTTCATCAAGCTTTTGGCAACCTTCATCGAAACGACAGAGTAACCGAACACGTTGTTCTTTTTTGGTTGGAAAGATATTTGCAACAAACTGGATGGAAATTCGAACGTTTTACTCAATAGGTACTCTCGTATTCCAAGATGATTGGACCTCATAGTTATTGGCGTTAGATCTACATTTTTGAAATTCGAATATTTTTCCCGTTGCGAATATTTTATAACTTACATCTAACTATCTAACGATGCATTTAAGGTGTAGGGAAACCTATAGCAGATCGATGTCTAACAATCCATTTTCCCAAAAAACAACGGATTTCTCATAATTGAAACAACGAATAGATCTTTTAGCTTCTTTCTTTGAACCATTTCAACCTATCGACACCAGATATGTGTCTTCTTCGGGGAACTACAAGGAGGACACATATCTGGTGTCGAATCGTTGTTGTTTTAAAGAAAGAAGCTTAAAGATAAATTCGTTGTTTTATTTATGAGAAGTCCGCTGTTTGTTGGCAAAGTGGATTGTTGAATGTTGATGGACTTGGAATTGATTACCAGATCAATGTCTCTCAATATTACGAGTTAAATGATGTGTGCACAAATAGGTAGTCGAATTGGAAAAAACCGTCTTTTGTACCTTTGAATGTACTACGATATAACACATGCTTTGGAAACACCCTGTATACAGTGAAGCCTTAAATGCATTGAATTCTGCTGAATGAGCCTCTTTACTTACAATGTGGTAGAAATAACGATACTGAACGATGTTTAGTATTTTTATGATGCCTTCTAAGACACAACTAAAAATCGCAAAAATCCGATTGAAAGATTCATATCATCCTGTCGGTTGATTTTAGATGACAATGATATGGAAAAAAAATATTCAGAATTTTAATTTCTACAATCAAAAAAATAGAAACACACATTATGCTCTCTGAAATAACAAAGATGGTTTCAATATCTGGTACAACCGGAAGTGCCACAGCATTGAAAATATTTTCGGAACTTTGTTCGAATAACATTCAAGACAACAACAAAAATTTCTCCAATCGGACAGTCCTTTCTCCATACACTTTTAGTGTCCCATCTCGCGTGGACACCCTTTAAATTTTTGAATTAGTCATATTTCGACAAAACTCAAAACAGCCTGCATATCGTGAAAAAAAATAGAAGAAGTATAAATAACTATTCGATTCGAGTTCACGGCATGATTATTTATTACCACCTGAGGTGATTATATACTGTAGCCTTCACGATTATGAATTTCTGAAGCTATGGAAAAAATGACTTTCAAATTATTCAGAATGCTTTACATTTTTTCGCTTCTGGATGTTATTTAATATTTATTTATGTTCGAAGCATTTAGGCCCAGAAAAGCTTCAATTCATGGTATATCAGTTACACTCTTCTATAATCAGTTAATTCTCAGCATCAATAATCGATTTCAGATAACATTGCTTGAATTCGTTCATAATTAAACCGCTTATACATTCATCATGTAATTCACTCAACCATCCAAATAACCTTGTTCTGTATGGTAATTAGTGGAACAGAGGGGGTAATCTACTTCCCATCAATTGACTTGGGAATTGGAAAAATCGATAACATAATAACTCTGTTAGGAATTTAATTCCTTGTGAAGGAAATTGAAAAATGTTGACAATTTCAAATAATTTATGTAAGTTATCGCGAGAGGAGGAACCAGAGCTATTATCTGAATGACTCGGCCGGAAACAAATTAAATAATGGAGAATTATTGGTGAAATCTCTCTGTTCATTCAATAATATGCTCGAAAGCTTATACTCATCTATTTTAAAGGACTCCGAAAATGAAAAATGAATATTAAGGAATATTGGATGAATGTAGGATTTTGAAATTTTGGTTGAAATTATGATTTTCTTCAATCAAATGCTTCGAGTAATGAGAATTAGACTCCTTTTTATTGATAACTTTGAAATAATGTCCATTGACTCTAATAGTAGATTCTACATCTTACTACAACCACTGCTCTCAAGTTTGTACCAGATATTAATTTTTTACTTATATTTTTATCTATTTCACTTTCATTATTTTGGATGTGTTCTATTAGATAAAGTACAAGGTGCACAAGAGAAAAATTGGAGTCCTCAAAGGTGACCTAGGAAATATATTCTTTCCCACATTAAGACAAAAAAGGATGACTAGTTTTTTCTCTCGTTCTTGTGGCTACAAAGCTTTCTGTGTCACGAAAGCAATAGTAGCTTATATTGATGAAAATCAATTCAAATATTTCTTTTCTTCTATTTATATGGATAAAAATTAAAGATGATTCTAGATTAATATTTGATAAAACCTTTGAGAGACATCTAACAAAGATACCTGTTATATCAATGTCATAAAAATTTTTATAATCTTGATTTGCTCATTTAAGATTAGAAGCAAGACAAGTCGCCGAAAAAAACTGTAAGGTTTATGTTGTTAGTGAAGAACATTTATCAATTGCATCCAATATATTTTTTCCCAATTTTTTTTGAAATTTGACCTTCAGATGAGCTCAGATGACCTTCAGATAACCAACCTCGGACTCGGACAAAGCGACTTTCGAAACTAAATATGAATTTTTACAAATATTTTTTATTTTATTTTATTGGTTTCACCTTCAAATGACCTCGAACTTGAGCAGATAAACGTCAACTGACACCGGATTCGTATTAAGGGTTCTAGAGAAACCAGATCAGGGCGAGCGTTCAAAGAGAGCATTATTAAACATCCAACAAAACCATCGGTAGGTTAAAAGTTGCTCTGGATATATCTCTCATTTAGCCGTCTCTTTACTAGAAAATGTCGAACCTAATGAAAAAGACAAAATCTCGACTCGTGTCACCGCTGAAATGAAAGATTTGTGGTCAGTTATGTGAAGAAAACCTTGGCATACTATTAATCGCGTGATAGCAAGTACAGTAAACTATACGAGTCAACAATGAATAATTGCATAGTGATAGTACCTATTAGTGGTTGACTTGAAGCATTTCGTGTTACCGTTGGTGATGGTTTATAGAGAAGTAGCATAAAAACCCATGAACCCACATTGGTTTATAGAACCAAGGATTTCAAACTATTTGGAGTGCAAGGTAAAGTTTTAATTCATTCAATGGTCGTATTACTGGGTTTTTATTCACTGATAGGATTCACTTCTGATAGGTCCACATTTGCTGGCAGATATTACACTTAACAAACCTAAGAGACTTGGTATCCATAAGATGGCGCTTCTTCACATAATGCTAGAATCTGCGAAACCGTGTCAATAAACGGATGTGTAGAAATTGTGACGGCGTTCAGCTTATTTGTCACATTTATTTATTGTTATTATATTTATTAAATATTACTCATACTGTATGGGTATCTCGATTACCTTAAAAATATAAATCTAATATATATATATATATATATATATATATATATATATATATATATATATATATATATATATATATATTTTGATATGTAAACTTGAGACAAGAAGAATTATTCAAAAATCAGTAGATCAATGAATAATCCTTCCTGACAAGAACTAGTTCCCAAATCTGCCCCCAAGAGCCACAATAGTGCAACTAAGCAGGATGCCGAGAAACAAAGAGGCAGACTGCAGTTTCGCCCTTATTATAAGGAGCTCATCAGTGTCGCATATCGCTTCTCAGCATCCTATCAAGCTACATCAGGATATCGATTTCAGTCGCTTCGTTTCTTGGCATCTTGCTTAGTTGCACTATTGTGCCTTTTGGGGGCTGCGTGCATGGCAGGCAGATTTGGGAACTAGCTCTTGTCAGGAAGGACAGTGATCTACGGATTTTCTAATAATTCTTCTTCTTGTCCCAAGTTCACATATGTACACTCCTGCCAAAGTTTATAGCGGAAGATATTTGTCCCATCAAATAATTACTGACGGTAGGTTTTATCTCGAAAACAGAGGGTCAGAGCACTATTCCAATGGGATTATTCTGCTCGTTCTCTAGCGGTGATGTGATTCACGGAACGGCGAAAAATGTCTCCCAAATGTTGGAATTTCTACATCTGTTTGTTATTGTTTGTATCTTGCTCGAAATCCGGTAGCGAGTTCGCCGTGTCGGTCCATAGAGGGCGACTCTCGTACGTATGTACGAGGTGCGCCCTTTCTGGAATCAATAGGATACCCCGATGTAGCTTGATAGGATGTTGAGAAGTGACACTGATGAGCTCCTAATAAGGGCGAAATTTCAGTCTGCCGCTTCGTTTCTCGGCATCTTGCTCAGTTGCACTATTGAGGCTGCGTACAGGGCAGGCAGATTTGGGAACTAGCACTTGTCAGGAAGGATTATTCATTGATACGGATTTTGAATAATTCTTCTTGTCTCAAGTTTACATATGTAGACTCCTCGCGAAGTTTATCGCGGAAGATATTTGTCCCATATATATATATATATATATATATATATATATATATATATATATATATATATATATATATATATATATATATATATATATATATATATATATATATATATATATATATATACATATATATATATATTGAAATTGGAGTACTTGTATCTGTCATCATCATTATTTTCTAATTTTTCCTTTCTTTGAATAAATGCAACCAGGGATTGGTCTGGGACACTCTGTATTTTGTTCAAGTTCTGTTTATTTTGAATATCTAAACATGCAGAAATCTAGTTCAGTTTAGCCTGTAGGTTAATATTTGCGATTCATTTAACTTCCTGGATATGTCGCAATCGCCTCAGGGTCAAGTATTTTATGTACCTATATAATTTTATTGTGGCATCAAATGAGGCTTTAACAATATAACTTCATACCCTGAATGCAATCAAGTCTCGTACATTTCCTCGGTTTATAACTTAATCCACTTCAGTTTGGATTAACATTTCGAAATAAAAACGCTTCAACCTGTGTTTTCGATGTCAGAAAACTGCTGGTTTTTCATGTAGATATTTAAAATGTGAGAAGTTTTGAATCGTAATTTATAACTTGACATATACTGAAGGCGGGATTGCTCGACCACATATATTTCCAATCTTTAACTTTTGCGGATTGTCTGGCGTTTAACCTGGGAGAGGTAATGAAATAGTTAAGTTGAGGGTAAATACTATTATCATATAGATAAAAGAATGACAAGTTCGTAAACATTTGTATTAAAAGTTAGTAGAAGTTATTATTGTAAATAAAATATCGAAAATATCCGATCGAAAGTCTAAGCTTCCTATTAGCGAGAGTGTTCTGGAGTCAGAAATAACATCAAGCTACTGTCTAGTTTGTTTAATTCATGTACTGAAATAATTTATGAATTGAATGATAACTATTGACAAATAAATAAGTTTCCCAAGTATTAAATGAAAAATAAAAAAATAATAATATTTAACTAATCAACTAGTGGGCATTATGCATTTCGTCCCATCAATGTTAACTGAATTCTATGAGCTACATTTAGTTCCATTAGTTTTTGCAGTCGAGAACACCAATATTTGAAATTTTCATCTGGAATGTTTGATGCAACTGAATTATCTAAGAGCGAAAGTGTTTTAAGATTAATTTATACATTGGAGGTTTAAGACTCGAAATGTTAATGGTGAGATTGGAAGTACGTTTGGCTCATCTGACGAAGACAATTCTTTATATGGACCGGTATGTGTTAGATGTGTAACTAAGATTAATTGATTAATCATCAGTGAAAAACTGAATAATTTCATCGTTTGTAGATTTAGATGCAGAGAAAACATATCAAAACAAACAAATGCACTTAGAGTAGACTATGAAAACCACGATGGCGCATACTCCACTGGACCTAAATGCAATGAAGCAACTCGTTCCCAGGAAGGAATCATCACCATGCCCATGGTATATGCTTTTCAAAATATCCATAAACCAAACACATCATTGCAGTCAATAGTGACCTCCATTGGTTCAGAAACAAAACACTTGGAGGAAGTTTCACAACCGGCATTAATAAAGCTGACTCGTGCATTAGATATTCATCCCACTTCGACGAACAATATGATAAGTCATACATCATTCGGGTTATTTTGAACGTCAAATGTTTTAAGCCAAATTTTTCATGAATTTTCGGTCTAATATTTATTGATTAAATATGGTAGATGGTTCTTTCGAGGCCCATACAGTTTGTGCTTGTAAATTGGCAGACCCTATAGGGGTAATATATTCATTTTATGATAAATATAAGCTGCAGCAGAAAATCAGCACAATGAGAGGAAAGAGCTGCAGGTTATATGTTATTCGATTATCTCCTTAGTCCTGTCTATGATCTTCCTTCCTATGTTAAGTTTTATCGGTTAATTATGTTTGGTTAGTTCGGAATTATATTTATTACTTACACTATATCTCTTTGGTACTTTTTATTTTTTCTCTTCTAAATACAATTTTCGCGATTGACTCTCAGACTAGCAGTTACAGTTATATTTTTCATCCAAGTTTTCTTCAATTATATAAAAATAGTTCACCCGCTTCTTCTCATGTTCCTGAGACTGCATTTTAGGGATGATCTTTGGTGATTTGCTGTATTTTGAATTTCTGTACATTCAATATACCGTACTTCCCTCAGATCGTGTTTTTATTAACCACAAATATTATATAATTGTCACAGTACATTCATATTCTTCATGCTCTATTCAATATAGGTACCTCAAGTGCCTTGTTTTATTAATATTAATCAATTATCAATATTCATTATCGATGAGATGAATATTACTGCAGTTTTCTTTCACAGTAGTTTCATCAACCATATTAAACACCTGAATCCTCTCGTTCAGATGGTGCCCGCTGTGTTGTAAACGACAGGACTTTTTGTGTTCACGACGCCAGATGCATTCTTGGAGATCACATTTTAATTCATTCTTCATAGAGTATTTGACTTGAAAGTAATCAGTGTAGATTGAGAAATATTGTTTTCGAATTTATCGCATCATATTCAAGTCAATTGTGCAACAGTCGTATCAACCAGTAGGTGGGGATTTTACGAATAGATTGAGATTTTGTCGGATCAAACACAAGAAATCCGCTTAAATCCTGCTCACCGCCAAGTAAAAAAATTAAAGCTCTAAGATGATGATTGTATTTTCAAATCCATTTTAAGAGGCTTTTTTTCTGTTTCCTGTTTACTGAACCCAGTTTTTGAGATACTGCAATTGCTTAGAAATGACTTTATTATTCCATTTGAGATTAGATCGCAAAGAATTTATGAATTGGAAGCCCAACCACGCGTTTGTAGGAAATGAATCAAGCTTACCACCAAAACAAGGTTAGATGAGTCCTGTTTTCTTGTAGACCTATGCGAAAGCCTATTTCAACCCTGCTCTGTGACCAAACGAGGGAGCTACGAACAATTATCAATTTGCAATGAACGCGCTACTCATCATTTCATTATTGAGTTTTTTTTTATATAATTTTGTTCACCCCAAACAATGTTGTTCCGGGTATCATCATTTGCTTCATTTCTATCGTAATCGCCAACATATATTTCACCAAAATTAAGGAGTTTCATGATTTTCTTCATGACACCTAATTTTAAGAATAACAAGTGAATCATGTTGCTTTATCATATCTTCGACTGACTAGCTTTGACATCTTGAAATTTAAAATATTTATATTACGAATTGCGGAATTGAAGTAGATATAGAGAAGTTTAAAAACACTAATTTGTTAACCAGGATCGACTTGCCGAAGAAGTAAGGCATTATGGCAGAATCCATGTACTTGTCCTTTTTTCATGAAAATAAATATCAATATGTAATCAACAAAGAGAATATGTTAGCCGTTTTTGTTTCATTGATTTGTTTTTCCGAACATTCTAAGTGAAATTTTGTTGGTAATCTCAGCACTAACTATGGTTTTCTCAGTTGCATAATCGATCTAACTGATCCCTGCTTAAAGATAAGATATCACAGTTACGAGAATTAATATTTCGAGCTGGTGGATGCGGACTAGCCAATGGGATCATCATTTTCACTTGCAAAAATCATTTTATTTATGTCAAGTCAGGACAAAATCACTGAATTGAGATAAAGTGATATAGCTGAGATACTTGGACGACATCATTTGGCATCATAGAGTGGTGAAACTCAAAATATTCATATGTGAAAATCAAATTCACAGTCGAACTCGTATCCCAAAATCAAGTTCTATTGTCAGATATAATGGTTCAGCTAACAGACAATAGCAACTTCTTCTTTAAAAAAAAGGTACGTACTCCAACAGATATTTAAATTGACGATCGTATCATCATCGGCCTTTGCTTAACTCAGTAATACAAGCAACTTTTCATCGCTCAAGAAGCCTTTGCTCGTACTACATGAGAAGAACTGAATATGCTTACCATTTTTCAGAGAAGAAATATTAGGAGAGCAATACTCGAGGCCAAAAATACAGTTGAGCAATAACCGCTGACACCAAGTCACAGATTCATCACACAAAATCGGATATGTTTTTCAGTAACAGTATATGAAATCCATCTATAAACCACACGAAACCATAAACATTCGTTTCAGAATACCAATGCATAGAATATCGCTTGAGAACTAGGTAGTTCGCAGCATTCCTTGTACCGGCTGTGAACAATTCTATTTATGGGAAACAAATAGAGGAACTGACGTCCGAATCTAAGAACATATAAACAGCTATTTATGGATTTAAATAAAAATTTTCCCCCTTCCTCTCACCCTGGAAAAAGTGATACTAGCGATGAAACTCGTTAATTTTTCACTCAAGGGGGGTCGTATTAAAAGCTGACTCGTTCACCTCGTGTAATGATTATAATCTGTCATTAACAAGCCAATTCAAACATTGTTTCAGATTTCTGAATATTACAAGTGAAGATATTC
Organism: Cryptolaemus montrouzieri; assembly: GCA_013387265.2. NCBI lineage: Eukaryota > Metazoa > Arthropoda > Insecta > Coleoptera > Coccinellidae > Cryptolaemus > Cryptolaemus montrouzieri. The sequence goes on from JABFTP020000103.1 coordinate 51,734,869, forward strand.
TTAATACTCTCAGCACCAATCACAATTTTTTCAGTTGCATATGTCATAACTTCTTGCATAATGCATACGATAGTGACGAGAATATGTGTAACTAACAAATGAACGACAATGGGATTACCATTTTCACCCACAATTGCCAATTCATTGATGACAAGACTGGACAAAAGCACGTAAGAAAGCTGCATCTTTTTCATTTGGTTCTCCCTTTTGAAGGAGAGGAACTATAAAATTCGTTCGTCGCATGAATTTACAGTCGATCTCGAATACAAGGATGAATATCTTTTCCGAAATGTAATGGTTCAGCATCCAGATCCATTTAACTTCAACCGCAAAAAGTAAATCAACGGATACCAACTGATATTGAACGGAAGATTACATTATAATTCGTCCCATTTTAACTAGAGAACATTAAGAACTGAACAAAACAATGGACACAGAAATAGAACAATACAAAAGCCCATCAATAAATATAGTGAGTAAGATAAATAAATATAGTGTAAGAAATATAGTGTAAGAAGAGCAAAAGAATCGAATACCATTTAAGAACAGGGGTCTACAAATCTCCGGTTGCCAACAAATCGTTATTAGGCGAACAAATAGAAGAATAGAGTGCTCTTAGAGAAAAATACTGCAACAGGGCTATTCTCGATTCGAGAGTGGCTGTTTCAAAAATTGATTCGAACCATGTGATATTAATCCTTCTGTAACTCAAAGTTTATTATATTTTTACACATTTTCGAATTTGTATTCAAAACAAAGTATTCTGGGTGTGATTCGAAAAAATTGAACTAGTACCAAGAAAAATGGGCTCGAAGAGAGTAAAATATCTCAAAAGTCTGAACTGAAATTATCCCTGAACGAACTAAATAATCATTTGAAAACGTTCAATTATTCAGAAACGCCTGAAAGAAGATGTTCATTGGTAAATTCTTAAATTGAAAATTCTTTAGAATAAGAATTTGCTTTCACCCCACTATGACATCGATTCTATTGAAAAAAACCCAATATTTTCATTGAAAAAAAATTTTGAAGGTTTTTATGAAAAAGTGTTTATTTAGTCAACTCGTTGTTCCACAACGTTTTCATACGCAACAAACATAGAACCGAATCGCCCTTGTTGTTGAACGTTCACTTCCCGATGGGAGTTGACGTAGAACCTGTAATGATCATTATTGCAATTGAATAATTCGTCATTATTCATCCTCACTTCGTCAATCCTTATAGTATACTAGCAGAATTTGCGAATTTTCTTCGACCTTCTCTGAAACCATCGGACAATTTTAGTCGTCGCTCATAATCCTCTGGATGTGGAAACTGAGATTTACCCCTCTAATAGGAATTTTTTTTTGGTTAATTCAAAAAACCTTTGGTTTTGGTATCGCACTCTCTGCTTCAAGTTTCCTACATGAAATGGAGGATTCGCAGTTATAGCTCCCAAAACTTCCATTGTAACTTCTTCATCATCTTTTTCATTGTAACTTACTTACTTAATCTTATGAATCAGTGTTCATAAGATTGTTTCAATCTTTGGAATAAAGCCTATATATAGGTTTTGGTATCGCTCTGTCTGCTTCAAGTAGCCTACATGAAATTGATGAATTCGCGGTAACATCTTCGAAATCTTTCATTGTAGCTTCTTCATTATTATTTTTATTGTAACTTCTTTCTTCGAGTGCTTTGGAAGAACCATTGTTCATAAGATTTTGTTTCAATCTTTGGGATTTAAACTTGTGAGGTTGTTTTCTATACAAAAAATGAACAGAATAATTTTCTGAAGCTACATCAGAATCATATTCATCGTGAAAGTAGCAATCTATTATATTAAATTTTTCAACGTTTTCAAAATTCTCGAACACAGAAAGCATTCAAGTAATTATTGTGAATTAGTTCGAATGATAATGAGGAATTAAACTATGTATTGTACTATCACAAGAGATTGATTGAAAATTAGGATTGCAATTTTGGTCTCTCGACCCTCTTCAGCTGATAACAATTATTGAACAAAAGATGAAATATATATATATATATATATATATATATATATATATATATATATATATATATATATATATATATATATATATATATATATATATATATATATATACATATATAACGTTATCCTAATATATAATTATTCCAGTATATGTTTTGATTATAATCATTGCCTGGCAAGGGTATTAATTACCGGGTGGTGGATTTATATTTTTTCATGAAATCAGTTCGATTGCATGAACAGATATATGGGCAACTCGTCGGTAATCAGTTTCACTTCTTAGACCTAACAATCACTCATGTAAATAACACAGTAAGTTCTGATATATATCGAAAATCCACTTTTACTGATATTTGCATCCCTTATGAGTCAACACACCGAAAATCTTATAAACACGCTTCGTTTAATTCAATGATTCATAGGGCTGTCTCTCTGCAATTATCCGAAGAAAATATGTCCACGGAAGTGTAAACTATAAAAGAAATAGCTAAGAACAATGGTAATCCATCAAATGTAATGAACGAAATGATCAGGAAAAAATAAACACAATAGCAAATCATAATATTTACCCACGTATGAAATCAACTCGGATGAATATATTTCATTAATATTTTTTTGCCCTGTCAGCGAAAAGTTTGCAAATGTCATTTCAAAACAAAATTAGAAAGTAACTTCAAGACGCTCATGAAACTCTCCCAGGATTTTTTATATAGTAATGATAAAACTGATAAATTTGACAATACTAGAGTGTATGACTTGTGCTGTATGGATTGTGAAGGCGTCTATATAGGTCAAACTGGTCGGTCATGCAACACTACATACAAAGGGCATCAATCAGATTATAATTGTTTCGAAGCATTTTTTTTTCGTGCATAGATCAACTTCAAATTATACAAAGAATACCTAAGGGACGAGAAACGAGTTAGATCTCTTGGAATCCATCGAAATTTTCAAACTGCAACAAACCTTCCATAGAGATAATGTTCTGAACGACCAGTATGGCCCAGCTTATTCGTCTCTATTCGAAATCTTCAAATAGTAGCTGCTTTTATCATAACTATGTTATTGCCTCTTGTTTGCAACCTTATTAATTTCGTACCTACCGATTTATATATGTATATATTTTCAACTTTAGTTCAATACCTGTTGTCAGCTGAAGATGGTCGAGAGAGCGAGACTGCAATTTTGATTTTCAATAAATTTCTCGTGATTGTTTAATACATAGTTTGATTTCTCATTATCATCATGATTAACTATCACGTAGTAACAACGAAATCAATTACCTGTTTGAATCAGTATTGCAAATTGAATTAATTTTGACATTTATTGTTATGAGCCTAAGATTGAAAACATTTGTGTTTGGTGTAAATTGCTATCAGCATACTAGATGAATCCACAGAATATTGAAAGAAATTTCATTTCTGGAAAAATACTAATTTTGAGGATATTTCACGGTCATATCATGTATATTTGGAAAGGGAAAATATACTCCTTCTATTTGATCCAAATTCTCCCAAGGTCTACATAAAAAAAATTGAATTATAATTCAATCCAGTCGAAAACTTCTGAATGCATCTATGCATTCTACATGAAAAAGTTGTTTTAGAATGTCAAAATTATTTTCACCAAATTTTGATATCAACGAGACATCGGCATATGCCGAAATCCCGGAATATCAAGAAATCCGAAATAAGTCGAAATCAAAAAACACAGCTGCGATCTTTTGACGCTAATGAATTTTCCGTGAAAATTGAGGACGGAAATAGAAGGAGGTTATTTTCTCTACTGAGGTATTTCACATAGCTACCGTTTTAAGACATCGAAATTGGACACTCGGTACATTCCATAAAAAGATCAATAAAAGTATAACATCTATTACTCATCAGAAATAGCCTGAATGCTTATGCTACCTTAGATGATTTGCGGAACTTCAACACCCCATCAAAGTAGGAGGGTAATGAATTCGTATTAAGGGTAGTTGACCTCTAGAGAATATGAGGAACAACTGAATAGGGAAAGAATGCAGTTTTGTGAAATTTAATTTCTTATTGAATTTTTCAGAATTTCAACTGAATCGGTTGAACGAAGCAGAGTTGATTTTATCATTTGAAAATTAATATTTTTTTCTTGAACTTTGCAGGCGTTTACCTCAGTAAGGGTGGGTCTTATGAAAAAAATTCATATGAAGTTGTGAGACGAGTTCTATCAGAATTCGGAAGATCACTGTTTCGTTCTGGGACTGCGGTTTTTTATTTCAGTTTCTTTCTATGATTTGAAGTTTGGAGCTGGTCGTCTAATCGATAGCTCAGCGACAATTTGAAATTCAAAATGACGCCGGTTATTACATCTTTCCCCTTATTTGAATCTCAGTTATTCTGATCTGCAATCATGGATTTGAATAATACCATTATTGATGCCTTCTCTCCAGTTCAGAAAAAAGATGAAACATTCATACATTTGCTGTCAAAAGTTTGATACTTACTTCTGAAACGAAGCCGAAATTCAACGAATGAAAATATCCTTCGAATAAACCTGCTATGTGAAATAAAAATAACATTCGATTACAAAATACTCTTCTGAAGTTGAAAGTTATCAGTGAAGGTAAGACATATTCAATCGAAATCAGTATGCAACGACGGAGTCTCTCAAACATAAATCAAACTGTAAGAACTACACTATTCCATATCAGTAAGCGTTTTAGAGATTCTTTCGAATCGAACAATTTCCCAGACTTAGGAAATTCTGGTTCCAAGGGTTTTTGAGCAGTAATAGAATTCGGTGGCAAAGAAGTACAGAGATTCCATTAAAATCCTGCAGATAACGTTGTTTGTATTCTATGCAGCTGTGTATTCCACATCGAGCGTTCACTAGTGTTTGGAACATGCACTGAATTTTCATGAGTTCAGAGTGATATCAGAAAACAAATCATTTTGTCGTTTTTTTTCCGTAGAATTCGAACATGATATTCAAAGCGTGAACTAGATGTTTACATCTCGGATTAAGTTTTATCTATGAAGGGGAATTGAATATTATTACAAGATGTGAATTAATTGCTATTCGCACGAAGTTTTTTAGTAGATATGGAAATTCCAAAAAGTAAAGGAAAAAAGTGTTTAGTTTTTCGAGAATAATTATTTCAGAAATTTTAATAATTCGAAAATTATCAGAAGATATTGTTTAAGGTGTGAATGCCCTTACTTTTGAAACTCCACATCCATTGATAAAAATTTTGATATAATGTTGACCAGATTCTGTATGACATTAATGAAGTGAGTGCCTGTCCTCCAAAGTAAATATAGCTCCTATTATAATTTTTATCATAATATTAAAATTATAAATAAATTATGGTATTATTAGATATATATATATATATATATATATATATATATATATATATATATATTTTTTTTTTTTGAAAAGAGAGGATTTACAAAATTAGAATAAATGGTGTGTGTCAGAAAAACACAATCGTAAAAAACAAGCGAATAAATAGAATACCAGCAGACAAAACAGACCATGCCCGTTCCTTAATCAGGCATCTTAACTCGCATTATGCCTCCTACGATTGCTCCTAAAGTGTGAGCACAGGAAATGTAACAGGGAACCATACTATCTTGCGTATTATTCAGTAAACGAGTGAAAAAACCTGTGGTCATTAAATAAATTTGATGAATGAAGTCCTGTGAGATGAAAAACTTGATTACAAAAGCTAGACAATTAAGTTTTCGGATTAACGTTTCCATTGGAAACCTTAAAAATATTTGAATAAATAATATGAAATTTTTCGAATTTCGGTAGCTGTTCTGACAACAGGAAATTGTCATGAAAGTATTCTAATCTTGTTCATCTTGTTTTTCATGAAGAATTAAAATTAACGAAAAATATGATTTTTCACGTTTATGTTAATTTTGACAATCTTGTTGGATTACATATGATAACATCTCCGAAAATAATGCATTAGTTAAAAGTTTTCTAACATCTTGAGAAATTAATGAAAACTAAATATTTTTCCGAACGGAATTATATTCTTTGAAGTTCTGTAATGAATTGATGATGGTTGAATAATTAATTTGAAGTTTTGAATTTATATTCAAATAATAATTCCATGTGCTGTGCTCACTCTGGATCTAAACACCATTATCGTATAGGCCAGGTGTATTCTATAATATTACATGAAAATTATAAATAATATAGTTAGAGTCATGAAAATTTCAGTCCTCAACAATTTTTCTCGATAATTTGGAAATTAGTAATAGTATTTAAATTTTCGTGATTAACCGATTTTGTATTTCATCATAATTTTGTTAATAACTTTTGCTAATTTTCTGTGCCGGTGATACTTTTTTTTTGTGCGCGCTTCCCAGGAAGTGTCGAATCTGTTACACTCCGTAACTGGGCTCCTGGGAAGAATTGAGGTGTCTGTTTACTCGCTTCTTAAAGAGGGGCAACTTGAAGGATGTTGGGAAGATGTTGGACGGAAGCGAGATCCACAGCTCACCGGTCCTGTAAACGAAGGAATTCTTATAGCGAGAGGTTCGAGGGGTCGTAACATGTGCCGCCATATGATGAGAACTTGCCAGCATAGTGTTGCGGCAACACATGAGTTCTCCCGGATCATGGTCTTTCAGCTCCTTGGAGCATCTTCCATTGAAGTATCTGTAAAACAGAGAGAGGTCAGCAAATAGTCTTCTGAGAGCCAACGGTTGGAGATCGCGGGTGATCTCCGGGTAGTCGATGAGGTGGACACCCGTTTTTGCACACTATTCAAGATCCGCAACGAATTTTTGGGTGCAGATCCCCATACATGGGAAAAATATTCCAAAGCAGGTCAAATCAGTGCCTTATATAGAAGCTTCAATTGAGATGACGTGAAGTATCGCTTGGTTCTGGAAAGAAAACTAAGTTTAGCTGATGCCGACTTAGCTATTGCTGATATGTGTTCATGACAGCAGAACCCGGAGTTGACCGTTATTCCGAGAAGGTGCATCGAATCTTTGGATGCAACTGTCTTGCATTATTACAGAAGGTTCTCCAGCGGGGACCTTCTAGAAAACGCAGTTGCTTGGGTCCTGCTCGCGTTGAAGCTCACCAGGTTCAACTGACCCCACTCAGATATCCTCTGTAAGTCAGAGCTTAAGTTGTTAATTTGTTGACTTTATATGTTAAGGACATAAAGTAATACATTATTGCTCTTATGAGAAAGGTATCCCTTTCTTCGTTCTTTGCCCGAATAGGTGTTTTCCGAGGTGCGAGATTTCGACAAAACTTTCGCTTCATTTTCCTGATTATGAACCTCGTCTCGTCTGGAATCGTTCGGGGAGAAATTTTGGAATTGATTAAATTTAGGTCACATGAACACTATTTCGAATTTTCGAGTCCATCTTTTCGATTTTTCGAAAATTCTAGGTTGAAAAGAGAAACCAAAACAAAAATATTTAGTATTCTTAGATTTCATTACTTTTCAAAAACTATTGAGTTTTCAGCGTGCTTCAAAAAGCCAATTTATTCTGACATTTCCAATCTATGAATTACTTGAATAAAGATTCCATATTCTTAAAAAAAAGATTGTCATTTTTCCACGAAATTCCAAAAAACGAGAAGGAAGACAGTGCAGAAAACCAGAATGATCAGAAACGCAATGCTTATATATCTTATACCTGATGATGAATGATGAATTTTACCCTTCGTCCTGTGTTTGATATTCTGAATTCGATCTTCAATCATGTAGCTAGTATGTCTAGGCAATGAAGTAAGATACCCAATTATGGAAAACATCGCAGTGAACAATTTATTTGGGATACATCCAGCAGATTTAGTTTCAAGATCTAGGTTGCTGCTGAGTCAAGGAGGTGATGTTGTCCTTGGTAATGTTAATCATATGTAAGAAAAAGAAGCAATGAGGATCCATTTCGCTTACTTCCATCGCTAATTTCAAGAGGATTAGGTGGGTAAAGTGAATGCTGCTACGATCCTACTCGAGAAAAATCTTTTAAGAAGAATCAACGTTGTGAGATGGCAACATCGGCTACGATAGATATACTGACCGACGCTGGAATGAGTATTGTAGGTGTTTCAATAAATTGTAACAATGTGCATCCTGTAAAGAAGTCAAACCGATACTGCCGGAAAGAAAATTTCTGTCGATGTATCTAGCCGCATTGCACGCTACAATAAGGGGGGTGGATATCGCAGATCAGTTTTTGGCGAATTATTATAGTGGAATCAGGTCAAAAAACTGGTGGTGGCCAGTTTTCTCATGGGCTTCTGACATTTTCTGTCTTCAGGGCTGGCTGTTTTAACGTAGATCATGACATTCTTCTTCTCGAATTTAAACGTCGGTGTCCCATTCATCTTTTGATAACATTTGACTCCGCCTCACTCGTTCCTGGTATAAGAGCTTCCTCAAAGTTTTCGGTTCATGAGGAAGTTGACAATAATCTTGTGGAAAAGGGTAGTTCCAAATATCGTCACTGCAAGATTTGAGGTTACCGCACAATTTATTTGTGTAAAAATATAAAATTCTTTTGCATCGAAATTAATATTTCAAGATAATGTGAAATAAAAACTTGCAGTAATTGTCATGTTCAAAATAATACATGTTTAGAATAGCAAGAAAGTCCACAATCAGTAATTCAATGAAAAATTTCCTGTTGGCAGTCACAGGTACAGAAATGTTCATGTTTATCGGAAACATCATCTATGCGATCATCAGATCGACCGCTAAAGACTTCATCAGGCGATCACAGGAAAAATTATTTGAAAGGTTTGTTATGATTCTATTCCGAATCTAATTATCCATCAATCATACTTTATCAAAAATTAATAAATATTATACCAAGAGAAGCTTCAGCTTTCATTTAGTATATCTTTTATCGTCTTATTGAGTTTTTCGATTGATAATTCAATCAAGCTATCGTTCAGAAAACAATGATGGATACAATTTAGCATCTACACCTCTAGGACCATCATGAATAAGTTTTAACAGTTCACCTGGAATATGTAGTTTGCATGCTACTATATATTTTATGTCAATGAATGAAAAGTCTTTTTGTCATTTATTATTCATTGAACTAGTTATTAGCGTAATATAAATATTACAGCAATAATCTTTCGAAATTTTATACATTGAATATGTTCGCAAAATCCGATTTTTAAATATGCAAAGGTGAAGGTTGAACTAACCTTCAATAAATCCAAATAAAATTTTGAATAACGCTCATTCGAAAGCTCCAAAATGTTTTAGGATATTATAAAAATCGGCGTTATAAAATTTTACTGTCAGCCCCGGCTTCACCTCTGGCTAATAATATCATCTGCCATAACCTGCCTGAATATGTCCACGAGATGGGATTTTACGATTTTTCACATTAAGTGGAAAATGACGTTCTCCGAGGAAGGTTCAAGATAATGGTTATATGAAAGTTCAAGTTCAAGGTGTAGTAAAACTGAAAATAATTGATATTGAAATATTAAATTCCCTCGAGCAGAGGAACGATGCACTCTGTTTGAGACAGCTGATATTTTATGTCGCCTCATTAGCCAATTTATAATCCCATGAAAATTATTGAATTTGTCATTGAAGTAATGAGTACCCTCCTGAAAGTGTGTCAAGAAAGACGGTGTTCGCAGTGTGATGATAAGTTGACATGAAATATGATTATAGCACCTACTAAAAATTTGATTTTGTGTTTCCTCTGGTTAGATAGAATGCACATATTATAAACTAAAACCAGTAATATGTCAGTTGATAACCTTCATTAAGTTTTTATTTTGAGTTAGTTAAATTTTGATTTTACTTAATTTTTACACCATGCATAAAAATGCATTGCGTAACATTCGCAATGAAATATTCCTACTCCGTTTTCGACGTTCCATAATAGTCTCTAAAGAATCAAGTTTTTCTCCTTAACGATACCAGACATACCCAAGAAAAATTCTAACGTCACGAAATCCAGTCATCTCGATCGGTTCCTTTCCTTGAATCTATCTGTTATGATAATTATTATCCAAGCGTAGAAGATATGATACTCGTTCCCTGCGCAGAGTTACCTGAGTTCAATCCCCACAAAGTCAGTGCGATTTTTCGGATTCTGGGAATAGCTTGGGTGTCCATCTTTCGGAGGAGATGTAAAGCTGTCGGTCCTGTCTAACGAAGAGTGTTGGGTATTGAAGACCCTTCCCTCCGACATGAAAGGGATTTGGCAAAATTCGTGGGTTGGTGAGGTGACAGAATTCCCCGGCATTTCATTGGCCGAAAGACGGAAATAGAGCACGTTAACGGAATTTCAAACAAATAATTAGTGTCCAAGTATCGGTGTACATGCAATGCATAGTATTGAGGTGCCCATCTTTTAGAAAAAAGGTTATTTTGTCGGCTGGGAATGAGCCGATCTGATTTGGAGACAAAGTGGGTAAAGATGGAATTAAATATTTTTGTAGAAAAATACTCATCCAAGAATTTTGGACATACAAAAAGATCACCAATTATGCCTGTCAACACGTTAACTTTCTTTGGATATTATCAAGTACGAGTTTCAATAATCCAGTTAGTGATTCTTCAGAGGTAGTCAATGGACCACTGTTTGATGTAACGGTAGATTAATCCTAGAATAGTATCAATTTCAAGCCGATGTCTTCATTTTGTATTCGCAAAATTTTACTCGCCAATAATAATGATCCTCAAGTAACTCCTATACAAGTTGCATCATTGATTCGTGAATAATTTTTAATAACCTTTCATCATTAACATTATGGTGGCGAGTAATTTATCAGTTGAAAGTTACTGGATTTTCTTGAGTGGTCAGAAAAATATTCAGCTTTGTATCGTGGTCAACAGTGGATTGTTTTCTACTAGGTTCATGCCTTTTGTCAATTTAAGTGTCTGAATCTGGATGTGTTCTTTTTCATTTGAAAATTCACCTAGATACGATTAAGAAATTGAAAAAGGTTGGAAGCCGATAAATGTTTTCGATAACAAATAAGAATATCAATTCTCGAAATCTCAATGAGGTGGAAGTTGGCAGCAAAATATGAATTCCACAGAAACGCAACTCGTATATTGCTATAGGAGGAACAAGAAATTGATGTGAGTTCCAAGTAAAAAAGACATTGTTTCCCAAAGAGTCAATTACATAAACTTTTCGGGATATTAACACTGAGGGGTCAGAATTCAAATGAGAAAAACGAAATGACGAATTAAGGTCTAATTGTCTATTAAGTAAGTATTCTTAAGCTTTCCATAGGTTCAGTTCTAATTTACTATTTTCATAATGTAGAATATCAAAATTATTATTAGGAGTATGGTTTTCTTCGAATGAATTATTTGCATAGTCAGAAGTTCGTTTTGTCTGTCACTACTGCGATTGTGTTCTGATAACCTAATATTGAAATTTCCATCAACATAAATTGTATTACTTCCATTACACTGTTGTAAGTCCCTATTTCATGTTGATGTGTATATGCGGAATAATTATGGATGGTGATATCTTCAGTACATAGTTTATGGAAAATAGAAAGATCATGTTTGTGATCAATTTTGGTTGAAGTTAAAACTGAAAAAATGATGGAATTCAGTTTGCATTTCCAAATTGACCTTCTTTTTATAAGGGCTAATTGAATTTATTGTGGTGTTAAAGGAATCTATATGTCTATATCAATATATAACAAACATTAACCATCTCATACAGATAATACTTCGCATAGTTATTCCGCACATACACATGAACTTAAAACAGCCGCATAAAATAGCATGATTCATAGACTCACCACGGTACCAATGTCAGGAAACAATTTGTTGAAAGAGTTCATTATTATGGAACAAATAGCGGTCAATAATAGTTATAATTCTAGAATGGTTGATAGTATGAAATCCATTTCAAGATTCAATCCATGAGGTTTTTCCTACTACTAAAGATATCAATCAAAAATATTTTGTTAACCTATATTGGTAAACCCAGTCGAAATTTGAAGTCTTGTCACTCATCGCATAATTTGAGTATAGCTTTCAGAACGGATCTCTCTAGTACATTAAAAACTATAAATCAAAAATCGATGAAGGAGAAAAATCTGGTATTTTCAATCTCTCTTGTGGAATGTGTGATAAAATTCCTATCAGTGGAACTTTCAAAAATATTAATATTAGGTTAGGTTAGGTTAGATCAGAAACAAATCAGATTCTCACTATGCAAATCATTTACTGGGAGAAAATTATACTTTCAATAATCTTTTGATGTTTTACATACTGAAAATAACATAAAAGAACTGATGTTACTGAAATCATTGGAAATCAGTTAAAAGAAAAATTCCGAATCTTACTCAATAGTTAATTAGACCAAATGTTGTCACCATTATTGAGCAAAGTACCTACTTTTTCCGTTATAATACATTCGAATGTACTGCTTAACATCGTTGTTCTATTCATATATATATATTTTCCTGATTTATACTTTATAACCAATTTTTCGACTGGAGCATCGTAACAATTCGATATTTTATTGAAATTACTTCTTAATGTATCAGTTTATATCCGCTTTTATTGGGCTGAAATAAAAAGAGCCATACGTTATGTGTTAGGGAGGACCAACCATAACCCATTTGTGTTTCACTGCACATTATATTATCCATTTCATCTTTATGGGTTAAAAGTGATTAGTAAGATTCTGTGGTCGGATCAATTTGTCAGCATTTATAGTCGTGACATTTTTAGTTTCGCTCGTATCAGTGCACATACGGAACCTTCATATTGGAGATCTGGGATGAGATAATATGAGTTCATTATGGGCAGACAATAAAAATTATATTCGTATTTGGGAAATAAAGGAAGTGATCTGAAAAATATTGATATCGTACCTGTTCAGTGAGAAATTAGAAACATTTTTAGAGAACGTGTTTTATGTCGAATAAAATTGAGAATTTCCGAGATGAATCAAAATTTTACTCTCACCTTGATGACATGGTAAATATTATCGAAATAAGGGAATCTATATTTAAATTGAAATTGATCTGACTGGTGAATATTATCGAAAAAAAGGGAATCCAAATTTAAATTCAAACTTATTATTTGTTTTTGAAAGTTTGAAGATTTAACAACTTAAATCTAAAACCTAAGATCGGGATGCAAAACAATACATCAAAACCTGTACTAAATTAATGTATTGAATTCTTCTTCAGTTGTTAATAATCCGGGCTTAGATTAGCCCACGAAAAACGCCTTTCGTACAGAAAGCAACATTCCCATGCAAAAAATATTATTGAAAACGGAATAGCTCGTATTGATTACGGCGATCGGTTGTTCAAATCGAGGTTATAATAATAGTCATCTCCGATAGGAGCTTCTGGAAATAGCACCACATATCAGATGGCAAAGATACAAACTACAAGTTATTCTCCTAGAATGAAAATAGAAAAAAAGTTCAAGTGATATTCAATACAAAAGGTGTACAACACTCATGGAAATTATAGAATAAATGAATGACATAAGTATGTTTTCTCTATAGACGAGAATTCTGACTTAACGACTTTGCGAGGATGCAGAATAGAATTCCATGGAAAAGTTTGTTATCTTTATATGTAAACGTGAATGTCAGTATTGTTCTCAGCATCATGTCCAACTATGAGACGGAAAAACTAAATAATCCCTACGGTTATTAATATACTCCTTTTGTAATCGTATCCAGTTCATTTTTCTTGAAAAGATGGTTTAACACATAATGCAATATGGGTGCCCTACCATACTATACAATCCGCAAACAAAGCTGAGGCTTATGCAAGTGTTTATAATATAGGGCAAATTTGAGATAGTTGCCCAACTATTTGAAATTAATCGAGAATAATTTTTAATACTTTGAGGTTTTATAACTCAAGCGAATCCTACTATATCGATGTATTTTTTGATCATGTGTAAAGTTCACAAACTTTATGAATAAGGGTAGATGCCCACCTGATGGGTTTGATGCCTCGATGAAAATGTCTTTGGTGGGAAAATTGCATGTAATAATTAATGAAAGTGTAATTGGGTTTGTTTTAATAATAATAATTATTTTTTAAAGAAAACGGGAAATAGACATAATAAATAATGACAAATATTCATTTTAGTTTTCAACTAGCCAAATATTAATCATTACAATTTTTAATGAAACACAATATTAGGGGAGACTGAGGCTGGTAGTGACAGGGGTAGGTAGTTCCAGTGGTATTGCTGGCGAATCAGAGAACGCTATACTGGCGTTAGAAAGAGACAAATACTCACGCCACCGCGGGCTAGCACGCCGCGAGAGCCAGTGGCGCCATTGTCTTTGAGTGAGGAGCACAGACGTGCTGCCATTAAAATTACAGGTTAGTAAAATTTTCATTTTTTGGTAAAATTGGTCTACAACCGAAATAATATAAAAGCAGGTATGTCTCTGTTATATAATTTACGCACTAATTCTTTCGTTTTGTGATGAAACTGCCATTATACAGCTACGTTCATTTATGTTTTCACTACGTAACCTTAGACGGTCATTTTTGGCGTCGGGGCTATAAGTTACATTTGTTCGGGGCAGATTGTGATTTGTCACTACCTGTCCCGTAGTGCTTCTTTCTGACTGATATGATTGAAGTTATGTAATTATTTATTTTTTGTTGTAGGATGAGGACATATAAAAGAAATACAGAGCGGGGCAAAATATCTAAAGATGTTTACGAATAAGCTGCAGCTATTTGGGAGGAGGACAAAACTAGAAGAATTCGTGGCATCGCAAAAGACTTTGGATTGTGTCATATGTCGCTTACAAGATTTTTAAAGAAAAGTAAAGAAGCAAAATAAAGGGGCATATCCATGGAATCACTCACAATGGGATATCAGAAGAATAGACAAGTATTTAATAATGAATATGAGGCAATTTTGGTGAGTTATTTAATAAAATGCAGCCAAATTTATCATGGATTGACGCCAAAGGATGTCAGAAAACTGGCTTTTGACTGTGCACGTAAGTACAACATTGTAACACCGCAATCATGGCTTGACAATAAAGAAGCAGGAGTTGATTGGCTGATAGCATTTCTTAAACGCAATACGTCGTTATCTATAAGATCACCAGAGGCAACTAGCTTGAGCAGAGCCACATCATTTAACAAAACGAATGTTAGTAATTACTTTTTTAAATTGGTTGACGTGTTAGATAGATACAAATTCCCTTTGTCTCGCATATGGAATGTAGACAAGACAGGTGTGACAACTGTACAGAAACCCAGAAAAATTTTGGCTCCTAAAGGGTCTAAGCAAGTTGGTTCAATTACATCAGCAGAGAGAGGGACTCTCCGAATTAAATATAGGGACTATTTTGTTCGCGATGGACCTCCAGGCTGTATTGGGGCAGGAAACTCAAGTAGCTGGATGACTGGGCTGGAATTCAGAATATTTATAAAACATTTCATACATAATGTAAAACCTTCGGCAGCCGACCCTGTACTCTTATTATTAGACAATCATACATCATACTTGGATATTCAGGTCATCGAAACAGCAAGAGAAAGCCATGTGGTATTGCTATCCTTCCCACCACATTGCTCACATAAACTGCAGCCTGTGGATGTAGATTATATGGACCCTTCAAAAATTACTGTGCCAGTCAACAAGATGTTTGGCTTAGAAACAATCCTGGCAAAACAATGACCATTCACGATATTCCATCGATAGTGAATAATGCTTTACCATCGGCATTGAACCCAGCAAACATTATCAATGGATTTAGAAAGACTGGTATTGCATCGTTTAATAAAGATATTTTTCAGGATGATGACTTCATGTCTGCTTTTGTTACTGACAAACCAATAGACGAAACGACTAACTCAAACATCGAAAATATCCCTATTACAACATAGAACATGGAGGCCGACACTTCAGCTCCCTCCTTCCTCCTCTACAGTTGCCTGTAGAGAGTGCCACCGTGGCACAACACGAAATCTCCACTTATACTAATCCAGTGAAATGCCATTGATGCCCAGTGAAAACAACTTTTCCCCGAGATTATTAGACCTTATCCAAAATCCGCTGCGAGAACAAAAAAAATAACACGAAAAACTCGCAAATCGGCTATTTTAACAGAGACTCCCGAAAAAAATGCTTCGGCACTGGAACAGGGTGAAATAAATAAATCTAAAAGTGGACAGACATCCAAGGGGGGAAGGCAACAAGAAAAAAAAATCAACAGGGAACTACCAGCAAGGGAAAGAAAACAACTAAGGAAACCGGAAAGCTTTCGGTAAAGAGAAAGGTGTTACATGATACAGATAAAGAAAGTGTAGAGAATCATTATTTTTGTCTAATATGTTGCGATCCTTCTGATCCAAAAAAATCTGGCGAGGAATGGATAGAATGTGTTATCTGTAAGAAATGGTCACATGTGAAATGTGTTAGAGGAAATATTGTTCAGTACATTTGTTTGAATTGCGAAAGTGACTGTTCAGAATACAGCGAGTGAACTGTAAAGTTTTTCTTTAAAGATCTGATTGTTTTTTTTAAGAGGTTAGTTACTTTTGTTAATGAGTCCTATACTTAATACATACTCATTGTTCTCTCATACATATATATTGTTAATAGACAGATAATTATAATGTTATAAGGTCTGAAATTATGCATATTTTGTACGAAGTACAAAACCAAAAATAATTACGTTGTTTTGTTTTTAATTACAGAAAATTACCATGTTCATGTTTTAATGAGGCATGAGACTGATTGGAATAAATATTAATAATGTTATAAGTAAAGTAAGATAACTTATTGTGATTATTATGCCAAATAAAAACTCTTATGATACGTTTTTCTTTTCTCATAACTTTTTGCCCCTCAACTGAAACAACCAGCCCCTGGTGCGGGGTTGAATGTGACACGTCTCTTACTTTAGAATTCATCCATTTGTGTCTCTCCTGCATAAAATTAATTTTAAATTAAAACCTTGAATAGTTACTTAATCAAATAAACCTATAGTTAGGTAAAACAAGCAAATCAACAAGAAAATATGTCATTTTGAAATAAAAATGTCACAACCAGCCCCAGTCTCCCCTATTCATTAAATTTTTCTCTCATTCTGTTGTTTCAATTGTTGGCACTGATAACGATTATTGAAACAAAAGGTGCAACTTTCGTGAAGCCATTTCTTCCGCAATGCACTCGATCTACCCAACTGCATATTTAGTGGAATGATATTCTTCGAAGCATTCTGTACATTTATAGCTTTAAATTTTTTCATTCGATGACGATCTGGACATCTTTCAACTCAACAAGTTAGGTGTTGCTTCACCATTATCTCTTTTAGCTCTTTTACACAAATGTTCTCGGTTGAAGTAGAACTTCCGCTGACTGCTTTTCACTCTTGTGAAGTGGAACTGGAATTATAGGTATGGGAGAATATTCCTGCAAATACTAGGTTGGCGTTCTAATTTTCGTTGATTGAGAAATTAATGTTGGCGAGTTACCAGAACTTCTTGTTGATGTCCTCTGGCCAGCAAGTTTACCGAGAACTTGTCTATTTGGAGACAAATCAGAATTTGTGTAAAAAGCTGTCTTGAATACCAGAAGAATTGTATACGAAAATAAACCGCAAGCTTTGAGTCCGGATAAAGCATTTGAAGGGGAAGCTGCTCGAATCCGTAACTTCGAATAAGTCTTCCAGTTACATAATGAGTTATTCATTTTCATTGGAAATGATCCAATTCCTCAATTTCAGCTGTATGGAAAAAGGCTTGGTTCAGAAATTGCAAGGCTAGGGTTTATTGACTTGGTAAAAAAAATTATATCTTATTCTACTGTAAGTTTTCCAACATTAGCATTAGCACATTAGCAAAATTTGCTGATATAGGAGTAAAATAATCTTGCCCACATGCATTCGTGGTAGCAAGTATTATATAAGCCACTTCTTAAATAAATCTGAATTAACATAGATAGATTTTCTATTTCTGTGGATATCTGAACCAGATGTTCATCTTGGATTTCTGAATATATCCAGTGGTATCGCATCTTACTTTTCTTGTTTGTTTTATAATTCATCACCTGTCTCTCTATATTGAAGATATAATCTGGCTCTTCTCAGTCAAAATTTGAGAAAAGAGATTAAACATCTTCACATTTTTTCGATTGAGTCATTGAGCTCGAGTAAAAGATAACCCTTGCCTACCGAACACAAAAACACCAAGAGGATTGTCGCTAATAAAGTCCAGGTTTTTATTATCATTATTGAAATCCTTTCAAGCTTCTCAGCAATTTTGAAGGCTAATGTTCGATTGGTGGAAATGTGTGACGAGTCCATCTTCATTGCAAATATCCAAATCTGGATGTTTTTCTGAAGAATGCCAGATTATGCACATCAGATGAAACCCTCTCAGCTTCAAGAAGAACCTGTCTGCTTAGAGACAAATCAAAAATTGTGGAAAAATTTTTCTAGAATACCAGTAGGAATATACGGAAGTATACCGCTAACTCTAAATACACAGATAGAGTATTTGAGTAGGTAGCTGCTCGAATCCAAGAATTCAAATTAGTCTGCTATACTTTGTATAATTTCAAATGGCCTCTCAGTATATCTCACTCTCTCCTACCAAATAAAATGAAAGGAAATATTCGACGTCACACGGCACGTCGAAACTCGGCTCATACAACTCTGTAAGCATAGAAGCTGTATCTCTCAACTTTTATTGGTCACAATATTTCAAGGAAAAAAACATTTCACAACCATATAATATAGAAAAGAACACATAAGATACTGAAATAGGCTTTTCACCTCGCCAATTTATTAACTTGTTTCATTTACCTAGACACTTCAGTTTCGAAATAACATAATTCTGTAATTTCTTATTTGCTCTTACAAACCAAGAATCAAGGGATCGAATAAGGAATTGTACAATTTCCTATTTTATGTCTGGTTGTATTTGGCACTAAGTTATTTTATCTTTTATCGTTATTTTCCACACTGAAATCATTGGAAATCGTATTCTTCAACGAAGCAGCACCACAGAAGTGTATGACAAATAATCTTCTTCCTTCTACGGAATCATGTAGTATGTAGAACATACGTCCGACTGAATTGTTGCGAAAAAAAAGATCAAGTTGGCGATGAGTGGCCATTTGAAATGATAAAAACTATAGTTGCTGAATAATTTTTTATTTTCATTTAAAATCTTCTAATTTCTTGTTTCAGTTGCATAAAAAGTTTCAAAAGCTTCGAAAAACGCTTGGTTTGGATTTCCAATACTTGATAGAAATGAAATTATACCATGTTTTGTATAATTTAACAGGAAATATGACAGAAGTTCAAATACAATAATAACATATTTATAAGCAATCGGGTACAACTTTGAATATGTACTACCTATAGTTCATTTTTTGGTGTCTTGATTAGTGAATTTTCTCCAGTTCTAGATGGAAGGCCATATCATCGAGATTTCCAACTTCTCATTAAACCCGCTTTCTAGAAAGTTTTCGGTTCATAAAGCCTTAGTTTGTGCCTCTACCTTCCAGACTTTTCGCGGCAGGTAGAGTGTTCCACTTTTCTCGAGGTTGATTCTAAGCTTTCGCACAAGACCTGTTCTATTAGCTCTATCTCCTCCTCACACAGTCTGCCTGAAGCGTCGTTGATTAAACCTTAGTAATTTAAGTGATTTCTGAGGCAACAGTGTCCAATTAATATGGCAATTAGAATTTGCACGTCTAGCCTGGAGAGTTTGAACCAAGTCTTAGCTCTCGCAATGGAAGGTCCATTGATGGCAAGCACAGAGTATCTGAGACCTGTGAGGCTCATCTAGTGCTTCCATACCTTCAAATCGAACGACCGGTTATTTTCCGTTCTTGCGGTTTCTATGAGAATTACAAGCATAAGCTACGGTCTGGTGAATTTCAAGGTTGTCCTCCAGCGATCAATAAGTCCGCCTAACCATTGCACTCAATGCTCGAGTGGCCCGGGACCCACATCAGACTGAGCATATGTTTTTCTCCCAGATTGGCGAGGGTTGAACGACATTTCGGCACAATAACTGGCATGCATTTGTCGGATGCCAATGCTTTGCTATCCGTGGTGATTTCTACTGATTTACTTGTTAAACCCCCAGCAAATAGCAGATTCGCTTATATACATCACTTCCTACACCTGTGAAGCAACAGGCCCCCTCAAGTAGACGGTCCTAGAAGATGGCCAATTCCTGTCTGTTAGAAATAATGATCTGGAATAGTAGTTCTATATCAGTTTTAGGTATAATTATAGTTAACTTTATACTCAGCATCTCGATGTCGTCAATTTCAGATTGAAGAGCGCAGAGTTTGAAGTTGAACATATTTGTCCATGTCGGGAAAACTGATGCAATCTGTAGGTAGTTGCTCGTCTAAAAACTAGGTGAAGAGGTGCATGGCCCAGCTTGACTTGAGATTGCTCTTTAAGCTCATTTTTCGTGGCATGACTAGGAATCTAAAAAAATACCTGATTCAATACCGACTGCCTTGCGCCTTTTTATGCATAGATGTCCATGTCGCTACCGCGTCGTCTATCCTCCTTGATCATCCATCCTATATTTATACTATAATTGAGATGGGCATGGTAACATCAATGTTATAACTTTCTTCTGACAGGTAAGTCATTATTAAATTAGTTTTATTAAAAATATGTTCGTAATGAATAATAAAATAAAACAAGTTACTATGTTTCAACTATCACTAATTTATTGATGTAAAGAATGACAAAATTTTGCATTAGTTGGACCGGTTTCGGAAATACGTCCATTATCAATCAGCTAATGAAAACTGAATACCCATGTACAATACAGGAATTAGCATCAATAAATTGCTAGTAGAGGTCACAGTAACTTGAATAATGGTGATTGGTAGGTAATTAAGTCTACCTGGTCGTTAAGGACCTTAACCCTTTCTACCTTAGATGCCTTGAAAATTTCCATCGATTCAAAGAAATTGAGTGTAAAAGATTTATCACAGGAATGAAGAATTTCTGGAAAAGGAACTTCAACAGCTAAAAAGAATTCTTCATTCCTGTGATAAATCTTATAAACTCAATTTCTTTGAATCGATGGAAATTTTCAAGGCATCTAGGGTAGAAATGGTTAAGGTCCTTAACGACCAGGTAGACTTAATTACCTACCAATCACCATTATTCAAGTTACTGTCACCTCTACTAGCATTTTATTGATGGTAGTTCCTGTATTGTACATGAGTATTCAGTTTTCATTAGCTTGTTGATAATGGACGGTCCAACCAATGTAAAATGTTGTCATTCTTTACATCAATAAATCAGTGATAGTTAAAACATAGTAACTTGTTTTATTTTATCATTCATTATGAATATCAACTATCACGTAGTTCAGGCTTCATCGATCAATTATTTGAAATATGTTCGTGTTTGAGGATACGTAACATATTTTGAAATGTATGTACTTCAATACACTAAACCCCGAGCTCGTAAATATTATTTCACCAGGATAACAAAAATATTGTTGTAATACTAGACTTTTCGAGATAAAAATTATTATTCAATGGATGCATTTCGAAGGAACACTCAAAACTAATGTTCCTTTAAGCTGTGCAGAGCTAATATCGCAGAAGTTTCGTTGTCGCTTG
Organism: Cryptolaemus montrouzieri; assembly: GCA_013387265.2. NCBI lineage: Eukaryota > Metazoa > Arthropoda > Insecta > Coleoptera > Coccinellidae > Cryptolaemus > Cryptolaemus montrouzieri. The sequence continues at coordinate 51,756,459 of JABFTP020000103.1, forward strand.
TACATTATAAAGATTGAGAAATTGCCAGATATAGAGACCCTTCTAATGTTCTAACTAACTTACTGGAAAGAGGCATTATGAGGTCCTTTGTTGATTGTCGAGTATTACTTCATTACGTTACTACATTGCCTGCTCCAGCTTGTTGTTCAACTCTTCTCAGCCTTTTCCGGTATATCATTGTCCAAATTTGTTGAAAAGTTGTATCATGAGAAGCTTTCCTTCATTCATACAGCGGATGATCAATGTGTTTGGAAAACGCTTGCTTCCCATATGATTAAATACCATGTAGTACGAATAAATCATATTAAAATTTATTCCAATGCAGTAGAATTATGGATTGGATGAGCGGAATTAATATAAGCATTCATGAGAAAGAAATATTTCAAGTATATCTCTGAATATACGATCTTTGTCTCCTATATTCTAACATTCATATCTGCTAACGTTCTCTTGATCTTAAAATATAGATAATTCTGTTTTATGTTCAACTCGGAGTTTCGGGGAAATAGACTGTTCTTTGGGGATTCGGTCTTTATATCGTCAAAAGTTTCATGCTGTTATAGATATAGATAGTTCTGAAAGAAATAAATAAAGTTGGATGGTAAAGGTGAATACCAGATTCACCTAGACTCCAAGAGAGTTTAAGGTATGCAGTCATTGATTTCTACAGGAGATTCCTCATCGAAAAACATGAAAAAAATGCCCATCCATGAACATATGTTGAAAAGTCCTCTGTTCAACGGATACATGGTGCTGAAGATTTTTTCGTGTTTATGTGAGTAACTCTTATAGATTTCAAGGGATCCATTTCCAATTTGCAGAAAAAAGGATTTCTTTACTCATCAAATAATTGAATGTCCATTCGTTGTGAAAATATACAGGTGACATTTCTGGGTCAAGTTGACCCCATTAAAATCATAGTGTGGTACGCCACTGGTCTTTCAAGAAACATTCATTATTTTCAATTCTTTTTTCTGTTCTCAAAATATTTTCGCAAACATTTTTGAGTAAAGAATGAGAAAGCACGCGTTTTTTGAATTAATTGCAGTGAGGATAATCCGTTATTTAAAGTTGGAAGCGAAACTGTTTCGATCATTTTTTGAAGAATCTAGGAAAATAACTTATTGAAGTAGTTTTTGCTCCATTTTGAATATACATTGTGTTCATTTTTTTAAGGAAATTAAAACACTCGAGTGGAGTAGTTTAACGCATTTTTATTTTAGACATGACTGTTTTACATGAAACTACATATGACTATGTCAATATGAAAGGAAGTTGATGGATGCTGATATTCGTCTTTTACTAAAAATGCAAGCAACAAAATTCGGCATTGAAGCACATCTTTGTGGTACCGATGGTAAAATTCGAGCCTTCTGTGTATATCTTCAGATTTGACGGCTGGAATTCTCTGGATATAGTAGGAATATAGTAGTAGTTCAAGATAAACTCTCCAAACAGCCAAATGCGATTCACCAATCTGTAGTAGAGAAATCCTTTGAGTGCGGCTTCTTTAATAACACTGTGCTAGTTCAAAATCCTAACACGCGGGAGACATACCTAGTAAACCTATATCGGGTACGCTGAATCCAGTGATAACCACCGTTTTTGAAAGTTAGCTCTTGTTAAGGAGATATTCGCCTTTGAAGTTAGCTGATTTTAGTAGGGTTCGTCGCTTATGACTTCAGTACATTATATGCTTGTAATTCCCAAACCGTTCGGAATATCGCTTTACTGTCTCCGGCAAAGTTCTAGCTAGTGTCATGGCCAACAACTTTTCTGAATATACCAACATAGAAAAACCTCATTCAAACACCGTTTCTTAAGAAAATTTCCAGAACTCCATTTCTTTGCCATTTTTTTGTTAATTTTTGTTTAAATAATAGAGAAATCAAGGGAATTTCGCTTCAAAATCTCAAAATAAGAAAAGACTACACATTTCCCATAGTTAAATCAAAAAATTTAAACGCACAATTATGATTTTAACTCGAATTTTTATTCCAATTTCAACAAATAAACATATAAATTCATGTTCATTCTTCTTCTTCTTCATCTTCATCTTGCTGCGAATTCCAGCAAATGTCTCTTTATAGAGAATCAAGTTTTTTTCCAGTATACCAGTGCTCAAGCCTAGCCGTCACCTGATGACACCGTTCACCATGCTCATCTGATTCACATAGAGATTGTTCGGCAAACGTGTCTGCATGGTAATGTAAAAAATGAATTTTCAGAGACATTTTTTCACCGATGTTACGGAAAGCAACGAGCATATTTTCAACGTGTATGCGCCAGTTTTCGTCACGATGAGTTCCAAGTACATTTTCGATGACTCCTTTGACGCAATCACAAGCAACGAGCTGCAAATTCGACAAACTGTTTTTAAATTGTTGGTCTCTCATCAAGCGTCGAAAATCAGGTCCATTGAGTATGCCTGTAATAAAATAATTCGAAAATATATGTGTTAAATATTGAATAAGTTAGGTTGATTGGTACGTATATAGTTTCACACAAACCTTCTTTTATTTTCATTTCACTCAATCTTGGGAAAATTCGCTTCAACTCTTTGAATGCATTGCCTTCAGAATCTAGGGCCTTGATGGAAATTTTAACAATCCCAAGGTTGATATGCATAGGTGGAAGCAACACTTTTTCGGTTGGCACAAGTGGAATTTCAACGACGTTTTCCCGACGCAATCTAAACCCTTGTCTCATAGGCCAGCTTTTATTGGCATATTGGTCGCCGGCAAATGGAGTATCCCATAAACATATAAAACACATGTTTTTCGTATATCCCGTCTGCATTCCTCTCAAAAGAGTTATCAACATCGAATCTGCACAAATCTTCCAACGATGGTCTTCATTTTTACCAAATCAAGGATTTCTTTCAATGATTCGTAATTTTCTTTCGTTTTTGTGCTGATGGCAATCGGGACACTGTTTTTTGAGTTTGTGACATGAAGCAAAACCGCCTTGAGACTACTTTTGGACGAATCGATGAAAAGACGCCAGTCTTCTGGTTTATACTCATGATGCATTTTTAAATACCAATTCCTGGATATCAGTGCAGTACGCGAATGAATTGTCTACCATGGATTCGAATAAAGCAGGGAACTGTCTACGACGCCCGATTGCTCCATATACTTTCACATCAGGTGCTAAGACATTCTTTTTTTTCGATTCCTAAGTCAAAATAATAGACTGACGCTGCGATAATTTCAATTGACGAATAATTTTATCCAGATCTTTTTGAGAAAATTCGGCATGATTACATTGTGGAGATACATTTGATGGTACATAAACCGATGCAGACGTTTCGCCAATAGTATCAAAAGTAGATGGAATGTACTCTTCTGTCGGACTGGGTCTTTTCGGTATTGGAATGGATTCCGAATGTGGTAACGGCAACTGAGCTCAACTTTATGTTTTTTAGCTCTGTTCAATCCGACAATTTCATTAACACAAGCAAAACAGTCATCTGGATTATGTTCTTGAGGATTTGTCCAAATTACTGGAATGCCAAAAGGCATAGATTGGAATTCACCTATAATAAAAATAGCTTCAATTGATATAATTTTGAAATAAATGATAAATCATTTCATTTTACCTCTCTTCCATCCACTCAATCTTATGACACAACCAGTACAAACGATTTGTGGAGCCCAGTTCACATCTTTGATTACAGCAATTTCTTCAGAAATTGAACGCTTGCTTGTCATTATAGTAAACTTTTCACAAATGTTGCAAAATTCATTAAATTTACTGCACGAACTCATTTTTGATATTTTTACCAAATATATAACTTGTGTAAACAAATAAACTTCAATAAAAATGTTAAATTAAGAAATATCAGAACTAAGATTATGAAAAATGGCACACAAATACATAGCAAAATACGTAGTAACATCGGTGACAATATTTGAATTTGGGAGGCTTCTACTTGGTGAAATTCCATCATCAATAAGAAAAAACAAGTACTGTATTTTAAGGAATTTTACTTAATAATTGCGATTCGTAACGCGTTTCACTACACCGTAGCTTCTTCAGACGAATGAATGTACAGAAAATATAAAATATATATATATATATATATATATATATATATATATATATATATATATATATATATATATATATATATATATATATATATATATATAGGGGTTTTACCCCGACGAGTTGCCCATATATCTGTTCATGCAATCAAACTGATTTCATGAAAAATATAAATCCACCACCCGGTAATTAATAACATTGCCAGGCAATGATTATAATCATTGTGAAAATTTTATAGTATTGATATTCACTCATCAGTAAAAACATATCCTGGAGTAATTATATATTAGGATAACGTTAAATGAAGAGAATATATCAATCTACCAGAATATATACATACTATAGCATCATCAGACAATGATATCAATGTACCAACGAGTAGTGTCAGAGGCTTTCTCCCAGGAAAAATCCAGTGTACGGACCTTAGTCAAGTAACACTGAATGTTACTCATTAATAGTTTCCTCTGTGTGAAGTGGTGAACGATCGAATAGAATACTGCTCTGAATATAAATATGACAAAATTGTCAGTTAATTATATTACATTTATATAAACAAATAAATAAAATATGAAATGAGATTCTGAGCAGTATGAACTAAAGAAAACCTATGACTCTACCTCATTATTATTTTCGGAAAGAAACCTACGAAGAATATTACAAGATTTGATGACTGTTATCTTTAGTAACTGTTCAAACAAATTTTTCTTCAGACCCAAAATCTCAATACTTTTGTGAAGATTTCTAGGAATAACGCCTGTTGTAGAAATAATAATCGGTAGAATAAATATTTTCTTCATTTTCCACATTTTTTAATCTCGTCGCCAAGCATCATATATTTATTTATATATATATATATATATATATATATATATATATATATATATATACATATATATATATATATATATGTTTCTGCTACCAGCAAAACAAGTTGTACTTGAAAATACACGGAATATTATGGACCCAGATCATTCGAATTTCCACTAAAATTGAACAATTTGATATTCAAACTGAAAATGACGTAAATTTTACTTGAGTAGGCTATTTTCCCAGTTTATTTGAAAAATATGAGGACCCTTTCGATCCCTTGTTCGTATTACGGATTATCGACCCTCACTTCAGTTCATTCGAAAAACGTGTGCCTTCTCATGTAAATCATTTTTATACTCGAAATAGCTGCGAGTCCTGAAATTTTTTTAGGAACAATAATTTTAAATTGGAAGATCTTTGCGATAGTTCTAAAAAGACCAGTGGCGCACTACACAATGATTTGGTAGAGTCAAATGTGGTATGACCCTGAAAAAAAATCACCTTGTATATTTCCGCAACTACTGGCCACATCTAGTGAATTGATGAGTGAAAAAATTTCTTCGTGCAAGTCGAAACTTAGGGATTTCTTGAAAACTACAAAAATTGTCGAAACTTAGGGATTTCTTGAAAACTACAAAAATTATTCACAGAAACATGAAAGAAAATCTGAAATTCATCACCGTGTATCTTGAGAACGGAAGACATTGTTTATGAGCATTTTTTTATGTTTTTGGTATGGAATATGCTGTAGAAAATTGACTGTATATCTGAAATACTCTGTTGATACCGAGAGGACGAGTTATGCGAAGAAAGAAGATTTGGAAAACAAGTGAAATCAAGGACATCACATGAATTTTTTCAGATTCGACCGTGATAAATGGAGCTATTTTTATGCTCAATCACAAAAGAATGAAGTATTAGGTTCAAACCGTTACCAAAAGATCTCGGTCACCGACTTCGATAACATAGTTTTGAGAAAAATGCGTTCGAAGTTTCAGAACCGACTTCAGAGTGAAGACATTTCGACAATTATGCGTGTAACTTCAAAAATTATAGCCTGATTGACGTGAAATTTTCTGTGTGTATGGTACATGCACTGCGAAAATGAAATGAATTATAACAATTTCTAATCTCTGAATTTCCCAAAAGATCTGTTTTCCAATTACTATTATCTGTACGTATCAATTCGAAATTTTGATTGGAAGATTATATTCTAAGAGCTGATTCGCGTTATTTGAATACGATTCCTGATTTCAAGAATTTCGATTGTAAAATTCATTGCAATCGCTGGCGTTCAATTTGTTAAGAAGACCTTGACTCATTATTTTTGTGTTATGTAATTTGCGATTTATGTCTGGAAATTATTATTATATGTGGAATTCTCGCTCAACAAATGGTGAAACATAATGAAAATTTTAAAAATTAAAACAAATGTATCTCATTCGAAATATACAGAAAACTTACTTATTCAGATAGATTGATTAATAACATTTGCTCACAGATTACTCTCTATTCCTTTGTCAGCGCTTGATTAGAGAATATGCATGGTGCTTCAACGAAAACTAAACAGAGGCTATATCTACCAAGATATTAATTTCTGATCAAAACGCAAAAACAGGTCAATTTTTGTTTCAAGCGGGACATCGTTTGGGGTACAATACTTGCCTGAAGTATCAATTTTCTAAGCGGGGGTTGCAATCGTTGATCATTTTGAATAAGGAAGATGGGTCGAGTTATGACTCAAAAGAAAGGTGGTATCTTTTTCTTCATTGCCTCGAATGAATTTCCATTTTTAATTGAAAACTGTAAAAGATACAGGGTGAGCAACTGAAAGATAGGGAAGACAATTTCACTGAGACTGTTCAAGTTTTAGTGAACAGATCTATGCTGATCAATGGCAGTCATCATCAAGTACCATCCTCATCTCGAATTTCACTCCCTGGAGCAAGGGTGACAACCCTTGAAAATTTGGAAGAGGGTAAATGGTGATAACTCGAAAAAAGGTCTTTGTCTGCATTCCCGTGGAAGAATTTTCATTCTTGATTGAAAACTGTAGAAGATACAGAGTGAGCCACTGAAAAATAGAGAAGACTATCGTCCCAAGACTATTGGAGTATTCTATGCGAAAAACTGGAATAGATTCATTTAGATCAAAGATGACAGCCTTTGATCTGGAATGAATCTGAGCCATTTTTTTGCTCTGATACTTGAACAGCGCAGGGCGATAGATAGTCTCCCCCATTTTTCAGTAGCTCACTCTGTATCTTCTACAGTTTTCAATCAAAAATCCGTTCACGGGGATGCAGACAAAGATAATACCTTTCTTTCGAGGTATCACCCGACGCATCTACCCTCTTCCAAATTTTCAAGGGTGGTCACCCCTGCTCAAGGGGTTGAAATTCGAGACGAGGATGGTACTTGATGGTTAGTGCCATTGATAAGCATGGATCTGTTCCATTTTACTTCACTGACACTTGAATAGTCTCAGGAAAATAGTCTTCCCTATCTTTCAGTTGCTCACCCTGTATCTCTTACAGTTTTCAATTAAAAATGGAAATTCGGTCAGGTTTATGTAGACAAAGATACCACATTTCTTTCGAAAGATCGTTCGACCCATCTTCCTTATTCAAAATGTTCAAGGATTGCAACCCCGTTTAGGGGGTTGATACTTCTGGCAAGTTTTGTACCTCAAAAGATTTATTTTTGGAAACAAAAATTGACCTGATTTTGCGTTTTGATCAGGAATGAATATCTTGGTAGATAAAGCATCTGTTTCGTTTTCGTTAAAGCACCCTGTATATTAGAATTAATCGCTAAGAATAACGGCTATATACCGAATTCAATTGACACCTTGATAAAACCAAAACATAAATTGTTACTACAGAGCATTTATCCTTTGCATACTGAGAAATCGAACTGAAAATTTCCAAATGGTTATATTTTTAATATAAGCACGAGGATATGTAATAAATTGCACAAATGAAATTGACACCATCAGAATTAATAAAAAACAATTTGGGTTCATGGTTAGTTGATAGTGAAGATAAAATGGAATTGTTGGGTGAGAGCGGAGTACATAAAATGAACTAGAGTGATTGCGAGATTTTCTATATATGCCAAACCGGAAAATGTATCAAGAAGAGAATCAAAAAACATGAAAGATCCATTACTCAAAACAAAAATTCTAATGGTTTTTGTGACTATTGAATAGATAAAAACCATTTCATGTATTCCGAGAGAATTGAACTTATACATCCAGGTAATAAAAGGAAGATGGACATTTCAGAGATGATAGAAATCACGTCCGCTCGTAGGAAAAACTAACCAATTCATAATAAGCAAACAGACTTCGGTCTTTTTCCTATTTAAAATACCTATTGTATTGATAATGGGCTGATCACCCGAAACATAAGTCTAGTATTTTAATATATTTGGCGAAACGTTTGTCAAGTGTTTTAATTAATCAATGAAATCATTATCAGTTTCAGAAGATTAACGGAAATCGGTTTCACTCAGCGACGACTTGAGTTATATTTGTACTGCCTAGCTAGGTTAAGATATTAATTTTTACGGGTCAACTATATATGAAACACCCATATTTCGAAAAGTAGTAGAATCAGCCATCGTATCTGCTATATCAGTAATTACAAATAAGGAATAATTAAAATCAATTATTTAAATTCACTATCTTCGGGTACTCCTGAATTATATTCTTTCATCAAAATTCGCAACAATATTACCCGACTAAAACTGCACATTCGTAAGTAACAGCATGGTCCTTTGAAATATCAAATTTTCTCAATTAAACACTAATGAAATATTGTAACACCAAACTAATATTTTCAATTAGAAACCCAAACGAATACATTCATAAACTGAAGAAGCCAGTAAACCGAATAATGCGCTTGCTTCGTTGGATGTAAAAATTAATGTCTAAGTACACTCCCGAAAAAATCATTTCAGTGTTATTAAGAGATTACACCACACTAACGTTCGAACAAAAGGTATAGAAATGAACTTTCCTTTGAGTAGATTATTGAAGATATAAATTATCTTGAATTGAACGTCTATAGCAGATATATTCATAAACAATTTTCAGTATAAATAAACTTACGATGAATTTAGCGCAGATGTGATTCATTCAGTGGGACTCTCTTTTTATGGTCCTTGCTGACAGTGTGGATGAAAGAAAAATTACAGCTCATTAAACTAGATGAAGGGCAAAATTAGGAAAGAATATTTTGTGAAATGACAGCTACTCATTTTTTTTGTTTCGAAATATAAGAATTCAGTGGAGCTAATTTCAACAGAGTAGGTACAATAGTTTTCAAGCCTGTACACCAGAATGAAATAAAAATAGTTCCAAGAAAATCACAAGAAAATTGCAAACCTAACCTAACCTTATGTACTAACCATCTACTATATATTATGTATTATAAGTTATTATACAAAATTCCTCAGAATTATTTTATTGTTAAATATAGACAGGTACGTAACTTTCGAAACGCTACCTCACTCTTTGCTAGGATTCTTGACGCGCTCACTTCTGATTGCCACATTTCGTTAATAATTTGAATTTCAAAATGTTTTTTCTTAGAAGCATAAACGGTTTAATAAGCAATCAAAACTCAAAATGAAATTTTAAAAATGCTAAGGTGATGCAACCCCTCAAATCAGTATTACAACTGTCTCAAAACTACAATTACTTACGTCAACAAAAAAAAGGTTAATTTTGGGATAAGTGACATAATACACGTGCGTTTCTCAATATATTGGCTGTCAAAGGTCAAAGATCAAAAAATTAATTTTTGCCGAAAATCTTACTTTTTCTGTCATGAATGGTATTCACATTCATCATGAAAACTTAATATCAAAAGCTTCTATTCAATTTATGTCCTAGAACTTTTTTATTTGATTTATCGATTTTCAGATATACGAGAGGCTATGTGGTTCTAATCAAGGAAATTTCTTTTTTAATTCAGAACATAGTATGTTCAATAGAAAATGGTTAGCCGAGAAGTAAGAATACATACTGAATTATGTTTTCTAGTATGAAGATGAATACACGAATCATCACTGGAACGAACTCAAAAACCTCATTCTGAAAGTACTGGTAAATCAAAGTGTGGCGCAGTTTCTTCTTGCTGAAACTATATCGACTAATCGGGGGTATCAGGGTTATTCATATTGGGGTATAGCACAGCTAGCGCTGGTATAAGGTGTTCCTTCGAAAACTCTCTTCTGTTTAATTGCCATCGAAATCATAAGGGGCTAATAATCTATTTTCGAGTATAATGTTCACGCATCCAGTTTATCCAATTTAAATTCTTTCAGCCAAATATCTGAAATCCCAGACTGAACGATGCTTCATCAGAATGTTCATTCTAATAGGCAACGATCTATTTTCATTGTGCAAACTCAAATTATTTTCGTTAATTTTGCATACGAGAACCATTTTATATGGTTTGTATTCCACCAATTTTAGATACTTCATAAACGATCTCTGACTGATCTCGTGGTTCAAAGCTAGATGCCTGGTTAATTGATGTTGATGTTCTTCTACGCTGATGAAAACGTCTAGTTTAGTATCATCGGAAGCTTCTGAACGACCTGAACTGATCAAAGGCTGATATGGATGTTTATATTAGAATAAAACGCAGATTTCTTCTTGGTAATCTAACCTAACCTAAACGAAGAATATTGAAGTATCACAAATTCATACACATACAATGGAAAAATATCAACTTATCTTATGAAAACCATAAGACGGCCAAGAATAAACCAACATAAAAACTGTATATCTTGTAGAACAAAAAACTGTTCTACAAGATTGTGAATTTCAAGTGAATTAAATCACTGTAGGCTGAGTGCACTTATACCAAATCCTGAAACGGTTTCCGGATGAAAATTCAGATTAAGAATTCCATGAGTCCAGTGTTGATATATGTTGTTTTCCCTTGGGTTTTTTCATAGGTACATACTTCCTCAAATTTCCGAATATGAATTTCGAATCTAAAATTCGCATCAGGATTCCGTATGTGGGTGTTCAAGTAGAGTCAAATGTATCTACTTCTATTGAAATGAAATGTACCCTCGATAAACTTCAGAATATCACTAGTATTTTTTTCAAACACTCTGATTGACGAATAAAAAGGAGGAGTTTCGCACGACTCGACCGAAATTCCCTATTTCGATTCTAACATGAAGTGCAGGCAAAGGCTTGGCATTTGATTTCATATGTTCACCATAGACATCACAAAAAGTTCCCTACTAAAAAAATAATATATCGGTCCGAATAAGCTGAAATATGCATAGTTTTCCCATAAGTCAATATTAAATTTTTGACGTATCTGTAAATTTAAAAATTCTCACGAATAGTCGTAAAATAAGTTACGTCCGTTTGTGAGAACTGCAAACACAGTTCCAGCCTTCTCTGATGTTACGGCGTATCTACCGTCAACATGAATGGATATGCTTTTTCGCACATAGTCAGGAGTCCCATTTTAAAATGTAACACTTATGTTTGTTTAACACTGGCTAGCTGTGTTCAAACAAAGCTAGCCAAGACGAGAAATTTATCTATCGTAATTATGAGGATTATATTTCGATAAGAGTGAGGAGGTATTTTGTGAGTATTTTTTTTCAATGTATGTTCTTGTGCAATGAAAAGATAACACAAAAAATGTAGTATCGGCAAATGAACTGCGAGTTTGAGATGGTGGTGCAGTTATTATGGAAAAGTCTATTCAATGTTTAACGGTAAAAAGTGGTATTATGGACACGTACTTCCTATTGGCAGGGAGCGGAGTATATAGTGGGGACAGCTGAATCGATCACAGCGCTCGATGTGGTCAAATTATCGTTAAATCATGCTTTTATCATAAATAAACACGTTAACATTAAATAAAAAATGATCCATAATAGTTGTTGTGTTGTTGATTGCAAAAATACAGCTAGAAACAGTAAATGTAAATTTTACACATTTCCAGTGGAAATAAATGGATGGAAGAAATAAATGGATAAAAAAAATAAATGGATAAATGATGTTAAAAGAAAAAACAAAGTAGTGTGTAACATTATTCAGTAACAATGCAACTAGGGTAATGTATGTTCAAATTACGATTCGCAATTACATTGCCATTAATTTTTCATTTTATTTCTGAAAATCATATTAACAATCAACACTTTTGTAATTTTCATTATTGCAGTTGTCATGTATTAAACTATGTGACATCATTCTAAATCCAACAAGGCGGTGGACCAATTATTCTTAATGCAAAACGAAATGGCGGATAATTTTCTTTTATTCGTTCCTACAATATGGGTACCAAATGAAAGATTGCCAAGAATAACTAAAAAATGAAATTAAGTTTAAAAAATCTTTAAAAACAACCTTTTATTTAAATGCGCTAAATAGAAAAAATTAACTTTCACACTAAATCTTTTACTGTTAACTTATAACGTCATTTCAAATTTAACACATTTGGAACAATTTATATGTTATGCCCACCTGTTAATATTTCAAACGGATAAAGTAAATACGAGTACTTATATCTCGCGACAAGCTTTTATATTATAACATATAAATTGTGTCAAATGTGTTGAATTTGAAATGACGTTATGAATTAACGGTAAAAGTTTTAGTGCAAAAGTTTATTTTTTTTCTTTTTAGCGCATTTGAATAAAACTTGTTTTCAAAAAATTTTTCCTTAATTTTTTTATACACTTTTTCCATCGTAATGAGTTTTTTCAATTTAAAAAACACGATCACAGATTTTTGTAACACATATTTATTTTTAAATTCATTTTTTGAAACAATTCACTGTTATTTATACGGATCTTTCACCTGTCATACCATTGCCGAGCATGATTTTACGCTACCATCAGATGTCGCTTTCGTCGTGCTCCCTGCGAATTCAGACTTTGTGTAATGACAATCATAATTTCAGAGAAGAATAGTAACATGTTTCTCAATATAGCGTTAACAATCATTTAACAATACAAACATTGTCATCTCGTATTTATCAACTCGACATTTCAGCCTTGTGTATACACTTAACATACAATAAAATTCCAGAAAACTATAAAAAGAAATTCAATGTTATTGCAAAGATAACACAAAAATGGTTGCAACCCTGTATCGATCAATAATACCTAAAAAAACAAAATAAGGCTATCCTCAATAAAATGTTTCTTACCATAAAATCAATAGATAAATTCATAAGTTCAACCTACATTGGCAGAGCAAAAGGAGAACTAGAGTCCTCCCTACGATTCCAATATAGCTTTGTAAACGCATAATAACTTAAGACGATACATCAAAAATAAAATCTGACAGAAATAATGAGTCAGTCATCAAAAATAACTGAACACGAAAGAAGTTTTTAATAAGAAATTGGAATTAAATAACTCGAACTCTGAGTATTTTTTGAGATTAATGAACATAGGCACTCTAGTATTATCATTATCGAATTAATAAACTTTTTTACTACAATTGAATCTCTTCAGGGAACCAGTTTGTCCTCTTATAAATAAGTTCTCATCATATTGAATATCAATTCGCCTGAAAATGTTACTGTGTACTGCAACACGTCACGAATCGACTAGTAGTTCGTGAAAACCCCTGTACTTGTTAACTCTTTTAGTTGATTAGAGATTTCTATGAATAAAAACCTCTTTAGGTGATGACAAACTTCAAAATAGTACTCGACAAAATATTTTATAGCTGCAAAAACATTCGTTTTTTCACGTAAAACTCATTAGTTTTCGAATTATTGTTTTGTGAAATTTGTTTTTCAAAGATTCGGTTCGAAAAGCTTTCCAAAGGTATTCTTGAAGAAAAAGAAATTTCACTAATTTCACTGAAGGTAAGTATATAGTGAATTACATAAATCAAGTTGATGTTCCGTAAAATTACGATGGCTTGTGCTAGGCCTCAATGCAGTGCGGCATGCCCTGGAGTTCACGCGGACCTGATGGCTCGCCGGCAACGGGATACTACTAGACCAACGCAAATAATCGGGGAGCGTTCACCTATGACCTACCTTGAGGACGACCTACTTTCTGGTCATTGATTGAACTTTAATGGTTGGAAAAAGATTCACAAATTGTGGCACCTGTAGATCGATATAATGACAGGCCGCACTCCAGTTCCCGTTCGAATTCTGACTTCGTATATTACAAAGCCCAAATCTGCATTCTGCGTGACCTACTTTCGTTCTTTCACCTAGTTTCGGAGAATTTCCGCCTTCGCAATATGAAAATATCTTCGGTATTGGTTGGTATCGTTGAACAATATTCATTTTTATATTTTTATGGGAAATGCGGCGATGATTGAATTTTCTAACATTAGGGGGGAGTTTATTGGTTACGACGTTTTCGCTCAACAAGGTTCATTTACTTGTAGGGTAGGAAAATTAAATCTCCAATTATATTTGGGAAGGAGCCTATACTATAACGAGAAAAAACAATAATTCAAACTCTCTGGCAATTCAATTATCGACGATATTTACATGTGTGATGGTGCAGTTATATTGATTGTATCTATTTTCAATGAAATAAAACTAAAGTATTTAGATTTTGACTATATTAACAAAACTATGACCGGTTTCACCACACTGTGGCTATATCAGATAGATACAAACTAATGAACAGAAATATTCCTTATATTATATTAGTCTTATTTCCTACTTAATATTACAATCGGTACAAGAGGTATGTTGGAAAACCCATCGGAGCTGCTTACTTTATGAATTGAAAAGATTGAGTAAAGAAGAAGGATTTAGATCTAATTGACTATTAAGTAACCTACCTGAATTCTTTTCTTTGTTGATCTCTAAAATTTCCAATAGATTGAGTTTTTGTCTGTTATTTTCATTGTGTAAAATTTTGAAATTATCATTAAAGTTATGGTTTTCTTCGAGTAAGTGATTAGAATAATGGGAATCTGGTTTATGATAATGAAAACTACGTTTGTGCTCGGATAATCTAACTTTGAAATTTCTGAAAGTTCTACCAATATAAATTTTATTACAATCCCCGCAAGACAGTTTATAAACACCGGGTTTATTATTAATAATTTTAGATTTGCAGTTTTTGATATGTCGGCCTACAGAATTATCAGTTCGGAATACTATATTGAAATTATAATGCGAGAGGAATGATTTTAATTTGATACTAGGATTACCAATATAAGTTAAGCTGTTTTTTTGTGTTAGAACTTTCTATACTAGGAAATACTTCCTGGATTGCTTTTTGAAAATTTTCGCGTGAAATCATGTTCTCAATCATAGTTGGACTGTTACCGTTATTGACTGCTATTTGTTTAATTATATTTATCTCTTTTATGAAATTATTTTGTGACATTGGGATATTAATGAGTCTATGTACCATACTATTGTAAGCTGCTAATTTATGTGGATAAGGATGTGTAGATTAGCTGTGAATAGTAATATCTGTATGCGTTGGCTTATGAAAAATAGAAAAATCATGTTTGCCGTTAATTTTAATAATAGTTAAATCCAGAAATTTGATGGAGTTTTCTGTTTCTATCTCTAACGTGAATTCAATATTATCGTGAATTTTGTTAATGAATGTTTTGAATGACTCTAAATGTATGTTTGTGCCAGTGAAAAACAAATGATATCGTCGACATATCTAAACCAATAAATAAAATGTTTGAATAACGTATGTTCTTGGATAGTTTTTCAATATTATCCATGAAAATTTGAGCAAGCATAGGGCTCAGATGATTACCCATGATTAAACCTTTCTTACTATTATATAATACTCCATTGAAGTTAAAATAACTTTGTTCTAAACAAATTTCTAAAAGATATAAGATTTCTGATTGAATTATTGGATTGACTTCATCAATTTGAAGGGCGTTCTTGATGAGTTTCACTGTATCACTAGGTGGAACACTAGGGAAGAGATTTACTACATCCCATGACATAAGTTAAGTTCGGTGGTAGTATCGTGTGCTGAATTTTATTTATTAGGACTGAAGAGTTTTTTATTGAGATTCAAAATTAGCGTACTGTCGAATGATGTCTATGAGAAAGCGTGAAAGTTTTGCAGCTGGAGCTTGAAAATATGAAACTACTGGTCTAATGGGATACCCTGTTTTATGGAGTTTGACGAGGGAGTAAGGTTTTGGTGATTGCGGGTTGTTAATGAAAAGTTTATATTCTTGGTTGGTAGGTATTATAAACTTGGCATACTCTAAAGCGTTTTATACTATGGATTGAAATTTATTAGTTGGATCTTCATCAATTTCTTCATAACAACCTGATTCAAATGAAATTTTAGGTTTTCAATAAAGAATCTGCTATATTTAAGGCTATGACTGTATGACCTTTGTCTGCTTTGGTGAATATGATATCTTCAGATGCGGAATTAGATTTAATGGACTTCAAAGTTGTATCTCGAATTTCTTAGGTTGAAAACTATTGAACTCTTGTTGAAGTAGTAACGCTGAAGAGAGTTTTAGGTGGTTGGCTTGTGGTGAATAATTTTGGGCTATTTCGGTTTCAATTTCTTGCAGATCGAAATGGAGATGAGCTTTATTTGACTCTAAATTGTGTTTGAAACCCTTTTCTAGAAGTGAAACTTCATCCTCGGAAAAATTAGCGCATCTGAAAGATTACTGAACCAAGCTTTCTCATAGACATCATTCAACATTACGCTAATTTTGAACCTATATTCTCAATAAAAAACTCTTCAGTCCTAATAAATTAAATTCAGCACACGATACTACCACCGAATGCTAATCTTATGTCATGGGATGTAGTCAATCTCTTCCCTAGTGTTCCACCTAGTGATACAGTGAAACTCATCATGAACGCCCTTCAAATTAATGAAGTCAATCTGATAATTCAATCAGAAATCTTACACTTTTTAGAAGTTTGTTTAGAACAATATTGGATAATCCTCTGAGCCCTCTGCTCGCTGAAATTTTTATGGATAATATTGAAAAAACTATCCAAGAACATCCGTTATTCAAAGATTTTATTTATTGGTTTAGATATGTCGCCGATATCATTTGTTGTTTCACTGGCACAAACAGACAATTAGAGTCATTCAAAACATTCATTAACAAAATTCACGATAATAATAAAATCACGTTTGAAATAGAATCAGAAAACTCCATCAACTTTAAGGATTTAACTATCACTAAAATTATTGGCAAACATGATTTTTCTATTTTTCATAAGTCATCGCATACAGATAAGACTATTCACAGCTCATCTACACATCCTTATCCACATAAATTAGCAGCTTACAATAGTATGGTACATAGACTCATTAATATTCCAATGTCACAAAATAATTTCATAAAAGAGATAAATATAATTAAACAATTAGCAGTCAATAACGGTTACAATCTAACTATGATTGAGAAAATGATTTCACGCGAAAAATTTCAAAAAGCAATCCAGGAAGTATTTCCAAGTATAAAAGTTCTAACACAAAATACAACAGCTTAACTTATATTGCTAATCCTAGTATAAAATTAAAATCATTCCTCTCACATTATAATTTCAATATAGCATTCCGAACTGATGATTCTTTAGGCCGACATATCAAAAACTGCAAATCTAAAATTGATAAAAGTAATAAATCCGGTGTTTAAAAACTGTCTTGCGGGGATTGTAATAAAATTTATATTGGTAGAACTTTCAGAAATTTCAAAGTTAGATTATCCTAGCACAAACGTAGTTTTAGTTATCATAAATCAGATTCCCATTATTCAAATCACTTACTCAAAGAAAACCATAATTTTAATGATAATTTCAAAATTTTACACAATGAAAATAACAGACAAAAACTCAATCTATTGGAAAATTTAGAGATCAAGAAAAGAATTCAGGTAGGTTACTTAATAGTCAATTAGATGTAAATCCTTCTTCTTTACTCAATCTTTTCAATTTATAAAGTAGGCAACTCCGATGGGTTTTCCAACATACCTCTTGTACCTATTGTGATATTAAGTAGGAATAAGACTAATATATATAAGGAATAACTCTTTTCATTAGTTTGTATCTACCTGATGAAGCCACAGTGTGGTGAAACCGGTCATAGTTTTGTTAATATAGTGAAAATCTAAATACTTTAGTTTTTGTTCATTGAAAATATGTATATCGCTTTTCATCAAGTAACGACCTCCTCAATGAAATTGTTGATTGTATCTGCTTTTTCGTTTTTTTGAAGGTGATTTTTCAAATATGCTATAATATTCATTTTCATATTCTGTTATTCAGATCTTATGTCCAAATTTTTTTGTTACTTCTTTAATAACAAAGGAATTTAAACACAAACTTATCCATGTTTCGTATGGGTAGAATTTTGAGAAAACAGATAGCCCATGCTGGTCCTCCAAATTCAAGGAATCCAAATTTCGTTCTGCGGTTGAGCATTTATAGTCTTACAGACACATTCATGATATTGATAGAGATTATCATAACATTTCTAAGTAAGAAGAAATATGGCTGTTTAAATTGAAAACAAGTGAGTGAAAAATAAAAGACGGTCGAAAATTTTTGATTCGCAAAAAAAATAGTAATCAGTTCAAGATTCTATGTTCGACGAGGTCTTTTATGTTCCTATTTTTCATTAATCCAGCTCTGCTAAAGATTTGAAAATTTCAACACTTTCTCGTTTCATTGTGTGAAAAAGTTCTTCTCTGCATTTAATAATTCTCCATAATCTATTGAAAAGACGCCTTGAGGAATAATATCTGTTGACTTGGATGACAATTTATCAGTTCTGTGCCTGCAAATTCATTTACCTGTAAACATTAAATCGGGATATTTCAATTTTTAGCGTAAAGGGACAAGGCCCTATCATAAAACCAAAATTCAGAACTAGATTTATGAGACCACTAGAGCTGGTAATAGTTCAAAGTACAAAAAATTGTAATATGTTTCACCCCACAGATTTTTTTTTGAGAAAACTGGTCCTATAATACCGTCTCTTAGTATGAGGAGCCAATACCTTTAGTTTTTTGGGTGATTGACTGTGTGCTTCTTGAATGCAATGAGTATTTTCTCAAATACAAGTAAACGATGATTTCTAATGAAATATATTATTAAATGCTCGACGCGTTTCGATATCTTTGCCAAGAGCGAATGAATACTACAAGTATATCTCAGTAACATATACTTATATATACTAAAGAGTCAATCCACTAAGAGTTATCTGTATTTGAACTAGTGTTTAGGAAATAAATTTAATAGGGGTGAGTTATTTTGTCAACCTGATCATCAATAATATCCGGTGAATACCTAAATCTATTAATTTCAAGTACTTCCAGAAGGTTGAGTTTTATACCTCTATTCTCAGAATGTTAGATAAATTCTGAATTGAAAGAATGACTATTTTCTCTAAGATGATTCCAATAATTTGAATCGGTTTTTCCATTGCTGAAACAGCGTTTATGCTCTGAGATTCCAATATTGAAATTGCTTCCTGTTCTACCTATATAAAAACAATTGCAATCTGCAGAATCCAATCTATAAACACCTGATTTACTGTCTTTATTAATTGGAGACTTATAATTCCAGATAAATGAACCTAAATTTGTTAATGTTTTGAAGGCTTTATTCAAATTCGAATTTTTAAGATTTAAGATATTTTACATTATTGCTGATATTGTCTATATATGTTAAACTATTGAATTTCTTGTTTTGGTGTTCACTGATTGGATACATATATTGTAAAGCTAATTTTTTTTATATAATATGCTGCTAACTAAATTAGAGTATTATTTATTGCGATCTGTTTTATCAAATTCAATTCTTTGAAATAAATCTCATAAGTATTGGTGTGCTCAAGAATCTATGTATGTAGCCATTAAATGCTGCAACTTTATGTTGGTGAGGATGTGCCGATGATATCTGTATGAGAAGGATTATGATGAATTAAAAACTGGTGTTTCTTATTCGATCTTGTTATTGTTAGGTCTAGGAAATTGACCGAATTCTTCTGTTCTAATTCAGAAGTTAATTTTACTTTTGGGTGCAGGTTGTTGATGAAATTTTCGAATACAGTGAACTGTCTGTTTGTTCCTGTGAAACACACAATAATGTCATCGACATATCGATACCAATATCGAAAATACTGAGCGGGTGTTATGAATAGTTTTTTTTATATTATTTATCCATGAAAATTTCTGCCAAAAGAGGGCTTAAGGGGTTTCCCATCATAAGTCCCTCATCACTTTTGTTAAAACAATCGTTAAATAAAAAATAATTTTGAGATAAGCAAACATCTAATGAAGCCATAATGTCGTATTCTATCCGTGGATTCGTCATATTTCGTTTTAACAAATTATGGATTATATTATACGGATTTTTCGGTGGAATACTTGAAAACAAATACTTGACATCGAAAGAGACTAACTTTGCATTACTGGGAATGACATTATTTTTTAATTTTCTTATCAAATCATTTGAATTACAAATTGAGAAACACGGTTTAAAATTACAAAATTTTTCCAGAATATGTATTAAAAATATGGAAATCTTGAATGCTGGGGCATGTGTGAATGATACCACTGGTCTTATTGGACAATCATTCTTGTTCAATTCAACTAAAGAATAAAGTTGTGGTGGTGAAGGATTTGGTAAGACAAGTTAAAATTTTTCGCGATCTGTAATGATGAATGATTTTGAATTCTCAATGACTGTCATCACTTCCCTATTGAGTTTATTAGTTGGATGGAGTATTTTCTTCAGATCAATATCAGCAATTTTAAATGTTTCCTATCCTATCGAGTTATTTCTGTCTACCTGATCATTAAGAATATCCGGTGAATACCTGAATCTGTTAATTTCAAGTACTTCTAGAAGGTTGAGTTTCATTTCTGTATTCTCAGATTTTTCATTCGAGAATGAAATATTCGATTGAAATTTCGTTGCATAATTTCCTATAATTGCAGTCTTCGCTTATAAAAATTCATCCTCTCTTAATTTTCAAATGACGGTGATTTTGTATGGAAGTTATTGTTCTTTGTAACAAAATCTTTGCATAGATCTATGACTCGTTCCACTTACTTAATCATGCATATTGTCATTCACTTTTATTCCCCACTTTTAGATTACTTTTTAATATGACTAATCTCTCATATTTTTTTCGAAAATTTTTGAAATTGGTGTTCATTCTGGAATAATTTAATTTAAATCAAACACCATCAGAAATTCAAACCGTCTCTTTCATTGAGCAAGATTTGTTTATTTAAATGAAATTTCGCCAACTTATAACCTAACACTTCGTCCAGGATGATTTACAATTCTTTTTCTTATTCGTTATATGTTTTCCTATAAAATAAGATTTGATTCTTTATTTTATCTTGTGATATTCTTCTTTTATATATTTTGTCCTTATTTTTTTGCACTCTGTTTAACTTTCTCGAAACTTTCAATTTCTCTGGGCTTATAAAATAACGTTGTTCGTTCAACTTTATGAATCCCTCTTTCCCAGCATGAGAAAAATCTGAAAACGTATTTATTTCCGTCTATGAATTTTCCCATTCCCACTTGCCGAGGGTCAAATCCTCTCCAGCGGTTATTTCAGAGAAAGTTTTTCTCAGAGAACAAAGTAGAGCGTAACGATCCTTTATGTTTCTATTTTATTTATGAAGCTTTCTGGAGAGAACCGTCTCACAAGAAAGTTATATAAATTAATATAATGAATAATGTGAAGGATCACTTCTCTCGTACATCTCTGATAGATGCAATGTATAGTTCCATATCTAATTTGAAGTCTGCAGACTTCCCAAGGTATCAAGAATGTCATTACTTCAAATAACTATCAATATTTGAGTACAATAAAATTAAGTGATCTGACAGATGCTGTTTATGTCTCTGGTCAACAATAAGAATCTAACTTTAAGTTCAAATTCACCATATTTTTGAAAAGTCAAGTGTAATATTATTGAATAATTTTTAATTTTGGAAATAATTTCTTTAAATTCATTCGTGGACTCTGAATGAAGTCATCTTTTTCAAACTACTGGACATTGACCATTCAGCTGAACGAAACTTATCTAGAAAGTAAGATATTAGTGTTTTCAAGCACATCCAATAATCTATCTGAGGGTATTAAGTTAACAATGTTTCCGGGAACATTTTTTTCTGGAAAAAAAATGAAATATCAGTCCAAGTAATGTACTGTAGAATCCATTAGAGTATGTAAGAAATCTAATCTATCATTCTATTGAAACTGGTAGAACTTTACGTACCGTTCGATTCTTGAAACTGGTATCTAGTCAGTAAAAAGTTTTTCTATTTTCGATCTACAGAAACATGAATAATGTGGGAATATCGATAAACTTACGAGATATGGAATATACTATATTGATATGAACTTCAGTTGTTTCAATGAAGTTTTCCGATTATGTCAAGTGATATCTCTCACTGGAACGTGAGTTTTCAGGAAATATTGCAAATATTTGTATTTTCGATCTATGTCAACACGGATAACCTTGGAATATTGATAGGCCTCCAGTATATACTAAAATTTTTATTGTTCTGCATAATTTTTCACTTTTGAAAGCATGTTTCAATTCATATAATTGACATCTCGGTCTGTAAATTTGAACGTGAACTTTATAATAACGTCCTCAATTTCAGACAATATTTGTGGGTAAATCACAAGAAAAACAGAATCAATCATGTACCAAATATCAACGAAAAACTAAATGCATTTTCAGCTCATGTAGACGCAATAATTCAAGCAGTTTTTCTGAGTAATAAAAAGCGAAAAAATTCAAAAACTACCCACTTGATCTCGAATTTCGGGGTTTCCTCCAAGAGTTTGATTACAGTCAGGGAAACAAAAATGAACAATTCACTTAGTCATCATGAAAATCACAATATTATTGTGATTTTATGATTAATTTTCTCTTGTATAATCAATGACTTCCACTGCACGAAAAGGGTATTAAATAATCGAAATAACGAAAATTCTAATTTTGCATTCTTAGAAAGACTTTCATGATGAAAAATACAAAATTTTTTTTTTTTTATAACCTTTATTGAAATTTACAATCTACTTTCTACAAGTATTGAGTAAATGTGAGCTATGTATTAAGAAGCGATTTTTTCATCATGTGCTTCGTCATTGTCGTTGTATGTTAACACGGTAACTCTTGTTATTCAGCAGTAAGCTATATGAAATTTTCAGAGAATTTGTAGTTCTTCTATTGAAACTTTCTGAAAATTAGGTCTGGGGGTGACATCTAGGGGTAGCTCTAGTACTACTATTTGTTGAAAAATTATTTATTCGTATAGGAGTTTCATCCAAATTGAAATGCAATTGAATAAGATTTTGTGAGAGTGTGTAATTTAATATATAAATGGAAATCAGAAAATTTCATCCTAAATCCTCATAAGTGACGTTTGAAGGGTAGTTTTGATACCATAGATTGCAATAAAATTCAAGGTAATTCCATTAGAATGTGCATTTTGATAAAAAAAAATAGAATTCTGATTATTTTCCCTCCTAACTGACAATAAAGGAGAAACTCTAGAATTTTATTTGTGAGCTATATCCAAATACATGCATCTAAATGTTCAATAGAGAATGGAATTTTGCAGGTAAGTCCGAATTTACA
Organism: Cryptolaemus montrouzieri; assembly: GCA_013387265.2. Classification (NCBI taxonomy): domain Eukaryota; kingdom Metazoa; phylum Arthropoda; class Insecta; order Coleoptera; family Coccinellidae; genus Cryptolaemus; species Cryptolaemus montrouzieri. Next base: position 51,779,935 of record JABFTP020000103.1, read on the forward strand.
CTGTAAATTCCTTGTTTGACATTGCTATACGAGATGAAGCACTTAAAATTCGTTATTTAATTTTATTTGAACTCATTGATAAAATTAGATGGTGTACACTAGAAAAAAAATTTCTGTATTTTTAATGCATCAATTATATGAAATTTCAGGAAACCCTAGAAGTATCCTTTTTGTTTCGATTTTTCCTGGATTTTATATTTCAGCGAAAGAAAGTACAATAAGTCATTCTTAAAAATTGATAATTCGATATTTTCAGATGTTGGGTGATGAAATTTCAGATAATGAGAAAATATTTCACTCTCTTATCTTAAATGTAGATGGCTTTTGCGAGTGAATTTTCAGCAGCTATTCTAAGCTCAATATTTTAACCCAAGCATTTTCCGGATATGTCAATAGAAACTTTCAATTCAGAAACAGAAATATGTTTTGTTTCTTTTTCCAGTCTACTAATTTGAAGACTCTTCCAATTCATAAGCTTTCGTCAAATGTAGATACAATAACTTATTTCATTGATCAATGATCATTTGATGCTAAAAGCCGTGCAGAATAATTATATTTTTGATCCTATTATAACTTTTTCAAATATATCTTAAATTTCAAATTGGGAATTCCTGAGAGATCACGTTCCTACGTTCTGAAATATGAGACATCTCCGGAATAAATTAAGATATTTTCGAAAAATCAGACCCAAATATTGAACAATAATGTTTTCTGGAAGTTTCTCGATATTTCTTCGAAGAACCTGTTGTTTCCATATGTTGAAAGTGAGAATTGGCTTGAGTCGTATTTATTCAGTTTCAAAAGGTATTACTGAACAGAATGAGATAATAATATCTTCGTGAATTTCTGATAATCATTCAAAAAGTCTGCGTGTAAATCACTTGACCGATCGTAATAGTTTCGAGAAAGCGATTATATTTTCTGAAACCTCTACGATTATTCTTATGAAATTCTTCTCAAGTTATTATTTCACTGTCATTTAAAGTATCAACATTGGCTGAACCGTATTTCGTTGCATTCTGTTTCACATAAAATCGCAGCTATGCAAATATCATTGAATGCTAGTTCATCGTAACATAATTGTGATAAGGAACTTCGTGTTCTTAAACTTGTAGCGCTCTATAATGGTTAGGTTAGATTAAGTTACAACCCAAATAATATACTTGCTATACTCAACGAAAAATGGAAACAAATTCAAGACAATAGAATTGGTGTACTCAAAATCTGAACACATATAATAGATTCACAAATGCTCAGGAAGTTACCAACAATTTAAAACATTTACTGGAAAAGTTTCAGTTACTCCTCTCATTCAAAACCAATAATAATGGTCTATACAAACACATCAAAATAATAGAAGTAAAATAAATAAATGAAATCTGTTGTATGCAAACTAAGATACAAAAGTTTCTATATTGGAGTCAATGAACATTATCGTATTTTCTTCAATGAAAAAACTAATTATAATTCGACGAACCATTTATTTGGAGAAAATCATAATTTCAGTAGAAATTTCAAAATCTTACATTCATTTGATGAAAGACTTGATATTAATATATAAGAATCCTCTGAAATCCATAGATATAAACTTTCTCACATATTATTGATTGGATACATAAATTTTGATAGTTCCTATCCTTTATTCAATTTGTTTCTGACTGAAACATTTAGATAGTAGATCAATCCAATGTTGTAGATCACAGATTAATTGTTAACTTAGGTTTTCGTTTTGAATCAGTCTGATGAAGATGCTGTGTCGTCGAAACGCGTCACAAATATAGTAGTTGAGTGTAGTTCAAATTTTCTTTCATTTGTCATACTTCCTTATTTTATAATTTTTACATTCTTTACACTCGCAGTCTATATATAGAAACTTATCAATTTATGATTAATAATTTGAGCTTAATTTCCATACTGCTATACTCAAGTACTTCAAAACATATTTTTTAGCCTTTATATACTAAGACAATAGGTATCGTACATCTCGAATACCGATTTCATTTGCGAGGATAATTCATGAATTTTTTAATGAGTTCGCGTGAGCAGTTTGTATTTTAAGCAATATTATTTTACGAGGAATGAAATTTTCCCGAAAGAAAAACCCTCGTGACTTCCCGCATAAAAAATTTGTAGTGATCTTTATACGTCTTCGCTATTCTCATTCGAAACGAGCATTAATAAATCAATGCACCTGTATCAAAAGCCGGTTGCAGCAGTAGGTATCCAGGTCAGTACCCTGCCAGGTCATGGCGCCGGCGTCGAAACCATAGCCCGGTCATTTTCTACTACGGGAAAAGTTTGAAACAACCCGCGACCCATCATCCCTTGACGGCTTACTATACTACCGGAAACTACATCAACACGTTCGAGACGAAACTTCCGCCTCCTATAAATATCAATTGTAGGTGTCTAACTTACGATTTCAGTTGAGTAGAATAGAGCTTCCATGTCAATGCTTCTAGTTCTAGAACTTTTTATTTTATACTCAATGAATGATATGCTTGTCTTCGAATAGTTTCACTGCAATATATTACAACGAATATACTGGGTGTCCACGCGAGATGGGACGTTGAAAGTATATGGAGAAAGGAATGACCGGATATATATATATATATATATATATATATATATATATATATATATATATATATATATATATATATATATATATATATATATATATATATATATATATATATATATATATATATATATATATATATATATATATATATATATATATATTGAGACAAGACGAATTATTCATATAATACACATACATACATACAGTTCCCAAATCTGCAGCGGGCAGATTTGAATCTAACTAGAAATTTAAAATAATGTATATTTCTGTTTTTTTATTTTAGGAAATTAAATTCTGAACAATTTTGTTGATATCATTGCTACCTGAAATCAACCGAAAGGAAGATATGAATTTTTCATTCGAAATTTTGGTTGTCTCTTAGAAGGCATCATAAAAATACTAAAGATCATTCAATACCGATTATTTCTAGCTTCTTGTAAGTAAAGAGGCTCATTCAGCAAAATTCAATGCATTTGATGGCTTCACGGTATACAGTGTGTTTCCAAAGCGTGTGGCAAATCGTAGTGCGTTCAAAGCTACAAAAAACCGTTTCTTCGAATTAGATTACTTATTTGCACACCATTCAATTCGTAATATTAATAGCATTCGATCTGTTATAAGTTTCCCTATACCTAAAATGCATTGTTTCTCTAAAATTCGCAGATTATATGAGCAGAAATCTTTCAAATAATGCATTTCGATCTCTCAATACCAGAACTATCTCAAAATCTTCATCGAAGTAATTCTGGTCAGAATCTCGAGAGGAAAAGTGCGAAATCAATTACTATTGCAGTGGATTGAATCTCCTTTTCTAGTAGGTATTCTCGAGTACATCAGTTACTCATCAGGAAAGTCTTTTTCGAATTGTTATTGATTTTTGATCTAAAAGTTTTGAAATCCACGAATTATCCTGAAATAGAATATTTCAAATATTATTTCACAAGTAAAAACTATGATATTTTTTAGGATATTTGAAAGAATCCGTTTATGGTTTTTTCAGTTGACAATATTTTGAAAAGTACCTACATCTAACCATAAAAAAAAATCGACAAGCTTCATTAAGCGAGGCATTTCTAGTAATTTGAAGATAACTTCCCAGTAATTGATGTCGCACTTTTTCATTCGGAATTCTGACCAGAATTACTTTCATGAGGATTTTGAGACGGGTCTCGCACTTGAAAGATTTTCGGTCATATAATCTGCGAATTTCAGGGTCCTAGCTTGAAAAATCGTAATTTTTGGGATAAAATCGCGAATAACTCGGAAATTATGCATTTTAGGTGTAGAGAAACCTATAACACATCGATGCTTATTGATATTACGAGTTATATAGTGTGTGCAAAAATAGGTAGTCTAATTTGAAAAAACTGACTTTTGTCTCTTTACTTACAACGAGCTAAAAATGATCGATATTGAATAAGCTTAAGTATTTTTGTGATGCCTTCTAAGAGACAACCAAAAATCACAAAATTCGGATCTTCCTGTTGGTTTCAGATGACAAAGATATGGAAAAAAATTGTTCAGAATTCAATTTTTTATATTAAAAAAAATAGAAACATAGATTGTGATAGTTGAAACAACAAAGATGGTGTCATTTTCCAGTATAACCAGAAGTGCCACAGCAGTGAAAACATTTTCGAAACTTAGTTCAAATAACATCTAAGACAACAGAAAAGAATTTCCCCAATCGGTAATTCCATTCTCCATATACTTTTAATGACTCATCTCGCGTGGACACCCGATATAACTTCACTTTTCTGAAATGACTGGGGAGAATTCAATCTATTAATTTCATTCATTTGTTGATAGTGAAAACAAACTCAGAAATTTCATAACTGATGAAATTCAAGAAGATATACGAATTTATATTAGGAGAGACGGAGTAACAATTCAAACACGTTTTTCTCAAATAGACTTTTCCCAAATTGGTGACATCAATAAATCGTGTGTAACCCCTATCGCTGATACATTAATAAGAGGTTAAAGAGTGACAGAATGACGGAATGACAGAATTCACTAATTTCTACAGTAACTTTTATTCCATCTTTTCAGCACAAAACACTCCATTTATGCTTTCGTATCCGAATCAAATAATTTCGAATTTATTCAATCTAACTAAGCATATCACTAGTTTTGTATGACTACAATCTTGCAAAACTACTTCAATTAATGGAAAACGATTTTTATGTTTCCACAAACTACTGCAACTTCCGTCATAATCTTAAGGGTATATATGTCTAGACAAACAACAATCAAAGCGATATAAATTTCTGTTTCCGAAAGTTTTAGAACGCTCAACAGAAGATTGTCTTTTTCGGGCAAAGGTGATTTGTGAAATGTACAATGAAATGATTTCTGTTCGGAACAAATAATTTAATATTTATCCAATATAATTTGAGAATATTTTTTGGTTCCATACAGAATTTTCAGAAAGCAACTAATGGATCATTGCGTCAGGAGGGATCCAATTTTTATGCCCAAAATAATTTTCCTTTTTATATTCGCTTGTTTCGAAAATTTCTCGTTCACTTAATAATTGAAGGTTATTCTAATTTGTTGTTCTCAAACTTTAGATTCATCGAACGCAGTACCACCGAAAATTACATCTACATATTCTTCCATGGCAGAAATCAAGTTCAGAGTTAGCATTGTGAGACGGGTTCTCGAGCAGCTGAACTGCAAGAAGGCAGTTGGTCTAGACGAAATACCACCAATCGTCCTGAGAACTCCTGTGCTCCTGAACTGGCACCCATTTTTAGCCGTCTGTTTCAGATTTCTTATGAAAGCCAAACTTCTCCGAGCAGCTGGAAAATAGCGACAATTTAACCGATACATATATATATATATATATATATATATATATATATATATATATATATATATATATATATATATATATATATATATATATATATATATATATATATATATATATATATATATATATATATATATATATATATATATATATATATATATATATATATATATATATATATATATATATATATATATATATATATATATATATATATATATATATATATATATATATATATATATATATATATATATATATATATATATATATATATATATATATATATATATATATATATATATATATATATATATATATATATATATATATATATATATATATATATATATATATATATATATATATATATATATATATATATATATATATATATATATATATATATATATATATATATATATATATATATATATATATATATTCAAATTTTCAAATACAAGTAAACGATGATTTCTACTGAATTACATCAATAAAATATGATCAAATAATAAATACCAGTTTTAAATAGACATAGACTCTTAACCACACCGATGTCTAGTGAAAATTATCTCAAAGAATTGAATTTGATGAAACAGATCACAATAAATAATGGTTATGATGCAAGTTTAGTTAGCAGCATATTATATAAGAAATAACAAAATTAGCCTTACAACATATATATCCAATCGGTGAACATCAAGACAAAGGGATTCAATAGCATATATGGGTAATATTAGCAATAATGTGAAATCTCTTCTTGAAAATTAAAATTTGAATATAGCGTTCAAAACATCAACAAATTAAGGTTCATTTATCAGAAATTAGTCTCCAATTAATAGAGAAAATAGATCAGGTGTTTATAGATTGGAATGTGCAGATTGCAATTGATTTTATATAGGTAAAACAGGAAGAAATTTCAATGTTAGAATCTCAGAACGTAAACGCAGTTTCATCAATGGAAAAACCGATTCGAAATATTCAAATCATCTTAGGAAAAATAATCATTCTTTCAATTCAGAATTTAAAATCCTACATTCTGAGAATAGAGAAATAAGACTCAACCTTCTGGAAGTACTTGAGATTAATAGATTCAGGTATTCACCAGAAAATCCTAATGATCAGTTAGACATAAATAACTCACCCTCATTAAACTTGTTTTCTAAACACTAGTTCAAATACTGTGGATTCCCCCATTAGTCTATATAAGTATATGTTAGTGAGATATTTTTGTAGTATTTATTCGCTCTTGACAAAGATACTGTGTATCGTTTATTTTGTTTGTATGTTTACTTGTATTTGACATAGCTTTTCCTATGCCGAAACTGATACTTGCACTAATACATTACTGAAATATATTGTGCATCTTCACTGAAAATATTGATCCTCTCATGCATTTTCATGGCTAGAAAGATGACTGATCTAATTTAAGTTGTACCACTGTAGCTGAAAGAAGTTCGTCAAATTTAAGGTTTCACTGTATTCACGCTTATAGGAGCATGTCTATCTTGATTCAACAAGCAGCTACCGAACGTGACATCAAGGAGTTATATATAAAATGTAGTGCCTATTTACATGTTAAGCAATAGCTTATCTCCTCAATCAAAATTCAAATTCTTATTTACCGACTAAAATCGAGTAGGAAAGGATATTTAACTTGATGTTTGATTCTATTTTAGTTTTATGCATCACATGTACTGATGCGTTGGCAGTTGTTCTCATAAGTACAATAGTAAACAAGCAACGCATTCTTATACGTCCATCGAACCCCATATTGTTCAATCTCAGGAGCGTTTTCCTGTTCAATTCCATTATATGGTGACGTCTTATTAGTAAAGGATTTTTAAATCAAGAGGAAACGGTATGATATACTTTTCTTAATCTATGGCTTGAATAATTAAGATGACCAGATTCTCTTCAAACCAGTGTGATAATATGTTGCTGTGAAGGTCCTGATATGACCGAAAAGTAGAAAATTTATATTGACTAGCTTACTTCAAGATTTTTCAAATGAATTCAGGTGGTGCCCTTTGAAGCCAACTTCTTGAAGACTTGGATTGTAGACACCAGGAAAACTATCGACTAGAAGCGAGTTCTATAGATTTCCTATTCTGAAGAAGGAGGGGTACAATAGATAAACAGCAGTATGTATAGTGGTGAGGTGAACGATATATCAATGATCAGCCACGGTATACTTGGTACAATGTTAAAAGGACTGCTTTGAAGGGCTGTACTACGCGATGTTTAAGGAGCATTCATCATGAAAATGTTGTTTAGAGATAAATCTGACACTTCTCTTCTGATTTTAAATGGCTCTATATTTTCAATCACATACGCGTCGCCAACCAGACAAATTTCTGTCACTTGGATAGAACCAAATAAATTCAGGGAACGATTAGGCGAAGAGCTCCAAACGCTAGAGCAGTATTTTAGAACCAGTCGTATCTGTGCTTTATGGTGGAGAAGAAGTATCGCTCTATTCTAAGTAGGTAGGTCTTCTTCTTGCAGGCAGATTTCGAGTGGAGGTACAGAAGAGTTGTGTTTTCTTGAGATGATTGGAAACTAAGTCCGTCGATCTTGAATTCAACTAGATTTCGTCAATAACCATCTGAAAGTCTTTTTTCAGCCATCTTATCTGAATGAAGAGGAGAGCAGGTTGTGTGCTGTAGCAGCTTCGACATGTATACCATTTGAATAAGATGACACAAGTGTACTGTCGACGAAGCTGAATATCTTATTCTGACTAGCTTCTAGGAGGTCATTAATTTGAAGAAAGACTAATGTCAGGCAGTGGAATAATCCTTGCAGTTCACCCACATTTAGTATATAGGGACCAAAGTGATCGAGTCGAGTGCAACGCGGTATAATTTGTCCTTCAAGAAATCTTGAGAACTAAACTAACCCCATTCAGATATGTAACTTTGTGGGTAAGTCATAAGCCACCTAGAGTTTTGAAAGGGCTTTGTTCCAAACACGATTAAAGATTTTTGTGATGTCTTATGCAATTACTCTAGATACTCTATAATGTTCAACATGAAATAGTAGGTCTCTGATTGATCCTCTTAGTGAGAATTGGTAGCAAAGGTAGCTGATCAGTCCATGGCCAGGAAGTGGTTGACGATTTCTATGTTGATTGCATTCTGCATTACTTCGGATTGAGCAGATAGTATTGATGTTTGTAAATAATTTTATGGTGAAAATTCTGTTTTTGCCTTGACAGGACTGGTGCTGTATTCAAATTCTCTCAAGAAAAGATTTTTGTTCTGTCTGTAAGGAATCAGATGACGACCTCAGCTCAAGCCAATAATTTCAAGGTTAGATTTCTACAATAGTTGGCGTACTATCAGGTCTAGCTGCCCACCTGCAGTTCAGTTTATTCAGAGTTCGAAGAGTAGTTTCGAGACGGAACTCAATTTTGGGCTTAAATGACTGAACCCAAATATATCTAGTGACTCAGTCCGAGCTGGGATCCAAGTTGAAGTTGGATGATAACGTATGAGCAAATAGATTCAGTTAGTCGTTGCTATAGATTCATTCGCTGTCATCTAGGATGGAAATAATAAGGGATCGAAGTTGTTCTTCTGGTCATAGATCAGAAGATTCTCGAATCAGCAGATCACTAAAGGAGCTTATAGGAGGAACAAATACTAATATAGTTTTTCCTGCTTCACTCCATGTAATTTCATCTATGCTGTGGTAATAATCGTGATAGCAATGTAAGCAGTTCGACCAAAAATTACAGTGATTGCTAATTGATCGGCTGATTGAGCTCATCTCGATTTCTTTCTAACTAAGGCATCATAACGATTCAAAATTAATTAATTCAATTATTTTTGTTGTATGTAACTATTATTGTTAGAGATAACAAAATTCTTGTTCTTTCAAGAAATTGAGAGAGTTTGTTTCAGTTAATTCGTATTCACGGTCTCACACCCTCTTCAAAACCTATTCAGAACTAAATCTAATATCCCTAGTTTAATGTCTTTGCATTAGATTTAGTTGAAGAATATTCAAAATTATTAACTCTCGAACTAGAACAATACTGGAAATAAATCATAGTAGAGTGTTGAAGTTCTGAAGAATTCAATGAACTGAGCAAGAAGTTATAATCGGTAAACTTGAAATCGACGAAGTCAATGACGTAGAAACTTTTAGTTCTAGTTATTACTCATTATTACTCTTCTGACATCCTCTGGGAGATATGTTTCCGAAAATCTTCTGAACTTCCTTAATATAAATGAGTAGAGCACAATAAATGTTCTACGATTATGGAGAACAATGATATGAAAAATGGTGTATTAAAAAACTCGTTTCACTTCAAAAATATATCGAGACGAAGAAGACTCAGCTTTGAAAATGAATAAGACAAATATCAGGTTTTCTGCTTGATAGCTAAATAAATCATTGAAATAGAACCGGATGTGCCTATTTAACACAGTTCTTTTAATTTGATGAAGGACAAAAAGATGATCGAATTCACTTTCCTAAATTGAAACTTCTTCATTTATTTGAATGATTCTTTCCGAGGAGAAGGCAATATATCAGGCAACGAACACATTTCGGTTTATGGGAAATTGGGAAGAATAGCTTGATATCTTCGAAAACCGGTGTGCAGAGAGCATCAAAATTATATTGAAGTCGCTACACATGGACCGGGATATATACAAAAAATAACTGAAGATTATGAGTCTTTACACATGAGTAGTTATGAATGTTGATTTTTTCTTAAGCTGAAGAAGCAGCTTTATAGTATCAACTACCATTAGCAAGCGAAATAGACCATCACACTAAACGCTTATTCATAGTGCATCTACAGCAGATAAAATATTTTTATAATCCCATTGTTAGCAATCGAATAATTAACTTATTGATGTTAAAATTTAATGATTAATTTTCGATATAAATCTCGAAAAACGTAGATTCTCTCGTTGACATGATGAAAATTGCTCACAATATCTGAATACTGCTCAGCCGAACATACAGTGTGTTCCAACGAAAATTTGACCCCCCCTCTAACTCCGAAATGAGTAACATTAGCGAAAAACACCAAGACACGTCGATTTTTGTTTCGAGGGGGAGCATTTTTCGAAATAATTCGAAACTTCTCAGATCAACCCCCTACCCCCAGCAACCCCAACTTTGAAATTCATCATAGGGAATAAGGGTCGAGTGGAACCTTACTGAAAAGGTCTGTCAATTCTCCACCTTGATTTGTCATTTTTAGAATTTTGAATTAACATACAGGGTGTCCCAACCAAGGGTGAAGTTGAATTCCTGGAAATCCCAAATACTGAATGAAATAGATTTATTTTGGCATAATGCAAGCGCAGGTTTATGCTCGATCTGCCCGCCTGCTAGTAATACTTTGATTAAAAAATTTGAACGATTTTATACAATTACATATTTCACATTGATAAATTACAATGACATTATCATTTCAGTAAGGCTTTGTTTTGAGTATCTCTACTGGACGATCTCATTCAAATTCACTCTTAACAATAATTTGGATTTTCAATGTTCCTGCTTCGGGACACCCTGTATGATGATTCTGAATTTCGAAAATACCAAATTCGAAGAGAAAATTGCAGTACCTTTCCAACGAGGTGCCACTTGACCTATTATCGATCGAATGATTTTTGAGCTGGGGATGCTGGAAATAGGGGGTTGATTGCACCAACTCCAAATTCACAAGTGTAGGTCGTTTTTCTAGACCGAGCATAAACCTGCGCTTGCATTATGCCAAAATAAATCTATTTCATTTAGTATTTGGGATTTCCAGGAATTCAACTTCACCCTTGGTTGGGACACCCTGTATGTTAATTCAAAATTCTAAAATGACAAATCAAGGTGGAGAATTGACAGACCTTTTCAGTAAGGTGCCACTCGACCCTTATTCCTATGATGAATTTCAAAGTTAGGGTTGCTGGGGATAGGGGGTTGATCTGACAAGTTTCGAATTATTTCGAAAAATGCTCCCCCTCGAAACAAAAATCGACGTGTCTTGGTGTTTTTCGCTAATGTTACTCATTTCGGAGTTAGAGGGGGGGTCAAATTTTCGTTGGAACACACTGTATTGAATCTTTCTAGCAAAGGTTTTCATTTCTTGAAAATTAACTAATCTCTCTTCTAAATGAACATCGATTAATAAAATTACTATAGGAAACTGGAAAATTGTGTAATAATCACGGGGGATAAAGAAATGTAAAACGAAAGTTATTTATTTTATGCTTACGACGATAAAAAGCAGAATGAATAGAAGTTGGACTTGGTTGTTTGCCAACTCAACTTCGTACTGACCTTAACAATAAAGAATAATATAATGAATGCAGTTACAGAGACCTTGTCCATAGCGATGTATCATTCTGCCGACATCGTTGTGGAATGCACTCTAGATCCCATAGACAGAAAAGTTGAAAAATGATAAAAATTCAACTTCATAAGTTCATGAACTTTCATTTAGGGATAATATGGTATCAGACTTGATGCTCATCAGAATCTATATCAGGAATATTAAAATCACGAAAGGATCGAAGATTGCTCCTTTATTCTCTTGAATCTACATAATAAAAAATTTTGAGACAAAATTCACAAATTTATCTCGATATGGCGAGTCGAAAGATATCCTGATAAGGAGGGGTTTCAATGATCTTCATTATTGAATATGAAGTTTCGAAATCATTTCTGATTTTGCCGAGAACATGAAGCTTATGCAATAATGAATATTACAATTGCTGATGTTGCGATGAGAAAATTGCTGGAAATTCAGGGTCTTCATTATTCGTAATCATTGAAAGCGTAAGTATGTTATACTGCCCTTCTAATGATAATTCACTTCGTTCAATATAATAGGTTAGATTTCAATAGTAAATACAAAGTTTCATCGATTTGTTCTATAATGTCGTTGCCTAATGGCTGACATCATATTTTCTATTACTTGATTATAGATATATACAATGCGGGTGTAAATTATTTATGAGTTCTTTCTCTTCAGTTTTCCAGGAAAATTCTGGGGCCGGCCAATTTTTTTGTTCAGTTGAATTCTAATTTATTTTTGTCGTAAGATGCATTCTTCTGAGTTCTACAACACCGCATAGTGGATAGTTCTCGAGATATGGGCTGTTTTTTTCGACCAAAGTTAATTTGATATTTTTCATGAGATTCAAAAAATTACAAAGCTTGGTCGAGTAACGTTTTCTGCTGTCAATTGTGAAGTTAGTCATGTCCTCAGTCTCTGAAACCCCTAACATAAAAACGTTGATGGATAACAAACTTTGAGTATCAAGTTCAATCGAAAGGTATTGTGGAAGAAGAAAATAAATTTTTTGCTTCTTTTATTTGAAATGATAAGCACGTTTTACACATTGTACATACTAATCGATTCAAAGGAATGGAAATTTCCGTACTGTTTATTTTAAATATCTTAAAATAAAATTGCAGCAGGACATTCTCTAAGTTTACAAGACTATCCGCATCAGTCAACAAGACAATCATCTAAATAGTTGAACAATTGAAGAAAAAATATCAGGCTCAAATTTTCCGAAATATATGGAATAAAAATATGTTTGGCAAATTTTTCGGATATTATCTTTTTCCTCCAAAAATTGAGAGAATTTAAAATACTACAATGTCAATGTCAACGAACGAAAATAAAGCTGGTCGTTAGTTATTAGTAGATTATGTTTGTGAGCTGAAGGAATTTCTTGGAATTCTACGATTTATAAACTCTTGTTTTTGAATGAATGATTGAGTTATTCTAGAATCAAAGAAATATTTTCATTTTATACAATGTTTCGAAAAACTAGTTGTTAATTTATTAAGAAAAACTGGTTTTTGTGCTCGTTTATATAATATTGATGGAACGATTAGTTTGACCTATATAAAAATCAGGACAATGATTGCAATAAAATTTATATATACCGCTATTTTCGACTGTATCGAGTCGATCTTCGTTATCGACCAGGAGAAAACATAGGTTTCTGTTATTGGAAAATATTCTAATGATTTTATTCTGCAATTTGATAGAGGAGGTCGTTACTTGATGAAAATCGATATATATATTTTCAACGAAATAAAACTAAAGTATTTAGATTTTAACTATATTAACAAAACTATGACCGGTTTCACCATACTGTGGCTTCATCAGATAGATACAAACTAATGAACATAGTTATTCCTTCTATATTAGTCTTATTTCCTACTTAATACTACAGTAGGTACAAGAGGTATGTTGGAAAACCCAAAAGTATTCAGATCTAATCGACTATTAAGTAACCTACCTGAATTCTTTTCTTTGTTGATCTCTAAAATTTCAAATAGATTGAGTTTTTGTCTGTTATTTTCATTGTGTAAAATTTTGAAATTATCATTAAAATGTTATTACAATCCCCGCAAGACAGTCTTACTGGATTGTAATGAAATTTATATTGGTAGAACTTTCAGAAATTTCATAGTTAGATTATCCGAGCACAAACGCAGTTTTAATTATCATAAATCCGGTCCCCATTATTCTAATCACTTACTCGAAGTAAACCATAACTTTAATGATAAATTCAAAATTTTACACAATGAAAATAACAGACAAAAACTCTCATCCAGGACATGCTTTCCTGAAAATTGTACAAATTTTCCCTCAATTCATCTAGTAACTCTGTCCATCCACAGAATTGACACGCAAATAATGAAAAAGCTAAAGAATGTTCAATGCTTCCATTAGGATGGTTCGGTTAGATGCACATAAATTATTTAATATGTTTCCATCAAGTTACAACTGTTCTATGAATATTATATCGTTCATAATAACGAAGCAACCATGCCGAAAATTTAATATAATTGAATGTTGTGTTCCAAAAGGATTATGGTGGATGCTACAACAGCTGCTTATTTCGATCGTTTTCCTGGGAGGCGACAACTTAAGAGAATATTCTATAAAGAAAAAGTTGAAGTAGTTGATGAAGGAGATGCAACAATTGATGTAATGGATAGTGCCAAGCCATCGATTTCCATCAGATAAATCTGTCTTGAACAAGGACTAAAGGGGACCTAGTATTCCCAAGAAAAAAGATATCAACCTTATTAAATGAGAATATTTCCAGTTTTAGCAGCCAGTAGATTTTCAAAAGTCGATTCGATTTCTGCGAAAATGTGAAATAGTTTAGACTGATGAAGTTCACATCAGTAGTGATGGAATATTCAATCGTCAAAGCGACATTGCGGATGTAAACCCTCATCGCTTTATTAATATTCACCGTCGCGGTCGATATGGGTTCACTAAATGACGTGCATTGAAATATAATCAGGAATAAGCGTATGTGATTTTTGATGAAAACTTTCCAAGTGAATTATAAAATTGTGAGTAACAACATTATCGATGGATGTTTCGATGAACTGTCGCTTTCTAAATTTTGGCAATAGGATTGGAACTAGGGAGTTCGTGAGGGCTGTTCTGTTTCCCGGATTTGTCCTGGAGGACGTCATCTTGTAGGAATATATCAAGGATCTATTATATGGAAAAGCTTGTCGAATTATTGAAGAGTTGAAGTAAAAATTCAGTCATTGTCCTGCATCGATTACCAATATTCAAATTTCCAATGCGTGTCAGAGTGTCTTTAGGCGTTGTGAATGTTGCATACAGAATAATGGAGGAATATTTGAATACCTACATTGATTATTTCCATTAAATTTCATTCCCTATAATAGAATTACAAGTTCGTTTTCTGTTTTGAAATGATGATTGCATGTTACCTATCAAAATTTCCTACGGCATGATTGCTTCTTTATTACAAACGATACTCTACACATGAGTTGTACCTTGATGAAAACAACTTGAAAAATTCATTTGAAACGTCAATGCGAGAATTAGTTTTTGTTATGATAGGAGCACAGAATATCATTAGGTATCTCAATTATTACGCGTGAATTCTGAGAATGGACATGGAGTTACTAGGTAAAATGAGGAAGAAGTTTTAGAGGAGAAGGTGGTTATGTGAACCCCTGCTTTGTTTCTTAGGCCTCAGGTAGAAAATATAAGACTAGGAAGTATAGAAAACACGTTCATGTCGTTTTTATCAACCTTCACATATATGTCCTTCAATAAAATAAACAAAATCAAAACTGAAGAATGAAAAGCCTATATATAATAGAAATAATCAAATTTGGCAATTTGAGATCAGGTGAGGGTTATATGGCACCCTGGAGGCCATATTGAATGTATGAGCGTAATCACAACCTAACGGCAAAAATTGCAGATATAATATTCACCTTCAGGACCTGCACAGGCTGTGTGAGCCAATAAATTGCAACTCTAGCACTGTATCCACTCTCATCCACGTCTGTCGTTAGAATCGTATCTGCTCTTTCTGGGGTCCTATCTGGATATTGACTGTCGTCATTCTCCGAATCTGTTTCTACGACTACATCACTTTCAGAGCTACTGCTGTATGATGACTGAATGACTCTCTGGCACTAAGGGATTTGTTGCTGCTACTTGTTTCAGCTTGACTACACGACTCCGGCTACGAGTTTTTGCTGAGCGCAAAGATTCACTCAATTCATGCTTGTATAGAGAGGATGCGTTTGCTTTTGCTATGGTAGTCTTTCCTCCACGATTAGAAGTTTGAATATTATCTCCGGGGATGTGCTGAATGTCCTCCGGCAGAACCAAACGTTTCCATCAGAAAATCGACTTCCGTAAAAACTTGCGGATTGAATGGGTAAATCCCCGTCGCACAAAAATCATTTACAGTAATTTCCTCTGTGGTAGCAGTTTTGTAAGGCTTCAGCGTTCCTTCAGAACGCAGAAGAAACTTACGAATTTCCCCACTGTAGTGACTTTCAAGCGCGCCCATAAAAGTCTTATATAACGGCTGTCGGCTTATGAGTGGTAAGAGATGAAAGACTGATTATAGTGACGTGATTTTCTCGCGCCAATTCCATTTATTCTAAATTGCCAGTGTGACTATAATGTCCATCAAAAATAAGCAATACGGGAGAGGCGTCGCTCGTTTTATTTTTTCAATAAAATGTCTGAACCAGTCAGTGAATAAATTTGATTTAAACTAACCAGATAGATGAACTTTTTCAATCGATCCAGGTGACGCAACTTTCATTAAAACAGCAGTGAAGTTTTTTCTAGGAAATATCATCATTGGTGGCACAAACATACCAGAAGCACTCATGCAGCAAACAAGAGTACATAGCTCCAATCGATTTCTTCTCTTTTTACCTACAATCTGCGGTATTTTAGATTGCACAATTGTCAACCTAGTCTGGTCCACGATAAAAATCATGTCAAGGGGATAATTCTCATTTTTCATTTGAGTTTGCAATATATCGAAAAATTCTTTGACTGCCTAATGGTTAAAACTTTGAGCGTACAAAGTCCCCATTGGTCTGCGTAATGATAAATGGATAAAGAGTTCTTATGTCGCTTAAAAAAGTGATCCAACCAAGCACGCCCAGCTACTTCATTTCTAAAACTATTTTCGATGTTGTTTTTAAAGCTAACTGATAAGCTAAATATATTCTACTAATTTTTTTCCAGATCAGGTGGTATTATAGGTTTACTTCCGAGAATTTTATGCACAAGCAACTCTAACAATTCTTTAGAAACCTTCACTAACCTTTCCAGTGTTGATCTTGGTAAAAAACTATTTTTACAGCCTTTTATACCCCATCGTCTTTGCCTCATGGCTTCAATTGCTTTTTCATTTGGTCAGGAACTCAAGTGTTTATTTTCTTTACAGATGAAGATATCAAAGTTTGCCGGGGCATCTGTAGAAAAGATTAAGAAAAATGATATTATATATTCGCGTCATACATCATATATTGCCCCCGGGTCCGTAATACAAATAATGTATGGGGGCCTAATTGCATGTATCAAAGAATATATAAACAAACCATATAAGAGATATTAATAAGAAGTTTTTATATAATTACCTTCAAAATCCGACAGGAAAACGTTCACCGAACACAATGTACAAAAACAAGAGCCAAGGTTCAGTATTTCCGGAAAAAAATTAATAAAATGCACATTACATCTAGGAGTTTGGCAGTTGCGCGTTTCGACTTGATCGAATGAAAAAAAAGTGCGTCGTCTGAAATTTTATGGATTCTAATTGACACATACACAAGAGCTACGCGTTTACACAAAAATTGACTAAATGGCGTGCTTCTAAATTATAAATATCGAAGGGGCCAATATACCTGGAGGGGCCACATCAGCATCTTCTCCTCTACTATTGCTAGTTTTCATTATAACTCAAAAACTGTTTGAAAAAAACATGTCGCACGTAGTTCGATTCTTCGTGAAAAAGTACATGTAGAATGTCGAAACAATTTTTCTATCGCATCAGAAACAGCGAATATATTGGCACTTAATGAGAGTTTTTCAAGATTTCCAAATAACACGAAAACGACAAAAGCTAGCTTGAGTCTATTTGAGGCAATCAATCTCTCACACAAAAACAACACGTGAAGTGGGTGGTTATTTTACTCTATTTATAATGTTTCACATAGATCAGTACTAAAATGTAGAAATTTGTCCACCTGGTACAGGGTGTTACTTTTGGCATTCGACAGTGGAATGGAATTTTTCGAGTCCGATTCTGTTCCACGGGAAACAAATCTTAAATTACGTTTATTGGTAAAGAGTATGCAAATGACGAAAAGAGGTATCCTAGCGAAAACCCACGGATATCTTTATCACCAGCAAAAATATTTCACTTTTCTGCAGAATGATCCTGTATATTTGAGTTATATCATTTCACCAAACTCTACTTTGTGGCAGCAACCTATCTTCAAACATTACATCGGAGAGATACAAGTTTGACTGGTGCATATGAATTCGAAACGGAAATACCTCCAATATAACAATAAAGTTTTCTACATCGGTATCAACTCAGGAATAGTTCTATCACTAGTTCGTAATACAATTGTGTTTTAGACAGAGACGAACAAAAATGAATAACAATTCGGAACAGGAAGTTGGAATATTTGGACAGAATCTCCATTATCATTTCCTTTGGGAAGGTTTAAAATCAATGATGGGTAGCCCAAAATAATAATTGGCTTTCACAGCCATGAATATCCAATGAATCGCAGCAATAAGCATAATTCGAGTTTATCCTGCATCTGAAACGGCGAATTTTGTGTATTGATTGTTCGAGAAATATATTCATTTTCTAGACTTAGTTCTGCAATATTCATCATTGTGTTTGTGTTTTCTGGTGAGATCTGCGCTTTTTTATTTAACATATATTATGAATGAAATTTCAGATTATTAGAACAATTCGATACTCAAACCAAAATCATGAAGTTTTTATTCAAGTTCTCGGAATGATAAACTGCAGTTTCATACTTGTGAATAAGCAGTATTCGGAACCATCCTGTCTCATTCAATCCGGTAGAGCCTGACTCCTATATATAGTAGTTTTTGTCTATAATTTACACTATTCAACAAATAAGGGATTAAGCTTCAATTATCAAGTAGTCTCTCACCCGCCTACTGATTAAATCTGTCCCATGGCAGTGAAAATCTATTGGGTAATATATTTTTAGGGTCATACTCCATTTAATTTCACCAAATTCATAGTTGAGTGTGCCACTGATAATTTTGAAATAATGTTGAGGAAAAGATTTATTCACATGAAAATGCAGGATTTTTCTGATGAATTCAGGTGAGGGATCAATTTTCGCAATTCGAAAGTGGGCTTGAAGACTCATAATTTCCAGAAAAGTGGGATATTTCTTCGAGAAGTTCAACTCTGCTCATGTTTGTTTCGAATCTATGGGGTACACATTTGATTTCATGATTTCTTATTCTGAAATATTATATGAGATTTCCTAGAAATGTTTATACCTAAACCCAACGCTTTTAGAATTTATCTAGGTTTTGT
This sequence comes from Cryptolaemus montrouzieri, assembly GCA_013387265.2. NCBI lineage: Eukaryota > Metazoa > Arthropoda > Insecta > Coleoptera > Coccinellidae > Cryptolaemus > Cryptolaemus montrouzieri. The sequence goes on from JABFTP020000103.1 coordinate 51,799,229, forward strand.
ACAATTTTGACCTTTTATCCAAACTCTTCCTTGGGATTGTCAGTTAATTTCCACCGAGACACCAAAATCTTCTTAAGAAACAGATCTTCCATAAAAAGTAGAGGTGATGTTGAAAAATCATACAGGGTATTCATTTTTCATTGTCAAAATTTGTGAAAATTCCAATCACTTCATTTTTTCATTTCAAATGGCACATGCTGAATTAAACGGTTCAATCTGAGCAAGAATATCTATGAAATGATGTATGGGTGTCTCCTATACCTATTCTATTGTAAATTGAACAAGAACCACGAAAAAATAATATATGGGAGATTAAAACCCACATAATTGGGTTTATAATGATTCTAGAATATCTATAGATCATAATCGGCATCACTTGGAAGACCGAACCTAGCCATCGGGGCTCTCTCGGTCAAACAGAGAGGGAATTGTTTTGTTGAGCTTGAATATTGAAGGGATTTTGCGAGATTATACTTCAAAATTAGCAAGCAAGAACAAGAAAGTGATTATGTTTCAGAAGACTAACACTGCGACGGAAGAACATCTCCGCGAAAGAGGAAATATCGCAGGTTATGTAATTTTTAATTATCTCCTTAGTCATTTTTATGGCCTTGCTTGCTATGTAAAATCTTTTCTTAAATTCAAGTGTGTTTAGACATATAACAGTCAAGTATGATTGTTGAAATATTTTTCTGCTGGTTTTCTTTTTCCATTGTTACAGATTCCTGTCCCAAACCCCTTCCTTCCATATATATATATATATATATATATATATATATATATATATATATATATATATATATATATATATATATATATATATATATATATATATATATATATATATATATATATATATATATATATATATATATATATATATATATATATATATATATATATATATATATATATATATATATATATATATATATATATATATATATATATATATATATATATATATATATATATATATATATATATATATAATATATAAAATTTTGTGCGAGAATAAGTTTATATTTATCATGAGTATCAGTGACTATATTGATAAAATAATAATTTTTGATTTTATAGAATATTACTTATCGCCAGTTGAAAAAGTTGGGTAAGAAACGAAGAAAACAAGAACTTAGTTTCTTGCGAAACGGCTGGTGGACCTCTTTTTTGAAGCATTAATTTCCCTTTGAAAATCTGCATTGATTTTTTATATATTGATTTGGTTGCTAGTTACCAAATTAAGAGGGGAAAATTCAAATTAGAAAACATATCAACGCTCAAAACTGGATTACACTTTCCTACAAAAAAGTGTACAAACAAATTTCTTCACTTTTATGAACTGGGAGTTTCGAAGCAGAAAAGAGATCAGGAATAAGAAATTGAAAAAAATGATTTCAGTTTTATTATTCAAACTTTAACGATATTATTTTTCGTCTTCCTGAACGATATTGGCAATTGAATTCCCATAAAAATAAATAGTCGATGTTTTTGGCGCAGTGTAATGTATATATGAATATTCATGTTGGATCAACATATTTAAGTTACAATGAAACAAATTTATATTAACTCATTGAATTTGAATCAATAGAAGCCATTCAGAATTCTCTGAATTCCATGACATAATTTCTTTTCAATGCATAAAATTAATTCTCGAACCCTCTGAAAATAATAATTCTCGTCCCTCGCAAGGTCTGAGAAACTCGGAAACTGAAGGATGTCCGCAAACATTTCAGCAGGCCAACACTACGATCGAAAACCATTCACCGACACTCTTTCATCATCAAAGAAAGTGCAACTTCAAGTGTGGATTATGCAAAATGTGCATGTACAACGATGAATAGTTCACGTGCAGCTGCTTTAAGAATGCGGTCTTTACAAGAACACAAAATATACATACTCATTTTTTCAGAAATTTTTTGTCGAGAAAAAAGACATGATACAATGTTTTCTGGATGAACGTATTAAGGATGAGTTAAAGATGAAATTTCTTAGAGTATTATGACGAATATTTCGAACGTTTTGATAGACGTTAAGTGGTGTTAAAATGTACGGTTGTGATCAAATTTGAAGTTTCTTCATGGAATTAGATTTAGTTTGGTGAATAAATTAAATCTAAATTGATAACATATAATACCCAGTTCTAAAATTGGAAATTTCAAAAACCATGACGCCATGCTGTCATAAAAAAATCAAGTGCTAAAGGAAGAAGAATACTCAATATGCTCTTATTTTGAGAACTCAATCACCCCAGATTAAGTGAAGATGTATAAAGCCACTACAGATAATTTGTAGAAAAAACTTGAAATCACAATTTCACGGAAACATACAACGAAAATTAACAACTCTAATGAAACAAATCATAGAAGATGGAAAAGTAGGAAAGAGAGGGAACAACGAGAAAGATGCGAAAAGTTGGGAGAAGAATAAAGAACGAAAGTTCTTGACAACATCACAAGGAAAACTAAATTAGAAAACAAACAAGATGATGAACAAAAGGATCTCGAAAAAGTCACCCACATTTTGGAATAATTCTATCAAAACTTCTATGCCGAAAAGCAGTCCAATAACCACACACAAGAAGGCATGAAAAAACTATTACTCACTATGTTTTTTCGCGAAGTGACTATTTAATATTACTGTTCAGAAAAAGACTTTACTATACAATTACTACACTTTACTTCATAGATATCCTTCCTAAACTAGGAGAAGACTTTTGATATGACAGAAATATGAACCGCGGAGTAGGCTATGAAAAAAGCAGAACAGATTCAAGATAAAAAACATTGATCAAAAACATCCATCAAAGATATTTAACTATAATAAAACTTGTAGGAGACTAGCATCATAAACATGAACGAAAAGTCCCTCAATCATCTGAGAAATGTGGATGATCTTGTCATAATTACCACCATCTCGAAGAATTACAAACTGTGATCTCACAATTACTCGATGCTCTGAAAAAATAGGTGGGAAAATAAACATGCAGAAGCTTCAAACACAGAAGAAAAATGATTTACGAGTACAACAGAAATAACAAGAAGAGTTCAATTATTATGAACAGGGTTTGGAGAATTGGAGACGCTCTTTTAAAATCGCAAAATGCCACTTACATACCCACGGCTGCCAAACTTGGTCACTCACCAAAGCCTTCGTGGACAAAATAAGTAAGACATAAATAGTCATGGAAAGGAGAATGCTAAGGCTACGAGACAGGAAAAGGATTAACTGGATAAGAAAGTCCGATAAAATTCGCGAAGAAATTGCCAAATTGAAATAAAGCCATGCGGGAGATAATGCCAGACAGAAAGGTGCCAGATAGGACGCTGCAATATAACAATGGCGACCATGGTTGGGCAAAACAGCAAGAGGTCACCTACAAAAGAGATGTGGAAATGTTTTGAAGAGAATTGGTGAGCTTAATTTCAAAGTTACACCAAATTCATTAAGAAACAAAAATATGTTAACCTAACAAAATTTCCTTAAAAGAATCTTTATATATAAAAATGAGAGAATGGTTGTATCCATTCGGCATTTTTTCCGAATAACTACTCATTGAATTGCGAGATAGTTTCCTATGTTAGAAAAAGTTGGATAGAAAGTAAAAAACCAGGTTCCATAGTGGAAAAATCGAGAATATGAGAATAAGCTTCTCTGGAAAATCCAATCATTCGAATTAGGGTGAACACGATTGTTTGGTATTTTTCCCACGTTCAAATTCAAGAATATAAAAAATAATGTTAACGATCTTGATTATGAAGCAAATCAGTATTTCAGAATTTTTGGGATGAGTAATCCATAGGATGCGGAATAGGGGATGAATTGTTCTATGGAATTCGTTCAATTTTAAATTATAGGACAAATTGGTATTTTTATTCTTCATTTTATATTAAGAAATTTACCAAAGTCTGGGAAATAGGAGTTGCAGACTTCGTCAAGGGTTTTATTCTGTTTTGGAAGTCAAGAAATAAAAAATCAGGTTTAAGATACTGATTAGGTGAAAAGATCAATTTTGAGAAAACTATTTATTTCTCAGAGAGCAAAATAGGGATTCAAATTTTGTTTGGAATTTGCTTGGTATGGAAGTTAGCGATAAGAAATTCGAATTATAATTTAACCTAATCTCATATAAAAACCTCGAAATCGATGTTGAAGGATTCGTATGGATTCCCAGTTTGAGTCATGGTAAGTAATATTTAAAAACGTGACTGGAAAAGAAAAAGTTGTATACCAAAATGAATGAGAAAAAAGTCCAAAAAATATGGGTTGAAATATTGTATAATAAAGTTGAGTGGAGGTGCAAAAAAGTAAACGAGTTTATATTGCCCAAAAACTAATATTATAAATGCGGAAGAGATTTTGAGAATGAGGATGTCATTCAAAGGCCGCGTCTTCGCGAGCGAACAGTTATCAAACGCTGAACATACTACCGAAAAAATGAGAATGACAACGATTGGTTTTAAGTAAAGGGCGGAATGAGTTATTTTATTCATCTTAGCTTATTATACTCTCAACTGGTATGACAAAGAAAAATACCATTGTTGTATTGGGTTATGTTGAATTGCAAATTAAAAATGATTTGTTTTAAATAATGAATGAGAGAATGCGGTTTTACAACTGAATATTATTCTTCAATTATCTTCTTTAATTTTTCATAATGAAAGCATCTCACATGGTTTTGGAGACATCAGTATTTTGGACTGCAAAGAACCTCAAAAAACTGAGAAAAATCATGAACCAAATAACATTTGGTGTTTTTAATTTGAATTATGAAGTGTTATCAAAGCATTATAAATTCACAAAACAAATAATTGAAGTAGCGTTCGATGTACCTGAAATCATTTTGGAAATAGAAATTCTTCTGAGCTGCGCTCATAAAACGATAGTTTCATTGTTCTATGTAAACGTTCAATAGACCATCGAGCGCGGGACACCTTGTATGTTATGATTAGATGAAAAATTGCTTTTCCTGCACAAGTAGGTTGAATATTGTTTGTACCATTCCTGATACTCCAGGTGATAAATGTTTATGATACAAACTTTCTAGACCAATTTCTTAAAGATCCACCAACCCATATCAAATCCATTCATTTGTTGAATTAATGCCTCCAATTAGACATTAAGCGACTGACTTGGTTGAGAGATGTGAAAACCATCTACTCTTCAAGAAAGTTACAATTTAGTGATGAAGTTTGCATCTATGTAGTCGTTGGGATTTATTAAACCCACAAGAATTTTACTTAATTTATTCAACTCTGAACATTGTTATCGTTCAATTTGGAGTGAGATGCATTTCAATCAAGTGGTTACAATTTTTACAAAGAGCAAATTATATGAATGAAAAGGATGAAAGAACCTTTACTCGTGAACAAAAATATTGAATCTAAAATTTAATCCGTAATCCTTTACAAATTATAGTTTCCTTTAAATGTAATCAGCAAAAACGAGAACGACGATCTTCTAGAATTAAAATATGTTGCATAGTTTATTAAAAGTTATTAATTTTTCGAAAGAAAATCATCTCCAATGATGATTCTAGTGAATTGAATTCTATTTGTAATCACTGTTTCTCTTCATTAAATTTTATAGTCCAAGAAACAAAATTCTACAAACCAAATTGGGACTGGAACCTGGCGTTGTATCACACTACAAAAACACTGTACACCATTTCACCAAAGCTTTATTTCAAAACTCGACGCTCGTTTCGCCAGATACGTTCATGAAAAGATATTACTATAGGTAGGTTGTCCTATTTTAAATGTTTCAGTACGGCATCTATGTGAAATACTATTGATACAAAAAATTACCTGCTTTCCCCGTCATTGATTTTCGGAAAAACATCGTTATTAAAACAACTAACTCCTTTTGTTTTCGAATAAACGTATGCCACAAAAGTCTTGGAAAAAAGTTTTTCATGCATAGTTCCCGCTATTCGTGGAAGATCTAGTTGCCATGATCTACAGATGTCATTTATGATTTATATTGAGTATTCCTTCTGTCAAAAGTCTGAATAAGTTCGCTAAAATGGCTTACAAATTAGAACTACGAAGAAGTATTTACAATTTAGTTGGGCGAGTTCCTAAGGGTGAAATCATCAACATTTTTCTTGGCAGAATATTTCTAAGACAACTATTTATCCGTAGAAACAGGTTCTTAGAAAAAACAAAAGACATAGTAGGAACATCATTACTATCCAGAAGGTTTCGTACTTCTCATGAGACAGTAAGGCGAGAATTACTGAATGCGGGATGTAAATATAGTAAAAGGCGTAAGTGTCCAAAATACACCCAGAATCAATTGTAAAATATGCCCAGATGTTGCCGCGCCTTAAGAAGAGTTCACTTCGCAAATGACAGAAAAATAATTTTGAATCATGAAATTTATTTCACATTATCCCATTCGGAAATCAACTGTGATGCTACTTTCTTTACAAATCCGAATGAAGTAAAATTCAAAACAAAGAAAAAATTTGAAGACAAGGTTTGGTGTACTATTTCTGAAGCTGGGATTTCAAGACCATATGTATATGATGTCTCCCAAAATTGTTAGATTTCATCAATACCTATCACGCGGATGATGAAATAATGTTTTGGCCAGACTTGGCGTGTTCTCATTATGCGCGAAATACGAGAGATTGGTTAGAGGCTAATAACATCCCATTTGTACCTCTCGGAGATAACCCCCCAAACGTTCCACAAGCAAGACCAATCGAAGATTTTTGAGGTTGACTGACAAAGAAAGTCTATGACAATGGATGGAAAGCTCAAACCGAAGAAGGTTTGAGACAGAGAATCTTTCAGAAGATACGAGAAATCGATATGGATGTCGTCCAAAGACTGATGGGAGGTGTTCGCAGAAAATTGCTCGCCATTGAGCAGAACAGCCCCTATCCATCTTTTAAATACGATTTTATAGAGTTTGGATATGAGGTGAAATTTAAAAGATATAATCAATTCAATAAAGTTTTTTTTAATAATTAATTTATCTATTCGAATTTTTTCCGAAGACTTTAGTGACATACGTTATTCCGGATTTCCCAATTCTCCGATATTTCAAGATATGCTAATATTTCGGTTGCTACCAAAGCTAGATGAAAAGTATTTTGACATTCTAGGAACACTTTTTTTGAGTGGGAATACTGGGACGTACTCGAAAATTCATTTTATTGAATGGTTTTCGAATTTTATCATAAATTTGTATTTTTTGAACATGAACCACGTAATATGCTGGTGCTACATAAACTATCTCAAATATTTTCAGTTCTTTCCTCATTACAATGAAGCTCACCCATTATAAGACCAAAAGAAAGTAATGTATTACTCATGAATAAAGAAATATTAAAACCAATTAGTGACAAAATAACAAATATAAATTATCTTGATATATATATATATATATATATATATATATATATATATATATATATATATATATATATATATATATATATATATATATATATATATATATATATATTGTTAGGCGATTGTCTATATAATGAATCTTAAACATAACCCAAGAGGAGAAATCTAATGGGGTTAAGTCTGGTGAACTGGGTGGACATCTATTCTCGTTTCCATGCAGTGACCACCGACAGACTGGTTCAAAAGTTGTGAAACATTTTGTTGTCTGAGTTGGGGGGGCACCATTATGCTGAGAATATAGTTACCTTCTTCGAGTCAAAGGAATTTCATCAAATAAAACCCTGACCATTTATTTTCTTCATTCATTAAATCATAATGAAATTACCCAGGAAGATTTTCGTCAAAATGACGTACGTCAACCCACGGCGAGTCATTAACGTACACCAAACATTAAAACCGAAAGGCTATAGGTATTGAATATTCATTTCTTGATTGGGATTGACATCAAACCTGAAATGTTCATTATTGTGACTGAATAATCTTTCACTGGTCACCCTTGCTTCATCAGTATATATAGTATACTGGTAAATTTCAAGAATTTTTCTAGACTGTTCCTGATACCATAGGCAAAATTTCAGCTGTCGTTTATAATCCCCAGGATGGGGAAACTGAGATTTTGTCATCTTATAAGGTTGAAACTTATTTTTTTAGGATTGACGAAACTTTAGATTTCGGTGAAACACTCATTTCTTCAAGTTGCTCACATAAAATTGATCCGCAATGAAATCTCCCCAAACTTCCAGTGTAACTTCTTCATTATCTTGTTTATTGTTATTTTTCCTCTGAGTGCCTTGAAGGAACTAGTGTTTATGAGATTCTGTTTCAATCTTGGTAGTATAGACTTGGGAGGTTGCCAGAGTTACACCCTATCCAACAAAGCATTCTCTTTTTAGAATTTTCCGAACTTATTTTATTTATGCCACTTCTCTTTTGGGTTTTCGAGTAAGCTGGATAAGTGCTGGATAAAAATGGAACATATGAAATAAGTTATAAAGATTGGTAGAAGAATTATGTAGGACTAATTTGAAGATCAATTGAAAGTGGATTAAAAGACTATGAAGCTCATTAAAAAAATGGGTGTACAGAAAAAACATGCATTGGATTAAGACCATGGAATAAATCTTGAGAATATTAATTTAATGAAGCAGTTGCAAATTCGCATTTTAAACATTCTTTATCAATTTCACACTGAAAGATTTTGAAAGTATCTATATAATGCAATGCAAACTTCCACTGAACATAGTCGAAGTTACTATTCCGTTCAGTGTACTCTGAATAGCGCGTTCGCGCAATCATGATGTTAGTTCGTCGATAGCTTCTCGTTCAAGTTAGCTGGCTTCATCAGACACACAAAACGCACGTCGAGTTAAGAAATTGTTGTGAAAGGTTTGCTGAAGTGGTGTACAGTATTTTTAGTGTGAAAATTTATCTAAGGAAAATGTTGTCAACAAATATTTCATTTCATTTATATCATTTACGTAGTAATGATATCTGTTCTACCATTTCACAACTGTTGAAGAGATACATTTCGAAAAATAATAAACTGGAAAGTGTAAAGAAATGAATCGATGAGCTTTTCAACACCTTCGAATTTATGATTCAAAATTTTACTCTGCGAGCTCTAGTGCTTTTTCTTTCTCAAGAAACCGTCCTTTCTTTGATTCTAAATTTATTCTGTATTCTTAATACCAATCAATGCAAAACACATAGTAGTAAACAACATAGCTAATTCTTAAATTGTTGATATTTATGCACGAATACAACATTCTATTACATAAAGTGTACCCTGTCGCGAAAGGATAAGATTTACCTACTGTATAAGCAAAAACAACAAAGAGTTGAAAACAATTACAAAAATTATTGATTACTGCGTTAGAACTGACTCAAAGTAGAATAATGAACTATCTGTTACTGCTAAATCATATGTTTAGGAATGTTTCAAGTTCAAGCACAAATATAGGTGAATTCAATTGATGGAAGGCATTAAAAATCAATACAAACAAGAATTCTGGTCATTAATTTGCCTAATAATCAATCGGATGTGAACTTTTCCCTTGGAGCTATTTGTTTTAACGGCTTGTGAACTTGAGCAGCGGTCTCTTTGCCTATTACCCTAATCTACTGTATATTTGTCTTCCCTCCATTCATCTGTTATTCATGGTTTCTCATTTATATGGGAAAACTTCTGTATTATTCGCTTGGTATCTGATAGAGATAACAGGGTGAGACGAGCCATGCTCATTACAGCTTTGTGCATATTGATTTTTTGCGATTTAATCACATAAGAAAATTGATTATAGAAATAGAAGTCTGTCTGATTACTTGGTGCAATATTTTAACTATTTAATTAAACAATTGAAGAAAAGTACTTGGCTCAAGTTTCATATTCATTTAAATACACTTATATCAAGTCCATTTTTGTTATCGATAGTGAACGTAGATTTTCTTATTCATACATATTGTGTAGCTTTCATTTGCTTTAATATATGATGTAATTCAGTACTTATTAGTGGAACATAATTAATGCAGTGATGTTTCATTGTTTCGTGAATCTGAAGGGTGAGGTGAATCAAGAATAATTATAATTTCTGTTGTTTTTAACTATTAATTTGCCTCTGAGGTTATGATCGTATCCAGTTTTTTTTATTTTGTGAAAGGGTAACAGTGAGTAATCAATGTAAGAATGATTGAAAGGCAGGCATTTCGATTTCATACGAATGCGAACAACTACTATAGATTAAGGTATTAGTGAGCATTGATTTTCGTAAATAACGAACTCAATATAATTATCTGTTTTCATAATTTGATTATCTGAAGAATGTATTGCTTAAAGCATATTTTCAATTTCTATAGTGAATTGAATCGTACTGTAGACTTAATTTATGAATTTTAAGAGATGCTGCAATTGTCTATTAGTACCTGTACAAACACAAAATATATCATCAACATATATTTTCCAGTGAATTATGTTTTTATATAACATATTACATAATGAGAAAACAGTTTGTTTTCAAGACTGGTCAAGAGAAGAGAATCTAGTTGATGGTAAATTTTATTATTAGTATTTACTGCCATTATCCACTATAATCACAATTGGTCGTATCGAAAGGCAATACAGTAACAATTTTCAGCAAATATGTTCAATGAGATAAAACCGAAAAGCTATTAGATTCAACAAAATTCATTTTGCTTGAAGTCGATCCAACTGTAGAATTCCAAAAATCTGTTAGAAAGGCTATCAGAACATGTCGAGTGTACTCTCTTCAAATAAATTCCTTCTAACGGTGATCAACCCTTAAATTCCTTTACATCATGGCTGTTTCGAAAATGCATAAAGAAAATTATCCAATGACAATTTCGGTTAATTGTTTTATATCTCAAAACTTTGCGAACATCTCAACAGAATAATACCAAATTCAACTGAATAGCTTCTAGCAGAGTCTGTCAAAAATATTTCATACCAAAAAGGAGAGCTAAAATACTTAAAATTCCCCGTTTAATTTGACGTCTTAAATATGTTCCCATTAGCACCGCCTGAAGAACCCTAAATCATTGTTAGCAATAAATTATTCAAAAATAAAACATTGATTCCTCAATTCAGATTAGAAAGAACTATTTGTAAAAGATTGTTTGATGCAGAGTTATACAAAATTCAATATTAAAACTTACCAACAAGTAGATGGTTTTCCAATGGGTTCTCTACATTCTCCTCTCATAAGCAAACTCGTAACCTTGAAAACAAAGTTTTCTCTTCGTGTTACATTTTGATTTAATTCGCTCTTTACTGAAGATGATATCTTGAAGATATATTTTGAATTTGAACAGGTAATGATGGAAATCTTTTCTAAATTCTCAAATTCATGTTACGATACGATTTTGTCTACTATTTACTATTTCTTAGATATTCGAATTATGAGAATAGGTAATCATCTTGAATTTGACATTTACCGAAAACCAAAGTTCGCTGATACATTTCAATGATAATTGTTCCCATCTGCATAAAATTAAATATCAGAATAAGTAGGCATTCTTGAGAAGAAACAAAGAAAACAAATAATTTTTTCAATAATACGTGGCTTATGAAAATTATTATTTTTGGTCGAATTATACTTTCCAAGAAAGTTGCGGGTTACATACATTTTGAAGAGGAGAATAAATGAAGAAATACTGACAAAAGATCAAGGCTGTATATTTCTTGTACTGTGATCATTGGAAAAATTTGTTTGAACATGTCTAACGATTTCATTTGGGGAACATCTATTGACGTATATTCGAGGCTTACACGAAGTACCCCTTAAAAGGGGGCATTACAACCCCAAAATTGAACAAGGTCAAGTGGTCGAGTTAAACCTCATTTGAAAGCTCGTATAAAAAAATATTTTGACTAATCTTGTTCGTAAGAAATCATTCTTATCTCAAAATATCAACCTCGATTATTTGGGCTATTTTTGAGGTTATTGAAAAACAAATCAATTTTTGTTTTGAAGAGAAGTTTTCCGAGATTAGCTGGCACCTGCAGGCATTAAGCAGTAAATCAACCTACCTCGAACCATTAGACAAGAAAAATAGAATATCTGTTCTGTCTTTTGAAAACACCTTTCACAAAATACATAAATCTTGAAAGATACTATTGTTTCATCATGTTCACAATAAGAAAACGAAATCCAATGATTTCAAATCAAATTGACTGAATCAATTGTCCTCCATTTACTTCTATATGTATACAATATCGATTTAGCACCGCCTTTAATATGGTTCAGCATATTTGGAGTTATGACGACACTCATCTACAAATCGCTGGCGTAGATCTTCGAAATCCTGATGCACAAAAATTTTGCACTTATATTGTCCCCACAAGAAACATTCTACAGTGTTCAGGTTTGGAGATCAGGTAGGCCACTCTATAGGAATTCTTCTTCCAAGTCAATAACCAGGATATTGCTAATGGATTGTTCATGTAGATGGGCATCATTTTCTAGTTTTTCTGTTACCAAAAGATTAATCGGATTCTCCAGAATATTGAGATAAATTCCATTATTCAAATTACCAGGAAAAACACAATTATGTGGTCTCCCAAACATTTAGATTTTCCGGAGATTAAGGTAGGATTTCTCGAAATACATGCAAGTCTAGTTTAAAAGTAACAGAAATCTAGCATTTCTATTTTATCGGCAACAGTTTAGAGATTGTTAGAACCAGAGCGCTGCAAGTTAACCATACTTGAAAATCATTTAAGTATTTTAATGAATCAAAAATATCGAAATAAGAACCAAATGAGAAAACTTAACTCATATCAAAAAAAAATTTATAACACTGGTAGCTGGTATCTTGTCTGTACTCAACAATACAATACAACAATAAGCGGGTACCGGAAACTTTTTCTGGCCTAATTTGTTGTCAAAGTTTGCGAACGACCATTATAATGAAAATGTTTCTATGATTCTCAATGGTATTCTGCTTACTTCACAATTCGTTAGAATCTTCTGTTGGGTTTTGAGTCTCTTTCGCCCAAAATACGAAATGGTGTGAGTTTGAAAACATTTTCTTAGACAGAAAAATGTTATCACATACTGTAACAGTTTACAAGTAGTATCGATGAATTGGAAATGTGAGTTTTCCTCCGAAATTTCTCTATAAATTTTCTTTGTCGGATAATTCAGCGTTTTAGGTGATTTAATTCTCACAGAAGACACTTGAAATTGAACAAGTAAACGTTAAAAGAATGAAAAATATGAGGTTACTATTTGGGGGATCCAAGTGAAGGTGACCTTTCAGTATTTTCGGAAATGATAGACGAATGAAAATGTTTCAGGCTGTGTGAATAGAATTCAATTTCGGTTTTTTTTTCATTGAAATCGATAAACAGCTGGACCTATTGATATTTATTATATGGAACACCGGATATATTCTGATAACTAATCTGGCGGTCAATATAGAAATGAAATCAATAGATCTTTCTTATCATCTACAACTTTGAAACATAATAATGTTATTTGCGATTTCTTGTTTTTCTTGAATTAAAAATATAAAGAACATTAGAATTCGAAAAATTTATAAATTGGATAGTATCTATTGATTGGACTTCATAGATTATGAGCTTTTGCATGCCGTATGTGTCAGGGTCATTATTTTCACGGCACACAAACGTACGGAGAAAACGTAATACATAATAATTCTGGTTTGGATATAAAAGCTTAAAGTCAAGTAGCACAAAACCTTACTAATTTTCGTAAGAACTCTTCTTGCCCTCGCTATATAGCACTTTATTTCTTGATCGTGATCCCAGGCTAGATTTAATTTACTACCCGGGTAACTTTTTCAGTTATTTCTTACGTGCCGTTGTTTCTTATAAATTGCTTCAGCTGGTTGTTGGTGTTTTTTTTCTGCAATTGAACTCGAATTTTTTTTATAGCCCAGCCTCATACCATATATTTCATTCAGGTCTACATCGCGAAGTCTCGAAAATCCTTCAGTACTATCTAGATGAAAGTGCTATCGTCAGGTTACCTCAATTTATTTGTTATGTCACCCTTAAATATGAAATTTTCTTATATGTCGCTTAATGAATCTTTGAAGATACTCTTAGAATAGACGTTACACATAATCGGTGGTAATAATACAGCCTTGGCGAATTACTGTCTTATTTTGGACTTTGTCTGTATTGAAATGTATTTCCTATTTATTCAATTATTATCATTGGGAATAAGTTAATAATTTAACTTACCCTGACAGTTGTTACCTTCAATATGTATTGAAGATAGTAGCATAGAATCGAGTTATTTCAATTTAATAATAATTTCCTCTAAATGTTTGAGACTTTGGGATTAATTTTGAAATTATTAACTTGAATTACGTTGAAGTTAATTGAAGCCCTTCAGCTTGTTGATAATTTGATAGAATGAAATGGTACTTCTTTATTGCAAAATTATAACCCTGTTTCAGGGTTGATATTTATATTCCAACCTTTCCCTAGCTGGAATTTTAAATGTTCGTCATAGACACTCTTCCTAACTATTACGGAATACCTCCAGGAATTACCGTCCTTTCCCTTTTTGCAGTTATTTCCTCGGTTCAAGCTTTCACGAGATAATTAAATGTTAGAAGACTAGAGACCAGACAGAAATATAATTGCCCTAGTGAGTAATCCAGAAGTTTGAATATGATTTCATGTTGAAAGTATTTCTACTTTACCAGAAATCGTGGTTTCAAAGATTCAGCAATGTCTACGAATGTTAGTAAGTTATGTATCTGGAATCACGGAATCGCTATTCTTAGAGGAATAGTACGCTTAAGAAAACAAACCGTTCCCTACTTGATTGGAATAATTTATCACTTCATTAGTATTTTACTTCTTTCACTAATGTTTTATTTTATTAGGTCTGGGATATATACCTATCAACGTTGTCTCTTCAACAAAAAAAAGTGAAAATCCAGACACAAAAATAAACCTATAGTTTAGGTAATAATAGGAAGTTTTTGCAACTTAGACGATTTCGTTAATTTTACCGTTAACTTTAATTACATTTACGATAATAACGCTTTCCTCTAAATAGCCTTTTTGCAACCTTACAAAATAATAATATAATAATAAACAACATCAACTGGCTCCACCACTCCAATAGAACAGATGATGCGGGAAGACAGGCTGAAACTTTCGCAATCAGCCATAATCTAACGCAGCTAATCGACGATCCGACAAGAATACCTGATCACCAAACCAACTTCCCGAACACCTTGGATCTCTTTTTGATTTCAGATCCAGATGATTTTGTAGTGGAGGTCTCAGCACTGCTAGCAACTCAGACCACAACCTTATATCTGCTACTGGAACCATTTTTCTGCCGCTAAACCAAGAAACTAAACCACCTGACATATTTGGCACTATAACCTTGCTAATTGGGATGAGCTGCGTGAATTCTTTTCGTGCTTTCCATTCAGTGAGTTTGCCTTTCATATCCTGACATCATTATGTGCACTGAATCTGTTACAGAAATATTTCATGCAGGAATGGATCTCTTCATCCTTCATTCCATGGAAAAAACAACAGCGCAAAAGCTATGGTTCAACAAAGACTACGAAAGAGCCTCTGCAGCCAAGAGCAGAGCTTACAAGTCATGGAAGATAAATCTTTCAGAGGAAACAAGAACAACCTTCTTAAGAATACGGAACGTATGCAACCTGACAACTCCAAGAGCAAAGGTCAAATTCAAGGAAGGGATAACTAATAAACCCCTCGAACAGGCAAGTGGGACTAGACAAAGCTGGTCTATGGCGAAGACTGTCAGTGCCAATTTCTGCAAATCTGCGTTTCCGCCTCTTGTTAGAAAAGAGGGAAGTATAGCATCATCTCCGAAAGAGAAAGCCGATCTCTTTGCTATTTTGTTCTCGAAGAATTCTGTGCTATATCCAACTAACGCAATACCACCTACAAATACTTCCATGGCAGAAATCAAGTTCAGAGTCCGCACTGTTAGATTGGTTCTGGAGCAGCTGAACTGCAAGAAGGCAGTTGGTTTGGACGAAATACCGCGAATCGTCCTGAGAAAGTGTGCTCCCGAACTGGCACCCATTCTTAACCGTCTGTTTCAGATTTCTTATTAGAGCCAGACTTTTCCGAGCAGCTGAAAAATTAGCGATAATTCAACCAATCCCAGAGAAAGTAAAAAGTCCGTACCCAAAAACTACCACCCTGTTGCGCTTCTTCCTATTATGTCCAAAGTGTTGCAGAGAGTCATACATGATGAACTCATCAAATCTCTCGACTTGCAGGGAATTACTAACGACCGTCAGTATGGTTTTCACAGGCAAAGATCGACAGAAGATCTATTCACCTACGTCACTCATGTTTGTACATTAACGATGGCAAAGCATGGGGAATCTAGAGCAATAGCCCTCGACATCTCTAAGGCCTTCGATAGGGTTTGGCATGCAGCCTTGTTGAATAAACTTGCTGCCTATAGGCTTCCTGAAAATTTGCGGGGTTGGATAAGTAGCTTTCTTTCAAATAGATCAATACGAGTTGTGGACGACGGTATAACATCTGAATGTTTCTAGTTGCAAGCAGGTGTACCTCAGGGATCCATTATTTTGCGAACCTTGTTTCTGTTACAGATCAACGATCTGTTGTCATCTACAGAGAAAAAGATCTTCAGTTTCGCATATGATTGTACCCTGGTTTCGTCTTCAGTAGTCTGCGGCCGATTACAGCTACAGAATCTCAGCGTCAGACATGTGAACAAATCAATTACTTAAACTCTGACCTACAGAGGATATCTGAGTGGGGTCAGATCAACCTGGTGAGCTTCAACGCGAGCAAGATGCAAGTAACTACGTTTTCTAGAACAGTCCCCACTGGAGAACCTCCTCTAATGATGCAAGACCAAAAAATTGCATCCAAAGATTCGATGTACCTTCTCGGAATGACGCTCAACTACAGGTTTTGCTGGCATGAACATGTATTAGCAATAGCTAAGTCGGCATCAGCTAAACTCAGTTTTCATTTAAGAGCCAAGCGATACTTCACGTCATCTCAGCTTTTGCTTCTACATAAGGCGCAGATTTGACCTGCTTTGGAATATTGTTCCCATGTATAGGGATCTGCGAGCAAAAACTGGCTGTATGCCTCATCGACCACCCGAAAATCACCCGCGATCTGCAACCGCTGGCTCTCAGAAGTCAAGTTTGCTGACTTTTCTCTGTTTTCCAGATACTTCCACGGAAGATGCTTCTAGTAGCTGATAAAGACCTTGTTCCGGGAAAACTCATGTTTTGCCGCAACACTAGGCTGCAAGGAGTTCTCATCATATGGCGGTACATTTAACGACTCCTCGAACCTCTCTCTATAAGAATTCCTTCGTTTATAGGGCCGGTGAGCTGTAGAACTCGCTTCCGTCTAACATTTTCCTAACATCCTACAACTTGGCCATCTTCAAGAAGCGAGTAAATAGATTCCTCAATTCTTCCCAAGCGCCCACTCATGTGGTGTAACAGGTTCGCCAATTCCTGGGAAGCGCGCATAAAAAAAAGGAGTTATTCAATTGTCACTTTGTCACAATAAAAATTGTCATTTGTCATTTTACTACGGCCGATTTGTTTTTGTTAGGTTATGTTGCACACTGTAATTGCCAATAATTACTTGCTCTTATTCGGTAGTAATAACGGCAATTCTTTATCCTTATCAGAGTTTTCCGGTACTATTCTTGAAGAGCGCATATGCAAAAAAATAAGGAAGTCTCCAAATAAGAGGTGCAAAAACTCTCTAATATTTGGGTGTGACTGCATGTTTGCCTGGAAGAAACTGAAGTAGTTAATGTTAAAGGATTACTTTATCGCATCTAGCATAAATAAATAATAAACTGAAAACTTCCCGATTGAAAAATATTCAGAAATTTTGAAAAATACGAAATTGGACAAGTTAGAATGCTATGTTCAGAACGGGTATGATTCTGACGCAGCTTGAGAAAATTACTCGGTTTCTGGCAGGAGGCAACTTCATAAGTATATATTCCAAAGATTGAAACATAATGTCATAAACAGTGGTTATTTCCAAGCACTAAGAGAAAAAAACAACACTAAACAAGATAATGAAGAAGTTTCAACGGAAGAATTGGGAGATTCCATTCCAAATCCCTCAATTTTATGTGGGTAACTTGAAGTAGATACTTGAATCTAAAATTTCGCGAATCCTCAAAGGAAATTGTTTCAACCTCATAGGATGAGAAAATCTTAGTTGCTAACGCCGGCATTATAAGCGACGGCTAGAATATTGCCGATGGCATCAGGAGAAGTCGAGAGAAAATCCCGTAATTCTACCAGTATACCATATGGACTGGTTGAAGAAGGGTGACCAGTGATGGATTATTCAATAGCAATAATGAACATTACTGGCCCGATTTTAATCTCCATCGAGAAGTGAACGTTTAACATCAAGGGCGATTCTGGTTTGGTTAGATTAGTCGAGAGCCCTTTGTATGAAACTCCCTTGGTACAAAGGCGGTTTGAATATTCTCAGCATGACGGTGCACCTCAACACCAGACAAGAAACCTCTCTGAACTTTTAAAACAGTCCTTCGGTGATATCTGAACAGGAATGAGAGGACCAGTGATATGCCATTTCATTAAACTGATTCAATTACGTTAGATTTTTAGTTAGGGGCTATAACAAAAATTTATTATATAGACGAACACATAATGATAAAGAAGGGTTGGAACAAAACTTCAGAAATTGTTCTGCTTCAGTGAGCAATATTTAATTTCAAAAATGGACGTTGAATCCCTTGCATTTCGAATTAGGAAAAAAACTTTCGAGTTTCTGTTTCGTTTTCTGTTACAAGTTATCTCCACTCATAATTAATGAATAACTTTCGTTTATTCTTATCAATAGAAAGTGTCATGTTGTAAGCATAGAATTGAAAAGAATATTAGAATTTTGTGAAAATTCACACCAGCATACCAGATAAGATCTTAGAAGTTTTAAAGAAGTTTAATTTCTGAAAAGTCACATTTCTGAGAATTCGTCAAGCATGTCATATAAAGTTCTGGAAAACGAAAGAAATTTTCGTATGTTATCTTCATTTACCTATAAATTACACTTGAAAAAACAAAAGTATCTATTATAATTTGAAAATCATTCAACAGAAAATGGTTTTGAATATTGAAATTTCTACTCATTTTGATAGCAACTGAGATATTGGCATATGCTGAAATTCCGGAAAATCTAGAAATCCTGAATCACTGGAAAACAAAAGAACTTAGCGGCGATCTGTTCTCAATAATAAATTTTCTTTGAACATCGAGGACTAAGATGGCTGGTTTAGTCTTTTCTATTTGTAGTATCTCATATTGCTTCTACTAAATCAACGAAAATAAAACACCTTTATACTGGGTGATTTCATACACATACAAGTACACTGGTTTGAACTGAAAATGCTATTAGGCGAATTAGTTTCACAAATTTTGAGAGCAGAAATCTCCCTACTGCAGCCCTGCAATTTCGAATGGCTATTTTCATTCATCATGTACAAACAATTGAACGCACTCCAATGGCAGTTGAAGGTTGGTCCATAACTTCGATATTTATGTATGAGCATAAGCACGTCGTTTTCACGGACGCAATCTTCGAATATTACTCCGTCATCCGAGTCCTATTCATCACTACTGTTTCCTCTTTGAATTCGCGGTTTCGAAATTGCTCTGATTTCGATCTATTAGGCCACAAAAGGTTATTGTGTAGATTCGTTTCCCCATGTAGCAGATGATAAATGGAAAGAGAACGTTTATGGTATTTAGATATTTGATTCACAAAGAGAAGAATGGAATATTAAATGAATACAATAAAACATTTCATATTCATGAGCCTTCGAGTTACAATTGACTCAAAGGTCTCGTTGTGTACAAGGTGAAAATTAAACATATACAAACTGGTCAGAATTTTTAGAAGATCTTTATTTGCTCGCTACGAGGTCTAGGGTGTATATTTTTAGAAACAAGAAATAAACGAAGGTTTTGATGCAAATTGTTTCATTCACGGTCGAAGTAATTCCCACCTACATCAATGCCTTTTTGTAGACGAAGCTTTCACAACTGAAAGATTTCAAGCCAATCATATTTAGGAATGCTCTCGGAAAATCGATGAATGGGTACAATGATCTTCTTCTCAGTCGTGAAACGTCGACCATGATTCTTTTAGCTCAAGAACAACCAGAAACACATGGCTGAATCAGGCGGGTAAGGCGATGCGGAAGAACTTTTAGCTTATTTTCATGCAAGAGGTCCACTGTTTGCTGTACTGTGTGTGACCATGTATTGTCGTAATGCAATATTATGCAGCAAATCCCGACTAATTCAATCACTTCAGGTAAACGTTCAGTCGTGTATAAAGCTGGCTGTCGAATTTAAATCCTAACTACTTTGACTAATTTTTTACTCTCAAAAAAACTTGCATACATAGAGTTTCTGACAGATCTTTACTTTTCCCAAACGGTTAGGGTTGGGTCATCTTCTTGAATCTACACACGGTCCTCCTGATTAGAACATCGAAAGATGAATGTATGTTTCATCTTCAGTTACAATTTCAGACAGAGCATTATGACCACCATTATTCAATATTTCTAACGTTTCACGCGGGAGATTCTTACTCGTTTGGCTTTTCGGAAATCAAACGTATGCGGCACCCAACAACTGACAATTTTCTTTTTTTCTTGAATTGACTGTTGCGAATCTAAAACCTAGGGTTGCTTCAGTTTCTTTCTCAATGTTGTTCGCAGTCACTGACGAACGAAGCCAACTAGCACGTGCGCCATTAGCAATAGATATACGTTGTCTTTTGAACTGACTATACGTCTGAAACACAGTTTTCCGTGATGAACTTTTGTCGCCAAAACCATTGCACCACCGCTGGCAATAATTCATGACTTTCTTCTTTAGCTTAACCAACTTCGTATTCTTAGAAGATTATCTCACGTTCTCTGGATAACTCCATGTTTCAATATAAAAATAGTCGTTATTACGTTTAGCCTGTGGAAGTTGCCACTCACCTGAAGTCTGAACTTTGATAATGAAAGATGATGTTTTTTTATTAATGCAATGTTTCCAGCTCTCACTCATGTAGTTTAGTGGCCTCCCAAAATATTCAGCTGACTTATAAGTTGGGTTGAATGTTGGAAGCGAAAAACAAAACCTAATTCGTTCATACCAAAAAGTCTCTTATCCTTGTGAGAAGTACAAGCGACGATTCATTAATTCAGTTGAACCTTTTAAACCTTGATACTGTATGATGGCAGATTAAAAGAATCAATGGATAAATGATTTTCAGAAAAAAAAAACGTTGAAAGTATCTCAAGAATTACCCAGTTTAAATATAAACAATAATATTAATCGAATTTTTTTTTCAATTTTGCTGACGACCAAATGGTGATTGCTGGTGACAGGGTTGATGTTTCGGACTTCGAAGAAGTATTTCGAAGAATTTAGTTTAATGCTGAATACAAGGAAAACGGAATACATGACAGTATGCTCTGATAATAAGAGCGACTTGGAAATAGAATCTGGCCAAACGATAAAGCACAGTGACTCCTTCAAGTACCTGGGCGTTACGCTTGCGGCAAATGGAAAAAGTTCAAGTGACGTCTCCAACAAGATAGCTCAAGGAAAGAGGGTGATTTGTCCATTGAATTCAATGCTGTGGAACAAAAAACTAACAAAACTAACAAAAAGAAGTAAACATCCCATCTACGACACGATATTTGAAACTATCACAACCTATGGGGCAGAAACGTGAGAGCTCACACAAAGCTTTAGAGATGGACTTATATATATTCAATAAAATGGAAGAGAAGTGTGTTATCAACAGCCATGTTTACCAAAAATAGTATTCTACTCATCTGAGTTAAGAAATGTAACATCTTTCTCGTGGGTCCATGATGGTCTGTAATCCAGCTACTTCCTATTTTAATCTGCATTATTTAAGAATCATCAACTCTTGTTTTTAACTAGTATTAGATGTTCATGCTTTTCTATTTATAAATGAGATAAAAACACAAGGTTTAACTTTAATCTACACTTTATTTGAAAAAATTCGACGACGTTTCGCTGACACAGCAGCTTTATCAAGAATGAAAAATAGAATGAAGAGTATGGTATTATAAACAAATCGTAGAACAAGTTGGATGAATAACAGGAAAATCCACACCGAGCCATTGTACAGTTAGTATGAAAGGTAATAAAAACTAATTAAACAAGTTAAGTAGGGGTGAGTAATTCAAATCTACCTGTTCATTCAAAAGCTTGTCCGAATGTTTGTATCTATTTATTTCTAATGCTTCTAGGAGATCTAATTTTGAACTTTTTGATTTTATATGTAATATGTCAAAGTTTTTATTGAATGAATGGTTTTCTTTTATTAGGTGGTTTGAATAGTTTGAATCAGATTTATTTTTATCAAAGCTACGTTTATGTTCAGATGTTCTTATGCCAAAACTCCTATAGGTCCTACCGATATAAATTTTATCACAATAACCGCAATTGAGTTTATAGATTCCTGATTTACTTGATTTGTCAACACGAGATTTATTATTTTAATATGTTTACCTAAGTTATTAGAAGTTTTGAAAGCTATATTAAGATTTTGTTTGACGAGAAAGGATTTAATATTTGTACTTGCAGAACCGCAGAATGTTAAACTGTTGAATATTTTATAGTCTTTATGAATAGGATATACTTCATTTATTGCTTTCTGATAGAGTTTTTACGACTGATTAGATCTATCATATCCGGATTATATGAATTATTAATGGCTATCTGTTTGATGATGTTTAACTCTTTATTATAATCTTCTACTGATAAAGGTAAATTGAGTAACCGATGTACCATGCTGTTTAAAGCTGCAACTTTGTGTTGAATTGGATGTAATGAGTAGTTATGTTTAATTGTATCAGTATGTGTTGGTTTACGAAAGACCGAAAAAACATGATTATTATTTTGTTTAGTGATTTTTAAGTCCAAAAAATTAATGGAATCGTTCTGTTCAATTTCTATCGTGAATTTAATGTTCAAATGGATGGAATTAATGAAATTAACAAATAAGTCTAATTGTCGAGTAGTTCAATGAAACATACTAAGATGTCGTCAACATATCTATACCAATAAAGAAATTTGGAAATGAGTGGATGTGTATGAATTTTCTGTTCAATATTATTCATAAAATCTCTGCTAAAAATGGACTCAAAGATTTCCCATGATCAAACCATTTTCACTACTGTAATAGATGTTGTTGAAAGAAAAATAATTTTGTTCAATGCAAACGTCCAACAGATTCAATATTTCTGATTTGATTATGTGGTTAACATGATTCGAATTCAACATGTTTTCGATTAATATTTTGACATCACCTGGAGGAACACTTGGGTATAAATTCTCAACATCAAACGAAATAAGTTTTGCGTTAGGTGATAGGTTAACGATTTTTATGTTATTTATCAATTCGAAAGAATTTTTTATAGAAAATTTTGATTTAAATGAACAATAATTTTTAATGATATCTATAAGGTAGTGCGACAATTTCACGGCTGGGGCTGTAACGTAAGATACGTTATTACGGGGTTATTTACTTTATGCAATTTAATGAGTGAATACAGTTGAGGTGGTTGAGGGTTTGGTAAAATTAATTTGTATTTATCTATTGCTATTGTTCTACGATTTGTTTATAATACCATACTCTTCATTCTATTTTTCATTCTTGAATTAAAGCAATAGATAAATACAAATTAATTTTACCAAACCCTCAACCACCTCAACTGTATTCACTCATTAAATTGCATAAAGTAAATAACCCCGTTAGACCAGTCGTATCTTACGTTACAGCCCCAGCCGTGAAATTGTCGCACTACCTTATAGATATCATTAAAAATTATTGTTCATTTAAATCAAAATTTTCTATAAAAAATTCTTTCGAATTGATAAATAACATAAAAATCGTTAACCTATCACCTAACGCAAAACTTATTTCGTTTGATGTTGAGAATTTATACCCAAGTGTTCCTCCAGGTGATGTCAAAATATTAATCGAAAACATGTTGAATTCGAATCATGTTAACCACATAATCAAATCAGAAATATTGAATCTGTTGGACGTTTGCATTGAACAAAATTATTTTTCTTTCAACAACATCTATTACAGTAGTGAAAATGGTTTGATCATGGGAAATCCTTTTGAGTCCATTTTAGCAGAGATTTTTATGAATAATATTGAACAGAAAATTCATACACATCCACTCATTTCCAAATTTCTTTATTGGTATAGATATGTTGACGACATCTTAGTATGTTTCATTGAACTACTCGACAATTAGACTTATTTGTTAATTTCATTAATTCCATCCATTTGAACATTAAATTCACGATAGAAATTGAACAGAACGATTCCATAAATTTTTGGACTTAAAATCACTAAACAAAATAATAATCATGTTTTTTCGGTCTTTCGTAAACCAACACATACTGATACAATTAAACATAACTACTCATTACATCCAATTCAACACAAAGTTGCAGCTTTAAACAGCATGGTACATCGGTTACTCAATTTACCTTTATCAGTAGAAGATTATAATAAAGAGTTAAACATCATCAAACAGATAGCCATTAATAATTCATATAATCCGGATATGATAGATCTAATCAGTCGTAAAAACTCTATCAGAAAGCAATAAATGAAGTATATCCTATTCATAAAGACTATAAAATATTCAACAGTTTAACATTCTGCGGTTCTGCAAGTACAAATATTAAATCCTTTCTCGTCAAACAAAATCTTAATATAGCTTTCAAAACTTCTAATAACTTAGGTAAACATATTAAAAATAATAAATCTCGTGTTGAAAAATCAAGTAAATCAGGAATCTATAAACTCAATTGCGGTTCTTGTGATAAAATTTATATCGGTAGGACCTATAGGAGTTTTGGCATAAGAACATCTGAACATAAACGTAGCTTCGATAAAAATAAATCTGATTCAAATTATTCAAACCACCTAATAAAAGAAAACCATTCATTCAATAAAAACTTTGACATATTACATATAAAATCAAAAGTTCAAAATTAGATCTCCTAGAAGCATTAGAAATAAATAGATACAAACATTCGGACAAGCTTTTGAATGAACAGGTAGATTTGAATTACTCACCCCTACTTAACTTGTTTAATTAGTTTTTATTACCTTTCATACTAACTGTACAATGGCTCGGTGTGGATTTTCCTGTTATTCATCCAACTTGTTCTACGATTTGTTTATAATACCATACTCTTCATTCTATTTTTCATTCTTGATAAAGCTGCTGTGTCAGCGAAACGTCGTCGAATTTTTTCAAATAAAGTGTAGATTAAAGTTAAACCTTGTGTTTTTATCTCATTTTTATCATGGATCTACATCAAGTAACGGCCTCCACAATTCAAATCTTTTCTATTTAGTTCGCAATAACTTATTCGGGGATGCATTTAATGGTACAGCATAAATTTTGATCAATATTGCTCTGGTGGAACAAATTATCAATGATATTGTTGATGTACTTTGATATGAATAAAATGAAATACTTTTGTCTGATTTCCACAATGTTCATCTTTGATATACACGACCGATTTTGACAGTTTTCGTCTGGGATTGAATATAAATTTGCTTATATTTGAACCACTAGAAGTTGAGAGTTGTTAAATAAAATTTGGAATAAAAGTTACTGATGTTATTAGATTGGGAACAATGTAAGTTAGACATTCGTATTTATTTCCTAGTTTTTATTATCAAATGTTACAATAGAGAAATTTGATTTTGTTTTTCGCATATAATAATACTGGTTATGGGGAAAACAGGAATAATATTATCTAATTCAATTTCTTCAATGACATTGATTTCCGTATTAAAGTCTGTTATGGATATGGAAATGGAAAAGGCACTATGAAACATTTAATTATAAGCGGCTACTTCACGCGTTATTTGGTTACAAGAATCCATTAGGATTGTTGAGTCTGTGAATGTTTCTTTTCTATATATGTTGTAGGTGAGATTATTATAGAGTTGAGTGAAGGTTATGTCCTGGAAATTCATTGAATTGTTGCGTTCAGTTTCAGCATTGAAGTTTATTTCACTATGTATTCAATTCAGAAAATGTGAAAATTGGCCTATTTAACCGTTTGAGTCTTGAAACTCTACTAGAGTATCTGTACCAAAAAATGATATGTTTTTGTGATAGAAAATTATTATCCATTATCAGTTTTCCAAGATTGCTTTTGAAAATATCTGCTAATAAGGGGCTTAATGGGGATCCCATAGGAAATAATTCGAAGTAATTTTAAAAGATCGCAAAATTCATCTTCATTGTAACGTGAAATGTTACTCTGGTTAAAGATTTCTTTTATTGGAGGCGGACATTTATCTTCGGAATATTCGGATACATATTTCTATATGTAAAATGATATTAAAATTGTTGAGTATCGAGAGTTTATCTATAAGGTTTACATAATTTTAAATGGTGTATTGCGGATGAATGTGTTTTGAGATCCTTGCCAATTGGGTGAATTCATATTAACTTAAATAATACTTCACCAAACATTATAGCTGAATTCTGTAATCTCTTATAGACCTGTTTGTCACAAAATCATTTCTAATTTGAATCAATTTCTTAAAGAGTACTCAGGACTCCCCATGGAATCCCCTTTCAACCCCTTATTAGCAGATATTTTCAGGAAAAATCTAATAAATCTATAATGAATAATAAGTCACCTCAAAAAATATATTATTATTTTGTGGTGACTTAATATTCATTCACAGATTTATTAGATAATAATAATATTATCATCGTATCTGTACCAAAAATATATTACTTTTTTGGTACAGATAGGATGATAATATTTTATAGATTTTCAAGACTCATGTGTATTAAAAATAAGCATTGTGGGAAAATGACATTTTATTCATATAGAAAAAAATAACCTTAAGAAGATGCATTATTGTTTTAAATGATGCAAGTATTTCAATTTACTTTAGTGATAATGAAAATTTCGTTTTATGATTTTCTACTTGTCATAAGGTACGCTTACCATATATCTTTCAAGTTCATTTTTACCTATCAGCTACATTTTTTATACACGAAGCATAAAGAAAATTGTGGATGATTCCATCCCAAGGTACCATTAAACTTAAAATAAGTGATAAATGTTTCTAGCTACTCGTTCTTTCGACTTAACCCACTCAATTCTTTTTCAGTGAGCACACATATTAGCCATATAAATCACATACGTTCACTGAATTAAAAAACAGAGTCAGTCGGTCTTACTCCATTGATCAAGAAAGGATTCACGCACAGTTGAAACTTTCATGGAGTTTAAAATAGGGCATTTCGAAAACCTTGAGTATGAGCGTACCATCAATTATATTCATATTGTGATTTACGTATGAAGAATGAGTTCATTGAATATTTTTCGATTATCTTGATCAATATACAGGATAAGTTAGCAATATTCAGGTATCCAAAAGTTCTGGTGAAATAGTTGAAAGAAATCATTATCCTCATTCAGACAAGCTCAAAACAAGATTTTTTTTCTGATCCTTTAACATTCTCCATTTCTGGATTTCGGCTAATGACACGCCGGGGAATTCTTCCACCCCACTAACCCGAGAAATTTGCCGAATCCCCCTCGTGGCAAGGGATGAGATCTTCAATATCCAACACATCTCTGATAGACAGGACCGACGTCTTCACATCTCCCCGAAAGATGGACACTCACGCGATTCCCTGAATGATAAAAATCGTACCGACTTTGTGGGGATTGAACCCAGATAACGAAAAATTAACGAACATATCTACCATATTGGTTGTGAATATTGGTTTGAAGGTTTTCAAAAACCCAAAGGTGTAAATTATATGAATTCGTAAGAGAAATCTCCTTTCATGCAGTGAAGGCTTGATTCGAACATATTGCATTTTGGTATGAAAACTAATTCATAAATGGCACATTTACAGGCTAATATTCTGCAGAAAGTGCTTGGCCCTTTTGCATATGATTAAGGTGAAGTAGTTAATTTCATTTGATTCTGTGTATAGTACATGAATTGAATTGGGTTAATAAACTTCGATGCTGGTAGGAGGCTCCCCAACAACCGTTACGAAACGTTCTCTTCTAGGTAGTTAATTTTTAATTATGTTGTGATTTTAATAAAAGCACCGATTCTATATGGTCTCAAATATTTGAGTGTACCCCTTCACCAAAACATTATTTCAAAATTTGACGAGCATTTTGTCGAGTAAGTTGGCATTATCAGGAAATGATAGTGCACTGATTAAAATTACACATGGCTCTATCATTTATAGTTAATTTACCCTTGACACTAGACACTTTTCGACTAAACCATCGTCCTTGTTGGTCGAACGTGCTATTTGTAAGCAGTTATGATTTTGCACACGTCTCCTCATAATCTTTAAAACTTATTTTATATACAGGATTAGGCAAAAGTACCGGAACGGTTAATTATCTCAGTTATTTACCACGTGATTTTTTGGAAAGTTGGTATCTCTACATTGTGAAGCATAAAAAATTCAGTGTAAATATTTTGTGCTCAATAGTGTTTCCGGTGTAGCCGAAAATGACCACAACATGAGAATTTCAAATATAACACCCTATATGTTTATTCATTTTTAGATTCAGAAGAAACAACTTCCTTAGAAACAATAACGAAAAATGCTTTTCCTCCAAGGTCGTGTTCATCAAAAAATCAAAATGACAATAATTATTATCACCTAAATCAAATAATTCGCGAATTCATAATCAACGTGACAGGTTGACAATTGTTGTCAAGTATTTGTTGAAGTTTTGATTTTTGCACGAACGAGAGAAATTTTTTTATTGAAACTAAAGCAAGCGTTGGAAATGAGTTCCATTCATCTCCTGACAATTACCTAATCGATCACTGAAATTTCTAAGACAATTTTTCAGAAATTGAGGGGGTATCCAATTGATTTCTTTTGTTATGCGACGTCTCAACTCATCTAGATTGGCAGGTCGTTCTCTATAAACTCGGCATTTCAAGTGGCCCCATAAAAAGAAGTTCAGAGGCGATAGATCAGGTGACCGAGGGGGCCACTCGATAGGACCTCTTCTACCGATCCATCTTTCTGGAAAAACTTCATCCAGATACGTTCGATTATCTACCGCAAAGTGTGAGAGAGCTCCATCTTGCTGGAACCATATAATATCAGCTGGAGTTAACGGATTATTTAAATTTGGAAATAAAGCTGTTATGGCTGGCTCAATTTTATTTCTTAATAATTCTAAATATCGCTCTCCATTTAAATTCCTTTCTATAAAACATGGACCAATTATGTGGTCACCGATAATACCGGCCAAAATATTCAATTTTTGTGGATGTTGTGTATGATCCTCTCTAATCCAATGTGGGTGGTCTCTCGACCAAACATGGCAATTTTGCCTATTTACTATACCGTTGAGGCAGAACGTAGCTTCATCCGAGCATACGATTCGATTCAAAAAATTTGGATTCGCCATAATCATTTCAATGATGGTCTCTGAAAATTGTACCCTACGGTCAGGATCGTCTTCAGTAAGCTCATGGGCGAAACGGATTTTATATGGTTTCATTTTTTCTATTTTCAGTATCCTACAAAGTGACCTCTGAGAAATATCATGATTCAAGGCTAGTTTATTTGTAGAAACCTGGGGATTTTCCTCAATTGCCAGTAAAATGTTCAACTATGTTTCTTCATTAGGGCGTTCTGATCTGGGAATATCTTTCACTTGCCGACTTGCTTCATATCGCTGAATAGTTCTGCATACTGTAGATTTACTAATTTGATGATCTGGGCGAACGGTATTGAACAGACTGCGAAGTTCTTAGTAAGATCGTTGTCTGTCACTATATCTGCGCATTATCAAAACCTCGATCCGTTCTGCTTCACTGAGCTTGAATACCATTATCAGGAATCTAAACTTCAACAAATACTCGACATTATTTGTAAACCTGTCCCGTTGATTATTGATGCAAAAATAATTTGATTTAGGTGATATAATTCTTATTATTATAATTTTTCATGAACTCGACATTGAAAGGAAATTTTTTTTGTTTATTGTTGCTAAAATAAATCTAAAAATAAATGAACCTATAGAGTGTTATATTTGAGATTCACATTTTTTGGTCATCTCCGGCTACACCGGAAATACTGGCTAGCACAAAATACGAACACTGAATTCTTTATGTTTAGCAATGTAGGAATACCAGTTTTCAGAAGACTCGCTCGGTAAATAACTGAGATAATTATCCGTTCCGGTACTTTTGCCTCACCCTGTATGTCACTTTTGTTTAACATAATCGTCCTGTCCATTAGGTTTCTGACTGAGCTTTCCAAGATTAAATTTGATTTGCAGGCCTATTTTGTGTTTAAATTTTGAAATATTTTCTTAATGTCTTGGTGTATCGCAGATCTGAAGATTTGTCTCTTAAATTAATTCTCTATCTCTATTTCTATATCTATATCTCTATTTGTACCTTCCAAACAAGAAATTATGTTATCCACAAATGCAGTGTTTCACCAAGGGATGATTATGAATTATTCTCTCAATGTTATCTATGAAAATTTCGGCTAGTAAAGGACCTAGCTTATCATCCATACTTCTGAAGAAATTTATATAGAAAAATTTTTCTTAATTTTATCCTATGTAGCTAAGTACCAATATGATCATAATTTGAACGTCATTGTTTCATGTATTTATATAGAAAAGTTGTTAGTAGAATGTAGAATAATCGAAAGTATTGTTTGCTAGTTGAAACAGTCGAAGAAGTACACATGACTTAAACAAATATTCAACTGTGAAAATCAGATTGGCGGCGTAAATCAGTCATCTTTGACTAATCGAATTTTATCGAATAATTTCAGGGTTTAGCAGCACTAATATTTATTATGTTATTTAGTTAGAACCTATTACGAGACCAATGTAGTAGTTTCGATGTGTAAACGATGGGAGCGATTAATACACAAGACACAAAATGACTTTCTCATCTATGACAACTTGCGAAATTGTCGTTAGATGTGTAGACACATTGCAGAATTTTTATTCAAGGGACAAAATTCAACCTTTTGTTACTCTTCAACGGATTGACATGAATAGCAGTCTGACCTGATGTTGTGAATGGGTAAGCAATATTGAGGAGGTCAAATGGGACCGAAACTGCAGTTTATTCCTCCTAGTCATGACATCCGACCGAGCTGGTTGACCATGATTATGAAGGGTGGATCGAAAAACCTGCACCATGTTTAACATTCGACGGAAGGTTGAATATTGTTCCTTGAATAAAAATTCTTCAATGTGTCTTATAAAATGACTGTCATTCTGTATTGAACTGACACTGAATACACCAATGATGTTTTGAAATATTTTTTCTGAAGATTGATATTTTCGAAAAACAGAATAATCATACCCCTACAAATTTCTACGGAATCCTCGGTGCTCGGCTTCAACTCTTACTTCTTCTTTTGGGGATTCCCCTATTATCAACAACAACAAATATCGTATTGATATGCTAAAAATAATTAATATCTCTCATTCCTTTTAACGCATCATAAACTATTACACCTTTAATATTTCCTGAATTATATACTTCCAATACCCTATGATTCTCTGGCAATAATCTGTATTTAATAAAAAGCAAAGTGATTACAATATTCATCGTTGAAAGTTTGCATATATTCCTTATCACATATAAAAACCTCCTTACAATCCATTTCATCAGACTCCAAACTGTCTCACGAGTCACCATGTAATCGATATGAGTTGGCCAGCTCGTGTTTCATGTTTCATAGATGCCTGCTGTTGGACGATATTTCAATTCCGTCCTTTATTGTGTTGGTATTCAAAATTTAAATGGGAGCTGAATAACATTGTCACCACTTCGTGAATAAAACACATAAAAATAGCATAGCGTATGTGTGTTTCATTTCAACGTTCATTATGTTCCAGTTTGATGTCAAGTGCCATGTCTAGATTATGGTATGTAACGTATTAGGTTCGGTTGGGAAGCAAGGGACATTCATTTGCTTAGATGTTTGTTCTGGATTTTTAATGTGACGAAATGACGTATGCGTGAGCACTTTTGATACAATTTATTTCATCGAATCATTTTATTGTCTTTATAGGTGAAGTTTTCACTAGGAGTAGCTTGAACATTCGATAAGATAGTCTGCACAATATTTCAAGTATACATCAGGTTAGTCATTGTTCATTCACGAATTACGATAATGACATTTGTCATATTTTTCAAACGATTGTCAAAATTTTTTCGCAAATTTTTCTTTGAATTAAACAAAATTCACGAAGAAATAATATATGGGCGATCTCAACCCAAATTATCGGGCCCATAATGATTCTAAAACATCTATGTCATAATCGGCATCACTAGGAAGAGTGAGCATCGGGGCTGTCTCGGTCAAACAGAGAGAGAATTTGAGGAAATATCGCAGGTTATGTATTTTTTTTTTATTATCTGCTTAGTCCTTTTCATGACATTGCTTGCTATGTGAAATCTTTTCTTAGATTTGTTTAGACTTATACGAAGTATGATTGTTGAAATATTTTTCCGTTGGCTTTCTTTTTCAATTCTTACAGATTCCTGTCCCAAATCCCTTCCTTTCACCCTTGTCTTCGTTTGGAAATCATGGAATGCAAGAGAGAATGAAGCGGTTAAGCAGAAAAATCTTTGGAACTCTTTATGTACACACAACATAAACAGACAACGAGTTTATTTCCTCAGGTTTTTCCACTCGTTTATTGAATCATATACAAGATAGTATGGTTCCCCTGTTACATTTTCTGAGCTCACACTTGTGTTTTTTGTGACACAACCGAAATTATAGGAAATTATAGATACAAGCATTTATTGTAAATACAATTATTCAAATTTTTGTACATCCTCTCTTTTCAAAAGATATATATATATATATATATATATATATATATATATATATATATATATATATATATATATATATATATATATATATATATATATATATATATATATATATATATATATATATATATATATATATATATATATCCTGCTAGGTCGAAGGGCTTACCATGAGATTCGAACTTTCGTAGCGGTTCCTCCTCATAAATGAAGGACATGTGTCTGCTATCGAACACACATCCTGGCAAAACACCTATGAGAGGTGAGTTGCACATTATATATAGCAGTGGCGTGACTATAGGGTGGAAATTAAGTAAAATATCACATGCCACAGAAGTCACTTTGAATCTTTCACAAAATTCAATCAAGTCGAACAAGATTTGAATGTTTTTCTGAGAAAATGATACCGATCAATCATAGAACGCATTAATTATGCTGGTTAATATTTTCTTTGGTATTTTGATGGAAAGTATAAGTCCTGCTGTTTTTTTTTTTGTTAGTAAGTACTTTGATTCGTGGGTCAACTTGTGATGTTCCGTGCTCTAGGAATACCGGTTTTTATATTTTTAATTGTCACGAGAATTGATTATTTGCAGTATTAATTTTTTGTAGTTCTGTCTTATTTTTAGTGAGGAACGGGAAAGGAGAAGGAAAGATAGATAAAAAATATTCAATGATTACTGAACAAGTTAGTAGTTCAAGAAAGATAATTTAATCGATGAAAAAGCTAATGAAAATTGCTTCGGAAGTGAAGAAATTTTCACTTCCAAAGGTGGCAGGGAAACAGCTTCCGACTGCAGTGTATATACCCACTAAGCGCTAATACAAAAAAGTATAATAATCTTCACAGTGATTGAACAAATTGCGCTCTTCCATGAGATTAGGAAATAAAAATTACTGTTATTGGATTTTCATTAAACTTTCATTGCAAAAACTAATGACATAAAGTCGAAAGTCGACCATTCAAATAACTCAAAGCATCTTAAAGAACTTTACAGAGCCATAAAAATGAAAATATAATATTAATCTTATCTACCACGAAAGTCGCATCCAATAAATTTTCCACGGGCCTCAAATGCTATAGTTACGCTACTGATCTGTGGTTTTGATAATAGAATATCATTCATTATCACTAAGGATCGTATGTGCTGTTGGTGTATGAGAAGCCTAAGACGGCACTGTTTTCCCTACCTGCCAATTTCCATGTTCGCTATGATTTGCCATCTGCGTTTCCCGAGGTGATTAGGGAGAATGCCAGTCCATGTACTTTAACCTCTATGGGATCCACACATCATCTTAAATCGTTCGACCAATGCACTAGGGAATTGTCGAAGCAAGCCAAACGTACTCCATCGATTGCAATTTTAACTGAATTCTAAGAGAAGTCAACAATTTTTATTGTATAATTCGCAAAATATTTAATAGTCTGAGAGGCAACGTTGTATTTTGGCAAATGTTTTTCACCCTTTTCGAAGAACTTCGTACCCATGAAATTTCTTGACGTCAACCTAAAATACTACATAAAAATAATAGTCAACTGAGCAGAAAATCAAAATACACACACCTCAAAAATTGTCGCATCACCTGGTATTCCGAATTCCACAATCGATCAAGCAGCTCGATCGCAGTTTCTTTGTCAACATATGTATTTGGACATATGAGGGGAAATAATCTTATCTATGTAGTAACATTTGTTTCCATATGATCTCAAGCACGTCAAAAACAAGAATGAGTTTATTTGACTATCAGTATTCTTTCAATTTCTCTAAATTTCACGCTTAATTAATGCAAGTTTTCTGTGTTTCTTGTTGATTTTCGAATCATGGTATTTATTGTAATGGCTATTTGAGTGATCATGAAGTGGTGAGAATCGTAATACTTCTAGAGGAAGGGCGAATGTTAACCAAAGCATTATTTGAAGATCAATTAATCGGTACCATGAAACAGGGGAATATGGAAGAAAGGCCGGACAAGGAAGAAATCGGATAACAAAACCAGTTGACGATCGTTGGTTTCGTTTAACTGCACTAAGAGTTTGGCACTATACGGCTAGAATGCTAAAAAATGAACTTGCACTTTCCCGAAATTTGCATATTTCATTGTAAACCGTTTGGAACAGACTCAGAGAAGACGATATCAGACCAAGGGTTGCTTTTACCGACCCGCGTCTCACCATAGATCATCGAGTTGCAAGACGAATGTACTCTTTTCCGACGTGTCCAGATTCTGTCTAGTGTCAAATGATAGACGCATGCCTATATACAGGCGACCTGGGGAACGGTATCAGGCAAACCGAAAACTTCGGAGGGGGCTCAGTAATGGTGTGAGGAGGCATTTCTTTCCATGGTCGAACTGAGATAGTCCTAGTGAATAATGGAAGAATGACAGCGACCAGATACATCGCAGATATCCTTGAAACCCATGTTGTACCCCTTTGGCCCTTTGATTGGCGCAAACTTCATTTATATGCATGATAATGCTCGGACTCATGCAGCTAGGGTAGTTATAGAATTTCTGCAAAATGCCGAAATTGATATTTTAAGATGGCCGGCCAGAAGTCCCGACTTGAATCCCATAGAGCATGTTTGGGACAACATAGGGTGGCAAATTCAGCAGCGTAGAATGCCTTGTAGAACACTCCAACAACTAGAAAATCTGCTTCCTGAGATTTGGAACTTAGTGACTCAAGAGTACATCCAAAATTTGTTTGAGGGGCTTCCGAAAAGTATACTGGCAGTAATTAGGGCCTGGGGAGGAAACGCTCGATTTTGAAAATGATTAGTAACCATTCGATGCTAGTTCATTGATCTCTCCGCGAATGTTTGAAGATGGTAAAATTTTTGAATTTTCCATTACCTTGAAAATTGTTGATATTTTCTATCATACTCATCTCTTCTGAATTATATCTTCTTATTTTACTCTTCTGAAAATTACCAAGCGACTCTTGAATGACCAACCTAAAAGCTTATATAGTATTGTCGTAAAAGTAGGGTGATGCGACCATTTTTGTGGGTAGTGTGTATTAACGTGCTTCTCATCGTAGTATAACCAGCATTAGCTTGTTTACGGCAACTGACGCTTAGATCTTGAAATGATTCCTCGAGAAGGTACATTGTGCAAAAAATCGTGAGAAATTGTTTACCTGAAAATGTTTGTGCTGCGTCTTTTTTGTGACTGAGTGTATTCTTATTTTATGCTTAGTTTGCATTGAAACTTTGCTTAACTAGTAAGGAGATAAGACGTTATGGAGCGAATGAGGCAATGACACCTTTCCGAATGATTTGCCAAGAATGTTCAGATGAAATGTGGAAAGTCGGGATAGACGAATGGGCTATCGATACGACAAATATTGTGTTCCCTACTATATACAACGATTTTATTTCTGAGGTGAGTGTAGCTTTTACGAAAACTAACATTATAGCAGAGTGACCTTCAGTACATCCGTCGCGACGTCTTTACTTTCCAAAGAGTGTTTACTATATAATCCGTTTTTATCTACGACAAGAACATCATGTTTTTTGTTTGCACTAAATATCATCAAGATAAATTCACGGTAAAAGGTACGTGTTATTCAGGCCTGGAGGAGAAAACTTAAATGTTATGAGCAAATTGGAATATTCATTGAGCCAAAATAAGACTCTAAACTAGATATGTTTCAAATTCATTGACTAACTACTATAAAAAGATAGACACCATCCGTTATTTTCAATAGCAATTCAATTTTATTAAAAATTTCCTCAACTTCAAAATGAATCGGGTCGGATCGATAGTACTATCTTCAGTTATGTTGAGGAAATTTGAGCAGTTCATACACGATATGACTCGACCCTAAAGTTTGTTCACAACATATCGTTTGAAAGTTCTGAAACCATGCCATCAAATAGATATTTGAGTATCTATATCGTAGATCGCCGGTTTTAATAGCATCGGAACCGCACATGTTACCCCAAGATTGGTGTACTACTTATAGTAAATTTGATATGTGAACACTAAACATATATATATACAGGGTTTGCCAACGAAAATTCGACTCCCTCCTACTCAAATGAAGGCAGTGTCAGCATAAAACGCTGAAACACAGATTTTTGTTTCGGTAGGGACAACTACTCATGACGACCATCCCCTACCTAACAAATCATCATAGGGAGTATTGGTCAAGGGGCATAATCTTTGAAAAGGTATTATCTGAAGGAATCGACAATTCTTAGGATTTAAATTTTCGATATATGGTATTTTAACTACAAAAAGATATTACCATATAATATTTAAATCACCCTTTGAACTAGATGTATTTTGAATGAATGGTTGTACATATTATTATCGAAGGTGTTTAAGCAAATTGTTTAATAAGTGAAAATAAAGTTTGAAGATTAGTCGATATAACAGGAATAGAATGAAACGAATCTTAGATAAAAAGAGGAGGGATGCTATCACGGTAGAGGATTTATCGAATCCCTTCGAGGAAGAAGAGCTCGAATTTGCAATATAATCTACTAAAGCTCGTGAAGCTCCAGGATTTGATGGCATTTTCCCTGAATTTTTTAAACATCTAGGAAATAACGCTAAGAAGTAGTTACTATCCTTTTACAATAACATACTCAGCTCAGGTAGTATTCCAGTTGAATTTAGAAAGGCTAAAGTTATTGCCATACTCAAACCTGGGAAAAATCCAGAACTTCCTAGTAGTTATCGCCCTATCAGCTTACTTTCTGTTTCATTCAAAATCTTAGAAATACGTCTTCATCAGAGGTTAAAACCAATCATTGGCAGAGCTCTGTCCACTTCTCAGGGAGATTTTCGAAAATACTGGAATTGTTCTGATCAGGTTTTAGGTTGATCCACTTTCATTGAACTTAAAATAGGCGCTGTATTTGTGGATCTCAGTTCGGCATATGACACAGTTTGGAAGGATGGTTCTGTTTATAAACTCTTTGAAGTAGTTCAACGTGGAAAAATTGAGAAGTTGATTGAAAATATATTATCTGATAGAAGACTTCGAGTTTTTATCGGTGAGAAGAGCAGTAGATTTCACACTCGAAATGATGGCCTACCTCAGGGATCTGTTCTCGCACCTCTTATCTTCAATTTATATATATCTGTCTCCCCTGAAACTTTCTCTACAAAGTTTATTTATGCTGATAATATTGCTCTGGTTTTTTCGATACTATGACTTCGAATCAATTGAGCTAACACTGACTTCTGATTTAGAAATTCTAAACATTTTCTTCAAAATATGGCGTTTATGTCCAAATCCTTCGAAACCTGAGGTTTCTTGTTTTCATCTGAATAATCATGAAAAGGTTATGCAATTAAGAGTATTCTTCAATCAATCACTATTAACTCATAATTTCACTCCAACATATCTTGGTGTAAAGCAAGATCGTTCTTTGACTTTCAAATTTCATATTGATAAATTATGTCAGAACTTGAAAACAAGAAACAATATACTACATAAACTAGCTGGATCTAATTGGGGCGTCGAAGTCTCTACTTTGCGAACTTCTGCTTTAGCTTTGATATATTCAGCAGCAGAATATTGCTGTCAGGTGTGTTTGAATAGTGCTCATGTCAATAAGATTCTCAGTTGAACGGTTCTATGTGAGTTATAAGTGTATCAGTTCAACTGCTACCCCATGGCTTTCGGTTATTTGTAATATAGTTCCTTTCCATATTCGCAGGAAATTAGCTCTCAAATCATCTTGGGATAAGTATCACTCATTTCCAGAAGTTTTTCTGATAATACACGATCTTCAAAATCCACCTAACCTGAGATTGAAATCTATGAAACCTATTTGGTCGATTAACTTCTTACGTACACGGGTGAAGGCTGTTGATCTTTGGAAAACTGAATGGCAGGAAGTTGATATTTTCACTAAAGTTCACATAGAGGATCCTTCCTAAAGGGTAGCAGGTTTCGATATAAGTTGGAAAAATTGGTGTACATTGAATCATTACATTAAAATAGTAATAGTATGTTGTTCAATATGAATACTGTAGAAAGTCCAGCATGTTAATGTGGCGCAGCTAAAGTAACAATAAGACATTTAGTCCTCGATATCTACCATTTTACGAGTGGTTTTCAAGAGATTCATTCCGTTTCAGATAATTTCATTAACTGAGCAGAGAACTTCAAGTCTATTCAGGATGATTAGTTTTGATTCTTGAGGTTTTTATGGGCGACACCCCCGAATGGTGTATGAGATGTTCCCTGTTGAAAAATACCGGAGCATTAGTTAAGTTCTTAGATAAGGTAAGGGCTGCACCCCCATAGGGATTTATTCCTATGGTGTATGAGATGTTTCCTGTTATAGGAAGAAAATTAAAAATTTTCTTAGTTACATTATATTTGCAGGCAAAAAAGGTATTTGTCAGATGACAAATAAAATATTAATAATAATTAATAAAACTATTAGAGGAGAATTTCAATTTCTTCTTTACACATGTAAAATAGCTTATGAATCCATTTATTTTATTTAAGATTAAAGAAATCAAGAAAATTACAGGAAGACATAAAAGATAACACTACAAAATCACAATCGCGTATTTTGATTTCCGTGAAAACAAAAAGTGAAGAGGGGTTACAAAATTATACTCTTTTAATCGCACTCTCTTCAATTTCGAGACTATATGAAATTGAAATTTTAGGAAGATCTACAAGTTTCTTCACAGATGACGTTCCTTTTATAGTGTACATTAAATCATTACATTAAAATAGTAATAGTAAGTTGTTCAAAATGAATACTGTAGAAAGTCCGGCATGTTAATGTGGCGCAGCTAAAGAAAAATTGAGACATTTAGTCGGAGCAGACTGAGCAGAGAACTTCAAGTCTATTCAGGATGATTAGTTTTGATTCTTGAGGCTAATAAGGGCTGCATCCCCGAATGGTGTATGAGATGTTCCCTGTTGAAAAATACCGGAGCATTAGTTAAGTTCTTGGATAAGGCAAGGACTGCATTCCCTTAGGACATTTTTTCCATGGTGTATGAGATATTCCCTATTGAAAACCAGAAGAGCATCAGTTAAGTTCTTAGATTCATGTGAGTTTAGACATATAAGAGTTGGGTATTTTTGATAAAATATATTTCTGCTGGTTTTTCTTTTTCCATTGTTACAGATTTTTTCTGTCCCTAACCCCCTTCTTTTCCACCCTTGCCATAAAGAAGTCCTGGAAATCATGGAGTGCAAGGTGAGAATGAGAAAATGAAGCTGCTAAGCAGAAACACTTTTTGACTCTCTTTTTGTACACACGACACTAACACCAATAAACAGACAAGCCATTACTAGTTCGATAGCGACAGGAAAACGAGTTTTCTTTTTGCCTCAGGTTTTTTTTCACTCGTTCATTGAATCATACGCAAGATAGTATGATTCCCTGTTACATTTCCCGAGCTCACAGTTTAGGGGCAATGTGGAATGTTGACCGCTGGTGTTTGGGATATCCTCGATGAAAGTGGCGCTAAGCAACTACCAATCTTCGAAGAAATCCCAAACACCAGCGGTCAACATTCCAGAAGGAGGAATCGAAGTACGAACTCTCGATGAATCAGTTCCCCCACCACTGAACGTACAAGTCACCCACTACAATTTGCGCAGCCGAGATCTATATATATATATATATATATATATATATATATATATATATATATATATATATATATATATATATATATATATATATATATATATATATATATATATATATATATATATAGGAGTGCCGCACCGGACTAGACGCATTAACGAAAACGTCAACAGGCTTTGAACGTCTCCAAAACCAAAGTTTCGAAAGGAACTTAAGTTCAAAACGGACGAATACCTCGAAGAGACCGACCATATTTCCATGAAATTGAGATGTTCTTAACCGTCATCTAAAATTTTGCGGAAATTTAAGTGGAAATATGAAAAATTATCCCAACTTTATTGGAAATATCTGTTTTTCTGAAGATAGTACCTCAGTGCTCAATGTAGAGGTGAACAAAAACAGTTGTCAACATTGAGACACCCAGAGTCCTAACTTATATAGGAAAATACATCCACAAATCTCACAAAAATTGAATGTTTGGCTAGAGTTATACGGGAACCATCCTGTTGGACCGTTCTTTGTAGAGGGTAATATCAATGGAGATAGTTATCTTCAACTGTTAGTAGGATTGATTTATTCCAAAATTATCGAGATTTTTGAAAAAGATTCTTCTCTTTCAGAAGATCAACTTTCGAATAAATTGGTGATCCCTTGCATTTTAATATTTCGAATTCGAGAATATTGGGATAATAATTTTTTAAGGAACTAGGTCGGTACGAGGGGACAAATTGAGTGGCTAACATGGTCACTGTATTTGAATACTCCCTATCAGGTCAGGTTAGGTTAGGTTAGGTTAGAAAATATACACTACGCAATCAGAGACAATGCAAGATCAGCGGAGGGGAATTCTGTCAGAATGCAACACCTAGTGTCTTTGAAAACGTGGGAGGGAAATTTATGAACCCTTTATTCAATTGTATCGGTTTAGCGTGGGGGGTCATTTTGAACAGTTTCTATAGTAAAATTTACCTCAATTGTTTCACTGTCACACGTAGAAGTTCAGCATATTGTAAACTCATTTGTTTTTCTGAATGATCTGTGTTAAATATTATTGCCATTCTTTTGGGTTGAATGAAATATTTGAATTTGAAATAATCTACCTGACGTACTTTGCTACCTGGGAAATAAATACCTGGATTGGAATATCCTGTATATCCCTAACACAAAGTGTTTACTAAATTTGTTCAGAGCATCCTGAGATTATTCCAATGAGGTAGCACGTGTTGTTCTTCTTTCCAACATACTGAAACACTCATTCTTCAATAGTAATATCAATCTGTCCTAGAATTTATACAAAATACATCGAGATCAAAGGGCTGTTCGATTATTATATGGTAATATCTTTT
Source organism: Cryptolaemus montrouzieri (assembly GCA_013387265.2). Taxonomy (NCBI): domain Eukaryota; kingdom Metazoa; phylum Arthropoda; class Insecta; order Coleoptera; family Coccinellidae; genus Cryptolaemus; species Cryptolaemus montrouzieri. Next base: position 51,841,047 of record JABFTP020000103.1, read on the forward strand.
CATAATTGAAAGATTTATACCAAAATTTACCGATGCATATATATAATTGAAATATCATTTTAACGATGTACTAGGGGGTGGATCTGACACATCAAAAGTTGGCATGAACATAAGTCCCCCATGAAATAAAAATAGACGTGTTTCAACGTTTTCAGTTGACAATACCTCCTTCTGAGTTGTAGATGGCGTTGAATTTTCGTTGAAACACCCTGTATAAATACATGAATATGTATTGATTCCCCATTTCATGAATTGGGTGATACCAATTTCGGCTCATAAAGAGTCAATCCGTAGAATGTAATTAGATTGATTTATCTACATTCGTGTAATTTCTGAATAAAACGTGAATGTCCGTATTGTACTCCATCATAATATCAATATCACAACTAGAAGTGACTTGAAATTATGGTAAGTACAAATATAAATATATTTATTTTGAATGGTTTAAGAAATAGTTTCGTTAACAAGGTGATCCTTGAAATATTTATATACACTACACTAATGGGGGTATCTTCAGTGCCCAAACTATATTTTTACACGTCGTGAAATAATCATATTATTGGTTAAAAAATACAACTTTCCGTTACTAAAGGTCGGAAATTGACATTCCGCATAGAGCAAATATGGATGGTAAGGCTGGATGATCGGTCAAGCCGCGTAGGCGCGGTCAGTAGTTGGGTTGATGACTTGATGTACTTTGATGTTGGTTTTTTTTTGTGTATTGTGAATGAATTAATATCTTCTTCATTCTGCAAACTTCGACCAACTGAATACTATATGATGTTCACGAGTTCCCCTCAGCTTATTTCTGCCGCTTGAACATAGAGCTCATTGGATTGATGTTTCATATGATGGTTAATCTGTGATCAAATGTGTCAATAAGTAAATATTCAATGTGAACAAAAAAGCTCTATTTCGAAGAAACGATAGGTGCACAGAGTTTTTCATATGGTAATAAATATTATTATGTAATTTTTGCATTTTCATATACACTTTTTTCAACCTGAACTGATCCTGAAAAGTTAAAAGCATTGAAAAATTATAAAATAAGGAGAAAATTTGGACGTGAAGATATGAGACGTTCTTAGCAATAAATTTGGCAGGTTAGGTTATTTCCCATAATCGAAATGAAGATTTCATTACGAGTTATTTAGTTTTGTAACGTTACAAAAATATTCGAAACTCGGCGGCTTGGAATATTTGGTTGAATTTGAATAATTCAATTTTATACTCTCGGGCCCTGTTGTATATTCTCTTTAACACTTTTCATGACTTGTCATGAGGCTAATACATTGTATCATCCTCAGTACATGAATTGCAAGATGCTACGTCGAAAATGAGATGTTTTGTATCCCAAAGTAGTCCCACGGCGATCATTTCATCCCGAACTGTTTCAGTGCCCCGTTTACTCATCTATACATTCCCGTTTTCACTCTCTTCATGATAGTCTTAACGAAAACGGCCCCAAAATGAATTGGATTCCTCAGTTTATTGGACATAGTGATTATTTCAGTGAATGCGAGGGGAACAAACTCATGATTCAATAAATACTTTAGTTATGCTAGTATGTAATCTCCCAAAAAGTCTAGTTATATATAATATTGAAGTCTTTAGGTCTTTTTCGAGAATAATCTGAGGGGATGACGATAGTTTGAACCGGGCGGAGAATAAGGGATGAGGCGAAAGAGCACGCAACGATGGACCTTGCAAGTATTTTTTTTTCGGAAGGGAAGAGCCGGAAGAAGGTCCGTGCCGAATTGGAAGCCCCTAGCTTGATCGATGGAGCCCTGAGAATTGTTCGAAAAATTTCGCCGAGGGCGAACGGAAAGTCGAAACGGCGAGATTGAGAGAAAAAAATATTCAGTAACTTTTAGTTTGATCAACATAATTTCGATACTACCAACATTTAGAATATAGTGCTCTCTATCTTCTGAATGAGAATATGAGACGGAATAAGATATCCATATATAATGGCATTATTTTAATTAGTCTTATATTCGATCTGTCACTATAAATAATTTCGAATTTTATTTCAATGGTAGTTTGATGTTTATTTTGTCCATTTATGTATATATTTTGTTTAAGGAAAGAAATGTCAAACTATCAAAATCTATAAGGTTAACATTTTGAGATCTCTCTCCGTGGGTAAGTCAGTAGAGGCACCGACTCCCACGCCGATGACTCGGGTTCGAATCTCAGGTAAGATATGGATGTAGTATGAATGTTGGTGTGTAAAAAGAAGTTTATGTGAATTACAATAATGTTTAAAAGGTGAATGAATGTAATTTGAGGATTATTTATGTATTCTTATGAATATTTTTTTCAGCATGCTCAAGAAATGTACAGAGAATCTACATATGTCCTAATTTTATTCATGACTATTTTAACCACTATGCGTTGAAAGTGTTCCTGGAATTACTGGGATTCTTTAACGAATCAATTGAGACTATCTTACAAAATGTTGGAATAACCTTCAAGTTACTATTAATATATATTGAGCTCTTTGGTATAATGATATTTTTTCAGAAAAAAACTCGATTAAGTATTCGTCAGGTCATTTAGAGCATTTATGATACGAACATTGAAAGCTATTCAACAAAGGCCATCTCTATATTAAGATATTTCAAACTGAATGCCAGTACGACTGTGTCCATTTCAAATCAAATTTTCGTTTCAGTTCATGCTAGAGCAAGTAAGTTTTTATTTTACAAGTATTCAAATGAAAAAGTAAATGAGATTCAATGTGTTTGACAATTTTCAAGATTGAACTAAAGAAAGTAAGATTTTGATTTCTGTGGTTATGATTCTTTGAAAGCTAACCTACGAATATATTTGAAAAATATGAAGAAATACATAAAAAGTGTGATTCATGTATCTTTTAGTTGAATGATCATTTGTCAGGTCTAACCTGATGAACAGGAAGTATGAAATAGATTCACTGTAAAAAGGTTGGAAAATAAAATAAAGGATAATATTTAACTTATTATGTAGGACTATTTAATAGTACGATATTGAAAATAATCGAAGAGAAATTGAGTAATAATAGGAAACTCACATGTAAATGTTATATGTCTCCGAAGGAAACATATGAAGTGAAGGGCTTGAAATATACCTACGATTCTTACCATCAAAATTTATTTCTGGAACTATTGTTTTCATAGTAGCCATCAGAACTTGATTGATTCTTGAATACTCAGATATTCTTTTGTCATCTCAATTTGCACAAAAGGTACTTATTGTGATTTCCTTCATAACACATTGTTACTGTTTCTCAGGAAATTTCATCAATGCTGTTGAATGAATAACAAGTATTCCCCATTATGTCTGATACTGGGATAGATGATATTCCAATCTGTAGAAGTTGCATACGAAGTTTCATTTTGTACAATCACAACTTTCAATCCAAGATTTATGAAAGTCACAAGAAAAATGCTGCTGTTTATGTGAATTATAATTTGTAGAAAATTCAATTAATATTTGGAGAATGTTATGAATATTTGTGAATTTTTATTATACGTAGTTTATGGTTTCATGATAGTTGTACCATAGGTATTTTATATAATTGTGGGACATGTGTACGTTCATCGCGTAATATGAAAATATGAAGTTGTTCTAATGCAATTTCTTCTTCTCAATTTAATTTCAGAGTATATTATAAGGTTTTACAAGAATAATAATTGAAGAAAAGTAAAATTGAAGAATACAAAATTTAATTATGAGGTCACGAAATTAATGATTTTGTATACTCAGTGTAGAAATTTTTAATATTTCTAAGATGTAATATATGAAAATTGGGGAGATTGGCAACGAGTAGTAGACAAAGACGTTGAAGGTATATGACTATATTTAATAGGAAAAGTAGTTAGCACAGTGATAGAGATGCGTGAAACATTAGTGGGAGAGTTCGCGAAAGTGAAATACGTTGTTGGAATGAAGAAATTAAGGATGAAATAGCAAAGAAACACAGAGTAGAGCAAATAGTATATCTAGAAAATTGTGTGAAGATTTTGGTTAGAAAATGCGAACGAACAGCGAATGAAACCAAATGCTATTCTTCAATATACTTAAAACCACAAGAAATGGCAATAATCATACGATAATTGTAATGGTTTGTTTCAAGAATATGTAAAATTGGAGGAGTACCTCAATTCTACTTGAAATTAGAATTTTGAATAATGAAGTTGAATGATATTTAATTATAGCAAGGCTAGTTGAAATGAAATTACAATTGAAACAACCTATAAATTACCTATGCCTAGCTAGATGAGAGTTCAGTGTGTGCGATGTTCGTCTAGAACCTACGTTCTAGATATAGTCTTAGGAATAATACTTATCACTTCATTCAACTAGCTCTATTACAGAATAATTATCGAAATCACATGACTAATAAATTATTTACTATAATCAAGGTATCTAATGCAAGAAAAAAAACTTAACTACAAATTTTAACCAATTACATGAAATGAAACTCAATGGTAGAGCTCAGTCAATGATTAATGATGAGAGACGAGAAGATATGGATCATAAAGACGAACACTTAGCTTTTAGGACTGATGTTAATTCCCACGATGGTTAGGTAGTGCTTTGTAACGGTTTTCTGGTATTCCTGTATCTTACAGCTTACCGGTTACTTGATTGGTAAATATAGTTCACAAGGTGACTGCCCTAGGTTTCAAGACTAGTTCCCTAAAGACTTGGTTACCCCAGTCGTGAAATATCAAGGTTTAGCATGAAGATGAAAACTCGTTAAAGTAGAATATCTTGAAGGTGAAAAAAAATCCTCGGAATAGCAGATATCGATCCAGGTTAATATAACGAAAGAAATCCGAAATCTCTCCACTCTCTAATTGAATTCGTTGTCGAGGAAATCCGGAATAATTACCGACTACTCATAACGCCTCAGACAATTGGAATTTAACCAGAAAATCAAAAGAATACTTAATTACTTCCACTGAAAATTATTCACTACAATCGCTACAACACAGCTCCAATGAAATCACAAACGATTCCGAAGATTTCTAAATGGAAATAGAGCAAATCTAAGAATCTAATGAATTCCGAACTTATATATACTAGGCTCTAAGTAAAACTATTAGTTCTCAAAAAGAACTAATGAAAAAGAGAAATTATCCTCTTCGCAATAATAAAGTGGAAATGAAACATAAAATGAGTACTGCTTTCCGTTCTTCCACAGAAACGAGAAAACGATCTTCTTTCAAGTACTGACTTACAATTACCCGGTGAACAACGCAGATTAATAGCAGGGACACCTTACGGATATAACTATAACTTTCATTGGGCATCAATACCTGTATATTCTTGATTCAAACTTGATGACATGAGATGGAATTATTAATAAAATTATTAAAACTAAGTTTAATAGATATAAATGATAAGTTCGAGAAATCGGACTTTTACACAGCTACCCTTGTTCCCCAAAAAAAAAATTCTATTCTTATCCGATCTTATTTGAGTTAGTACAATTAAGTGAAAATAAAAATTTGAAACTATAGATCTGTATATATCAATCTTTCTGACGTATATATTATATATATTTGGAACTAAAACTTTGGGATATTGTGAATTAATATTTGAGTTCTTGATGATTGAATTTTTATGCTTAAAAGGTGATTGGACAAATTGTTTTTTAATCAATGTTCGAATTTTTTCAATTTTATCTTATGCTAGCTCAATTGGTGAAAGTTGATATTTCCAAATTGAATGAATCTCTTTGAATTGCGGTAGTAGTGAATAGTTTGAAATTTGTATACTTGATTCAGTATTCATAAAACAATGCTGGAAGCTGCATTACCTTAAGGATGCGTGAGGCAATTGATGAGAGTGTACTATATAACATAAAAAACTATTGAGTATCAATATCAGTGAATATAAAGAGGTGTTAAGTGTATAGATAGAGTTGGAATGAAAAGGCGTTCAATATATTTGGCGTTTTGTATATAAGGCGTATAGTATATTAGAGCGTTTAGTTTATTTGGCATTTTGTATATTAGCTTTTCAGATATAAAAATGCAATCTGAAAGGTTTCACTAGTCTATATAATAGTGGAAGAAACAGCAAACATTATCTCAGTACGTATTCCTTTGTTTCAAGAAAGTATATCACAATATGATCAAAATGCCAGCTTGTTCAATTGGAAGTGGAAGGGTCTATAATAGATTCTATTTTATGCAATTCATATGGTTGGCGATTGCAACAGTTAAGTAGAATACTGAGTTCTTAGTCTTCGATCTTCAAACCATATAATTTTTTCTTAAATGATTGATTCTGAATTGAATTCTGAACAGAAAGAAATTCAGTCCTCCAATTTAGAATTTAAAAGTGATACCCGTTGCAACAAACAACATTCAATGAAGTATAAAAGTGTGCACAAATATTCAAAAGCTTTCTCGATTCAAAGTGAAAACACTATCGAGCTCATATAAGTAATGTATGTATTATTATCAATCTTATAGGAACAAAGGCTGGTAGAAGTATCATTCAACAGATTTTGAAAGATAATAGCTACCGCTCTTTTATTCATTTCGGTTATCAACTGATTAAGATTCCAAATGGAATTTGTTAGTCTGTCCCACAACAATGCGTTTTTCACGCGAGATAATGGCGAAATGGGCATTAGTATTGCAGTGGTGAAGTGAAAAGATAATGCTCCTTGTTCACTGGTATTTCATTTGGCGATAGTATTTAGTGGTCACCCCAGTGGACAAAACCAATCCAGATTTCCAGATCAAATCATGTTTATCTGTTGAAAAGACTTCTTGTCTTGTCATCTAGAGGAATCGGATCGAGAACCTTCGACCTGTTTCTACTCCTTATTGAGTATTGTGATACGATGTGATTTGTTGTTTCATTCTCTTCCAAGCAGAGTATGCGTTCGTCATCCTCAGACTGGCCGATTCTGTTTTCTGATTCCAGTAATAGGATGGCATTGTGTTTCGATACGCCTTAGATGTAAGTTTTCGAATATGTTCAGCCATTACCATCATGCCCTTATAAGCTAAGTTCAACCTTCATTTTTATCGTTATTGCCCTTTTGTAATTTGAAGTCGGACGTCTATAGAATATTCTGCTCCCCAAAGGTAGGAAAACATCTTTCGCGGCGGTCAATGTTTTTTCCATTAATTGAGTATCTCGAGTAACTCGGTATTCACATTATGGTGAATTCATTTTAGAACCATCAGTAAGAAGGTCTAGCTATATCATCCTTCAAATAAGCACCAGCTCGGTTTATGAAGATGAATACTCAGAAGTGCCAATGTCGGCTTACAATCTTAGGTTAACATCTGAGGGGAAACTAAGAATCCTATGAGATGGTTTATCAACTAGCTGTCCCGAGTCTCTAATCAATATAGCTTTCGCCATGTTTTCTGTAGTTTGATATTTACTTTCACCTATTCACTTGACACCAGAAATAAATTACACTAAGCGCCATAGTATCTCTAGATACCGGGAGTCTCCCAGTTTTATTTAGCTTTTCTACGGTTATAATTTTCCTGAGGCGAACTAACTGTGGGTCGAAAAATTTAAATATCAAGTTTCGTATGGAGAAAGTGACTTAAAACACACATGCAGATTTTGCAAGGATGGGCAATGACTCATTTCACGTACGATTTCTATGAAAAGAGTATGAACTTTAGGATCCTATCTCAAAGGAAGAAAGAACTATAAGCATCTCACGGCGAATATATGTTTTATTAAGGATAATACAGTGGCTGAAGCAATACTATCATCTGATATGTGCGTCTTTCTTATATTAAGAATTTCCTATGATCTTCTCGTTTGGTGTGTGAGTGCTTAAGTAAACAAGGTTATCGATATTCTTCGACACATTTCAAGAGACTACATTACCCTGTTGCAACAGCTGGGATCCTTGAGCTACATAGGAAGGTTTGATGTATCCAACATAGTTGATGATATGAAAGTGTTAAGACAATGCAGCTTCTATTTTCGCTGGAAATAGGTAACCCAAATACAATAAATCTAATATCATATGTAATTGCAGCTTACGAAACGAAACTTCAATTAAGTGAAAAATTTATGCCCAAACAACCTGCACTTTTCAAACCAACCTTGTAAGTTTGTTTGCTATCCCTATAATATTCAGATGAAAATGCCTCAACCACAATTGAATTTTCCAGACTATATGACAACGTGTTATGATAGAAATATCTATACACACCGAGTTTTGCTCGGGTCGGAATTAACATAATACAAAATGTAGAGTAAAATTCGAATTTTACGAGATACTAGAAAAAAGTGTTGATCTGCGAAATATAGTGAAAATAGAAACACAAGGTCACAGACCTAGAGATGGGGGGCCGATGTTTGAATTCAGATGATACTGAAAGATTCTGATACGCCTTGAGCTCCAAGATGATAGTGGAGGGAGTTATGAAATCAGCGAGAAGTTCTTTTACTCAATTTCAGTAGGATTTGCATACGATGGTTCCGAAACTATTCCTGGAGAAATAACGTCGAATATGGAAATAGGAAGCGTTCTTTTTTTGAGTTATAGATTTGGTGAAGTTAGATACTTACTTATGATAGTCGGTTGAAAAACGCTTCGATATTTATTATAGAACTGTTCCCTTTGATAAATGCCGGAATGTTTTGGATTATACAAGTTATATCAAAATGCAATATATTCTGCATTATACAGAGAGTCCTATATCCTTTATAATATTTGCGAAACTCTGCATTATACAGAGAGTCCTATATCCTTTATAATATTCGCGTAATCTTTTCGATACAGAATGCTCGGATTGATATTATTGTCGATCATGAGTTTTTGTTGAAAGCCATACAAAATATGTTTTGTATCTAACGTATCTTCTGATTTATTTGACCGATTCTCGCCAAATTAGGTTGGAGTGTTCACTGCATGAATTTGGGTAACATTTCTGAAGGTAAATTAGTTAGTCCAGAGCTTTACAGAAAATATAAGTCTTTTCTTCATGTGGTGAAACACCCTGTACATGGATCAATTCTCATATTTTATTAGAAACAGGAGGGAGTTCTTCATTTACTAGTATTCAGCGCTTTCCGTCACACTTGCTTCAGAAATTTCACAGAAATTCAAATTACCATATATTCTGCTATTTTTGGGTTACGGTTCTGTTAACGTTACAAAACTAGTAATTTGCAGTTATTTTGGTGTTCACTCATAACACAACATGATACAACATTTCTGCATATAAAATACTTGAGAGAGAAGATTATTTTTTTCTTGAAAGATAAAACCAACACCTAATCATTTTTGTAATTTTCAAAGATATTTCCGATTTTCTTGCGACTCGAATAAAGTCCATGCTACTCATGTATACGTAGCTTTTTGGACCTTTTCGTTGAGTTATTTTCGAGTTAAATGGTAACAAACCAACCATTCTTTCCTCTCTACATATAAGTATATACAGGGTGATTCAAGAGGAGAGGGACATAATTTCAGTGGCGGTAGGCAACATGCCTGGTGTCTTGGAATAATGCATCTTTTCGACTTACGCGACTCCATTTCGCATATACAGGCTGTTCAGTGTGAAGTGGCAAAATTTTCCAGACATTATAACTCTGACATCGCTGGTCCGATTTAAATGAAAATTTCAGGATTGTGAGTCACCTAGTAGACCAACTATTCGCAAGGAAAATGTGTTCTCTTGTAAAGGGCGGAACTGTAAAAATTCATTTTCATGAATAGATGATGAAACAATACGCTGTACATAATTACATAATTAAAGCAATATTCTGAATACATCATCAGAACAAGAAAAGATAGCTCTTCCCATATACCACTTGAACATTTTTATCAGACCTTAGGTATTTCATTAAAAAATTTTCATTACTTGCATCACTAGGCAATTAAGGTCTGAATTGATGTAAAAAAATTGATACAATTAAAGTTGATGAAATATGTTAGATTTCAGTTGAAAACTTCAATAAAATTTACAGGGTGTTACATTCAATATTGGTAATCATATCACTTCTAACTCATTCAGAAAATGTTTTCGACGCCATTATGGCGACTTGTGAAATGACAATTTGAAAACTTTAGTCTGTTTCATGAAATGCGGTTCTTGCTCATAAATTGATATCTCTCATCAATCATTAAATATTTGACGAATAAAGTTGGCAAAATGTAGAAAATAAGTTGACTACGGTGCGGACGTACGTGCAGAGTATTACTTGACATGCCAGTTATTCCGTAAAAACCTCCTTCGAAGAATATGTCACTTCTTTCTTTTCACACTGAATTCAATCACCGATCATGGATGATGATTACTATCAAATTTTCAGATCACAATAATCTAAATATTTCTCTGTATTTTCATATTAAGAAATTATTTGTCTTTCCATAATGTAGTAACCATAATCCTGTACATCTTATCCAGGAACATAGAAATTGTTTTCACATTGAGTAGTCACCTAATAAATACGAAGTGTCAGTAATTTATTCATTATGTTAAGACAAATAATAAAGATCTAAATATTTCTCTGTATTTTTATGTTAATAAATTATTCGTCTTTCCATAATGTAGTAACCATAAACCTATATTAATTCTCTTATCCAGCAATATAGAAAATGCTACCAAACTCAGTTTTCACCTAACAAAAAGAAATGTCAGTTATTTATTCATTATGAAGAGACATTTGTCATATTTTAGAACGACTGTCGAAATTTTTTCCACACTTTCTTTCGTTAAATCGAACAAGAGATCAATGAATAAATAATATATGGGCGATTTCAACTCAAATTATTGGGTCCATAATGATTCTAAAACATCTATAGATCATAATCGGCATCACTGGCTATTGGGGCTCTCTCGCTCAAACAGAAAGGGAATTGTTTGGTTGAGTTTTAATATTGAAGGTTTTTTTGCGATTATACTTCAAAATTGGCTAGCAAGAACAAGGAAGTGATTATGTTTCAGGAGACTCACACTGCAAAAGAAGAACATCCCCGCGAAAGAGGAAATATCGCAGGTTATGTACTTTTTGATTATCTCCTTAGTCCTTTTTATGGTCTTGTTTGCTATGTAAAATCTTTTCTTAGATTTGTTTAGACATATAAGAGGTATGATTGTTGAAATATTTATCTGCTGATTTTCTTATTCCATTGTTACAGATTCCTGTCCCAAACCCCCTTCCTTTCACCATTGCTGTAACATTTCCTGAGCTCACACATGTGTTTTTTAATTTTCAGACACCAATATTATAGATATCAGCATTTACTGTACATACAATTATTCGCATTTTTATGAATCCTCCATTTTCAAAAGAACATGTATATATATATATATATATATATATATATATATATATATATATATATATATATATATATATATATATACGTCTGAAATGATGTGAAATAAGATTTATACAATTATAATTGATGAAATATGTTAGATTTCAATTGAGAACTTCAATCAAATCTACGGGTGTTACCTTTAATATCATATTACTTCAAACCCATTCAGAAAATGTTTTCGACGCCATGGCAAATTGTAGAAAATAAGGTGCGGATGTATGATAATTACTATCAAATCTTCAGATCACAACAATCTAAATATTTCTCTTTATTTGTATGTTGAGAAATTATTTGTCTTTCCATATATATATATATATATATATATATATATATATATATATATATATATATATATATATATATATATATATATATATGATGATAAGGTAAACAACTTAAATGAAGGTAGGAATAATATTTTAAAAACTATACATTCATATCAAACACGAAGTAAATCTAAGGGTTCTGACATTTCTACTTTTTCTGTCTATTCTTCAAACAACAAAAGTTTTGATGACTGTTTTCAAAATCATGTAGAATCACCTTGTTCCTCTAATCTTATCATAACTTCATCACCTAATTCAGATCTTCACAAAATTAATAAAAAATAAAACGCATGAAATGGACGTATGAAATGAATAAATTCATTATGTTTTGTTATTACAAAATAACAAATAATGGAACAAATAAAAAGGGTATATGTCTAAACTATATAATATGTTCAAAGAAAAATTCCCCAATTGCTGTATTTCAGAACAAAGCATTGCGAATCAAAGACGGTATATTGAAAATAGAAACTTTATATCTGAATCAGAATTAAAATCAATTAAAAACAACGTTCAACAAGAAGAACAATTAAATTTTGTAGTTTCAGATGAAAACCTAGTCCCATTCATGAAAAGCATCGAAAATAAATCAGAAAATTCATCTAAAAATAATGAAAACAAAGATATAGAAAATTTATTTCTCAATCAAATGAATTTATTTGAAAATATTGACCCAACTTTAAGACCTAAACTTCCTAAAATTCATTATTCAAAGAAAATTTTCGATTGTATAAACGTGCTTAATGAGAATATTCTTCCAAAGCAACTTGTTAAAGTAATGAATATCTATACACTTCATCTGATTATATATTGTGCCGCTATTACAGTAGTTAAATATTCTGGATACAAATTAGAAAATTTTGGATCTAATTATAATATCAAGAAAAAACCTTCATGGCAAAAAAGGTTAGAAGGTAAAATTTCTTCTATCAGATGTGATTTAGGAAGATTGACTCAATATTCCAGAGGTAATCGATCAAAAAACTTATGGCACATATTGGAAAAATATTCCTCAAAAATAAAACCAATAAAAATAATGAGATAAGTAATGGACAATTGATAGAATACATCGATACTTTAAAACAAAAACTTTCAGTATACTCTATTAGACTACGTGAATATAAAATAAATTCAGATAGAAAATTCCAAAACAAACTATTCAAAAATAATGAAAAACATTTTTACAAATTTATTTCAGGTTCAAATGAAAATATTTCTGGAAATGGAGTTCCTAAAATTGATATTTTAACTGATTATTGGTCTTCAATTTGGGCAGTGCCAAGGCAACATAATTCCAAAGCAAGTTGGATTTTAAATGAAAGGTCTCGATTTTCTAAAATAGAATGCATGCAATTTGAAAAATTTTCAAATGAAGATATAACATCAGTTATTAAACACACAAAAAATTGGAAATCTCCAGGTGTTGATGGTATTCATAACTTTTGGTTCAAGAAATTCTCTTGCGTTCATGAAAAATTGGCTGAATATTTTTCATTTATAATAAAGAACCCTCAGCTACTCCTTTATTTTTCACACAAGGAATTACTTATTTAAAACCGAAAAGTGATAATACTATTGATCCGTCTCAATATAGACCAATTACTTGCCTTCCAACAATATATAAAATTCTAACTGCATGTATTACCCAAAAATTTATGCACATTTGGAGAATTATAATATTCTTTCCGAACATCAAAAGGATGTAGAAAAAACACCTTGGTACTAAAGAGCAACTTGTAATTGATTCTGTTGCTTTGAATCAAGCTCAAACTAAGAAGAGAAATATTCATACAGCCTTCATTGATTACCAAAAGGCTTTTGACAGTTCTCCCATTCATGGCTTCAAGAAATTTTGGAAATTTATAAAATTGATAAGACACTTCGTCATTTTCTTGAATTCGTAATGAAAAATTGGAGAACCAATCTTCATTTAAATATTTCAAAACAATCGTTGAAATCCGAAGTAATTCCAATCAAAAGAGGCATTTTTCAAGGTGATTCTTTAAGTGCTCTTTGGTTTTGTCTTTGCCTCAATCCATTATCTCATGAATTAAATGCTACTAGTTTCGGCTTCAAAATAAAGAGTTTATTAACTGAATTCAAATTAAGTCACTTAATTTATTTAGATGATATTAAATTATATGCCGGAACCAGATCTCATTTAAAAGTCTACTTGAGATTACTTTCAACTATTCCAATGATATTCATATGAAATTTGGGCTTCCAAAATGTAAAAATCTTTCTATTGAAAAGGAAAGATCACCTCTGATTATATAAAGATTTCCAATATCGAAATCGAGCCAATGCATCAAGGAGATACATATAAATATCTTGGATTTTGTCAAGAGAAGACAATTAACCATAGCAGCACTAAAGAAATTATTAGAAGTTCATATTACAAAAGACTAAGAATTATCATCAAGAGTTATTTAACTAGTAAAACCTTTTCAGTGCTATCAACTCCTATGCTGTTCCTATTCTTACATCTTCTTTTGGAATTATTAAATGGTCTAAAACTGATCTAAATGAATTACAATGTCAAACGAGGAAAATGCTCTGTAAATATCATAAGCACCACCCAAAGTCAGCTGTTCAGAGAGTTACACTACCTAGACATCTTGGAGGTCGTGGATTAATTGATTTGAATAATCTTCATAGTAAACAGATTTTTCATCTACGTTCCCATTTTCATGATAAACAGAGAACGTCTAAATTACATGATATTGTTGTTGCTTCAGGTTATAATCTTACACCTCTGAACTTGACAATGCAAAAGGTAGATTTTGATATATTTGATGATAATTCTAAAAGAGAAAGTTGGATGCAGAAGGAATTACACGGAAAGCACCCTAAAGAATTGAAAAATGATTATATTGATGAAATTGCATCGAATAAATGGTTAGTATCTGGAGAATTGTTTGCTGAAACAGAAGGCTTGGCAATTGCGATCCAGGACCAGGTTGTTTTTACAAGGAATTATAGAAAACATATCATCAAACAAAATATAGATGATTCTTGCCGTAGATGTTTCTGTTCTTCAGAAACAGTTTTTCATATATTATCATCTTGCTCAGTCCTTGCTTCAACAGATTATTTAGAAAGACATAATGCCGTCGCTAATTTTATTCACTTCAATCTAGGAATTAAACATGACCTAATTCCCAAAAGAAAAAATTTCAAAAATATGAACCTGAGATTATTTGTGAAAATGACAAATATAAACTTTATTTTGATAAAACAATTCTGTGCAACAGAGCTGTAAAACACAATAGACCAGATATCGTTCTTAATGATAAACAGAATCAAATAACATATATAATTGATATTGCTATACCCGACACACATAATATACAAAATAAATACAATGAAAAAATTTCTAAATATATGATGCTTGGCGACGAGATTAAAAAATGTGGAAAATGAAGAAAATATTTATTCTACCGATTATTATTTCTACAACAGGCGTTATTCCTAGAAATCTTCACAAAAGTATTGAGATTTTGGGTCTGAAGAAAAATTTGTTTGAACAGTTACAAAAGATAACAGTCATCAAATCTTGTAATATTCTTCGTAGGTTTCTTTCCGAAAATAATAATGAGGTAGAGTCATAGGTTTTCTCTTTAGTTTATACTGCTCAGAATCTCATTTCATATTTTATTTATTTGTTTATATAAATTTAATATAATTAACTGACAATTTTGTCATATTTATATTCAGAGCAGTATTCTATTCGATCGTCACCACTTCACACAAAGGAAACTATTAATGAGTAACATTCAGTGTTACTTGACTAAGGTCCGTACACTGGATTTTTCCGGGGAGAAAGCCTCTGACACTACTCGTTGGTACATTGATATCATTGTCTGATGATGCTATAGTATGTATATATTCTGGTAGATTGATATATTCTCATAACATTTAACGTTATCCTAATATATAATTACTCCAGGATATGTTTTAATTATAATCATTGCCTGGCAATGGTATTAATTACCGGGTGGTGGATTTATATTTTTTCATGAAATCAGTTTGATTGCATGAACTGATATATGGGCAACTCGTCGGGGTAAAACCCCCTATATATATATATATATATGTGATATGAAAATTTGATAGTAATTTTCATCTATCCGCACCGTAATCAACTTTTTTCTACAGTTTGCCAACTTTATTCGTCAAATATTTAATGATCGGTGAGAGATATCGATTTATGAGCAGGAACCTAAGTTCATGAAACAGACTGAAGTATCCAAATTGTCATTTCACAAGTTACCATAATGGCGTCTAAAACATTTTCTGAATGGATTCGAAGTGATATGATTACCAATATTAAATGTAAGACCCCGTAGATTTTCTTGAAGTTCTCAATTGAAATCTAACATATTTCATCAATCATAATTGTATCAATCTTATTTTACATCAATTCAGACGTTAATCGCCTAGTATTCAGAATTGTCTCTGAGGATTGGACTGATAACTGATTTCATTCCATATTAAATATTTTTTTAATAGAATACCTAAGGAGTGATAAAAATGTTCTAGTGGCATGTTGAAAGAGCTACCTCTTCTTGTTCTGATGATGTATTCAGAGTTTTGCTCAAGTGATGTACTGGGTGTTGTTTTATCATCTATTCATAAAATTGAATCTCTACATTCCTGCCCTGTGCGTGAAAACAATTTTTTTTTCTGCGAATAGTTGGTCTACTAGGTAACTCACAATCCTGAAATTTTCATCCGAATTGGATCAGTGATGTCAGAGTTAGGATGTCTGGAAAATTAAGCCACTTCACACTAAATAGCCTGTTTATGCGAAATGGAGTCGCGTACCTCAGAAAGATGTATCATTCCAACACACCAGGAATGTTGCCTACCGACTCCGACAATATCTCCCTCTCCTCCGGAATCACCCTGTGTATCAAAGTACAGTTAGTACAAGAATTATTTGACAATGAGTTGTGCCACTTAATGATGGATGAATCGTAATGATAACTTTGTACTCTGATTAAGCACAATTAGGATGATGAAAACTCCCAGTAAATAAAGGACAGCCATATTTAATATCGTCAAATTTTAACGGGTGGTAGGTATAATTGAAGAGCGCTGCTGATTATTCTCAACTTTTATGGTGAGAAATTGTTCCTGAAATAACTCGTTTATTTCCGTACCTGCTAAATCCTGTATTTATTTCTTATGTCAGTTACTAATAGAAAGATGGAACTCCGCACCATTATAAAGTTCAGTGTGTTACTAGCTAAATGAAATAGTTCCTCCACGATGGATATATTGCAGAAAGTAAATTAAACGGTCAATGTGGTTACCCAGTTCGAGTCCATCAGACTTCTTCATTTTGACATATTTAAATCTGATGTGTGCAGATTTTCAACATTATCTAAAAGAACGAATTAGTATGATGATGCGACCAATTTGACATTCGAAACTTCATCACTCGATTAGTATGTTACAAGGCTCGAGGTCGCATATTTGATAGGAGCTTGTAAGTTTCTCTAGAAAAGATTTGAACAGTTCTGTTATTAGACTACAATTTCAATCCCCAAATTTTGTTTGATGAAATGAAACTATTTTGGAGGTGATTCCTGAAGGAATTCTAAGACAAATAAGTGAGAATAGCACGGTGCTTAGCTGTTTCAATTCGGAAATATTGATTATGTTGTGTTTCCATAAGTGAAATGAAATATAAATATCGTGTTTTAAAGAAGGTGGTAGGATTCGTAACCATAGTAAAACGATTATCAAGAATAATCAGTTACTTTAGATAGATAAATATCAGAATAACTTTTTGACTAAAAAAAAAACTTACCCTTCTGAAACCTCAAATTTCTCGAATTGAAATTTCTTCCTTCAATGATAAAAAATTAGCTTATATGATCTATGCTCATGGTTTGATGATGGAAACGCACCAGGAATAGAATACTATCGAATGTTTCCTCAAAGACATCTTCCGTTTAGTGCAGTATTTACTTCGGTATTCAGAGAATCGTGAATCTTTGAGATGGGTTACTGTACAATATGGTTAGGTTAGGTAGATAGGTTACGTAAGTATGAATCCAAGGCAAGATTAACTGGGCCGCAGACCTGATAAAAGGGTTCATGACCAATAACGGGCTTGAGATTGAGGTTCAAAAGACCAAGGTGGGATTATTGAAGGGAACGAGGTAAACAAGAAAAACGCGGATTACTCTGTGGGGGCAGGAATTTATGGCAAAAATCAGGGTCAATTATCTATGAATATTCGTGGAAAAGAAATTACCCTTCGGGAAACACGTCGAGTTGGCAACAGCTAAGATGAAGGCGAAGACAAGAGCGCTGACCGATATAATGCCAAATGCCAGGGGACCGTCGACGTTTAATAGGAGACTATTTGGCGCAGTGTAGAGCTGTATGGCGTGCCAATAAGGGGGAAACACTCAGGATCGAGAAATATTGAACCCGTATTATCTCGGTACAGAGAGCAACCCTTCTGACGCAGTGTAGCCCGTACCTGATACTAATGGAGGAGGTGGCTCAGGTTATCTCGGGCTCGCTGCCAATAGACCTGATGGCTAAGGAGACGAAAAAACTTTCAAGAGTCCCGTGGGGTACCATCCGGGGTTCAAAATGCACTCAAGGGAGAAGATACTTAGCTAGTGGCAACAGAGATGACAGGCGAATGAGGAAACGACGTGGACTAGGAGGCTTATTCTGGATGTGCGGGAATGAATGGAATTTGGGCACAGGTGTACACACTACTGGTTCACGCAGTTCCTGTTTGGGATTGGGTTATTTCAATTATTCCACAAAAGAATCGGCATCAATGGGAGGGACCATATCGGCCTAGTCCTGCTACGGGAAAATACGGATACTGCAAGTAGGAGAAAGGGAGGTTAAGTTTAGTGGGTGTGAGCCCCACACTCCTCGCAGCATTGCGATGCCCGCCACGCTGGTGGTCTGGTAGAGATTCCCCCTTCCCCTTGGGCGAATAAAAAGGTTAGGTTGAACTGTTTGAGTTGAGTTAGGTATATTGGTTTACTTGTGTTTCATTATGATAGCTTAGGTTAGGTTAAGCTTTGCTGTAGAACATGGTCATGTCAGGTTAGATTGGGAGATCAAACCTCAACATTAGTGAATAATGACTTTTTCATTGAATTCTGAGTATCTTCCAAAGTATTATCCAAAATCACAGGCTAGAATATTTACCTATGAATCTGCTTTTCGTGACAATTTCGTCTTTTGTTACTTCATCAGAGATGACAACTCTGATGAATTATCGATCTACATATCAATTCATAACAAAATTCACCCAGTTCTATGAAAATTTAAAGAAGGATGATTTATTTGCATAATTTTATGAGTGGAATGAATAACATATATTTTAATATTTTGTGAATTGAAATATATTGTTTTCATATTTATTTTATTCTTATATGAGTTAGAATTGATATTCTTTGTAATTAACTCTAATGAACGTATTTAAACCTTTTTTAATATCGATAAATGTTCGTTATAAAGTAACTTTATTACACAATTTTACGAAATATTTAAAATAAATTTTCATTATACGGTTAATTTAACGAAAAACGATTATCATTTTCGACTTCAAGGAGTCCTTTTACACCAAAGAAAATCAGAAATATTGAAATTAGTCTTCTGCCCTATACGGAGCAGTTACCTTCAATTGATAATTTTTTGCAAAATTTCATACAGAATATACAGGGTGTCTACTATAAAGAGTGCCAAACTTCAGTCGGTGATATTACAAGTCATTTGCAACAAAAAATGTCCCATAACATTTTTTCGAAAAGTTGATAATCATCGAGTTATTTAATACTTCTTGATTTTACGAAATTTTTGCTTCTCTGAATAAAAACAAGAATAACTCTGTTACTCTTACAGCTACATCAAATCTGACAATACCATTCGAAAGAACATTGAATTTGCTATAAGATAGAGAAGTACTGATGGTAAAAAAAAAATTGTATACTGGGTGTTGTAAAAGGCTAAATGGAAAAATTGTGAAATGAACAAAATTGGTGGTATTTTCTTGTTAGCGGTACCACTGAAAGCTGATCGATAAGTAGCCGTTTTTTTTTGGAAAAAACTACTACATTCATCTGGCTATTGGACGGTGTATCAAATTTTGAGCTTATTATTTTTTTATCAGCAATATCATGGTTTAGGGTAAGAGTAGGAACATTAAACTCTCTTATCATTCGATCACAAATGAGCTAGTTCCACCGAAGCGTCTAAACAATACCACAAATGACTTTTCAATAATAATAAGCGATAAACAAATAACATATCTGAATATTGAATGTTTAAGAAACTAGAAATAATTAATTTTTCTTGGCTTAGAGAAATAACCTTAGAAAAAGAATCGTAAAAGAATAAATCACAGAAGGCTTATATTACTTGATTTTGAAACAAATAAAAATATTGAGAATTTGACAGGAACTGTCTTTCAATGAATTAATCAATCGAAATTCATATTTTCCCCTTTCACGGTTCCATTTTCTTTTTCGAAAAATAGAAAACATGCCTAGTTTCTCAAATATTGAATATCGAGATATGTTATTTGCTTATGGCTACGCGAAATGGAAATTTCCCATGCGGCGGTGCGGGAGTATGTATTGCGCTTTCCAAACAGACAGCAACCTTGCAGAAAGACATTCGTTGAAGTGTTTAGGCGCTCCGGGGAAACTGGTTTATTCAGTGGTTTAAGAATTAGAGAAGGTGGTGGAAATGCTCAGCAATGGAGACAAGCACCTGCAATATTGCAGGCTGTTCGCGAGTACCCTACAACAAGTACCCGGAGAATTGGTGCTACAGGACTTCATCGTTCAACGGTTCATAGAGTTCTCGAGTGAAATAATTTACATCCGTACCATTTGAGTGAGGTTCAAGACCTATTGCCAGTGGAAAGTGAGATTGCAATTTTTTAGGTGATACATGAATAAATTACAGGATTGGGGATCATATAAAATTCTATGGACGGATGAGGCAACTTTTACCAAAGTTAGTATGATAAATTTAAGAAATTCCCATATGGGATACAGAAAAACCTCATGGCACTATTGTGTGACACTCTAACCACGAGATTAGAGTTAATGTGTGGTTGGGATTAAGGAAGGGTCAGCTTGTCGGGACAGTTATACTTCCCGATCGTCTCAATGCAAACGAATTTTTGAATTTATTAACTAACGAAATAATTAATGTTCTGGAAGAAATGCCTATAACTTCTCATCACCTTTGATTTCAAATGGATGGCTGCCCGGCTCATAATTCTAGAATGGTACAAAATTGGATGACAGAGATTTAGACAGAAATGGATAGGTCGATTCGGGCCGGTCAGATGGCAACCCAGAAGCCCTGACCTTACGCCGCTTGATTTTTATGTGTGGGGCTTATTGAAGACTAATGTTTGTGGAATTTCCTTTAATACTAAGGAAGGATTAATCGAAAGGATTCGAATCTCTTGCAACGAAATGAGTCACAAACACATTGAACTTCAAAGAGTAGTTGATAGTTTAGGAAAAAGATGTTTTGAGTGCATTTGTTTGTTTGTTTTTCCTTTACCGTGCTCTATTTCTGCCTTTCGGCTAATGACACGCCGGGGAATTTTGTCACCTCACTAACCCGGGAATTTTGCCGAACCCCTCTCGTATCGAGGGGAGGGATCTTTAATGTCCAACACATCTCTGTTAGACAGGAACGACAGCTTTACATCTCCTCCGAAAGATGGACACTCTAGCGATTCCCAGAATCTGAAAAATCGCACCGACTTTGTGGGGATTGAACCCAGGTCCTGTTCATGCTTCATTAAGTAATATAAGATATTTGCGTTTTCGAATTTTATGTTCTTAATACTCTTACCCATGATGTTGCTGAAAAAAAAATAGTGAGCTCAAGAGTTGATATACCATTCGAAAGACAGTTAAAGTTAGTACTTTTCCAAAAAAAAAACAGCTACTCATCGATCAGTTTTCAGTGGTAAAGTTAACAAGAAAATACCACCAATTTTGTTCATTTCACAATTTTTTAATTTAGCCTTTTACAATACCCGGTATACAATTTTTTTATTTTAAGTACTCACCTATCTTATAGGAAATTCAATTATCTTCCCGATGGCATAGTCAGATTTGATGTAGTTGAAAGAGTAACAGAGAAATTGCTGTTTTTATAGAGAGGAGCAAAAAATTTCGTAAAATCAAGAAGTGTTAAATAACTCGATAATTATCAACTTTTCGAAAAAATGTTATGAGACATTTTTTGTTGCAAATGACTCGTACTATCACCTACTGAAGTTTGGCACCTTTTATCGTAGACACCCCTTATATTATTTACTCGATGGAGCACCTGCAGATCAAAAAGAATAATTGTTACATTCATATCTCAAAAACCATAAACTTGATCACATTTTGAGGTTTCGAAACAATAATTATCAGTCGAGAAGGATATTCTGATATGTTTGATATCTATCAAAAGAAACTAGATATTGTTGAAAATTTCAGGACCCGTGAAGATGACATTCTTTAAGCTGAATATCTCCGAATATGAAAAGATTCGAGGAATGCTGCTCCAGCAAAATTGTCTCAGAATTTCTTCAGGAACCACTTCTCAAAGTTCATCATATAGCTTGGGGTTCATCCAGTATAGTCATTTGCCATTATACTCCACAAAAATACTATCCATTCGCCATTCATGAATCGTTTTTAATTTCAATTTATTATCGAGAAATAAAATTAAATCACCGATTGAATAATGTTTCAATGAAATGAAATTCTCTTTGGTTCAAATCTCAGGAATTTATGACAATTATGAAATACAATTGTATGAATCCGTAGAAAATTCTTGTAAATATCACCAAATTATCTCAGTTCGAATTCATTGAAAATATTATTGGTCATTACTTGAAACAACTGCGGTCTAGTTCATTCCAGTCGACTGGCTCGATTTATCGTTCTCTATTTATCTAATGGCATTGAGTGAATCACAAGAAAATATAGGTCGTAGCTTAATGCCTGTGACAAATTGAATCATAGAATTTTATTTCTGACATAAATGGAGTATGTGATTGGTACCGAATTTGAAATGAGTAAACTGTTCATTGAGTGAATGAGATGGCTAAGAAACCATGATGTCGAAGGGTGGTGATCTCTGGAGGTCTTCAATGGAATTCGTCTGAGATACGGCGACAACAGTCCTACCTGAAATTCTCTGGTGGTGTATACATCCATTTAATAGACAAAAGGGGCGCACCAATAAGTTTTTTTGAATTTATCATTAGCAGAAAGTAGGACGACTAATGTTTAAAATATTATCGCATTTAGTCCCTACTACCTCTTCATTGTATGCACATCTTTTACACCTCAATGAAATGTTTTCAGGTCTGTCAATTTGTCGATATTCTATACGGAAGGTTGCGCTTAACCAACAAATATGCAAGGTACAGCTGATTTAATTGTTTGTATTGGGCAACTTGTGAAACTTTTCAGTCCAAAGAAATGCTTTACGTTAACTAATTTCTCCTAAAATTTCGTTGTGGTTGAAGTATGAAACTTTCCAGACATTACATAATCAAATTTCAGCCAATTCTGTATAATCAAAATTGTTCTTAGAACAACAACAAGCTACGGGTATATTTGTGAACTGAATTCATTTCATTTTGAAATTGTTTCTAGTTCAATTAATATTAATATAACTAATTATTAAAAAATCTTTTTCTTTCGCGCATATACATGTCAACAAAATTTGATATTTTATCTAGGCGCACACACGTTCTTCTCATGAGCATCGATATGAAAGAAATAAATTGAAATTATGCAAAAAAACCACCACATATTGATAACAGCGATTGGTGATCGATTTTGCGAGTAACGTTTCTTTTGAAAACTTCGATTTTTGCTAATAATACAACACTAATCACGAAATTTCTTTGATTGCCCGCACGGGTCATCGTTAATAATGGAACCCTGAATGTTGCAGACATTAAAAAATTCTTTTGTTTATGCATCAAAACCCCAGACCTTACAATTTGAGTATGAATCGTAGATCTTTTACAATAATTCTCGCCAGGGTGGAAATATTCAAGGACTCCAATAATCAGCATTTTGGGGAAAATAAGTAGTATGTGCCACCAAGAAACAGTACCTACAATGAATAACATTTTGCGGAAATATAGGTTGTATATGACATTAAAAAAAAGGTTGTTAATTTTTGCAATTCTAAAAATAAACAAAGGCTACAAAGAGGGAAAGTGACTAGTTCCTTTTACATGTATGGTTTACCGCGCACATTTTTGAGAGAGAGAAGCAGAAGGTCATGAAAGATTGGAAGACAATACTTCTCCATTTCTGAAGGAAGGATCCTTTGAAAAATATTATATGTTAAAATTATGAATCTTACAGAAATGTACTATTCTTATACTTGCACCTTTTTCACAAAATCTAACAAAAATATATAATTTCGTTTAGAGATTTAATATTTCATTTTCTGAGAGATCAATATTATTATTCGTCAATTGTTACAGAGTTATCCTTTCATGTCCCAAATATTTAGTAATTTTTTTGAAAAAAAAAATTCGGAGGTTTCCGATATATTGATTTTAACTTCCTTATACAGTGTGTTCCAACGAAAATTTGACCCCCCCTCTAACTCCGAAATGAGTAACATTAGCGAAAAACACCAAGACACGTCGATTTTTGTTTCGAGGGGGAGCATTTTTCGAAATAATTCGAAACTTCTCAGATCAACCCCCTACCCCCAGCAACCCTAACTTTGAAATTCATCATAGGGAATAAGGGTCGAGTGGCACCTTACTGAAAAGGTCTGTCAATTCTCCACCTTGATTTGTCATTTTAGAATTTTAAATTAACATACAGGGTGTCCCAACCAAGGGTGAAGTTGAATTCCTGGAAATCCCAAATACTAAATGAAATAGATTTATTTTGGCATAATGCAAGCGCAGGTTTATGCTCGGTCTAGAAAAACGACCTACACTTGTGAATTTGGAGTTGGTGCAATCAACCCCTATTTCCAGCATCCCCAACTCAAAAATCATTCGATCGATAATAGGTCAAGTGGCACCTCGTTGGAAAGGTACTGCAATTTTCTCTTCGAATTTGGTATTTTCGAAATTCAGAATCATCATACAGGGTGTCCCGAAGCAGGAACATTGAAAATCCAAATAACTTTTTGAAACTGGTTCATTTCGGTATACGAGAACATGTTTGATCCGAGAATAGGACTTTCTTGTGTGGTTATAGAATTTTTGCAATCAACCCTTCCATTCAGCATCCCCAACTTGAAAATCATACAAATAATTCAAGTGGCATATCTTCAGAAAGGTTTTTTGAATTCCAGAATGATTAAAGCATTTCATTCAGTTCGGCTCTCCATACAGGATGTCGCTTTCGAAAAATTCAATATCGTCATTTGAAATTATCAACTAAAATTAATTCGAAACTGTTAAAAGTATTGGGGTACGATGTGTTGAGCATCAATTACGAAGAAATAAAGCTGATTTCTGCATTGAAAATGTTCACATTTTTTTCATTTCCATCTGGCGTGCAGTCATCTGTTATTTCTCATTTTTGCAATGAAATATTATTATTCAGATCAGTTCCTCATTATTGTTGTTGTTCGTCAGTTGAAATTAATCTGAAAATGGTTTATTCCACTGAGGAAAGGGTCGAAATTGTATCGACGTATTTTCGAAATAACAGTTGTGCCAAAGAAACGGCAAGGATATTCGATAGGAACCATCCTGAAAGAGAAAGGGGAGTCAGTCACCAGTACTTTAAATATTTGGTTGACAAATTCCTAGCTACGGGTTCGGTGGCAAACAAAAAACATGAAGTGGCATGTCCTGTCAGAAATGAGGCAACGGAAGTGGCAGTAGTGGGTCATCTACAAATGGAGAATACTACTTCGATCAGAAAACTATCTCGTCTGACTGGTGAATCAGCTACAACTGTCCATAGAATCGTGAAACATCACAAATTTCACCCCTACAAGGTAAAATTAGTGCATGAAATAAACGAAGATGATCCAGATCGTCGTTTACAATTTTGTGAAAATCTAAGTGAAAACCTAAACGCTAATCCAAATTTTCTGAATAACATCTGTTTTTCTGATGAAAGCACCTTTATGCTCAGTGGTGAAGTGAATAGACATAATTGTCGATATTGGGACACACAGAATCCTCATTGGTTTAGAGAGGCCCACACGCAAAGGCCTCAGAAGTTGAACGTTTGGGCAGGAATTTTGGCAATCATCTAGTTGGGCCTTTCTTTATTGAGGGTAATCTGAATGGAAATGGCTACCTACAGTTGTTAGAGGAACACATACATCCTAGATTGACAGAAATTTTACAGAACGATCCAACCCTTTCTGAGGACGAAATGCGTTTTCAACAAGACGGTGCTCCTCCGCATTATGATGCTCGGGTGCGCCAATATTTAGACGAAAATTTCCCAGGAAGGTGGATTGGTAGAAGAGGACCTATTGAGTGGCCAGCCAGGTCACCAGATTTAAATCCCTAGATTTTTTTTGTGGGGCCATCTAAAATCTAAAGTTTATGCCACAAGACCAGAAAACCTGGAGGAGCTGCGGATGAGGATTATCACAGAATGCCGACTTTTGACTCCTGAAGTTTTCGCTTATGTGAGAAGAGAGTTCGAAAATCGTCTGTATAACTGTATGGAGGTGGGCGGAGGTCATTTTGAACAATTGTTGTAATAATCAAGTTAGTTTTTGTTTTCAATTGAATACAAGTTCAATAAATCTCGTTTTCCTGTTTAGATGAGCATCCAATCAGTTTCTCCATCATCCCTCATCCTGATCCTCACGCCAGAAAACCTCGATTGCCGAACTGAAACCAATGCCTCAGTGATTCAGAAAATAGAAAAATCTTTCTGGAACTTTGCCACTCAACCTGTAATCACTTGTATGATTTTTTGAGTTGGGGATGCTGAATGGAAGAGATTGATTGCAAAAATTCCATATTCACGCAAGAGAGTATTATTCTCGAATCAAACATAAACATGTTCTCGTATTATACCGAAATGAACCAGTTTCAAAAAGTTATTTGGGTTTTCAGTGTTCCTGCTCCGGGACACCCTGTATGCTAATTCTGAATTTCGAAAATACCAAATTCGAAGAGAAAATTGAAATACCTTTCCAACGAGGTGCCACTCGACCTATTTTCGATCGAATGATTTTTGAGTTGGGGATGCTGGAAATAGGGGGTTGATTGCACCAACTCCAAATTCACAAGTGTAGGTCGTTTTTCTAGACCGAGCATAAACCTGCGCTTGCATTATGCCAAAATAAATCGATTTCATTTAGTATTTGGGATTTGCAGGAATTCAACTTTACCCTCGGTTGGGACACCCTGTATGTTAATTTAAAATTCTAAAAAAGACAAATCAGAATGGAGAATTGACAGACCTTTACAGTAAGGTGCCACTCGACCCTTATTCCCTATGATGAATTTCGAAATTAGGGTTGCTGGGGGTAGGGGGTTGATCTGACAAGTTTCAAATTATTTCGAAAAATGCTCCCCCTCGAAACAAAAATCGACGTGTCTTAGTGTTTTTCGCTAATGTTACTCATTTCGGAGTTATAGGGGGGGTCAAATTTTCGTTGGAACACACTGTATGCATCTTGCAATAGTCAACTTTGTCCGCTAAAATCGATGATCATTTTCAAATAAATAAAATCCCAAAAATTCACAACATTTGATTAATTCGCTAACTATTCGAAAGTAAAACTACCTATTAATGAATGAATCGAAACTTTTAGTGAGTTGATTCTTATTCACTTGCAAGTAAGGTCGAACAATTCATCGGAAATAAGCCAAAGTTTCAATTTTTAAATGGCTCACCCTGTATATTTTTTGGGAGATCGAATGAAACTCTCTTTGTCTATACATTCAGTATACTTAAAGATGTATTTGCCGAATTTTTAAATCATTCTTGATAAATTTGTTCTGAAGTCAAGGTGGCTATGACGACTCAGCTGGTTCTAAAATTGTAATGCACACAAAGCATAAACGCAAAACCTTAGCTTTATTTTCGCATGGCGCACATACTCATCATCGTACATTCCAGATGAATAAAAATCTAACAAAACACATAAATAACGCAAAATACACAAATGGACCATAGATGGAATGTCATCAAATCAATTAAGCATAATTTCACAACAGGTTTCCGGAGAGACCCCCATTCTGTGCCTGACACAGCCTATTGCGGCGAATGGTAGGCCGTACTACATTATCCATTTGATTTGGAAAAATTTCATTTATTGCTCTCCGAACTCTATTCTCTAAATCCTCTCGATTTTCTGAAGGAGTTTTATAAACACGATTTTTCACATGGACCCACAAACAAAATCTAATGGGGACAAGTCGGGCGATCGAGCTGGCCTTTTTGTCGGGCCGTTTGTGCCTATATACCTTTCATTTAAATTATTATTTAGGTATTGAACAACTTCCCTGCAGTTGTGCGCTGGTGCTCCTTCTTGTTGGAAAATTAAGTTGTTACAAACAGCCAGTGGTAAACCATCAATCAGATCGCTTATTTCGTTTTGTAAAAATCCTAAATATCTTTCCCCTGTTAATGGTCCATCAAAAATGATTAGACCTATGAGATGTCGCCCTACCATTTCCATCCATACATTAAATCCAAATCGCTCACGTACTAAATGCTCATTTTCGTGGGCCCAATAGCGTGTATTGTTTCTATTGAACATTCCGTTGTTAGTAAATCGGGATTCATCTGAATATAAAATTTTATAAGTATACCTTGGATCCATTTCCATCTTTTGAAGAAACTAGTTGCAATATTCTAATCTTCGGCCATTGTCATGTTCATAAAGGTGTTGATGAAGATTATATTTTTTTTATATTTGAACGAGCGAAATTTATGCTTCTTAAGAATTCTCCAAACACTCTGATGACTTATCCCTATTTCTTGTGCTGTAGAGTTTTTTCGGCGTTCGCCATTAATGAGTAGCATATCTAATTTTTCATTCTGTGTGTACAGCATTTCGTCTGTTTTTCTGTCGTGAAGATTCAAAAACTCTGTACAATTTATACCAACTCACCGATTCAGATGCAACACAATCTTATCTTATGACATTTGAAATTGAATACAAAAAATTCTATCATCTGTGATCTATCTGTGATAGGAATTCAATGCATTTCCAAAGCACTTCAGATAATGAGTTGAAAAACGAGTATCATACTATGTCCAGGATTACGAATGGAAATTTTCAACGAAAAATTATCAATTTGGTATCAAAATATTCGTAGAAATATTCTGCGTATTATAGTGCTATTATACCTTGCGGAAATAATTTTTTTAAGAAACAATGTTTGGAATGTTACGAAGCCAATAACAGAAGGAATTCTACAGTTTCAGTGATGAATCCAAATGTACTCGATTTCGGTCGATAAATCACCCAGTTTTCCAGTTACACCCGGTATATATATATATATATATATATATATATATATATATATATATATATATATATCTCGCCCTATAACTTTTTTCCTGTCCTGTCATATATATATATATATATATATAATTTTATTTTCAGCCAGAACGCTGAAAACGATATCCTCGTTGTTTACCGTGAGTTTGATTCTAATCCCATTATTCATATTTTGACATGATAAGATTAGATTTCTATTTTTTTTTTCGTCAGAAATCATTCACGTTTATTGCTGGTGAACAACGAGATGTAATAGATTTTAATGGTCACTTCTCTGTTTTATTTGTCATACTACTTATCATTTAAGAGATTGACCTGCTCCATTATTCAGGATTTGTGATTTCTTAGGCAATGAATCGAAATATCCTAGATAAAATCGTAATTAGGACAGCATTTTTGGAAGAAAACAACCTTAAACAGATTGACAAGTATTTTTCACTTGCCATTCTGATGGTGCATGAAGAAATAGATAATCGTTCGAAATGAACTTCTGCAACGTTGAATGCACTACAAATTCCCACAAGATTTGGAAACACTCTGTATATACTTACGCCTCAGTGTGCATTGGATATTGTTAAATAGACTTTTTCTAAGGATAATCCAAAAACAAGTAATGTAAAAAGAGATTTTGAGTAGGTTTTTGAGGCCAGCTAACGCAGAATAAGGAATCTCGAAAGTCTGATTCAAATTTTCATATCTTCTTACTAGTCGATTTCAGGTTTTCATAAAGAATGTTAAAAAATGTCGTTTTCTACAATGAAGAAATAAAAATGTACAAATTTCCATTTGAAATAAGAAAGATGATGCCTCTTTTTGGTATAACCGGAAGTGCGAGATCATTGAAAATATATTCGGAACTTAATTCAAATGACACAGCATCAAACGAAAAAGAAAAACATTTCACCAATCAGTCAACCTGTTCTTCATATAATTTTAATGTCCCATCTCGTGGGAACACCCAGTTTATAGACATTTTTTTCAGTAGAATGAAATGACTAGAGAAACTTTCAATGTATCTTAACGACTTCAGAACTATAACAAAAACTTTTGCTTTTTGAAATATGCGGTTAAGCATTATCGAAAATTTGTTTCTTTGGCAACTAATTATTTCTGAAAATTGTAAATTATTTATATCCTGCACTTGCAACAATATATATCTGAAGGAAAGTAGAAATAAATAGCTAAAATTCTTCTCGATAAGGTTAGCTGAAAGAGTTAGAACAATCAATATCAATTAAAGGATATATTAAATAGTTCAAGGTGACAGAATATGGGTTATTTCTGAGTGAGTTCATTTTATTCTAGGACAATTTCTGTCGTTTTATGTCTTTTACATAAATTGATAATACATTGTTATCCCTCTTCAAGTTCCTTAGTATTTATTGAATTCTTTGTGGTTCAGATTTTTCCTGGAATTTATAGAAGAATCAGTTCCTTGCAATTTTAGTAGTTGAAGAAGTTTTTGTTGTTGGATTTTAGATTTCCAAGAAATTTTCATGCTGCTACAATATCTCATTCAAGTTTATTTCTTCTGGAGATACTGGGTAGGACACAAGAAAAGGTCAAAGGCTTGGGGTAGTATAAAACAAATAGTTTCCCGAATGACCGCAGGTATTGAGAGACTGGTATTCATGAAAGAAGACCTCAGAAAACACGACCGAAAGCAACAACGGCTATCCATGACCCTTATCGAAGAATTTTCTTGTTTAGACAACGGTTCGCTATTGCAAGACACTTCCAGATTCGATCTGTTGAAGTTTGTACTCCATTGTTCTGATAATGGAGTGCAAACAAGCACATGAACAATAGAACAACGTTTCAGGGAATTTGGTTTTAGAATTTGGAACCTTGAATGCTCAGAGGTAAGTTACAAATATTTTAGAAGAACATGTTGTGCCCTTTACGGCAAACATGGGTGAAAACAATTGGTATATGTATGATAAAGCCTGAACTCACTAAGCTCATATCGATAGATACTACCTTCAAGATCACGAAATCACTTCAATGAAGTGGCCTGCATGAAGTCCAGACCTCATTCCCAGCTATCATGTCTTCAATAGAAGATTAAAAGCCAGAAAAACCGGACAGTTGCATTGGATGAGGTTCAGAAAAAACTGATCAAAATGGATGAGAGTCCTATAATGTAATTGATTATGAGCATGAATCTTAAATCTCATGCAGTAATTCTGGCCATGGGTTGAAATATACAGTTTTCTGTGGACTTTGATATATTCCAAATGTTCCAGATTTTTCGTAATCAATTTCAATAAAATTCCTATGAGTCCATCTTCATTTCGATTGTTCTCAAGCATTACTTATGAATATGGATTACTGAAATATTAAATGTTCAACATTTCTATACTTCTTCTGAATCGATTTGAATTTTCGAGTTTCTGCATTAATTTCTTGGTGAAGGTATTAGATGTATAAGCTGAATGAAATGAATTCGACAATGAATAAATGGAAGCAAATTTGAAAAAAGTTAGCACCAGTTGAGTAGTAAATTTATTTATTTCTTTCGTTTTGTACAATAAATTTCTTCACAGGGTGTATTATATTATAGTCCCTTATACCAACTTTCCTATTCCAAATACAACCCCGACCTAAGCATCATGAAATTGCTGACATCTCTCATTCAGAATATTGAGATTTGGGCCGTGTGTTGTATATATATATATATATATATATATATATATATATATATATATAATATACCCTTCACAGGGTGTATGCATCATGAAATTGCTGACATGTCTCATTCAGAATATTGAGTATTCTCAGATTTGGGCCGTGTGTTATATATATATATATATATATATATATATATATATATATATATATATATATATATATATATATATATATATATATATATATATATATATATATATATATATATATATATATATAAATATATATATATATATATATATATATATATATATATATATATATATATATATATATATATATATATATATATATATATATATATGTATATATAGGTCAAAGGAAAACACAGAAATGGTTCTCGCTTCCTTTCTAAAATTGAATGATATACAAGACAAAAATAAAAACAAATTGCGTAAATCATTCAGTAGGTTAAAAACATTTATTCGGCGATTTTGAACATTTTAATTTCAGATAATGAACGGCTTGAGATAAAGTTTTGAGAGTCCCTTGAAATAAATAGATTTAAACATTCCAAGACATTATTGAATGAACAGGTAGATTTCGACAATAATTCTTCAATTCTATATAAGTTTCCAACAACGTGACATATATAACGGGTGGGGCAACTAAACCGAAAAAGTCTCAATAAATGCCAAACTATATGTTTCTGGACAAAAAGCAGAAACAGGTCAATTTACATCTGAAGGGAGACATCTCTCAACACAAGGTGATTTTATTTTACATCAACCCAGCAGGGGGTGCACAAAACTCAATTTTTTGAATGAAGAAGATAGATCAGGTAATACCTCATTGGAAAGCTTTTTTGATTCTCAACACAAATTTGCAATAATTTTTGAGTTTTGACAAATTTGGAAGAAGATGCAGGTACTGGTTTGTCAAAAGACGAGTTATTTTCAGTGATTGCAAAATCTGTCGATTTCGAACATTCACCGAAAAACTGTTGTATTTTCGGAAAAAATATCTTTGAGTAGTGGTGCTTGCACTACACCCCTCCAGACACCCCTCAGAAGAGGGTGTCAACCCCTCAAATCTTTGAATTGATCTGTTAGTCCGAGTTATAGCTCATTGGATAGGTATTTGGAAATATCTGATTTCGGTGAACGAATTTTCAAATCCGATTACATTTCAATGAGGATACAGGGTGGATCATAGAAAAATTCATACGCAGTATAAGAGCCTCTTCGCAAAGAAGCGATGATCGCTCCGTGTCATCTGTTAAATCGCAAAAATTGTTCCTCATCGGTGGACTAATGGAACGCAGATATCCGGGGTTGAAATGAAACGAACTCAAGTAAAGTTCTCGTTACATAAAAATATTCATCCGAGATTACACAGGTGTAATGCAGATTTGTCAACAAAAAATGCGGCAGTTTTTGTTTTTTTTTCAGTTTGCTTGTATCTGGTGAATGAAATTCGAATTAGTTTGTTTGTTTATCTAGCGGCTTTTCACACTCACGGGTTACATCCATACCATTTTAATGGTTTATTCAATAGCTGAAAGAGTAGAAATTATTGAAATATTTTTCAGCAATAATACTTGTGCAAATAGGGTAGCTGCTATTTTCAATGAACGACACGGCGACAAACAAGTGAGTATCAAGGAAAAAATTAGAGAAACTGGCTCTGTTCAAAATTGGAAAAGAGAGAATGTCTAAAGACCCATTCGAAATGAGGAAATGTAAGCTGCTTTGCTTGGGCAAGTAGAGATTGATCCCACTTTGAGTATAAGAAAATTGGTAAGTAAAATGGATGTGATTCGAAGAACTATTGGACGAAATTTCAAACAATACGAATTCCATCCGTATAAAATGAAGATGGTCCAGGAATTGAATGAGGATGACTTCGCTGCAGAGTGCAGTTCTGTGAAATAATAAGAGGGCGAATCGCAAACAATCCCCATTTTCGCTACAATATTTGCTTCTCGGAAGATTGTACTTTTTTGAATGGTACTGTAAATCGTCATAACTGCCAGTTCTGGTTGAACTCTAATCCCAAAATCTTTCGTGGAGTACATACCCAATATCCTGAAAAATTGAATGTTTGGGTTGGCATCTATGGGAATCGTCTGATTGGGCCATTTTTCTTACCAGGAAATCTGACGGGAGAAATGCATCTCCAACCACTTTTAGAACTAATCGATCCAGCCATAACTGAAATTTTGGAAAATGATCCTAGCTATTAAGAAAAGGATATTGTGTTTCAGCAGGATGGTGCCCCCTCACATTTTGCAGTTACTGTTCGACAATATCTAGATCGAGAATTTCCTGATCGATGGATCAGAGGAAGTGGTCCTACAGAATAGCCCCCACGTTCTCCAGACTTGTCACCATCGGAGTTTTTTTGGAGCTACTTGAAGAGTCAAATTTATAGAACTGATCCAGCAGATTTGATGGATTTACGACAACGGATTATAGTTGAGTGTAATTATATAACCCCTGAAATACTACGTAATGTCTGGAAACGTTTTGAGCAAAATCTGTATTTGTGTTTGACAGTTGGCGGCGTACACTTTGAACATTTTATTCGATTGATACCGAGTGGAATTATAAAATGTATCACGTATGATGAATTCAATTGTTTTCAATTTCCAATGTCTCCCTACTCACCAACATGTAGGTAATTCTATGAATAAGCTCTATTATTTGAAAACCAAACAAATGTATTCTGAATCTCCATCCAAAATCAGCAGTCCTCGCAAATACTTTATCGCTTCCTATTGATTCACCCTGTATCTTCATCACAATGCAGATGATGCAAAAATTGTGTCTACAATATTCTAGAAATTCTAAATCCTTTCTAATGAGTTATTACTCAAACTAACTGATCAATTCGAAGATTTGTGAGGTTGATCACTCATCTGAGAGAGTGCAGTTGAAGCTTAAAGATATTTTTCCTCAAAATACATCAGTATTTCGGCGAATGTTCATTTAAAATCGACATATTTTACAATCACTGAAAATAACTCGTCTTTTGACGAACCAGCCTGTATCTTCTTCCAAATTTGTCAAAACTAAAAAATTGGTACTTATTTGTGTTTAGAATCAAAAGAACTTTTCAATTAGGTATCACTCGACCTATCTTTCCCATTAAAAAAATTGAGTTTTGTGCAACGCTACTTAGGGAGTTGATGTAAAATAAAATCACCGCGTGTTGAAAGACACCCCCTTCAGACACAAAAATTGACGTATTTCTGTTTTTTGTCCCGAAATGAATAGTTCAGCAGTTATTGAGTCTTTTTCGTTTCAGT
Source organism: Cryptolaemus montrouzieri (assembly GCA_013387265.2). Lineage (NCBI taxonomy): Eukaryota > Metazoa > Arthropoda > Insecta > Coleoptera > Coccinellidae > Cryptolaemus > Cryptolaemus montrouzieri. The sequence continues at coordinate 51,876,130 of JABFTP020000103.1, forward strand.
TGCCCCGGTACGTTTCTTTGGACAGTATTCATTCTCTATTAATGGATTGTGGGAATTATATAAAAATCAAGTACCTGTGTTTGAGCTCATTCTGTTGTGTCATCGATACACATTTCAAAAATGAATAGTTCAAGGTATTTTACTTTGATATAACTTGAATTTCTTTCATTCGACGATTCCACTTTGTTAAATCATTTTTCTAGCGAACAGTATAATCTAGAAGGTAATTAGAATAATAATTGTACACCCAAGAGGTTCTAGATGAGAAATTTATTAGTTCATTAAAGTCTTTGCGTGTCTGGAGCGTGTAGGGTTCTAGCATTAGGTTGATGATAATTCAATTTGGAATCGAAAAAGGAGAATGCACTTGTTTTTAGTATTGGTGATATAGTTCACTTTTTTCTCACATGAAAAAGTCTTTCGTTCTCCGTTTTATAAGATTTTAATGAAATTTGCTTGAAATTGCTCATACTGCTTTCGATAATATGATCAATTCTGTTCCTTGCTCATAATTTTTCAATTTGCTTCTCAACATCACTTCAAGGGTGTGAAGGTTATTCAGCTCAACCCTAATGTAATAACAACATATGAATTACCTCGCCACATCATTTACAGATACATATTTAAATTCGTTAATTAAATTTTTTCAGAAAGTTATGAATCAGAACTAGAGCTGACAGTAGGTTTTTGATATCTAGATCGAGGAATGCTTTCATACAGTCTTATTTTTTGATGAGGTCTTGACTTTGAGAGTGTTACAGGTATAATTGGAAAATGACATGATCTGGAGTTTGATTGTGAATATTACAACAGCAGAGTTCACAGTATTTGTCCTGTATAAAAAGTATTTCAAGTAAATATGTCCTGATCTTGTTTCAATTATTTAAACAGATAAATGCATAAAAAACTATAAACTTTGAAATTGAAAAAGTAACTTACGGACAAAAATATTGGACATCAGGGTCGCTGGCAGGCAGAAAACAATAACAAGTATGTCAGCAACAGCTAGATTAACTATAAAAAAGTTCGTTACTGTTCTCATACGGGGCGAACGAAAAACAACAGCAATCACAAAAAAATTTCCAACAAGGCCAACAGCGAATACAATCAAGTAGGCAACGCAATAAATTATAGTCATAGCCATTGAATGTCTATACATCAGTTCTGGAATGTATGAAGGCTCCGTGGTATTCAAAGAAGCATTCATGATCAAAGTAGCACTATTAGTTTTGATTTCCAAAATTGCTTTGTGAATGTCACTAGCTTCCGTGTGCGTTGCCACGACGTCAAAATAATTCCCGAAATATTCTGGCGAAAGCATCGTGTCAATGATTGGTATTTCGTTTACTTCTATCGAATAGGGCACCTCGTTTCGAGTTTCATCATCATCAGACTCCACTAACGACCAATTTATTATTCTCGATAGTCCCGCTTCGAACGTTCTATTTAATACTCCCATTGATTGATTTTTATGGAATTTTTGGATGCGTTCTATTGTCGATCGAGTTTCATCGCTGTTTTTGAAAACTCGCGTAACCGTACGCAAGTTGCGGATGGGATTTTCACCGTTCGGGTAAATGGTTTGTGTGGAAATGCAACGGAAAGTCGGGCAAGCTAGGAGAGCGCTTTTCTGTGCTGCGTGGTACGTTGGAATTCTGATAGAAGGAAGGGCGTCTGCGCTCTCTTTGGTTTTATCTTTCGCGCAGTGAGTTTAGGAAAATTGCAAGGATTTTCTTTCTATTACAGTTAGCAAATCGAGGTTACATTTCTGCTTGCAAGTTATACTTTATAGCATCTTCAAATATATCTTTTTTCAAATGCTTGGTATTTGAAGTATTCGATGAACAAAATACTATCACTTTCTTTCTTTATACTGTCGTTCAAATTCCTTCAACTTGTTCCCGCATAAATATAACATAATCTTGGATAACAGAAACACCATAAGACTCTGAACAAGAATCAGCAGATGATTCTTTTCTTGAAATGTTTCAATATTTTTGTCAAAAAAAGTGTAAAAACAATGTGACGTACGTCACCGAAAATGAAAACTATTACTATGGAGATTTCCAAAATGATACATGAGTTCAGCTCAAAACTGCAGGGTTCGATTCCTCGATCCAATGTGAGGGAATTTATTGGGAACATGATGTATTCAAAATACTTGGTTTCCAAAATACAGGATGTCTAAGTGGACATATTCTGATAAACAATTACTATTGCTACAGAATTCTGAACTGCAGATTAACGAACTTTATTTCATTCCTAGGCAGCATTTAAAGCAGCAATATGCACTGGCGTTTCCCTCGGTGAATACAACCGGTGGATTCAAACTACACTTTGCGTATACGTCACTGAATCTTCTCTCAAAATGACAATGCATTGTATTATTTTGAGAATATATACTATTATATTTTATTGTATGCACAGCTTAAAAGTTATTCTATGTCAAATTAAAACTGGTACAGTAATGAAGAAGAAATTAACGCATAAAATTGAAGATTCAGATTTATTCAGATAGATATACTGAGGAACCTTTTTTCCAGTTGTCCACCAGCACTAAAAAAAAGAAAAATCGAAATGAAAATGGTTCTCATAGAAATTGAAATAAAACTGATGTAAATCTTTTCGAAAAAATAAAAGACTTCAAATACCGAATCTTTCCACTCCTGACGGGAATTACTATATAACATCTACGAACAAAACCAATTACTTCATATCATTCAGATCTAATTCATTACAAATTTCGATCATTTTGTTCCAAACCTTATTCACGGTTTTGCTGGCTTCTCAACCTTCTGTTGAGAATGTACAAGACGTGTTCGATTGGCTAGAGATCTGGACTTCATGTAGGCCACTCTATTGAAGCAATTTCGAGATCTTGAAGGTAGTTCGTAACGACATGGATTTGGTGATGTCTGAATTAATGAAGAAGCAGAAAGTTTTCACCCAAGGCCGCAAATGGTACAACATGTTCTTCCAAAATATCTGTAACGTACCTATGAGCATTCAGGATTCGAGAATATTTGTGCAGGCGTTCGAAGAAATTCTTCCCCACATCATTTCTGAAACTCCACCAAATACATAGATAAGTAGAATATTCCATTGCCATATCTCTCATTTTGATGTCTGTACACTAGAGAACGTCGGTCGCATTGAAAAGGACAAAATCGACCTATCTGTAAACAAAACTCTGTCTCAGTGAGCTTCTAGCCAATTGATCTGTTTCCTGGAAACATCTAAGCAGGCTCTTCGTTGTTCTGCGCATAAAGCCAACACTCCAGCTGCGACACGAGGTCTCAAACCAAATACCCTGAGATGTTGTCGCATTGTTTCAGTGCTAATTTGCACTACACTGTTCTGTCAAAACTGAATTTGAAGGTGCTTGTGTAGAGGAACAGTCTCTCTCTACGTGCGGATCATTTTGAGAAGAGTTAAATGGGACACCCTAAGCTTTCGATCTTTTCCTGTGCAAGTCCAATCTATGTCATCTAATACCACTGCCTCAGCACATTTCGCTGGAGTCAAATTTCACTTCTCATTATTGCCGAAATTCAAAATTTTCATGAGAAACAAACCTTACTCATATTGATCAACAACTGCTTTTATCAACATGTGCTAGTTTCTTGCAAAATCTCAAATCTATTGCATTCATTTTATTTCTCATGTGAGACAACAAAAACATCGAATATTGTCGGCATATGATCGGACCTATATGAGAAAACTTGTGATTTTACCTACCAAAAATTAAATTTTTTCAACCATACCAGTGGTATAGATATGATTAATTTCTATCGCTTCTTCTGAAGAAAAATTGGCAAGTTACAAGTTTTTGACAATTTCCTCTCTTCATCGTGTAGGAAAATTCAAGTTGTAATAGAAAGATCTCTTGAATTTTTTCGCTAGTACTAAGAGTTTTCGAGCTATTTTCCAAATCAATATATGTTTCACAATGAACATCAGTAAAATGGATCTTTGGATAATGCCCAATGTTTCATTTCAGTGTATGAAATGAAGCATAGAAGAAAAAATACTTACCTGATTATCGATAGACGCTCTGTGTTCTAGCATTTCCATTCACCACTGAAATTATGTTCTTACTGTGAACTCCAAAATATTCACTAGTATGAATGTAATTTTTTCACATTGAGATGGTCGAATTCATGAAATCAGAAATGGTAGACAAGCATTTTGTTTATGATATGGCTAATGGAAATGACCTTGAAGAATATTGCATTTATCATGTATAATCTTGTAGACGAATAATATATGGAGCACTTTTGTGAATTTTCATCGAAGACTTTGTGAGAATGGATTTTTCAGAAAATATAGAAATTTTACTGGACTAATTTACTCCCAACTAGATCTGAATATTGGAAAGGTGGGTAGAGAATTGAACAAGATTTATCCAACAGCAGATTTTGTGAAAAAGGAAAAGGTGGAGGTTCTCATCATTAGTGGTGATTTTATTGCGGGAAATAAAATTTTTCCATTTCAATTTTTGATCACGTGGACTCTCCATTTTATATAGGATGAAATTTCGGAATGGTAGGTTATTTAACACAGAATCAGCATCCGTCAATATTATTCGAAAAGTCTGATCATCAGCGAGAAAATTCAAGAGGACTTTTAATTGTAATTTCTATTATTCTCCATAAATGAAGAAATTGCAAAAAAAATCATTGATATGCGTGTTTTGCCTCAGCGAAAGGGACTAAAATTGGCTGTATCTACCCAAGTGGTTAACTCTCGTGATTTCTCACCTAAAATGCGGAACATTTGTCACATAACTTTTCTATCGCAGAACCTTTCCCTTCAGGTATATTCTTATTCTAAGTGGATATATAAAATATGGGTTTTAGTTGGAGAAGGGAAATATCCGCAACTCTTTCTTCTATTTTCATCTGAACTTTTCTGGAGAGTATAACTTGAGCATGAAATTTTCTCAACCTTTGCATTCCCCTCGAAAATTGCATATTCAAAAAAATTTAAATTCATCATCACCCGCAATCAAAAATTCAAAAACTTCAGTTATGTCCATTGGCAATTATTGTTCTCTTTGCCTGGTATCTGGTGACGTTTTGAGTCAATCGGATTTAGAGTTCTTTAATCATTAAGATGTTTCTCGAAATTTTAATCATGAATTGACTGACGAGCATTTTGTGAAGGGATTATGTGATGGAAACAAGGCAGTAGCCAGATACTTATATGCAAAAAAACTTTGCTAGTATTCATGCGAGATTATGTGGAACTGGAAGTTTCAATGACTATAAAAGTGAAATATAGTAATCAGTTTGAATTGAAGAATTCGAGGAGAAAGCCCAACCATTACTAATAAACTTCCAGAAAGATTGCAAAATATTTAAACGTAAACCAAAACAAGGCCTGAAAGTTGTTTGAGATCATAACCGCATCACATACAAAAAGTTCAAGCTCTTTTATAAATTAATTTTCTTTTCAGAGTAACATTTTGTCAATGGTTCTTAGTTCAAATGTTGGTAATCTGCCGACAAATAATTCTTTTTCCTGAGGACGAAAAATTTTCTAGCAGTTCAATTATGACTTTCCACCAGAATCATTTATGAATAAGGCGTTTACAGAAGCCATACATCAGTATGAGTGTTCTCTGAATGTTAGCACAGGAATATTCAATCATTTGATAAAACCCAATGTTCTCAATTAAACTGCAATGTAGAAATCAATCAAAATTTTTTGAACAGCTTCTACTGGATCCTCTACCGCTGTTGCTTCTACATTATCTGTACATATATTAACGCACATCTGCCAACGTAGTTCTTATGGATTTTCAATAATTAAATTAAAACTTTTCAGATCGAATAGTTCGACTAGATACCATGCAGGATCATCAGATCTTATCCCATCGTTTTTCTATTTGGGATAAATTCAACTTCCATAGTTTATCGTTCGCCAATAAATGATATTAAGAAAACTCAAATTATTCCTGAAATATTTGAAAAGACTCGCCTAGTTATAGAAGGAGATGCGAAGCATACAGTATTATAGATGGAGGAGTGAGGAAATTTTCAGTTTAATTTTCTTACTTGTTCATGAAAAATTAGATGAAATGCCACTTATCCCTATAATAATTATTTTTCGGAAGAAATATTGGTTCTAGGTCCTAACAATATGTTTTTTCCTCAAAAACTATGCATGAGAGAGTCATGATACATTATATTGTGTATGTTTGTTGGATGAAACATTTTTCTGATATGCAGTTAACGAAATTCAAACGACTTCATCACTTAATACTGTCTGGTATCATAAGTATCTGCTATAATTTTGATTAATTTTAATGGGTTCTATTGGATTCAAAAGTACTAGTGGATCTCTCCGAAAAAGATGCCACTACTCTACGGCCCAGTTTTTCAAACGGAAGTTATCTCCGATCTTGAGGTAAACTGCTAGTTAACTTCCAATTCCGGGTTTTCAATCTCTGGGTCAGAATAAACTTGAGGCTTATCTTAACACGAAGATGAAATAGCTGTTATCTAGTTATCCTACAGTTTTCTGCGTAAGTTCCATATTTCGTTCGATGTCTTTACGAGTACGTTGTTTGTTTATAACCAAAAATGAATATTTATGATGTGAACGCCTATAACAGCGATGAAGTACGTCGACCTAAAATAATCAGACTTTGGCCAAACAACTTCGAAGCATTCGACGAACTTGAGTTTTTCAATCGATTTAGATAATCAAATTTTGAAGAGGTGGAAAACGTTTTGAGGTTCGTAATATAGCACAGCATATACAAGAAGTAGCAGCCTTGATGTATTCCACAAATTAAGTATTAAGTGAAACTTTCATATCTAATTGACCTATTTCGTGAAATGACTGTTTCACACCGAAGAATCAGTAACTCCTTGCATTGAGGTATTATGCTAATTAAAGCTTTCAAATTGTGTCAGGGGATTTCATGGGGGTGAGCAATTCTACTGCTTGCAAAACAATACAACGTGTTAGTTTCGCCCTAGCATGGTTGAGGCCAAATAATGTTAATATGCTCAAAACAGATGAAGAACTATTCAATTGTGAGAGGCTCTTCCACCGCATTGCCAGATTTCCTCAATGTGTGGGTGCAATTGACTGCACACATGTAAAAATACAATCTCCTGGAGTGGAACATGCAGAGTTAATCCGGAATCGCAAACAGTTCTTTTCATTTTTTCAATGTTCAAACGGTATCTGATGCAGAACTAAAAATTCGAGATATTGTTTGTTGGTGGCCAGGACCTTTTCACGATTCCCATATTTTCCGAAATTCCAATTTATTTGCTCGATTTGAGCATTTGGAAATGCAGATCTGGCGGGTGATATGGGTTATCCAATAAAAAATATTTAATTACACCTCTCAACGGGATGAAGAATAGGGCTGAAAATTTATCTAATGAATCCCTTATTCGGACCAGAAATACAGTCAAACGTAGCTATGGAGTTTGTAAATGAAGGTTTCTTTCACTATTTATGGGCTAACGGGTAAATCTGGAAGCAGCTCAAGCACTCATTGCTGCATAACATTGCTTGTGCTAACCAAGAAGATATACCACCTGTTACAGAAGAGGAGAAAATCATATATTTTGTGAACAATGTGAAAGCAGAAGTAGTGATGCAACTTGTAGGAGTGTACTCTCAAAACATTACAAGGCATACATTACTCAATGAATACTTCGCCAATTTATAATTTCATTAAAATTGAAAAAATTCTAATCATTAAATTAAATTCATTGAAACTTATTTCGTATTTATTTCTGATCAAACGTAAACATACATATAGTTATTCAATCCAGTTTGCACAAGCTGGTCAGAGAGTCGACTTATGCGAACCAAGGTATAGTCTTTCTCGTTTATAGAGAGGAAAACATAATCATTATTCTCTCATAATAAACATAATAAATCATATATCAAACAAAAGCATTATCTCAGTCTTGTTTTTTAACATGTCCTCATTCAGTAAGTTGATATAACTGAAAATTTTTCAGTTTTTTAACCAGTAGTATTCCTTCTTTCTGATGCTTTTCTATTTTCATTTTATCTTCCTCCAGGAACTCAGTTTCATGTAATTGAATGAACTGCCGTTTTTCTTTATTCAACAAATAATTAACGAAGCAGTACATATTTATGGGCCTTTTCAATGATTTTGCGGAATATTCATTCCAGGAGGATCCATCGTGATCCTTTTGTTTCGAAGATGAAGACATACAATCTATCTTTATCTTCAGCGTTTGTCATGGGTAAACTCTCCATATCGTCATCATCTGAAAAGACAAACAAAATTGGGGTTTTTATCTATCTACTGGAAGAATTGTTGAATTTAGTTTTAGTTTGAACAAAAATTAATTCATTCATCGGTTCTTCATTTTTCGACACAATATAGTCACGGTCAATCGTATTGGTAAGTTCATCAATTTGTGAAGTAATCAAATTTTTATCATTTTATCCGCCTCCACCAGTCTTCAAGGTATTGAGTTTGTTCGTTGAATATTTCTGTTTGCTTCTTTTTCTTTATAGTGCTGTTTTTTTCCCTCAATTTTTTGGCCTATTTTTTCGTTCCAGTTTCAATAGCTAGCGCGGTGGCGATTCATTCCCAATTCTCACATTTTTCTTTCCAAGTGGTTACTCCAGATTTCATATTTTCTATAATATTCTTATTTTTCTCCACTAGGGATGAAATGAGCTTTTCTTCAGAAACAGTGAAATTTGCCTCACTACATTTTCCTTTTTCCATATAAACGAAATTACCTAGCCATTATACTTTATCAGATCTCAACTCGGAAAACGTTATTAATCAAACTTCTGAAAACTAAAGTATAGTTTTACCTTCGTATTTAATATAAATAGACACCATTTTTATTCAGTATTGGTGAAAACGTAAATGTAAGAATGTACAAAGACCATGGAAAATATCAAATTTAATGCACTAAATCTAATCCTAGAATTGGAACCGTAAACCGTAACCATAGAAATAGGTATACTATTCAGCATTTCTGTGATTCAACACGAGTGTTGACAATTTTCAAAATATAAACTTGAAGATATCTTGCTGTCAACAAACTTGAACTGTCAAAATTGACTAAATATGCTTCTGTTTTTAACTGCAGAGTAACTTCAGGGTGAAAGTTAACTAACTTGTATCTCATCTCGAGATTTAAAAACCGGGTCTTATAATAATTTTCAAACAGTAATTTTGGTTGAAGAATTCTACATAATTTATTTTTCCTCCAAAATATTTATGTATCGAGAAAAATAGAATACATTGAAAGTTGGCTATCAGAAGGGGCTTGAAAAATAATTATTCTTCCGTGATCTAGTGATAATTTCCCAAAAACGTTCTTCTAAGAAAACGAGAAATAGATGGTTGTATATTTCATTCTTTTCAGAAGAAATTGAATAATGAAAAAGTACAGACACAAAAGACCTGGTTTAATTGAAGACTTATGAAGAATTTCAAGCTGATTTTTCTTTTCATTAGCAAAGAAAAATCAAAAACTATATTTCATGTCTCCTTTCGGCAGTCCAAAGAGTAAACATTGTTAGACAAATTGTCTAAATTTTTGCCCAGGAATCACCCACTAGGTCCGCTTACTATGAAAACACCTTCTATGTATTGCATCTGCTTAGTTTTATAAATTCATGATTTTTGCTTTCAAATTAAAACGCTAACCCAATCAACCTATATGAGTTGGTTTATCCTTTCCAGAAAAAATATCCACCAATTTCATTTGAAGCTCGAGGCCTTTAATTGTGTCTCGACTGCTCGTTACTTGCATAAAAGTGCTTACGAATGAATTGAAAGGAGAAAGGAAGTTGAAAATTAATTTACGGTTTTATTATCTCAATCTTATAGAATAGATATAGAGATTAAATTGCTCCTCATTAGGAAGCAAAAGAGATCATATTTTATTCTAGATCAACCAGACGTTCATCAATCATACTAAGCAACATAAAGGATTGCTCAAAGCTATGGATTGAAAATTGATCATTGACTGATAATGAAGATTCAGGAGATTACTCATGAAGTGGACAACATGAAATTTGAGAATTTGTTTTACTACGTGACAATACTTTGGAAATCCCTATACAATTCCAAATCTCAGAGAGGCTCTTCTCTTGAAAAAAGTCTAATTCTAGTTAACTTCTATCTCTTAGTAAATTTTTGTCACAAAATAAGCATATTTGAATGAATAAAGAAAAATTTGATAATAGTAGTGTACTTTTTCTGACGAATGATCCTTACGTGCATTATTTTGACTCATCGGTGAACAGATCTCACTCTCAATCTCCACAGTGTTGCCTAACAAGTTGAAGTCATGTTCGGATATGGCCTTCTGTGGTCTTTTTACTCAACCTCAGAACAACGTCTTCTTTCAGTTGATTGACTTACGCAGATATTGAACTTAGTGAAATGGCTAACATAATTTCTTGAGGAAGAACGACTGCGTCGGATTTCTTAACATTTTTTCTGTTTTTTTGATTTGATGAATTGATGCATAATTTTGATTAATATTAATATTAAATCAAATTTTATTCAACTTCCCTTCCATTTTTTTTTATTTATAGATGTAAATTTTTATTATTATTGCAACAAGCAGTTAACATTACGATATACAAGTCATGAGCGCAGAAAGAGGAATGAGAAATTTTTTAAAATTAGAAAGTTTTCTAGTTATCATAAACTTAACCTAACACGAGCATAGTTCTTCACTACCGAAATAAATATTTTGAGTCTATGAACTGTTTTTCAGAACATTTGTTATTTCCTAGTGTGAAATTTTCGTGCGGAACGGTGTTCCCTATCTCTATAATTAATAAAAGGGTATCCTGTCTAGTAATACAGAAAACCGTGTCTGAAACCACAGACGTCTTCTTGTTCGAGCAAACGACGTTATTGTGGTATAAGTCAGTGAAGATATCAAAGTTTGAGAAGTTTTCCACGAGTTGTAAGTTTCAACATTGAAATGGTTGGATATTAACCCTCAAGTAAAGGTCATACTGAAGCTCCATCAGAGAAAATCTCATTCTTGATTAACGATAACGTGTTGTATAATTTTTATGATTATACCGGAAGTCTAGTGGAATGGCAATGGCAGCTTCATCAAGGAAATTCGGGAAATTTTCAATATCTTCAGGAAATTGGTGATGTATTACATACATAAATCTTCAAGTTCTAGAAATAATTTTGAAAAACTGGAAGTGCTGAAAATCTTTTCCTGTCAGCTACTTCAAAACAGGTACTGACTGCCTCAAATCTTAATTTCTTAATGCAGATTTCCTATAATGAAACACATGAAAGTTGCGCGGAGCAAGCTCCGGCTAATTAAGTGGTTTGTCTAATACTGGGATTCTGTACAGTATTGGGTTGGACGATTTCTTCAAAACAGGTTCAAACAATCAAGAATGTTTTTTCTTGAATCTGTAGATTTTGGGTAGGATCTCGATATTTCAAAACATCTACACTCAACGTTTTAGATGTTATGCACGAGAAAGATATTTTTGTCATGTTTAGACAGTTTTCTGAGTGGATTATAGTGGCGTCGAAATTTTTCTTCATTTTGTTTGAAAGATAAATAAGAAAATGTTTCTTCTTGAATATGAAGGATGCAATACTTATGACTTCCCTTCTTTTCGAAATAATATGAAGTATAATCTGTGTTTTTCGCTTATATTTGAAGCAATTGCCTACCGATACAGATCGCTTTATTTTATAGCTTTGCTGGCAAGAATCTAACCTAATAATTCTGTAGTTTTGTACAGAATTGTTTCTAAATATATTTTCTTTCTACCCTTTTCAAAGTTTCCTTGGGCTCTGCGGTTAGTTTTAAATTGTTTCCGTATTCGAAAGGTTATTATGTCGTTAAAAAGGAAACATTGCTCACTAAAAGACAAATACCATAAATGCAGAAATCAAACAGTATGCAGTTAGTTCGCTAAAGTTGGCCAAAAAATATGGTGTTGGAAACATAGAAATTAACTACATCACGAAAAATAAAAATCATGGGGCAGGAAATTGCGAAGGTCGGAAACATAAGCAGTGAATGAAGTCGTTCACAGTTGGTTTGCCAGGAATTTAGTATAAATAAAGATTTCATATAAGAAATTTGCTTTGAAGAATGACAGTTATGAGGGGAAGATGGGTGTGAAACAACTTTTGGAAAATTTAAGTAATGCAAATATGGAAAATAAAATAGAATATTCTTTGACCATTGGATGATTAAAAAAATCGACAAATTGTCGTTAAAATGGGTTTCCAAGAAGAATGTTCACATGACATCAGAAATTGTGTAAGGATGACTTTGAAATTTTAAAATGAAATAAGGTAACAAATTAGAAAGCGTTCATTTTCTTAGATTACATTACATTACATTCGTGGAGGTCAATTGGCTTTGCAAGCCTTTCCGAACTCCGACCAAATTTGTCTTTTGTTCGTAACCCTTCTTATTCATTTCCCTGTAGGTCTAAATCCCTTACAAAATTGAGAATCTCCCTGGGAGCTTTTGCTTTTACTTCGTGCGGCTCTAGTTTGTCGCTACCGAAGTGTTTATGTCCTTGACAGACAGTTGCGATGCAACTGCAAAAAATATGTTCGGCAGTTTTTACACCCTCTTTACACATTCTGCATGTTGCCGTTTCCGATGTGCCCATTTTATTGAGATGGTATCTCAATGTCCAGTAAGGAGGCCTGTTATGATCCTCAACTCGTCCCTAGAGAGATCGAGAAGCTGTTTTGTCTTCTTTGGCGAATAGTTAATGAACTTTTTCACTTGCCTTTGGCCTGGAGTTTTCCTACAGTATTCATTTTTGCTAGATTCTTCCCATCGTTCCAGTTCCTGTCGTCTGTGTGGATTACTTAGACCGCAGAACGATTCAGGTCCGATGGGGGGGATTCCAGTAGCTGATTTGGCCAGTTCGTCAGCGGCTTCATTTTCTTGTATGTCTTCGTAGCCAGGCACCCACCACAGGAAAAGTTTGTTCCACTCAACAAGTTGCTTCAAGGATTTACGGTATTCCCAGACAGAGATGCTCTGATAACTGTAAGAGTTTAGAGCTTTCATCACTGCCTAACTGTCCGTTAAAATGTAAATCTTTGCGCCTTTGAGATTCCTTCGTAATCCCTCCTGGCAGCAAAGGCTTACAGCAGGTGTTTCTGCTTGCATGATTGTAGAAGTAGAGCCCAGAAGCACTGATGAAGAGTACTTGGGTCCATATATGCCTGCTCCTGTTCCATCATTCGTTTTTGATCCGTCCTTGTACCAAATGGAGGATATTTGATCTAATTGATTTAATTTTCCCTTTACGATGGTGCGGTCTTCTATGACCACTTCGAAAGGTGTGTGAAATTTGAACTTAAGCGGCATCATATCCGATGGTTGTGATAAGATTTCTGGCGCTATGTAACTTAGAATCCCCAGGTGTCCCTTCGATCACCAGATAATTGTTTTTTTGTGTCTTGGAGCCGTAATGCCACCATCAACGCCTCCTCTTTCAATGTTATATGAAGAGGAGGGAGATTTAGGATTACCTCCAGGGCAGTATTCGGTGAGCTTCTGATAGCACCTGTTATGCCCACGCTCCTTTCCTTAGATAATGGACTGTGAAATCTAGTAAAAAAAATGTTCTTGCACCCAACCATCAGTTCATATTGTCTGCTTTCGAATCAAGAAGGAGAAGAGGAAGAAAGAAGAGTAGTTTATAGCCACAGACTTAATTACAACAAGTATAGGATATTTTCAAGAGCTTGCATACTAATTGAACTAAAATCAAACAAAGAAAGATTAATGAACATTTCCTGCATATCCATACTCAATAGCACAGTTACAAAAAACATAGAATTAAAAATCATAGGAAATCACTCACAGAGTATAAGGCTCTTTCAATAAGTAATTCCTTGACCAACTTCCTGAAACGCGGCAAGGGTCCTAAAAGAATTGATCTCTGCAGCCCATTCTAGATCTTAATGCACTTTAATTGGGGACTATTTGCTGTGAAAGATAGTCTATGTTTTGGGATGTATAATCTTTGGAACCTTCTACTGTCGTATTCACCTTGTCACAAGTCTTATAATCGTTAAAATTCTCGTTTACATAGATAGCTTATTGTAAAATATATATACTTGCCACTGTTAGTAGACTATTACTTCTGAAATGATCGCGACACGATGTTCTTCTTGACAGCCCGAGCAAAGCCCTTACAATATTTTTTTGCATAATGAATACCCTCTCAACGTGTACACAGTTTCCCCAGTATATTGTGCCATATGATAGTAATGACTCGATACAGACGTAGTAGTACATCTTCAAAGTTAGGAAAGAACACAACCCCCGAAAGCTTCGCATCTGGAAAAAATCTAGTGGACAGTTGTTTAAACACATTATCGATGTGAGATAGCCAGGACATTGAACCATCCAGCCACAACCCACGATATTTCAAATCATTTTTTTGTCTCAAAATTTCAGAGTGTGCGCGAATCAAAAGACTGAAATCAACCTTTTTTTTCGTGAAAAATACATAAGCTCTGTCTTGGAATGATTGACAACCACTTCACTTCTCGAACACCATTCCGAAATGTCCTCAACACATGCAATGGCAGAATTAGATAACTGCGAAACCGGGCTTTAACTTAACAACGCGAATGAATCATCTGCATATAAAGTATGGACCTGTTTCCCAATCTTCGAATCGACAATTTCATTAATGAATAAATTGAATAGAATCGGGCGAAGGATACTTCCCTGTGGCACTCCTGATGAAACAGCCAAGAAGCTAGAAGTAGTTAAAGAACAGACCCGGGGACTTTTCATTTTGATCTATAGAATCAACAATCTTGTCAGCTCAAAATTTCTGTGTTCCCGAGACGTTTTTCTCGAATCCGGGATTCCGTGCTTCTCGAGGATATCGATTTCTCTGAAGTTTTCGGCATTATTAATTCTATGAAAAATAAAAGATCCAGCGGATCGGACGGTATTCCATGTTTTATATTAAAACATGTCGCAAAGCATCTGGTTGGTACACTCTAGTATTTGATAGATAAGTCTTTCGAGACAGGACTCTTTCCAACTTCACTGAGGGCCGCTAAAATTGTTCCTGCTTTTAAAAAGAACGACCGTCATTTGGTCAAAAATTATCGCCCTCTCTCGGTTTTCTCAAAAATTTTAGAGAGAGCTTTTTGCAGTAGACTTGTTTCTTTCCTACTAAAACAAACAAGGTATTATGAAGGGTAATATATTCGGTTTCCGCAAGGACGCTGTACAGTTGATGCAGTTCTTTCAGTCAGGAAATGTTTACTAAGCGGTTGTTTATGAATAGTTTTTCCTATATAATCCATGATAGTTTTTGCTAAAAGGGGGCTTAAGGGGTTTCCCATTAGAAGTCCCTCATCACTTTTTTTAAAACAATCGTTAATTAAAAGATAATTTCGAGATATGCAAAAATTTAATGAAGCCATAATGTCGTATTCAAATTATTCTTTATTTAACGATTGTTTTTATAAAAACGAAGAGGGACTTATAATAGGAAACCCCTTAAGCCCTCTTTTAGCAGAAATCTTCACGGATAATATGGAAAAAACTATTCATAAACACGCGCTTAGTAAACATTTCCTATATTGGTATCGATATGTCGATGACATTATTGTGTGTTTTTCACAGGAACAAACAGACAGTTCATTGTATTCAAAAACTTCATCAACAACATGAACCCAAAAATAAAATTCACTTCTGAAATAGAACAGAACAATTCGATCAATTTCCTAGACCTCACAATAACAAGATCAAATAATAAACACCAGTTTTCAATTTATCATAAGCTTTCTCATACAGATATCACAATTCATTATACATCGGCACATCCTTACCAACATAAAGTTGCAGTATTTAATATACATATACTCTTAAACACACCGATGTCTAATGGTAATTATTTCAAAGAATTGAATTTGATGAAACAGATCGCAATAAATAATGGTTATGATGCAAATTGAGTTAGCAACATATATATCCAATCGGTGAACACCAAGACAAGAAATTCAATAGTTTTACATTTGAAGGCAATATTAGCGATAATGTGAAATCCCTTCTCGAATATTCAAATTCAAATATCAAAACATCAACAAATTTGGGTT
The DNA here is from genome assembly GCA_013387265.2 of Cryptolaemus montrouzieri. Classification (NCBI taxonomy): domain Eukaryota; kingdom Metazoa; phylum Arthropoda; class Insecta; order Coleoptera; family Coccinellidae; genus Cryptolaemus; species Cryptolaemus montrouzieri. The sequence goes on from JABFTP020000103.1 coordinate 51,892,259, forward strand.
CATTTATCAGAAATTATAATTCTCCAATTAATAAAAAAAATATATCAGGTGTTTATAGATTGGATTGTGCAGGTTGGTTTGAAGGCAATTTTTTTGTTGTCACTTGACATTTGATTTGCAACTTGCTGTGAAATTGGACCGAAATAAGTTGAGGGAGAGAATTTTTGAATATCAGTTTTTGGTGATATAGGTATATACTATTGTTAGCTAATTGTGTTCGTTTTTTAAGAACTATGCAAATTTGTCTTCTATGGTAGAAGGGTGACCGTTATTATTGGCGATAGCTTTCATGACGAAAATTTCTTTGTTAGGATTTTTAAGAGAAAGTGGCAATGAAAGTGCTCTATGATCCATTGAATTGAAAAATATTCCATTAAAAAGTCCCTAGAACTTCCCGAAAAACTACAAAATGTACAGTTCCTACAAATGCTTTTCTACTTTCCCTAGATGTCGACGATATGTTTCATTCGAGATGTCATGCGATACAGACGTGTGTAAAAAGTGCGCTGATAATTTTCGTCAACGGCAAATCGTTGGTGTGTAAGGAATGTTGTTTTAAATACCATATTAATTGCGTTTCTATAAAGAATTCGTGGCAAAATGTTCCACCAGAAAATGAAAACATCTTCCGGTGTCCTGACCCATGTTTGGTTGATTTAAAAACGGCCATTAATTGTGTGACAACAAAGGAAGTGAATAATTGTACGATGCTGAAAAGGCAGGCTTAATATCTATCTAGAGAATTGTCTTCAGTGCAAAAAAGAATGTCTGAAATGGAATATACGTTAATTTTGCAAGAGAAGGTGATTGAATCATAAGAATATCAGTCGCAATTAACTGTTGTCAAAGAATCCGATATTTCATCAAAGTGTGTGGATGTACAACAGGTACCAGTAAAAAAAGATGCACATTATGTGATTTCAGTTAACGCAAATAAACTTGAAAGTAAACTCTTATACTCCTCGGCTGCTGGATCCAGAAGTAAAGATCATTAAGACAAAAAACAAGGAAACTCGACAAAAATAATAAATAATTCTAAGTCTACACTTGATAACGACTCACAATCCAGTTATTCGAACATAACCGCATCTGACGTTTCCAAGGCTGTAGCGTCTGCGCTGAAGTTGAGTGACGTCACAGAGCATTCTTCAGATGTAAACATATACAAAAATAGCGATGGAAAATGGGTTCCTGTTTATAGTCGGAAGCATACCTCGAATGTATCTAGAGGACCTCAAGTAATTTGTAATGGCGGAGAAACAGCAGGGAAACCCTCCACAATACAAGGGGAACCAGGCGCCACTGGCTTTATGTAGGAAGAATTGCAGGCAAAGTAGCTACTGAAGATGACATCAAATCTTATATTGAAGATATTGATACTCTGAAGGATATTCAAGTTAAAAAACTCAATACTAAAGGAAGTAATTCTGCCTTTAGCGTCGGCTTTCCAACTGAAGAGTTGTTCAAGGAAGCGTTCAATCCAGACTTCTGGCCAAAAGGAGTGATCCTTAGAGAACTCTCGTTCAGAAAATTTTTTCGATCGGATCCAGAGAATGTCACTATCAAGTAACCAATAATGTTTGCGTTGAAAATCAGATATTTCGTTCCAGCCCAAAAATTCGTATTTTACACTAAAATGTTCAATCTATTGGTAATGTAGTTAATAGACTTGAACTCTTCAGCCACGAACATAATGCAGATATTCTAACTATCACCGAACACTGGAAGAGTAAGGAGGAACTCATGGCTTACCATCTTCAAGGTTATTATCCAGCGACGAGTCACTGCAGGGAGTAGGGGAAGCATGGTGGTGTTGCTATTTATTGTTCCAATAGAATCGTGAGTAAAGAAAAAATCGACATATAACCTGAGTGTCTCAAAAGTGTTTGAATGCGCGTCCTGTGAATGTTCAATTGAAGATTCAAAATTTATTGTAATCTCTATTTATAGACCTGATACAGCACCTCACGCTGATGTGAATCTTTTCTTTGAAAAGTTTCGTATAATATTAGATACTTTGTGTAAAGAAAATGTTCGCTACATTATCACGGAAGATTTCAATGTGGACATGCTGGATTATAATAACAAGGTAACTATAAATTTCATCACGTTATTAGAGAATTTCAATGTACAGATAACGATCAATGAACCAACTCGAATAACAGACCACTCAAGTTCTTGAATTGATAATATTTTCACGAACATACAGGAAGGGGCCTCTGCGGTTATTCAGGCTCATATTTCTGATCACTGTGCCCAGAAATTGTCTTTTACTGCAGATTATGAATAATGCTTGGCATTATTATTGGAAGTATGGGTTTTTTTGGAGTAGATGATTTGCAGAGTGAGAATCTGATTTTGTTTGTCAAAACAAATCCAACATTGAGATTTCTGAAAGTTCTGCTGATATAAATTTTATCACAACTTATACAAGTTTATAAACACCTGATTTGTTTCCTTCATGAATTTAATGTATATGTTTTTCAATATATCCGCCTAGAAATTCATTCGTTCCGAAGCTTTATTAAAATTATGAGATGGGGAGGAATACTTTCAATTTTGTATGGGTTTCCAATATAAGTTAATATACACACACCACAAAAATTGTCGCAAAACCTGGTATTCTGAATTCCACAATCGATTGAGCTGCTCGATCGCAGTTACTTTGTCAACATATGTTTTTGGACATATGAGGGGAAAAAAATCTTATCTATGTAGTAACATTTGTTTCCATATCATATCAGAAACGTTTGAAACAAGAATGATTTTATTTGATTACCAGTATTCATTCAATTTCTCTTCAGTTTTCTCGCTAAATTAATGCAAGTTTTCTGTGTTTCTTGTTCATTTTCGAATCTTTGAATTTATTGTAATGGCTGCTGAAAGTCCTGGATGCTTATTGAGTGATCATGAAGTGGTAAGAATTGTAACACTTCTAGAGGAAGGGCAAAGCCAACGTTACGTGGCTAACTTGTAGAATGTTAACCAAAGCACTATTTCAAGAGAAATTAATCGGTACCATGAAACAAGGGAATATGGAAAGGGCCAGACAGGAAAGAAATCGGATAACAACACCAGTTGATGATCATTGGCTTCGTTTAACTGAACTGAGAGTTCGGCACTGTACGGCTAGAATGCTACAAAATGAACTTGCACTTTCCAGAAACGTACATATTTCATTACGAACTATTAGGAACAGGCTCAGAGAAGACGATATCAGACCAAGGGTTTGCTTCTACCGACCCGCGTCTCAACAGAGAGCATCGTGTTGCAAGACTTCAGTTTGCGAGAGAACATGCAAATAGGGGTATTCGAGAATGGTCGAATGTTCAATGTTCTCTTTTTCGACGAGTCCAGGTTCTCTCAAGTATCAAATGATAGACGCATGCCTGTATACAGACGACCTGGGGAACGGTATCAGCAATGCAATATCCAGCAAACCGAAAACTTCGGAGGGGGCTCAGTAATGGTGTGGGGAGGTATTTATTTCCATGATAGAACTGAGTTAGTCCTAGTGAATTATGGAAGAATGACAGCGGCCAGATACATCGCAGATATCTTTGAACCCCATGTTGTACATTTGGCCCATTGATGGGCGAAAACTTCATTTATATGCATGATAATGCTCGGCATCATGCAGCTAGAGGAGTTACAGAATTTCTGCAAAATGCCGAAATTGATATTTCCAGATGGCTAGCCAGAAGTCCCGACTTGAATCCCATAGAACATGTTTGGGACTACATGGGGTCGCAGATTCAGCAACTTAGGATGCCTTGTAGAACACTCCAATAACCAGAAAATCTGCTTCCTGAAATTTGGAACTCAGTGACTCACTTCCGAGACTTAAACTGGCAGTAATTAGGGCCCAGGGAGGAAACACTAGATTATGAAAATGATTAGTTACCATTCGATGCTAGTTGATCGGTCACTTCGCGAATGCTTGAAGATGGTAGAATTTTTTTATTTTACATTAACTCGAAAATTGTTGATGTTTTCCATCATAAACTCATCTCTTTTGAATGATATCTTCTTATTTTACACTTCTGAAAGTTACCAAGCGACTCTTGAATGACCAACCTAAAAGTTCATATTGTATTATCGCAAAAGTAGGGTGTATTATATTTTGGATTGGTCTCTTTAACACTAGGAAAAACTTTATAGATAATCAATCCATGTTCCATGAGTTTGTTAACGAGAAATGATATTTTCAATAATAGTAGAACTATAACCATTATTGACTGTGATGGGTTGCCAGTCCCCCAGCGGGTGCCTCCCCAGGTGGCGGTTAGGGAAAAACCTCCCAGATCTGAGTGGTACCGGGGAAATCAAATACTCGGGGCGGACCAAAATTGGCGATTCGTAGGGCAGCAGCTGCGACTTCACTGGGTCAGGGCGCGTGGAGAAAAAATTCCACCAGGGGCTTGACTACAGATCCAGTTGTGGGATCTAAACAGATGACGATTAGCGTAGCCATAACACTGCGAAATCTTCCAACACGTTTGTCCAATTTGGAAGATAACGGCTAAACTTTCCTTTCCGTTTATATGATAAAAGTCAAAATAGATAGGCCCCCAGTCCCCACCAGACCTCAAATCTCTGACCAAGGCAGCGTTCAGTCAAAAAGAGGGTCAGGGGGTGCTAGGAATCTTTGGGTTAGACCATGCTGTCATACCAAGATGCCCCCGGCCAAGACAAGGACAATCCAGATAACAACTTAATGTAAGAATTCTCTCATCTAATGAAAGACATTAAGTGGGATATAGTCGGACTAAGCGAAGTTAGAAGACTCGGTGAAAAAATTGTGAATTGTGAAAACTCAAATCGGGTAACGTTCTATTCCACATGGGAAATGATCTTGTAAGAGCCAATGGTGTAGGGCAGGGTTGCTCAAACGGTCGATCGATACCGCTTTTTGAGCAGATCTCGAGAAGAAAAAAATTTTCAATTAGTAGGTATCTAAACTACAAAAATTTATTACGTAATAAGAAAACACTCTGATAGCGGCAAAAGGCGGCTTTATTGAAGGTACGCATGGAACTTGTCAAAGAAAAGCCGCGTTTTTTACTCTTGCCGCTTTTCTAGAGATTTAGGGTGGGCGCGTTTGACGGGAATATTCGAGCCTTTCGTTCACACCGATATAATTGTTGCGCCTGAAGGAGTTGGAGTCATTCTGAATTGTAGCTTGAAGGCAATACTACATCGATACAAAGTATATTATTGAATAAGACGAAATGAGTGCAGCGAAGAAATTTAAAACGTATCATTTTAGTAACGGTTGGGAGGAAGAAATTTTCTTTTGTTTGGTGAAAGATAAGTGCCTTTGTTTTATTTTTCGTGCGTCAGTTGCAATCCCTAAGCGTGGTAACTTAGAGAGGCACCATAAAACAGTTCATGGAAACTATGAAAAGGATTTTCCACCATAGAGTGAATTGAGAAAACTAAAAGTAGGTGATTTGATATCTTGTTTGAAAAAGAACAATCCATATTCACAAGACCAGCCAAACAAACAAATCGATCGCGTCATTTAAAATATCTCATATATTGGCGAAACACAAGGAACCATTCGAAGATTCGATTGTGAAGGAAACATTTATTAAAGTTGGTGAGACTTTATTTGGAGAATTTAAAAATAAAACAGAAATCATGTCTGCTATTAGAGAACTTCAGTTATCTCGTCCGACTGTCACAAGGCGTATTTAAGTCATGAGTCAGGACATGGCAGATAAACTAAAACATAATTTCATGAAATATACATACTTTTCTTTACAGTTCGACGAATTCACCGATATGACAGACACTGCCTAGCTGTTTATTTCTATTCGAATGGCATTGAATGACAGGTTGGCTAAGGAAGAATTTTTGACAATCATTCCTCTGAAGGGGAAGACCCGTGGCGAAGATATATATGACGTTTTCTTCAATTTTGTGAAGAACTACAAGCTACCAATATATAAATTAATGTGCATTGCAACCGATGGAAGAAATGACTAGAAACAAAAACGGTTTTGTGGCATTGTGTCGAGCTCATGAAGATTTTTCTTCATTCTTTCCATTCCATTGCATTATACATCAACATACATTGTGTTCAAAAGTTATAAACCCCGACAAAATTATGGGCATTGCAACAAAAATTGTGAATTCCATCCGTGCTCGTAGGTTGCAACGGCGGCTCTTTAAGTTGCAGTTGGAAGATGGGGAGTCTGCTGAACACACTGATTTAGTTCTTCACACGGACTTCAGGTGGTTGAGTCGCGGAAAATTCGTAGGAAGGTTTCAAGAATTGTTGCCGGAAATAACAGCTTTTCTAGACGAAAGAGGTGATGACACTCAGATATTGAAAAGCGAAAAATGGCTGACTGATTTGGAATTTTTGACTAACATCACAATGCACTTGAACACCATCAACTTGAAGCTTCAAGGTAAAGACAAACTATTATTGAGATATTTTGCGTAGTAAACGCATTCAAAAGTAAATTGCAACTAATCATAGATCAACTGAAAATAATGGATCTGAAACATTGTCTGTCTTTGAAAGCAAGAATTTCTCAGTATAATTATGATACGTATGAGGCTGAATTATCAAATATTTTGGGACAATCCGAAATGCGTTTCAATGATTGCAAATATAGCATCATTTATGAGATTCTTCTTCATGTGAAAACATTAGGGAATTAGCTACTGAAATAGCAAGTCAGTTATATATGAACTCATGTTCTGTTGAAAATGAGTTGGTGCAGATTATATCAGATATACATTTCAAGGTTACAACATCTGATACAAGTTTCTGGTGTTTTATATCTGAAGATATATATCCGAATCTAAGTGAAATCACTCTTCAACTGACAGCAATATTTGGCTCAACTTACTTGTGCGAGCCTGCATTTTCTGGAATAAAGATAATTGAGTCAAAATATCGCAATCCACTAACTGACGATCATATGTCATTATGCTTGTGATTAGCACTCAGTGGCTACGTACCGTCTTATGAAAAGTATGCTGAGGACATGAAGAGCCACTCTTCAACATCGAAAGTCACTCCTCAATTGAGTTTAACACCAACTCCTTTGTTCTGTAACAACCAATAAACTCGCAATTCAATAACTATGAGTTTTTTCGTTGATATTATAGAAAAGAACCTAACTAAACCCAACCCAAACCTTGACTAAAATAATGTGTATTGTGCGGAAAGATGATATCTATTTATGCTGCGGTACACCCTTTCTAGGTAGGTAGTTAGGGTGTATCGTGTATGTATGACAACCCTGCATCACACATACTTGCAGCCTTACAGAGCCGATCTTAAGTAGTCTAAAAAAATTGAGGTAGATCGCCAGCAGTTCCAGTTTGAGTACCCCTGGTGTAGGGTTTATTATCAAAAGACAAATAGCTTCATTTGTAACAGGGTATGTGGGTGTCACATATAGAATAGTGTATGTTACGCTGCTGTTCTCAGAAACAAGTCCTGATTTCAGATACAAAAACGAAATTGATTGCATAATTTCGAACAATGATAGTATAGTGCAAGGCGTAACAGTGATCAATAGAGTAAATGTAGGCAGCGACCACCGCATGGTAAGAGAAAAAGTCAAACTGAAAAGAAATTACACAAAGAAAAGGTTAGGTACACAAAATAATAGACCCAGAAATTATTACTACTAGGAATAAAGAATATCAGACAACATAAGAAGTAAAACTGACATTAAGAGGAACAGAACTGACAAACGAAGATTTGGACACTCATGCCGATTTATTAAGAACAATTATAGGAGAAAGTGCGGAGCAAATCAAAGCAGACGTCACCCGAGCCTGTGAAAAACTAAATGACCAAACATTGAAATTATTCCAAATTAGAAAAGGAATGAAACCAAACAAGCAAGGACACAATAGAATGGTCTGAGTTAAACAAACTGATTCGAAAAAATGTGAGAGAGGTTATTATAGGAAATACAACACCAGAGCTATTAGAGAAACCATAGAAAATAATAGAGGACCAAAATTGTTCATGAGAAAAAACCAGCAAAGGAAAAGACGAAATAATATCACTGAGAAACAGAAACAGTAATGAGATTACGAACAGAAATAATATACTCAGGGAAATCGAAAAATATTACTCGAGATTGTATTCTAGCATGAAACAATTCAGTGAACAACAAATGACACAAAGAAGAAAGACAATACAAAATATTGGGACTGAAGATGAACCTCAAATTACAGACGAGGTAACCATTTTAGCATTAAAAACGCTCAAAAATAATAAAGCAGCGGAAATGGATAACATATTCCCGGAAATGCTCAAGGGAGGTAGACCACGGCTTATAACTCAAATGAAAGCCGAGGTTATCCCCATTCACAAGAAGGCGATATAAAGAGTCTCGATGACTACAGACCTATTAGCCTGCTGTCGCAGATGTATAAAATGTTCACCAAAGTTATATCCGACCGATTAATTAACAAGATCAATTTTCAACAGACCAGTGAGCAAGCAGGATTTCGATCAGAATATAATACAAATGTCCACCTTCTTACCATCAGGAGTCTTGTGGAAAAATGTAACGAATACAACATAGATCTCTACTTAGCTTTCATAGACTACCTGGAAGCATTTGACACTATTGAGACGTGGGCAGTTTTAAACTCACTAAACACATGTAGAATTGCTAGTAGATACACGAGACTTATAGAAATATATACTCTGAGGCGGAGATGCACATTGTCTTATGGGATAAGAAGGAAAATATATCTTTTGAGCGAGGTGTCCGACAAGGAGACACTATCTCACCTAAATTGTTTATTTCTGTCATATCATCTTCAGGGGAATAGACTGGTCTAGTAAAGGGATAAATATAGACGGATGGTACATAAAACATCTTTGGTTTGCTGATGACATTGTGCTAATAAGTAGTGATCCTCACCAGTTGCAGGAAATACTTTCAGATCTGAACAACCATTCAAAAAAAGTCGGCCTTAACATGAATATAGCTAAGACCAAAGTGATGACGAGCATGGAGTTACCCACACAAATTTATTTAGAAGGTAAACAACTAGAAACTAGAAGAAGTTCAAAGCTTTACAAATCTCGGACATAAAATGACACCAAAAAAGGATGACTGAAGCGACGCAATAACACGAAGAAGAATTTCTCTCACTTGGGCGGAGAACTGAATAATATTTTCACTTCAAATTTTCCAAACTGCTTTAAAAGTAAACTTCACGACCAGTGTGTTTTCCCAGTACTTACGTATGGACCAGAAACTTGGTGCTTAAACGAAAAAACTAGCGCAAAAACTGGCTTGGTTAGGTTAGAAACTAGGTTATGATTTACCTTTCCCAGATTCAGGAATCTGAGAGATATTGAATAATTAAGGGAGACTTATTATTCCTCCTTCAAAAGTTTATGCGTATAAACTCTTTGAGATACTCAAATGTTCGAGAATCTATCGCTACAATTTTTGATATAGATTAGATTACATCAAAGTACCAATATTCCCTTATATCTATACGAATTGCATCGTTTTAAATGAAATATGGTATTTTTTTCAGCACAACCTTTTTTAAGCGAATGTAACAAACGCCCGGTAAAACATTCAAGTACAATAGGAAATATTTTTTAATTTATTTGATGTACATCCTAATCCTTAACCGTGAACTTGGCAGACGCTCCCAAGTGCATGCGACATAGAATTGCAGATGGCTTCATTCATTCCAGAGTTCCAAGGTTTTACTGAAGTAATTGCCAAAGTTTTTCGTTGAAAATCCTATTTCGTTCTATTTTAAAGGTGCTCTGCACTTCCGACGGTATTACGGTTTTACGGCGCCCCTGATGTGGAGCCATCAATGAGTTCTGAATGAAATTTAATCAATAATATGGAAATTTCATGAAGTGGCACGGAACATATATTTTTGAAGAAACCGGTGCTGGAAGCCGTGTTGGAGAAATTCGTTGCAATACAATAGATTGCAGATAAATTTCTTATGAGAGGCTTACTTACGTAAGACACAACAATTTAATGAGGATTCAATAGAATGCAGCTACATGAAATGAAACACGGTGCATAATCTAACGGAGGAGGGCAAACTGGACTACATGCCCCAGGTAGAAGTTTCAGGAGATACCTGTTTCACCAACACAAATCAAGAAGCAGTGATTTTGAGCATCCTAACTCGATTTATGAACTCAAGTTCGAATTGTTCTTTCTCTTACAGTGAGTTTTTACAGACTCTAAGTAGTTTTTGGGATTGAGACTGGCCAGTTATTTAATAACATATTCATTTTGAGATATACATATTAATAATATGTACCTACAATTGTTAAAGGAATGTATTGTCAATTTGAAGAAAAGTGAGAATGGTAGAGACCTTAGTTTTTTCTTTATTCAGGATCTGTTTGTACTTAAATATATTTGTTGGAATTTAATCTTTAAAGAATCCAGAAAGAAACAATGGGGAATTATCGTTCATGACTGAAACGTGCCTGAAAAAGGACAATATGTACAGTAATTAATATACCGAGATGAAGATTGTAAAATTCCAGAAATTTCATTATTGTTTACTAATAAAATTTTAAGCGTTTTAAGTTTCTTTAATTTCGAAATATGAATTACGAGATTATTTCTTGTGCTGAAAAACTCAATATATTATTAAAGCACGCTACAAACATACCTTCCGTCAATTTTCGGACGCCTTTGTAATATACGTAAATAATGTATCCGGGGGATCCTGTCACATCTAGCACTAGGACCTACATTCAAATTGAGCCGAATAAACTAGACCACCCATGATAATCGTTGTTTATAAGTTCATTGCGTTTGTGAGTGAATACTGTTATTCTAATATTTATTAGCGAAACCATAATTTTGAACTAGGTGGCAATAAACAACTTATTACATATTTGAGTAAATGTTGCCGAACCTGAATTTGGTGATTGTGCTAAACGGTTTGGATGAGATTAATGGTTTTTGATTTTCGATAGGCAATGCCTTATATTTTCCACTTCTATAAAAATCACAGTAGTTAACGTGCTCTTCAGTTAGATTGTGTCTCTTGATTTGAGATCGATTTTTATTAATGTACAAGTGTTTTAATCCCGAAAGTGATTACGATAATATAAAAATTTAAAATTTGGCATAATGAAGAACTTGATGATGCTCGCATATTTGACACGTCAATCAATATTCATATATTCTCAACGAAGAATAATAATACAACAATAAAAGAGTATGATGTAAAAAAGGCTGTAAACATTCAGATGGAACTTTTCTAATAATTTGTCATCTGTCTTTTTTCTATCCTCAGCTCTTGAGCGAAGGCAATACCTCTCATACCACAGGTGTGGCCGTTTAGGATGTTCTATGAAAGCGAGTTTCATAGTATTTTAGCCCTGTAAACAAAAGAATTTTCATAAGAAAAGGTACGTAACGTGGACTGTCGGCTGATGAGAGTTCTTCCGAGTCTGGCTTTTCTTTGGAACGGAATTTTTTCGGGATCCAAGCTTTTTAGTTCTTCAGAGCTTCTACCATCTGAGTACCTGTAGAGAAAAGAATGATCAGCAACCCGCCGCCTTTGAACGACAAGCTGAAGATCACGCGTGATCTCCGGGTGGTCGATGAGGCGCACTGCTATTTTCTGGATGCTAGCCAATAGATGTTATGGATATTTAGGTCCGGAGCCGCACTCATAAGAAGAGTATCCCAGACCAGGTCACACGTGGTTGTACTGCCTTGTCCTGAAAGGAAAACTGAGTTTAGCAGAAGCAGATTTGGCAATGGCTGACACATGCTCATTCCAGAAAACTCCGGTGTTGGCTCTGATGACATTATATGTCCTTGCAGGATCAGTTGAGGTTCTCTAGTAGTGGCCGTTCCCACTATAATATATATTTTCCGAATTCAGGGACATGCTTTGTTGGTATTTGTGTCGGTGTATACTATAGGATGCTGCATGGAAAATGAGAACACCAGAGTACAGTCAGCCGCAAACCAAAATATTCTGTTTTCGGTGGAGTGAAGCAAATCATCAATCTACAACAGAAAAATAGTTGGTGAGAATATGAAGCCCTAGGATACCCCTGCATTAACCAGGAAACATTTACTCGTTACACCATCAACTAACCCCGAATCAATCTACTGAAGAGGAAGCTACTAATCCAACCACACAATTGGTCGGAAAGTCCATATGCGATTAGTTTATTCATCAAGGCTGCGTGCTGAACCGTGTCGAAGGTTTTTGAGAAATCATGAGCAATATATCTTGATTCGCCATTCTTTTCCATTGTTGCTGTCCACAAATGCATAACGTTTGCAAGGAGGTCACCAGTTGTCTACGGAAATCGCATTGTCGATCACTGACGATAACCTGTAATCCGAGATATTCTATGAACTCATAAGGAGCAATAACGCGATTGGAAGATAATTTTGGGGTAGGCAGATTATGTAGAGATCCATGCCTGCAAGAACAACTTCGGTGACGGATTCAGAATCTGAAAGATAGACATCATTGAAGGGAGAAGACCAGTCGCGCAACCTCTACCAGCTGGGTCAGTTGTAGTGCCATATCTTCCAGGAAGGCATTGAATCTCTATTAGGTGATTGATTGGAGTTGCTTAAGAGTGATGAGACCCGTAAACGGAAATCATCTAAAAGTGAAACAAGAAACAGATCGAGAGTATTGGGGAAATCGGTTATATAATCAAAAACTCTTATCGCCTCATCGACAAGTTGGGTCAAGTTTCGACCGATCGCAAAGACATCCCTTCCTTTCTGCTTTGTCGGTCTTATTTGAATATTGGAGCCAGTTGATGTTATGGACGTTGAAGTCTTCCATTATAATCACGTCAACTGATGGATGCTGTATTTGAATATGTCTACCTTTTCGATTAGATACGGGAAAAATCAAAGGTAATTGTTTTCGTTTGCAGATCGACACAGACATAAGAGAATTATGTTTTGTTATATAAACATATGCTGAACCATGCCAGGTCAAATGTTCCTCCCGGTTATTCGACTGAGGAACGAGTTTACCTATGGATCATTTTGTCCCAAGAGGGCTCATCCTGTTTCATCTGACATTCGTTTCCACTCTGGAGATCGGACCATCTGCGAAGCATGGGAAATTTAGTCACAAATTACCAATTCATGGCGCCTATAGCATGATGTGGTGATCGGGTGACGTAAGTGGGACCGTCTTCTGCTCATTTTAATTATATTAAAAAAATTTTGAAACCATCTGCTCTCCTAGATTTGTGAAACTGAAATTTTGATCGTATTTTGAACCATTTATTATGGAAAAAGTGACAATGAAGTAGCCTTAGAAAAATAAATTTCAAATACATGTTGAGTCGTGAAGAACAATTTAATCTTTTCACAATTTCTGTATTTTTATTGTTTCGGTTGACAATATTGAAACTAGACAACGTTCTTCTGTAAAGGATGATAATTTAAAATGATTCACTGAAAAATTTCACAACTTGACAAGGGTTGAAACAACTCATTCACTTACAGTTTTTTTTGCAGATATTTGAGATTTTCTACAAATTATGGAAATTGCTTTCAAGAACAATGAATTCTTCAGTTTATTTCATCCCTACATCTGCACAGATATAAACAAACTGCTAAATGGCATCTACAAAACCCCTAGTAATAATAATACTTACAACCATAATTTTAAACTTACGATCATTTTTTATTGACATTTACATGGTGCACAAATATAAGGTCAAAAAATATGACCAAGTTTTTCATAAATTTTATCAAAATAAAGAATTTTGTGATTCATTTTCCAATTTTGTGCTATATTACAACTTTCACGAAAAATGACGAAGATATTCAATTTTAGGTTTTACCTAATTTAATATTATCAAATTGTTTATTTAAAGAAAATATTGCACTCGAAAAAAAATGAACAGATACCCTTGTCTACTGCCTGTAAGTTCTCCTAAATGTTATTCTCGCAATTTTCACATAATATTGGTTTAGGCTCTATACAGAAATTCATTTTCTGCCACAAAAACTAAATCTGGATTTTGGGGTGTTTGAGATAGGTCATCCGAAATTATGGAAATAGTCTGTTTTGTGGACCATCTTAGAGCTAGAATTTGCAATCACCCTGGTCCACCAAAGACATTGCCAAATTCTTTATCTTCTAGTTGTTTCATTCCACTGGGATTGGCTAGGCTTAGTATAACCGTGAAATCGATTCCACTTGGCATCCAAGAATGCTAAGGGACGCCCGCATAGGCCGTTATGTAAGAAAGGCTCAATTGGTTTATCCTTTTGTGGCATTGAGATGAAAGATTCTCCTTTCATCTTAATCTCTAATTATCAGATAGTTGACTTGCTAGTTATATAGAAATAAACCAGTTATTTATTGTCACATAACGATTCGTAAAATTGATAGGTTATCATAATTCAGTAACGTAGTAGGTACACTTTCGTTATCTACACATTCTACTTTACTTAAATAAGATATGGCATTTGATATTCGAAATGTTTTATCATCGTTAATCATAAGTATTTTGCCATACTCATCGGGTTAATTTGACATACTAAGTAACTTCATCTTTTGTACACTACCCATAAGGAGTATAGTGGGCTTTACAATCCTCAAAATACTGATCTATATATCACGTATATGTGTAAATTGGTCTAGAACCCATGAGCTGCCGTAAAAATTCTATTTCTCTATCTAGATTGTAATTTGAATTATGAGAAACCCCAGAGAGATACAGAACTCCTATGAAAGCATTAATTTCTAATATATTATATATTTATCTACTTTGTAAAACTTTTCAGCTAAATTAATTCATCAATCTTATGTACGATTTCTGCATTTATGTGCTCAGTTATGATATAATAGTTTTATCCTTAATTGAATTCCATGCCTGAAAGGTTTCTCACATTTCTGGTAACATCTTTTGGGCGACGTAAACAAAATACATGACAGTCTGTTCTAACACGGCCACGACTTACAGGTACTATTGAAGACCACTGATGTCCAAATTTCCGTCTAAAAATGTTTCATTTCGACTATTTCTTTCCTCATCTCCGTTTCCATTTTCTTTTTCCTAAATTATATATTTCACATTTATCTTCTTCACTTTCTAAAATATCTTTCTCACTATCTGAATCAATAACGGAGATACTCGCATCCTTCATCTAGGTCAAGCTCCCTAGTCAAATCTTCTAATTGTCTTCTTATTAATGGAGTATTTTGCATTTCAATAACGACGAGTTATTTTCTGAAGAAGAATGAGGTACTTTCATTTGAAAATACATTACGGAAAAAAATATTATAATATTTTTTACATTTTTACCTATTTATGATAGTTTATTTTGTAATATTCTGATTTGTTAACCATTAATTTAACATTCTGCAACAATTTACTTTCGCTTTCATTCAAAAAATATTTCAACGTACCCAACACAATGTAGTTCGAAAAATATTTTGACTTTCAAATAACAATATTATTTCTGTCATTAGTGTGCGCCCACTACAAGATATAATTTACATATACGATTCTGTATTATGGTTGATTTGATTTCTGATATTTCTTATTGTCAAATCCAAAATAACCTAAACCTTCAGTTGTGAGTTCAAACTCGACTCTCTAAATTTTGTTTCAATACATTTACGACATCCTTTAATATTGTTGAGAGGAATACTAAATGATTCATATATTTTCTTCTTTTCCTTACTTATCTCAAAAGGTATTCAAAACTATAAAATGAGATTTAGAAAAGATAATATGATGGCTTACTGTTTTTGATTGAAGTTAAATCGTCCTCCACGATAACTTTCGCTATTTATTGATCCGAACGTCATGTAATTTCTCACGAAGTTTCTCGAAATAGAACTTTATGTTGAGACACGAATTGAACTGGGAAAATATGAAAAGCGTTCTTGTTTCGTTACATGTTTGCCCACATCAAAGTGAGTGTCTCTTCTACAGAAGATGAAATGGAAAGTAATTAAAAAGACTCAACAACATTCTGTGCAAAGCGTCAACCAGAATTCATGTTTCTATATAACCGAACGATTCACTCTAGAAAAATCTGTATTGTTAATTATTTTAATTACTTGTTTTGTAAGCATTTTGACCTTCAGGAAAATGAAATTGAGGTTTCAATTCATTTTATTTTGATAAAATATAATTAATTCTTCGATACTCTTGGGGATAAGGGAAGCTCTTTTGAATTCCTGAATCAATATTAATTGCTGAATATAACCACTTTTTTGTTTCGCATATAGGCAAGTCCACTCTCGTGAATTGGGTAAATCGATACCAGTAAGGATACTCTTGATTCGATACCTTGAACTTAAGTATTCGACACTTTCCTTTCGATACTTTACCCATACCTACACATTTGTTTCGATTCCTGTTCCAATGCTTAGTAGGGGAATTGACAGTAGATGGATTCGCTCAAATTGGTTTTTTCATAATATGTGTTTGTATGTTGAAAAATTGTTAGTTTGGCAACTATCTACCACAGATCAGTTGGCATTACTAGAAGTCTGTGAGTTCACTGACAGATGACAGAGCGCATTAAATCCAAATACCTATTCACGTCACGCACGCCATTTTCTATTCAACTGTAAGACTTTCAAGTTCTTATAACCTATTCTACAAGATCCCCTCCTCCTTCATTTCGTTTCGTGTCAACATTGAAGCTGTGTGATAATGGAATTTTACCAAGTAATAGCCTCCCAAATTCAAATATATTGAAAAACATTTAAAGCTTCTCAGTTACATTTGAAGTTAGGACTATGACAACAAAAAGTGAGATGGAAGACATTTATGTGAAATCAATACTGATTGCAACAACAGAGTTGACTGAAATTCATACAAGCACCTACCTTGGCTATACAATTTTCAATTAAATTGGACAATGGTAATAATATTCTAGGGGTTGATGTCATACTGTGGGCTCTACCTAAAACAAGCACATACCATGCTTTGCCCGAACAATAAACCTGGATGCCGAATAAGTGACCAGACCTGAGATCCTGGGTTGGAAAAATAGGAAAAATAGATCAAAGACGGTGTTGCGGTAAGCGTTAATATTTGTATGGCACAAAAAATTCTAATGTGGAATAGAGAAACATAAAAAATGGTGCTTGAAGTGGCTATAAGGTGGAACCATTGTTTTTATATGTTGGAAACATTCTTAGTGATGATTGATATAATCAATCAAATATTGCAGAAAGAATAAAAATCACCTCCAGGTTAGGAACAAGATGTCACCCGGCAATTGGTTATTTTTCTGCGACCTCAAGAGTATGTGACTCGAAAAATGTACGGTAAAAAATATACAATAATGCCAAAATTATCCCAATGATAACCTATTGTGTAAATTAAGGAAAATAGTTGAACCTGTGAGTTTCGAAATGAAGGTCGCAAACGCCACTCCATCACTCTTGTTGGAGTGGCAAGAGCTATTTCGGAGAAATCAATCCTGCCTTCCGATCGATCTTACCACATTAAATGAAACCAGATTCAAGAACCTACATTGCAGCTATGCTTCTGCCTGCGGCAAAGCAATAAGTTTCTCGAAATGTTACACAGCAGTAAGTCTGATGAAGCAAAGAGAGATAACTCAAACTATGATTTTTGGCATCATCATAAAGTGCTGAGAGTTACAATCCTGTGCAAGAAATGGGGCAAGGTTTAGAATAATGAATTCAGAGTGCGTAAAAGTAACTACATTAATGGCAACTTTAGTACCAGCTGATAGATAGTTTTCTGAAGCCGGATCTACCTTAAACAGTGATAGAAAAAGGCTAGAAAATTCGAACAGTAATACTTATTCTATGAATTCTTGCTTATCAAGTCCCTAATTCTTCTATGCTTCTTCGATACCAGAACGGCTACTGATATCGATACTTTTATGTTATCGCAACTCTAGTCTATAGAGATACTTCTGCTCATTCTTTTGTTCGAATATTCTGCCTCTAAATGGTAGACATCGATATGAAAGAATTTCATAAAAAGTCTAACTTGGTTGAAAGGAGGGGAACATGGAGTATTCTTGAAAATAATTTTTCCTCCTATACTTCGTCAGTCAGTCTGTTGTTCAGACATTTACGCACCGTGCACAAGAAAATGTACCATCTTGCTGAAATTATGTTGGGTCAGATTTCATCGAATTGATATAAAGCCTGAAAATATAGCCAATAATTTTGAACATATCTCAATTACGTTAGTTCATCTTGTTTAATATGGTCGATGAAACATACGAGTTAGTATAATATTCCCATTATGTTTCACTGGCGCGATGGATGGCTATTTATATCCATCGTATTTCTAGGCCAAATAAAGCGAAAAGCACAACCGTATCATTCTTTTCTGGAGATATTAGCTTTCCGCACAATATGAATTATTTTGGTCTAGGTTTGGGTGAGGTTTAGTTAGGTTCTTCTCTATAACATCAATGAACAAACTCATAGTTATTCAAAATTACGAGTTTATTGATTGTTATATAACAAAATAGATACATATGGTGTTACTTTTCATAAGATGGTACGTAACCACTGAGTTCTAATCGCAAGCATGATGACATATGATAGTCAGTTAGTCGATTGCAATATTTTGACTTAATTATCTTCATTCCAGAAAATGCAGACTAGCACGAGTGAGATGACGCAAACATTGCCGTCAGTTGAAGGGCGATTTGCCATAGATTCAGTTATTTACCTTCAGATATAAAACACCAGTAGCTTTGAGATGTATATCTGATATATTTTAGACCAACTCATTTTCAACAGAACATGAGTTCATATTAAACTGACTTGCTATTTCAGTAGCTAATTCCTCAATGTTTTTACATAAAAAAGGATAACTCATAAATGATGCTATATTTGCCAATTTACTGCAATCATAAAATTGAATTTCGAATTGTCTCAAAATATTTGACAATTCTGCCTCATACGTATCATAATTCAACCGAGGAATCCTTGCTTTCAAAGACGGATGTTTCAGATCATTTATTTTCAGTTGATCTATCATAAGTTGCAATTTACTTTTGAATGCATCTACTGCGCTAATCATCGCAATAATAGTTTTTCCTTCATCTTGAAGGTCCAAGTTAATGCTGTTTAAGTGCATTGTAATCTTAGTCAAAAATGCTAAATCAGTCAGCCATATTTCGTTTTTCAACATCTGAGTGTCATCACCTCTTTCGTCTAGAGAAACTGTTATTCCGGCAATAATTCTAGAAACCTTTCTAGAAGCTTCCCGCGACGCAACCGCCTTTCGTCCGTGTGAAGAACTAAATCAGTGTGTTCAGCAGACTCTCTATCTTCCAACTGTAACTTAAAGAGCCGCCGTTTCAAGCTACGTGCACGGTGGAATTCACAATTTTTGTTGCAATGCCCATCCTTTCTTCCGTGTTTAAAACTTTTGAACACAAAACTTGTTGATTTATAATGCAATGGAATGAAAAAAAGAAAGAAGGGGAATCTTCATTAGCTCGACACAATGTCACAAAACCGTTTTTGTTTCCAGTCATTGCTGGTGCTCCATCGGTTGTAATGCACATTAATTTATATATTGGTGGATTGTAGTTTTTTACAAAATTGAAGAAAACGTCATATATATCTTCGCCACGGATCTTCCCCTTCAGAGGAATGATTGTCAAAAATTCTTTCTAAGCCAACATGCCACTCAATACCATCCGAATAATAATTCATCGCAGGGAAGTATCTGTCATATTAGTGGATTCGTCGAACTGTAAAGAAAAGTAGGTACATTTCATGATATCATGTTTTAGTTCATCTGCCATGTCCTGACTCATGACTTCAAGACACCTTGTGGCAGTCGGACGAAATAACTGAAGTTCTCTAATAGCAGAAATGATTACTGTTTTATTTTCAAAATCTCCAAATAAAGTCTCCCCACTTCAATAAATGCTTCCTTCACAAATCGTTCCATCTTCGAATGGTTTTTTGTGTTTCGCCAATGTATGAGATATTTTAAATGACACGACCGTAGCATGTTTACTTAACGAGACATTGTTAATATTTCAATAACAGTATTACTAGCCCTCTATTTAGCCCATATTTCTGCTGAACTAAATTTCGCATCGCTTGTTTGGATTCCCCAATACAAAGGCTCTAATAAGTACAAGAATGTTTTTTGATATTCTTGGCTCTAAATGTAACTTTTACTTAACAATAGGTAATTGCATATTAGTTAGGTAATTCTGACAATTACTTTCTCAACTGGATTGCAAGAGCGTCCTATATTTTAAAACTTTGTTTCGAACCGATCTCTTCGTCAACAGTTTATTTTTTCCTTACCATTGAGGAACACAAATAGTGTCATGAATTCACGAATATATCGAGAGATTCATTCTTCTCCTGTTGTACAGAGGTTGACTTTTTCTTTGATAATAGGACAGTATTGCGAAAGATATTGAAATTTATATATTTAAGTTAAATTGACGTTGTCTTCCATTTTTTTGTTACGTTTTCAGCTTTTTCGCCTTTGTGGCGCTTTTCTCTTTCTGTGTGAATAGATATTTCTTTTTGTTAATAGTCAATCTGTTATACTGATATTGGATGTTAATTCATCTGTGTGTAATTTATATGATATATAAATAAATTTATAACGTTGAAAAAGGAATAACACTTGATTCAGCAATTGCTCTTTTCTTCTGGCCATTTGATATTAGTTTTAGAGCATTGATCATCTGCTCTTCAGTGTGAAGTCCGATATCAGTTTTTCCAACTCAGTTACGAGGCATTTTTACCAATGAAAAGTTAAAAATTGTTTTCAGTTTTTAGTGGATAAAAATTTATATTTTGGGTGTCAGTAGATCAACAGTCCACAGTGACCCAATCGAAGTAATTCACTGTGACCTATTGACCGATATGAAAAATGGAATTTAACCTGAGAGAAACTACGTATCTTCTAGACAAAACAACAAAATTTATAAAGAATCAGATATTAGAGGTGTGAAAAAAATTTAAATTATTTTCGTTTCGTATTTATAACAAATTTCAAAAGAACATGCACTCTTAAAAGTGACATCACGTCCTGTTCTTTGATATCGCGTCGGCAACTAGTTCTGTAAGGATTTCATCAACAATCGGCAATTATACATTGATATTCCTGCTTAGCCGTATTACAAAATGAGATATAGTGAATAATTCTCTGAATCCAGCGATTTACTGTGACCCAGTCTCCCATAAATGGATAAAAATGAACAACAAATATCAAATACAACTTTAATACGAAACAAATCATATAAACAGTTAGTTTCATCTCTACTACAATCTATATAAGAAGAATAAAATTATTGCACGTAAGGCCATGATCGATAAAATAATTTAAGTACATACATTATACACAAGAAATACCATTTTAAATATACAAAACTTATATTAAATATATAAAAATAAATTCATTTTCTATATACGTATTTACATTTCACAAATTCAATGGTAACTTAAAAGAATTCCCCAAAAGGAGCAATAGCAAACATTTCTAGAAGATTCACAAAGAAACATCAGGTACACAAAATTAGAGATGTATGATCTTTCATATGAAGTAAATTTGGCTGGGTCCATAATTTTTATACTAAATAAGTTTCAAATTGAATAAACTGAATACATATTCTTATTCTTCAGACGGGGATCAATAAAGTTTCAAATTGAATAAACTGAATACATATTCTTTTTCCTCAGACAGGGATCAATTACATGTATAATTGGTTCAAAACCGTGTTTAGGTAAATTATCTGAAAATTAAATACAAAAAATTTTATCACTTCCTCAAACGATTTTCTGGGAGATCAATTTGTTATATTTCTAAAAATTAAGTAGCCTGTATATGAAAATATGTATGGAGCACATACTTATATTCATTAAATTATTAATGAGACACTCTTATATAACCTATTATATCTTGAACATACCAAAATATTCAATCCTTCGTGTATTTTGAAAATCAACTTAAAATGTGGTTTATTTCATACAAATATTCCAGAACTCATTTCAGGAGTAGATGGACCAATATCGAATAAATGTATAAAGGATAGGATTCTGTCAACCTCCAACTCATCAAACAGGATATGGATTTGGGATTGAAAATTCTAGCTTATTATAATTAGCAAATATTTTTTCTCCAAAAGAGGAAATAACTGCTTTAAACTTGTTATATTATGTGAGGAACTCACGAACTAAAAGAATAAAATTCGCAGAGAAACCTATTATTATATGTGATAAAAACACGTATTATCATCATCAAACATTCGAATATTATGTTCCCGTTCAGTAAAATTATAAAAAAGCCGATCTAATTATTCCAATCTTTTAGAAAAATGTACAAATAAAGACAAAACTGAGCAGCTTTGTCTTACACAGTATCTAGACTATCACTGTCAGTCAGTAGAAATATTTATTGATTCACAGGATAGAACATAAGTCTTTCGGTTGATTTCCGCAAGGCCGACGGAGGACCTGACACCAAAATGGCAGATGATTGAGGCAGATGCGTAAGGGACACTGGGCGATGAAGACCCGAAGGTCTCACAATAGCCTCGGTGATAGATCTGTTCCTGGAGCGGCGATCCTGATGAGAGGGATTCTGGTTCAGAACAGGGTTGCTTCGTCTCATTGAAGAGTCTCTCATCCCTCTACGGTGCGGAACTGACTGCAACGAGTCCTCGTAGCTATAACAAAAGAATTTACCGTCAATCCTTCAAGATGTTGGTAATGTAACCATATTATACAAAGTGTCATGAATTGGATGTCAATAACAGAGGGAGTTCCTTTCGAGAGAATCTACTGGGAAAAAATAAATTTCGTCTTATAATAGAAGAAAAGAAAACTTAACCACCGGGTACAATTAAATTTTTTTTTGTCAATCATAATATGCCCAAAAATAATGTGGAAACTGATGTATCTTGGTTATTATAGGAGATATGGTAATTTGAAAATTTTCAACCCCTTCTTCCCGATTTGGGAGATAAGGATCTTATAAAATAAATTTTAAAACAAAAGATTTGATGACAACATGAATAATATGAAAACCATAATATATTTTCACCCCTTTCGGCTGGTTGTGCCCAACAGCAATTGCAGCCGAGCTTGAAAGACACTGCAAAGTTTGATGGCGATCAAATCATAACTGCGACAATTATTTTGAAAACAAAATTGATAAATATATATCGGGTATTCGATGAAAAATGCCCCCAACTGTTGCTCCAATAAATGACCATTAAATTCAAAGAAACAACAACCGAATTATATCTTGAATGATATTTCCTCAGCCTGAAACATTGGTCCATCACTTCCGGACTTATTGGAAGTAGACCTTCACTCGGACTTTCAGATGGTAACCCAATATTTTCATTCTTTTCTATTACTTATTCAAGAGTACTTTCTGTGAAGAAATATATATATATATATATATAATAATTATATATAACTGGAAACAGGCTCGCCCTATAACTTTTTCCTGTCCAATATTTCTTTCAGATGGTAACCCAATATTTTCATTCTTTTCTATTACTTATTCAAGAGTACTTTCTGTGAAGAATATATATATATATATATATATATATATATATATATATATATATATATATATATATATATATATATATATATATATATATATATATATATACTTTTTCCTGTCTAATATTTTTCAATGAAATTATTTATTTCAACTTGAATGGCGCTGACAGTTTATCTGAAACGTTTCCGGTTTCAAAGAAAATTAGCCTAAGTTTCGATTTCAAATGGCTCACCCTGTATATTTTTGAGGAATCGAATCAAACTCTCTTTCTCTATACGTTCAAGCATATTTTGAGACGAATTTGCCGAGTTTTTATTTTTTTTTTGATAAATTTATTTTCAAGTCAAGGTGGCTATGACGACAAAAAAACTGCGTTATTTATCGACCGAAATCGAGTACATTTGGATTCATCAGTGAAACTGTAGAATTCCTTCTGTTATTGGCTTCGTAACATTCCAAACTTTGTTTTTTTTTTTAAATCTTATTTCCGCAAGGTATAATAGAGGCTCATTAGCAGAATATTTTTACGAATATTTTGATATCAAATTGATAATTTTTCATTGAAAATTTCCATTCGTAATCCTGGACATAGTATAATACTCGTTTTTCAACTCATAATCTGAAGTGTTTTGGAAATGCATTGAAATCCTATCACAGATAGATCACAGATCATAGAATTTTTGTATTCAATTTTAAATGTCATAAGATAAGATTGTGTTGCATCTGAATCGGTGAGTTGGTATAAATTCTTCAGAGTTTTTGAATTTTCACGGCAGAAAAACGGACGAAATGCTGTACACACATAATGAAAAAGTAGATAAGCTACTCATTCATGGCGAATGCCGAAGAAACTCTACAGCATCAGCAATTTTATATGCTGAACGCTATCCACAACGGCAACATCCTTCAATGCACTATTTTCCAAAACTGGAAGTGAAGTTTCGTCAGCAACCGGTTGTTGCAGATAATCAAAATTTCATAGTAAGCGAAAATTCTGAAATTGATGTATTAGCGTACATTAATTTGAATTGTACGGTATCTACCAGAGAAATCGCACAAGAAATAGGGATAAGTCATCAGAGTGTTTGGAGAATTCTTAAGAAGCATAAATTTCGCTCGTTCAAATACAATCTTCATCAACACCTTTATGGAAATGATAATGGCCGAAGATTAGAATATTGCAACCAGTTTCTTCAAAACATGGAAATGGATCCAAGGTATCCTTATAAAATTTTATATTCAGATGAATCCCGATTTACTAACAACGGAATGTTCAATAGAAAACGAGCATTTAGTACGTGAGGGTTATTTCCAGGAGCGATTTGTGTTTAATGTATGGATGGCAATGGTAGGGCGACATCTCATAGGTCCAATCATTTTTGATGGACCATTAACAAGGGAAAGATATTTAGGATTTTTACAAAACGAAATAAGCGATCTAATTGATGGTTTACCACTGCCTGTTGCTAATAACTTAATTTTCCAACAATATGGAGCACCCGCGCACAACTGCAGTAAAGTTGTTCAATACCTAAATAATAATTTAAATGAAAGGTGGATAGGCACCAACGGCCCGACAAGATGGCCAGCTCGATCCCCCGACTTGTCCCCATTAAATTTTTTTTTTGTGGACCCATGTGAAAAATCGTGTTTATAGAACTGCTTCAGAAAATCGAGAGGATTTAGAGAATAGAGTTCGGGGATCAATAAATGAAATTTTTCCAAATCAAATGGATAATGTAGTACGGGCTACCATTCGCCGCAATAGGCTGTGTCAGGCACAGAATGGGGGTCTCTTCGAAAACCTACTGTGAAGTTATGCTCAATTGAATTGATGACATTCCATCTATGGTCCATTTGTGTATTTTGCGTTATTTATGTGTTTTGTTAAATTTTTATTCATCTGGAATGTACGATGATGAGTATGTGCGCCATGCCAAAATAAAGCTAAAGTTTTGCGTTTATGTTTTGTGTGCATTACAATTTTAGAACCAGCTGAGTCGTCATAGCCACCTAGACTTGAGAACAAATTTATCAAGAAAGATTTAAAAATTCGGCAAATAAATCTTCAAATATACTGAATGTATAGACAAAGGGAGTTTTATTCGATTTCCCAAAAAATATTTATGGTGCGCCATTTGAAAATTGAAACTTTGGTTCATTTCCGATGAAACTGGAAGAGTTTCAGATAAACTGTCAGTGCCATTCAACATGAAGTAAATTTTTAATCAATTTAACAAAATTTCATTGAAAAATATCGGATAGGAAAAATGTTTTAGGGCGAGCCTCTTTCCAGTTACACCAGTATATATATATATATATATATATATATATATATATATATATATATATATATATATATATATATATATATATATATATATATATATATATATATATATATATATATATATATATATATATATATATATATATATATATATATATATATATATATATATATATATATATATATATATATATATATATATATATATATATATATATATATATATATATATATATGGATAGGCACCAACGGCCCGACAAGATGGCCAGCTCGATCCCCGACTTGTCCCCATTAAATTTTTTTGTGGACCCATGTGAAAAATCGTGTTTATAGAACTGCTTCAGAAAATCGAGAGGATTTAGAGAATAGAGTTCGGGGATCAATAAATGAAATTTTTCCAAATCAAATGGATAATGTAGTACGGGCTACCATTCGCCGCAATAGGCTGTGTCAGGCACAGAATGGGGTCTCTTCGAAAACCTACTGTGAAGTTATGCTCAATTGAATTGATGACATTCCATCTATGAAATATATATATATATATATATATATATATATATATATATATATATATATATATATATATATATATATATATATATATATATATATATATATATATATATATATATATATATATATATATATATATATATATATATATATATATATATATATATATATATATATATATATAGTAATTCGTAGAATGACAATTTGAGTTTGTTTCAAAAGTAGTTTGGTCATTATTTCAGTTATGATAAGTCATATTATTTCGTTTGTTCAGTTAAAACGAATCGTAACTTAACAGAAGATTATAATGACAAATTTCGGAAATCTCAGAGTAATCTTCATGGCATCATCATAGATGTCTTTCCTAATTATTGGCGAGAGGTTTTGACAGTTTAGGTACCTACCCGCTAATTCTTGTTGTTTTTTCATTTCGAGTTTTTCTCATGTGGAATCAGTAAGCAATAATCAAGTGAATATGATCTAACCAAACCTTTCTTCAATCTAACAAAAATAATGTATGAGTATTTCAACAAGTTGGAAAAGGATTTCCAGATCGTGATAAATCAGAGCGTCGCTAGTTTTCCAGACTCGAATAAAACTGCAAATGAGGTTTACTTGAAAAACTGAAAACAACAGAAAGATTAATAAGGAAATGGAATTCAATGTTTTCTTGAGTGTACAAGCGAACGTAGAAACATCTGTTCGACAAATTTCTGCGACGATTATTTTGCGAAAACATAAATACAAGCCTTGTTTTTTAAAAATTTAAAAAAAGCTCGAGCTCTTGAAGAACATGACAGTGACATTGGCTGAACCATAATTTTGATGACCAATGGATCGGAACAAATGGTATTGTAAGGTAGCTATCTCAATCCTCAGATTTGACCTCTCATGATTTTTGGCACTGAAAATATCTACAGGATAGAGTGTACTGCATTTCGTGAGAAAATTTGGACGTGCTGAAAGAAATAATGAAAACCATTTCCTTATAAATTCCTTCAGATGCCGTTCTGAATGGAACCCGTGCGGAATTCAGGGGATATCAATTATATATTCAACAATATGGAGAGCATTATTAGGAAACATTTTTTTTTATAAGTTAATTCTTTTTATTACTATGTTTTCGGTTTATTGATATATATGTCTCCTTTTTCTTGAGTTATTTTTGTTTATGATAAACGTGCAGCGCTGTGGTTGATCACAATGTGGATATCGTTTTTGATGAAGTCGGAATGATCAAGCACTATTTTTATTATATTGAAAATAAACTACCATCATGTCTGTATTCATTTGATTTTCGTCATCCATACCTCATTAATTCTCCGTGAAAAAAATTCGAAACGATAATAAAAATTAGCGAGTGATACCTAGTTTGTCATAATTTCTCTTTAATAATGCCGAATGAAATCGATTAGAATTCTATAAGTTGCTCTTATAGAGGATCACCTATTCTTTATATAATACAATGACGAAGAAAGTTATTTATCCCAGTATTGTCATTGGTAGGTTTTACTAACTTGGGTCTTTCAATAGCGCTTCGAAGAGATAGAAGTCTTGAAAGCACTCAACTTTTTTGTCGTTCTCGAACTGATAAACTAATAGAAAGCTGTTATGAATTTGTCTATTTTGTATCGCATACAGTAAAATCTATTTGATAAAATATCCTTCACAATTACAACTTACCTGCTCTCTTCGGATGATTGGCTACTCAATTGTCCACACTGACATTGAGTAGCATCCACTATTCCCGAATCTTGTCCGCTGGAATGCAAGGAATTCACGCTCTTCAAACCTCCCGAACTTCTGGATCTCCCTCGATATCCCGATGAAGATATGTAGTGTGGACACGAAATGTCATGCTGCTTTGTAGAGTAGCCATGATGACGGGCTGTTTCGTGACTTTCTGCCTCGTAACACAACGCATCACTGAATGTCGGCGAGAAGAACGTTGGCTTTCCTATTCCACCTGATGCCAACGAATAGCTCAAAGGTCGTGAGAATGTTTTCTTCAAGAGCCTGAAAAATGAACTCCTTAATGTTTCATTCAATACTTTCATGAAGAAAGGCGTTAATGAAAACTCACAGTGTATATCCATTTTTACCACAAAAACATCGAATTTCAGTAATCATTTTCCAGGATATAAAACGAAATTGGATGTTCTTATTATATAATATTCCGAACATACGTATTCGGCAACAAAACATGTAAAATCTTTGATAAAAGCCCTTGCTAAACCTTTGACCGCAGACTATGACTATGGGATGACGCGAATAGTAATTACTTCCACGTGAACTGGTCGAGGTAACTAGTGAAAAAGCTCGGGAAACCCTAATTTAGTCTTCCATAGAGACAATTTTAATGTGGAGTTGCCTCAGGGGAAAGCTTTTTCAGACAATTTACTAGGCATCAAAGGATATTTCCCTCGTATTGTTATTACATATTGAGCCCTTGTAGTCGGCTGGGATAACGATAATCCCGAGCAATGAGATATAAGTATATGAGCATCCTAGCGTCCCTTTAATCAAGCGGTTGATGAACTACCTTTCATAAGTTCAACCTAAAGTTCCATATCGAGAATCATTATAATCAATGTGATACTATCATTTTATTAGGGGATTTTCGGTAAGTTGTACGCATGTGATATAAAGAATATAAGTGATCTTTCAATCAATCCGATGAGTTTTAGTTACTCTTTGCCGTATCTACCATTCATGGCGATAGTACCATTGAATCAATGCAAATAAAGAATAAGAGCTGCCGGCTTCGTTCCAGGACCAGATCGGAAACTTTTAAAATCATTTATCTCAAAGTCGAATCATTTGATGATGCTAACTTCACAGTGTTTGATGCATAGTTCATTGTCATTTGATGAGTTTCACAATCAGCTCCATAAATGTATCCGTTAACGAATAACTTTCAGTGAGAAAGTGTTGTCGGATATACGGACGTTCGTCGGCGAAATTGGACATCAATCTACATTTATAATCGTTAGTATTGATAAAAAGCTGAAATAACATGAAAACATAATAGCTAATTTATGTACCAAGGACGTTACGTAAATTATAACGCCGGAAGGGTGACATTCGGGCCAGCGGACCTTCCGCCCGATGACATTAAATCCCAGTTGTTCACGTGATGGAAAACAATGCTTCCGTTACCAAAGATAAGAAAAATCAATTCTTTGCCAAATGAGATCATGCAAATTTGAAATTAGAATAATATTTCACATTGGTGGCCCATATACTATATAAATTGATGTGGTTCAAGAGTTGTCAAGTCAAGGCCTTCGCACGATGATATAACTTCGAAAATGAAAAAATCCAGATTTGAAGATTCAATCTAATTATTGATTCAAAGGGGTATTTCAATGTTCACTCCAATTAATTGATGAAATTATCCTGGTAGGAATTAAATATTTGAGAAATATTCTTTCCTCCTCAAATTCGACGATGTTATAGAATGCTATGACAAGGAGCAGTTTTGACTTAGTTGAGATTCTTATTCCTGTGGCATCCAAACGAAACTTGTAATGTCTAAACACTCATTGTTTAAAAAATGAAAACCATGTACTTTCTTGCTGGAACAACGATGAAAAGGACAAAAACCAGAAATATATCAATGTGTCCCGCAGAAATACGATAATACACCCAAATTTTCAAAAAAAAAATCATTTGCTGCACAAGGATCGGTTAAATAGACATCAATTTTTCGTCGAGCCATGGCTAGAGTTATTTGGAATTGTGCCTCAACGAAAACAAAACAGAGGCTATATCTACCAAGATATTAATTTTTAATCAAAACGCAAAAACAGGTCGATTTTTTTTTCAAGGGTGACATCTTTTGGGGTACAATACTTGCCTGAAATATCAACCCCGTAAGCGGGGGTTGCAATCCCTGACCATTTTGAGTCGGGAAGATGAGTCGAGTAATGACTCAAAAGAAAGGTGGTATCTTTGTCTACATTGCCTTGAACGAATTTCCATTTTTTATTGAAAACTGTAAAAGATACAGGGTGAGCAACTAAAAGGTAGGGAAGACTATTTCCCTGAGACTATTCAAGTTTCAGTGAGGTAAAATGAAACAGATCCATGCTGATCAATGGTAGTCATCATCAAGTACCATCCTCATCTCGAATTTCAACCCCTGGAGCAGGGGTGACAACCCTTGAAAATTTGGAAGAGGGTAAATGGGTCGAGTGATAACTCGAAAGAAAGGTATTATCTTTGTCTGCATTCCCGTGAAAGAATTTTCATTTTTGATTGAAAACTGTAGAAGATACAGAGTGAGTCACTGAGAAATAGAGAAGACTATCGCCCGAAGACAATTGGCGTATTAGTGCGAAAAACTGGAATAGATTCATTTAGATCAAAGATGGCCTTTGATCTGGAATGAATCTGATACATTTTTTTGCACTAATACTTGAATAGCTCAGGGCGATAGAAAGTCTCCTCTATTTTTCAGTAGCTCACTCTGTATCTTCTACAGTTTTCAATCAAAAATGAAAATTCGTGCACGGGGATGCAGACAAAGATAAAACCTTTCTTTCGAGGTATCACTCGACTCATCTACCCTCTTCCAAATTTTCAAGGCTGGTCACCCCTGCTCTAGGGGTTGAAATTCGATATGAGGATGGTACTTGATGATGACTACCATTGATCAGCATGGATCTGTTCCATTTCACTTTACTGAAACTTGAATAGCCTCAGGGAAATAGTCTTCCCTCTATTTCAGTTGCTCACCCTGTATCTTTTACAGTTTTCAATTAAAAATGGACAATCATTCAAGGTAATGTAGACAAAGATACCATCTTTCTTTCGAGCCACCACTCGACCTATCTTCCTCATTCGAAGTGTTCAAGGATTTCAACCCCCGCTTACGGGGTTGATATTTCAGCAAGTTTTATACCCCAAAAGATGTCCCCCTTGAAACAAAAATTGACCTGTTTTTGCGTTTTGATCAGAAATGAATATCTTGGAAGATATAGCCTCTGTTTAGTTTTCGTTGAAGCACCCTGTATGTTCGAAATAGTGATGCATTACTCCAATGAAATTAAGCACAACTCCAATAATCATTTTCAAATACAAAGATCTCGTCATCATGCAACAGAGCTAGAGGTTCTCATTTTGAACGATGTTATTCAACTATTATATTTCGTGACAATCTTCGAAAACTCACAATTAGAGAATTATTGATTTTCCAGTTTGGTGAAAGCAGATTTTTATTCAATAGAATAATTTCTACCTTGCGTGTGTTTTCTGAGAAATTAAATCTTTTCAATTTGTATGTGTGTTCGATAATTTACAATTTCATTTCAGCATTCCGCGATACCTTACCCTTTACATTGCAAGATTTTTTTTCCTCTTGTTTTTGTGAAAATAAATTGAAGGAGTCTGAAAATTCAATCAAATATCAAAGAGTGCACTTGGTTTTGTGGTGTAACTAAAAATCAAGAATACTTTTTCGCAGATAATTGAGAAATTGAAAATTCTTCCATATGGTTTGGGGTCAAAAAAAATACTTCATTCATAATTTAGTTATCAGTCATCAGATTATCCTAATTCATTGTTACACGTTCAAAGTCAATAAATTGCAGCCTCTAAATTCTCGTCGATAATCATCAATCCTTATTGAAACTGAACAATCTGGATAACTTGAAAGTTTTCAATTGCTAGGCATTCTAGAACGAATGTCAAATACACAATCGGCACGTATGTACTATAATCCTTTCACAAAATAAAAGGGAACCGGTAACATTCGGAATCAGGTCGAATACTGAAGTTACAAGAGTTTTTGAAGTACACTATTGCGAGCGAGATTCATTTTTACGACCCATTTGGTATTGACATCCAAATTTCCTACTTACACGCTTATGAGAAGTTTCTACTTTAACTCCGTCGAGGAGCTTAGGAATTGAGTATATTTATACTTTTACTATGGTCAATCAGCTGAGCTGTGCTAGCCTTCATTTTGATCGTATTTCGCCATATGAGATCTACATTTAGATTTTCAAATTTGTTACAAGTTTTGTTATTTCCAAATACAGTGTTTAGAGGTATTTTAAAGAACGAATTTTACTGTTTTCTACAAAGAGAGCGTTAATTCTAAAATAGGACAAAAACACAATTTATATTTTCAGAATATTTTTATAGTATTCCGATATGTATTACACCTATATCTCAGTATTTTTTATGACACGATACATCTCATAGATTGAATGAATGGGTACTAACAAATATTACATCAAACAACGCGTCATACTTCGCAGATCTTGTTTAATCATGCTCCGAATTTCGTCGCCGACAATCAAATTCAAATTGATCAATTCTGATGAAGATTCTTTGATATAGTCCTTCTTGTGATGAAAAACTAATTCAGGAAAACTGGTTATTTTTTGGTTTGAAATGAATGCCCATATTATGTATGTCTCAAGATACATTGTCAAATTCTGCAGTTTTCACATCATTTTCTTTTTCAGAGTAAAATGAGAAGGATTGATCGTATTTTTGCCCAGTTGTCGCCAGTTGGGACTGAAAGTGCAACACTGTTACCAGTGGCAATTGTCAATATTCCTGAAAAACCACGAAACCGTCGTGGCTTACGAAAATCAGTTAATACTCCACATGTTGTAAAACATATTTCTTAAGTGAAAAGATGACAAAAATAAGAAAACTGCAAGAGACTGAAGAAGTATTGATGACGAAGAATTTCTAAAGCCCACTAAACTCACCATTTTTTCAAAACCTTCTTCAGTGATGACATAATACATCTGACTGCAAAAAACTGAATCTCTATTCAACCCAGCAGTTTAAAAAAATGCGTAGATATCATTAGCAACGAAATTGAAATTTTTTTGGAGATTGAACTATTCACCGGTATTACACTTTTGCCAGCATATATTCACTACTCCTCTACGGCTACTGGGCTATTCACAAAATGGAAATCTTATGTCAGCATTTTGCTAACAATGATGACCTCGATATTGACGAGAGAGGAGAAAATGTTTGAATAATGATCATCGAGAATATAGAGTTTTTAATTGATGAAATGATGGTAAGAAGCCAATAAAGCTGGTATGAAGAGCAAACCAAAAAAGTGGAGTCTCAGAAGAGACAGTGAAGTGAAGTCAGATGCATATCTACAAAAAGAGGGTCAGGTCCTTTTGATCAAAAGGTCGATAATGAAAATTGTGTTGCGATGACTACATGGTTCGACCACAAGAAGGTGATCTTTTGCAGTTCAAATGTAGCTGCGGATTCAACTGAAACAATTCAACGTTATTAGATATCAGTAGAAGGAAAACTACATATTGTACGAGGGATATCCAACCACATAGGTGGGGCTGGACCTTGTTGATATGTTGATTGCTTCAAATAGGTCTGGAATTCAATGTCATAGATAGTTTATGGACCTATTTTCGCAAATCCGTCATATATATCTGAATAATGGCTCCTTGAAAGGCGTGAGTATAAATTTTTGGAGCAGAAACCACTGAGACTTCAAATTTTTAGACTGAGAGTAGCTAAGAGTTCAAGCTAACAAATAGATCAAAGAGAGGTCGTCCAAGTCAAGCAGAAGATCAACAATATTTGAAAAATATGTGTCATGCCCTTGAACCAAGGCCCCAAGATGACACCCGAACAAACAAGGTTGATTATTATCTTGTTCTCCGTGAGGTATAGTAAGTAACTCAATGAGTGACTAACAATGCTTCAAATGATTCAACAAACCTATTATTAGATTTACACTTTGCTTCTGAAAACAAAAATTAACTAAGAACAGATGATATAAATAAAATAATACACTTTTGTCTCTGATTTCCACATAGGTATGTCTGGGGGCACGGCAGTGCTCCCGCCAAGTCGAGCAAAAAGCAGAATTACATAAACATCGTGAAAAGTAAACGAACAAAACACAAATGCACGGCCGTACCATCCTTTTCAGGAACCGTTTCAGAGCATTTTCGACCTTCTATAACTTTGTTGTGTATAAAGCGGCTAGCTGTGCCCTCATTATTCAAGGGATACTACCAAAATTACCCGTCTTACAAATTTTGTTGCTCATATCACCTAAATTATAAAAACAACAGATTGTGGAACTTCTCCATTTTTACCTCTTTCTGTAGTAGCTGATCATCATATTGTTTGAGAACTTCCAGCATACACACATACTTCAAATTTTGGATTCATTATTTATACCACAGAGTAAGAAAAATTTCAGAAATTCTAGAATCCAGGCTCTGTTTTCTGAAATCGAGCTTAGCACATACCTAGTACTTCCTAACCTTGGAAAACTACTTCGAGAAAGGTACGTAATTTCCTTCTTGTCGAGAAATGAAGGATACGACATCATTTGTATGGCTCTGGGAAGAATTCAATTCGCAGAAGTTTCGAACACTAATATAGTCATAACTTGCACATAAATTACATAAAACTTAGCACTTTCCATTCTAATCGCAGTTCTAGTTTAACCTAATAACCTTACTAAAAGTGTATTCCTCCGCCACTCAGATCATAAACAGAAGTCCGCTCATTCCTACGTCATAAAAAGAACTCTTAAAGGGCGCCTCATACGGACAATAATATTGTTAATATCCATGTCAAAAATATTGACATCAATCCATCAATTTGGAAGTGAACCATCAATATTTCATCCTCACACGATCAATAATATTTTCAATATCGCTAAATATTGACAACATTATCGAATGTGTGGAAGAAAGAATTGAACCGCCGCGCTGCTTAAGAAACGATTCTTTAGGCAACTAACGATATGCAACAAGACACCATTGTCTGTGCGGCTCACTTTGGCCTCCTAATTAGAGAGAAATATCTATATTGTAGATAATGTATCAACGACATAGGCTTTCTTCAATTCAAAATAGCCATAATCGAAAATGAATATATTGAAATTGAATTTGAATATGTTACTTCGAATAGTGGTAGCGGCACGGTGTGTGGCGCATAGATTAAATCGTACAATTCTATGATTGAAAAAATCACAGATCAAATGCTGTCAAAAATTTTTCAACTAGTTCTTCTGAAATAGAAAAATAATCTGCTTAATCTCTGTTCTGTTGTGTTTCTTGTTAAACAATTTTCTTATTTAATATTGAAATAGTGATTACCTATTGAAGAAAAAACTCTAGGAATGATTGAAATATTGTATGTAAATGGCATTCCCACCCGCCATAGAATTATTTCTATCCCTGGAGATGGTTCGTGTTTGTTCCATTCCCTATCATTCCCTATGTATGGAAATATTGAGTCATCTTATGACATTCGGCGAGCAATAGTTCAATATTTAGTTCTACATTGGGGAGATATGGAGCTTTTCACTTGTGACCAGAATGGAGAAACAAACTTTTTTTGTTTGGTTCGCTCACAAAGCCAAACTGATGAACTCACCATATACATGAGACAACGCAATGATTCTGATTTTGTAGAAATGCTGGGGAGAATAAGATTAGGTATGATAACCGAAAATGATCGCAGATTACTCTTGACCAGATTAATAGGTCTCAATTCGAATTGTAATGAAGGAAAATTACTCGAAAGTATCGAATATTTTTCGAATCTCCCTGATGGCACAGTTTATATCCTTCCTACCAAAAACATGTGCCAGCAGCTGAACAATGCAATGCTGAAATCTCTTCTTTATCTAGAAATAAAACTCACAGCCATAGATAGCATAGACTGTCCCAAATACCTCAAAAAAAGTGCTCGTGAATGCATAAAGAAAGATGAAGATGATGCTTCCATGACTGCTGGGTTGAAAGAGAATATAGTTATTAAAATAGGGGCAAAAATATTGACGTGAGTCTGGGCCTGGCAATGGCTCGATAAGTATTATACAGAGAGTAAAAGCTGACCCTGAAAACAAGGAGATTATCAAAAAGATAGATATAATTTTTAACGAATATCAGCTTCATGAACTCGACCCCGTAAAAACTAAATTTGAAATTATAAGCAGGGCTTATATTCATCGTGAACAATTTCCTCTTTCGGTCACATATGCAATCACTATACAAAAAAGCCAAGGACTAAGTTTGACTAATTCATTGATGGACCTCGGGCCATCAGTGGTCACATGTGACCAAGCATACGTTGCTCTTTCCAGAGTTACGAGTCTGACTGGATTACACCTGATAAATATAAAATTCTCTTCTATAAGAGCTAGACAGTCTGCGATAGTCGAATATAATCGACTAAGAGAAATTTACCGGATTCTTCCATCAAAAACTATTAAAACTACCAACAAAGACAGGGAACGGACTCTGAGGAAATCTGTAGCTGACGCGCAGGAAAATAATTTTTTACCTAGAAGGAGAGAAAGGAAGAATGCCTAGGCTAGGAAGAAGAACTTTCGAATTATCATCACTGTTGACTGTATATACTCCCCCTTTGACTTGAGATACAATGTTGCTAAGTTTGTTTACGTTATTTATTTCAATAAAGTTTTTCTCGTTAAATTGTTACCTTGCATCAATCTTGAAATTCATATGAAAAGTTATTGATCATGTTCTTCCTTCGTGAATGCAGCCAATGATCATTTACAAAAAGAGATGAGATCCCACCAAAAACATAAAATGTACAAAAATGCAAGTCTCGCAATAAAAACACTCTGCCGTGAAAATGTGTGAGATATCATGTGAAACCAAGTCGATCATTTCAGTTAATATCTACACATTAGTATTTATATAGAAAAAAACATAATGACTTAGCAATCACAAGGCACGATATGATAAAATTGAGCAGCAACCTCATTTTCAGTATTTGGTATTACTGTTTCTCCATCCAATCGAGGATATTATTCTTTGAATATTGTAAATTCTATGTTATTGTGTTGTGAAGCGATTGCCAAGTCATTATGTTTTTTTTATATAAATAAAAATGTATGGATATAAACTGAAATGGTCGACTTGGTTTCACATGATATCTCACACCTTTTTACGGCAGAGTGTTTTCATTGCGAGACTTGCATTTTTGTACATTTTTGTTTTCGGTGGCATTTGATATACACAAAACTGGTTTCGACAGTTACGTCATTTTCAAATATCTAGGCTAACTGCAGTGAGAAAAAATATGCTAACTATACCTGTTCCAGCTGTTGAGTTAAGGGGAGATATTCAATACTAGTTAACTATTGAGAGTAATGAATTTTGGGTTTTTTACAAAGTTCGTTAATTTCCAATTTTTTCAACAGATAAAATGTCATCCCTTTGTGGCGTTTGAGGAGAATTTTTGATTTGTCTGATGTATTTATGCGATTTATAAATCTGATATGTTTAAGAACTGCAAATTTTCTATCTTAGGAGATATGTTCTTTAAATCTTGATTCAAAATTTCGACCTGTTTTTTATACGTACTGTTTCAATTCATTAGTTGTTTGTTTGGTATTGAATAGTAAATTGCTTTTGTTGGGACCACTGGCGAAGGAGGTTGTTGAATTAAATTTGGAAAGATAAGTGCCGATGTTGTTAGAGAAAAGGTCAATATTAGTTAGACATGCGTATTTGTTTTCTAGTTTTTCTATAATATAATCTAATAACTTAGAAAGTTGTTTTTGTTCTTTGCGTTTATTTAAGCACGTATCAAATATAAATATTGTGAAAATCAGACAGAAATGTATAATTCTATTTATATAAAAATGAATTTCCACAAATTGAATCCATCAACAATATCATCAATCAAAATAGATATTTTCATTTCTATTTTAATTTTCATTTTCATTTGTACATATTTTGACATAGTTTGGGAGAATATTTCTTAGTTAAAGAGGATTGCAATTAAATTCAAGCAATAAAATGATATTAAGATTATTGTAGTTTGTATAAAATAACTTTCGAAATGCATTACAACTAAACTCACTTTTAATATCCTCTAAAATCTCAAGGTAAGTAAATTTACTAGTTGATAGTCGCAGAAGGTAACTACCTCGAAAGGTTTCATTCAAAAACAAAAGTGGATTTGTTCCTCTTTTCTCTATAATTTGGAAAATTGCCAAAATATTTACGGTGGCTCTTTTAAGATGAAAATGATTCTGTTGAAAAATATTTGTGTAAATCAATTTTCTTATACATCTTTGTAAAGTGGCTTTGAAAAGTTTTCAAATGAGATATCGCTCCACCTGTTTGCCCTATTTTGTGGAGTTGAAGCACCCCTTTTTAGTGGGTTACTCGTTTCA
Source organism: Cryptolaemus montrouzieri (assembly GCA_013387265.2). Taxonomy (NCBI): domain Eukaryota; kingdom Metazoa; phylum Arthropoda; class Insecta; order Coleoptera; family Coccinellidae; genus Cryptolaemus; species Cryptolaemus montrouzieri. Next base: position 51,930,761 of record JABFTP020000103.1, read on the forward strand.
ATCTGAAATATATGATGTAAGAAAACAAAACCGATCGACTTGTTCCAGCGTTTTTTTATAATCACTATTGGAAAGGAAATATACAGGATGGATGATAGAGATGGATCACCCTGAACACCTATAGCAATGTATGTCTGTTTGAACTAAAATACTGCAAATTTGAAATCTCAATGTAATCAGCGAGAATAAATTGATAACACTTTGTGAAATATCCCTGAGTCACAAATTTTTCAATTCAATAACAAAATATATGGAAAACGAATGGTTCATATGTAGAATCACGTCTTAGACCCCTTACTATCAGAACATTCACGTCAAATTCATATAGCAACTAAATTTTCAGCTCACACATATCTAAAAATCACATCCATTTTTAGTATCGTACGTAGTTGATATATCTATGTTTGATGGAGCTCGCATTCCACTAAATAGCATCACCGAAGATTATTATCACCCACAATCGCGAAATAGAATTACAATATATCATATTCGCAGCCAGAAATAACAGAATCGAAAACATAATTAAAGAGCGATTGATTAATTATAAATTACGAAATATCACTACCATTATGATTTATCTCCCCTACCAAAAAAGACAAATCTGAACAATTCCGCATAGATTCTGTAATTGCGATATATTGTGTCGAAAAACAACATCCCTTCCCAGAAATTCAGATTGATAAAATACTTCAGTTATGTGATAACTCGTTCAAAATTAGTTTCTTAGAATCGATAGAAATTTCAAAATTATCTAGAGTTGAAAGGATTTACCTCTTCAACGGCCAGGTAGGTCAAATAACATGCCATATTTTTTTAGTAATTGTTATTCCCCGCTCTTATTTAATTCAATTTGCCTGATACTTTTTAGTATAAATATAAGTTTAGCAAGGTAACATTTATTGCTGAAGATAGACTGTAATCTGAATCCGGTAAATTAAATAACATTAAACCAAGGAAAATAGACAATAAATATATCGTAATTGTTTCATAAGTTGATCACAATGATCAACTATCACATAACAGAAGATTCACCGATCAATCATTCAAAAGAAAATTATAAGGACTATTAGCCATTTCAGTAACTGTGTAAGTCGGCAATAATCGAAAGACTCATTTAGTATAAATATCCCTACTAATAATGCGATATACAAGGGCTGAGCTGTATATTTTGAGATACAAGAAATATAACAGGTACATGATGCAAATCGGTTTATGTTCAAAGTAATCTCCACCTACATAAATAAATTTTTGCAAACCGAAGCTTCAACAACTGAAATCATCGATCCCTTTCTCGTTTGTGAAACGTCCACCATGTAAATGGTTTTTTAGGTTATAGAACAACCAAAAATCACACATGGCTAAACAAGACGATCAGAGCGCATGTGGATAGACTTCAACCTAATGTTTACACCAACCGTTTACTTTGGCGTATGTTTCGATCCATTTTCGTAATGCATCATTATCCTGCAAATGCTAATTGATTCAAGCACTGCACGTTATTATTTTGTAGTGTACCAGTTGGTTGTCCCTGTAAATTGATTTTCAAGTCTAATGCTTCCACTAATTCTGTATTCTGAAAGAAAACTGAGTACATTACTTTTTCGACAGATTTGTTTTTTCGTAATGGTTAGGGTTTGGTCATCTTGATGAGTTCGCAAACTGCTGTCCTGGCGGGTTGGAAAATCGAAAAATGGAATCTATGTTTCATTACCTATTACAATTCTAGACATTATACGATTACTATCATTATTTAACATTTCTACACTCCTATTCACACTGGTTTTTGGACATTCCCAGCATATGGAACAACCAATAACTAACAATTCTTTTATGTGGAGACGCTTATGTAAAATTCAATTGGCAGTTGCGGATCCAATTCTAAAAGTTGCCTCAATCACCTGGTAGGCGCATCTTGAATCTTCTTCGATTATATGTCGCACTCGCTCAATATTATCAACAGTCACTGACGAATAGGGCTCATAGGTGGCTCATCGCCAAGCGAAATATGTGTTTTTTTAATCTACTATACCACCGAAACACTGTTGCCCATGATGTGCACATGTTCTCAAGATACTTCATGTTACGCTAAGAAATAGTTGTTATCACGTTCAGTTTGTGAGAGTTAATTGATATCATACCTTTACTAATAAAGGATGAGGGTTTTTAATAATGCACTTATTTTAGCGTTTTTCGTAACAGTTATGGTTATTATTTGCAAAATAATTCAAATTTTCATTTGAACAAAGTGTAAACATTTCACGTCGAATGTGGATCTGATCATTTCACGAATTAGGCAAAAAAAGGCGAATATATGAAATAAAAATGCCTAACGAACTTAAACCTTGAATTGGATGTGGGATATGGACTATGAGTCTAACGTTCCCTATTTCAACCTCACTTTTCGAATTTCTATATTTATTTTTTTTCTCTGCCAATGTGGCTCTTATGATCAGGAAGATATACCAGATGAGAAATCGCAATTACCAAAGACTTTTAATACAGCCTGGATGTCAGAGCGTAGCTCACGGCAGACTACTCCATGTTACTATTTTCAGCCGTCCAAGTGAACCATCTATGATCTCAGGATCCTTCCAGTTTCAGTTCTGCTTTGTATAGAAGATTGTAACAGTGCAAGTCTTGTCAATGCTACTCAGCTTTGTCAAGAATTGCACTGTTACGACTAATATTACTGACCTTGTGAAGCTGTAAAGCTTATTTTAGGATATAGAATTTGGTCATTCGGTAGATGCAGTAACGACCGATACTGCGATAAGTGTTTAGGTAAATCAAATATTAATGAACAGAATATCGTTTCCTGAGGCATCACGAAAGTCTTATCTTCGTTCCCAACACGATGTTTTTCTTGAATTCTTCGATTATATTTCCTGCTAATTCTAGAAATAATAACTCTATAAAATAAATATGAGAAAATGCTACACCTTGGAACACAATTTATCTATCGCAGAAATTTTTGACGTCTCATATAGATCCAAGTCGTATAATTTAGTAAATATTAAAGAAGCACCTATTGGACCACTTTGACAAGTGCTAGTTTTATTCATATTCATTGAAACGTTTCGATTTTAGTAATTAGTAATTGAACCAGTAAATAATTCGTACGCGACTATGTTGGCAAGTCATGAGTCTAGAGATGATACGTCATCATGAATGTTGGTAGGCAATTAATTAGTTAACAACTCATTCTAGGGTTGTTAAATAGGTTCTCGCTTAAATAGTAACTAAAGTAATGTTTTTAGTCAGATTACACAACTTTTGTCAATGAAAAGTCTTTTTGCCGAGACTCTTACATTGTGACAGTTGCAAACAAAATGTTTTCAGAAGGAATATAAATTATATATTTAATTCATAGTCAGAAAAGGCAATTATTTTGAAATACCCTCGATTACGATATTACGGCTTATGCGGAAGAAATAAAACAAGGTTTGAATCAACTCAATTAATAACATAAGCTTTAATTTTTATTATCACATTCAATTCCATAAATGTAAATAAATAAGTCATATTGGATATTTGGTAAAGAGCACACTGTAATATTTACTGTGTTCTCATTGTCAGAAATGTCGATAGATGTAACAATAGCATCACCTTTCCCTTGGTTGGTAGCATTCACGAAAGAAATCTGATTGACACAATCATATGTAACTTGGTCGACGTAACATAGAACGACGTTTTCGATCTGTTCACCCTGGCTTTCTATTGTAGATAACAGAGCGTCCCCATCAACTCTTTGACCAATTGTTTTGTCTCCTACTCGTGTTAGTTTATCTTGCATCAGTTTTCGGGTAAGTTTCACATTGCTATTAGTTTGTAGCACTTTCACTGGTTCTAATGAATTATTAGTAATCAACTGCGCTGCTTCTATTGCAGCCACAATAAAGGCTACACAAACTATTACCTTAACCTGAGAAGAAAACATTTCGTTGCTTATGTGATCAACTTCTAATAATGTATTAGGTCGGTGTTTATCCAACTTTATAGTTTATTTTATCATATCAGTTAAGGTTATCAGTATCCAATACTTCGAAAATATTCAGGGAAAACGAGAAATTATCTGAAGACATTGTTTCGATGATTCGGAAAATACTTATATCAATAGTTCGAGCGATGGATAATCTATGATATTTCAATTCTTAAAAGAATCGGTTATTACTACTCTGATAAATGCACATTTTGCATATCGATCATTATTATTTGACTTCGACGAATATATACTTGGCATATTTTGCATATTATAGGGGTAAAATTCATGCAACTTTGTTCTTGAACAATTTCGTGAACTATTCAGTATCATTGTTCTACAATAATATATCCTACCAAGCTGGTAGATAGATAGATAATCTTTTATTAATTCCTTGTTACAAAATAAAAAAATAAAACCCATTTCTGGGCGCGGAACATGTCATGAGAAATTTAGATACAGCAATGTGAAAGAAATATTGAAACGGTAAGTGAAAACCAATATACAAAGAGAGCTCAAGTCACAGTCTGTATAATTGGATGCGGGTATATCAAATACACCAGAAAAACAATCACAACGACTCAACTTTGCTTTCATATAATTCAGTTAAATTAAAGTGAGCTTTACTTTTCAAGTAGTTTTTCAGTTTCACTTTTAATTTCATTTTAGGACGATTTTTGGATGATAACGGCAGCATATTATACAGGGTGCTTCAACGAAAACTAAACAGAGGCTGTATCTACCAAGGTATTCATTTCTGATCAAAACGCAAAAACAGGTCATTTTTGTTTCAAAGGGGACATCTTTTGGGGTACAAAACTTGCCTGAAATATCAACACCCTAAGCGGGGGTTGCAATCCTTGAACATATTGAATGGGGAAGATGGGTCGAGTGATGACTCGAAAGAGAGGTGCCATTTTTGTCTACATTGCCTTGAATGAATTTCCATGTTTAATTGAGAACTGTGAAATAAACAGGGTGAGTAACTGAAAGATAGGAAATTCTATTTCCCTGAGACTATTCAAGTTTCAGTGAAGCAAAATGGAACAGAGTCATGCAAAGCAATGACAGTCATCATCAAGTACCATCCTCATCTCGAATTTCAACCCCTATAGCAGGGGTGACCACCCTTGAAAAGAAGAAAGATGGGTCGAGTGATACCTCTAAAGAAAGGTATTATCTTTGTCTGCATCCTCGTGAACGAATTTTCATTTTTGATTGAAAACTGTAGAAGATACAGAGTGAGCTACTGAAAAATAGAGGAGACTATCTATCGCCCTAAGCTATTCAAGTATTAGTGCAAAAAAATGGAACAGATTCATTCCAGATCAAAGGCTGTCATCTTCCGAAACACCATTCATATCTCAAATTTCAACCCCTAGAGCCAGATGTGACCACCCTGTGTTATTTTTAAAGCAGAAGATAGGTCCAGTTGTAACCTTCTGAGAAAGGATTTTTGTTTGTCTCCACAATGGGGTGCAAGTTTTCGTTCTCCATCAAAATTACTGGGTGAGCAGCTGAAACATTGGAATGATTATGAAGGATTATTATGAATATTGAAAGAAAACGATAAAACCATCGGTCATAGTAACTCAATTGATCTTTGAACATTCGTTGTACGATATGCGAGCAATGCATCTAGAGTTGAGTGCACATGTACATGCGTTTTTATCAGTTGACTGAAAGGAAACTTTTTTGTTTTCACAGGTGATACTGTATGATCATCGTCCACATGTGAAATGACTCTTATTTGACGATACGAATCAACACTACGAATCAGGAACGCAGATGTTACAATGATCAGATTTCTTCAACAAAAAAATTGATTCTCAATGTTTTCGTACTTTTTGTGTTCAATTTCATCCTTCCAATTGTATTCCACATTAGTTGTGAAAATTCTGTTGCTTTCATCACAAAAGTTTCTCTTCTATTCGAAATTTAGTTTTCATAGAATCGTCATGGTTTACTCGATAGCTGAGAGAGTAGAAATGATTTTTTATTTATTACATTTGAAACCGGATGTCTCAAATGAGTAACTGTCTTTCAAAAGGTGTTTGTTCAGTGAAAAATCAACCCCTGTTTGATACTGGTCTAAGATAGATGGTATACCATGCATTGCATTTTCAGTCACTTTTCCGTTTTGCATTCTCTAACTCCTATGCAACTCAATGAGAATAGAATTATTGCGAGCAGTCATGAAGGGAATCAAAATCCTTTACTTGAAAGGTATTACTGGATCGAAATATTACCCCTGCTCTAGGGGTTGAGATTCGAGATGACGGTGTCGGAAGAAGACAGCTTTTGGCAAAGGCAGCATGAGATATCAAAACTACACATTATTCCACAGTGGAGTAGACAAGGACCTAAGAGCTCAAGCGGATGTTGGTATACTAATGCATAGGAAATTTGAAAACGCAGTCGAAGAGGCAACCTACATCAATCAAAATATACTTCACCTATCCATGAAGCTAGCGGAAAAAAAACCCATGTTATCAGCATTTACACGCCAGATATAAGTAAACCAAAGAATGAAAGGGAAGAATTTTTCGAAGCGCTTCAAGACACACTAGACAGAATACCACAAACAGAAAGAATATTTATAATGGGAGATTTTAACCCGAGAATAGGGAATACTCCCCTCCCGGGAATTATGCAGAAGTTTAATGAAGCGGCGACAAACGAAAATGGAGACATACTTCTCGAGATATGTGCACATAATGAACTCCGAATAAATAACACGTACTTTGACCACAAAGAACAACACAAATACACATTCACCAACACAAGAGGACAAAAATCTATGATTGACTTTGTGATCACCAATAGGGAAATTCACCCAAGAGAAATACTTGACGTACGGACACTGACATCAGCGAATGTTGGAACACAGCACGGAATGGTTATCTGCAAGTACCGCCTGTCATATAGAATAGAGAAAAACCACCTAACTACATCACTAAATTCAACATTGAATCTTTACAAAACGAAAGTACTAAGAATCTATACCAAACACGACTCGAGGAAAAGATCAACCTTAACCCTATAGTAGACACAGACAACATAAACGCCGCATGGAATAAAGTGAAAAACAACATAATTAACAGCGCAAAAGAAGCCATTGGGGAACGAAGAATCAATATAAACAGTCATAGAAAAGATAAACCATGGTTCACACAAGAAATCAAAGATTTAGCAAAAGAAAAGAAGAACGCATATATCAGATATGTCAATCACAGAACACCAGAAGAGTACCAAAGATATAAAACAGAAAGAAATAAAACAACGAACAAAATTATTAAAAAAATATATTGGAAAAGATTTACAAATGACATGGAACACGAGTTACGAGGAGCACAGAAAAAGGTATGGAACATGTTGAGAAACAGGAAAAAACCAATCACCGAAGAACTTCAGACCAATGTAATAAAACCAGAAGAGTGGGTGAAATATTTCCAGAACTTATACCTGGGAGATAATGATAACGGTACCAATGAGGAACGAGAAATCGAACAACATAACACACTCTACGAAGAAACAGAAAATGACATTATCAGCCTAGAAGAAGTACAACAAGTAATCCATAAATTGAAAAATAGAAAATCACCCGGTCCGGACAACATAAGTAACGAACTAATTAAATATGGGGGAGCAGAAATAACAAAAGAAATAACAAAACTATTCCAAAAAATTGAAAACAACAAGGAGATACCAGAAGAATGGAGAGAGAGCATAACAATACCCATATACAAAAAAGGCGTGAAGACAAACCCAGCAAATTATAGAGGCATCACACTCCTTAACTCTGCATCGAAACTACTCACTAAAATTCTATAGCGAAAGATATATGACAAAGTAGGTTTGTCTGAAGAACAACAGGGATTCCGACCAAATAGATCAACAACGGATGCAATTTTTATATTGCGGCAACTGGTGGAGAAGTCCATAGAGTTTGACAAACCGATGTTTATATGTTTTATAGATTTGAAGAAGGCATTCGACAGAATTCGAATGAACGATGTGATCACTATCCTTAAAAATAAAAACTTAAGTAATAAATACATAAACATAATCAAAGAACTAAATAACTCTAATAAGACGAAATTAAAGACTACACAGGGACTTACAAGCGAGATCAAAATTAACGCAGGCATTAGACAAGGTGACAGCCTCAGCCCATGTCTATTTAATTTAATCATGGATGAAATAATAGCAGGTGTTAACCAAATGAATCAAGGCTATAGGATGGGTAACAAAACTATGAGAAAACTGTGCTACGCAGATGATGCTTTACTGATAGCCGAGAAAGAGGACGACCTACAACGCCTACTACAAAAGTTCAAAGTAACAGCAGAAAAATATAACATGGTAATATCAACACAGAAAACCCAATCGATGGTAATAGCGAAAGATCCAATTAGATGCAAACTAGTAGTCAACGACCATATAACAGAGCAGGTTTCACACTTTAAATACCTAGGAGTAGAAGTATAGAGCGATAGGCAACTATTACAAGAAGCAAAACAGCAGACAATGAAAGCATCGAGAATATCTGGCTTCCTGAGAGATGTTATCTGGCGGAATAAGTACATAAGCACAGAAAGCAAAGTCCGAATCTACAAAACCTGTGTGAGACCCGTGATGACATACGCGGTTGAGACAAGAGCTGAGACAACAAAAACACAACATGACCACGTCGACGCCTATGGAGAGATCACGTAGACAGAATGGGCCCCAAACGTATGGCGAAGTGGGAAAAACCCAAAAACCCAACACTAGAAGACCCATAGGAAGGCCGAAAAAGCGATGGCATGAGTGCTGGAGCTCCGGTTCGCAGCAGAGGCTGTAACAGAAAAACAGGACATCGTTCTATTTAAAGAAGAAGAAGAAGAAGACAGCTCTGAATTGAATCTATTGCAGTTTTTCGCACAAATACTCCAATAGTCTTGGGGCGATAGTCTTCCCTATTTCTCAGTGGCTTACTCTGTATCTTCTAAAGTTTTCAATCAAAAATGAAAATTCTTTCACGAGTATCCATACAAAGGTAATACCTTTCTTTCGAGTTATCACTCAACTCATCTACCCTCTTCCAAATTTTCAAGGGTGGTTATCCCTGCTCTAGGGATTGAAAATCGAGACGAAGATGGTATTTGATGATGACTACCATTGATTAGCATGGATCTGTTCCATTTTACTTCACTGAAACTTGAAAAGTCTCAGAGAAATAGTCTTCCTATCTTTTATTTTCTCACACTGTATCTTTTACAGTTTCCAATTAAAAATGGAAATTCGTTCAAGGCGATGTAGACAAAGATACCGCCTTTCTTTTGAGTCATCACTCGACCCATATTCCCTAATTCAAAATGTTCAAGGATTGCAACCCATGCTTAGGGGATTGATATTTCAGGCAGGTTTTGTACCCCAAAAGATATCCTCCTTGAAACAAAAATTGACCTGTTCTTGCGTTTTGATCAGAAATGAATATCTTGGTAGATATAGCCACTGTTTAGTTTTCGTTGAAGGACCCTGTATAATATAACCATTGTGTATCTTGCATTTTTTGTAACTATGTGAAATTATATTTTTCATCTATTAAATAATCTTTTTTCCTTGTGTTGTAGTTGTGTTTCATAGCACTTTCAACAACAAAAAGATTTCTATTTTCCATAACGAAGCATATCACTCGTTAATATACAAGTCATGAACAGTCAGAATGTTGTTTTGAATGAAAATCCGTTTACATGAGTCCGAACTGGAAGATGCATTTCAGACATTTCTTCTGCAACTTAAATATATTCTATCCACATAAGTGGAGTTCCCCCAAAATATTATGCCGTATTTCAGTCTTGAATGGATAAAAGCATGATATGCCATTAGTGCTTCATTTGTACCTACATTTCAATTTGGGCAATTATAGCAAAATTCGCAAAGCATAACAAAATCTAGATAAGTTTTTCGCTAGATTATCAATATGTTTTTTCCAATTTAGTCACCTATCTAAGCATATTCCTAGAAAACTGAATTTTCTACAGATTCAATCAGAGTGTTTTGATAATTTATTGTCATGCGTTCAACAGACCTATTTCCGAAAAACAGAACGTTTGTTTTCGCTACTCTTTCTAGGGTTTTAATTTTCATATTATGCATATCTTCTTCACTCAATACCAAAGTTGTATCATCAGCATGTAAAACTGTATGTTCATCAGTGACCTCTGTCAAATCATTTGTATAGATTATGTAGATGAGCGGTCCCAAAATAGAACCTTGTGGAACACCTCTTTCGACCGTCATCCAGTTTGATTTAATCAAATAACCATCATCTACATTTTCATTGTTTTCGGTCTGTGAGGTAAGATTTTATAAGATTCTAGGAAACCTGCCTTACACGATACATTTCAAGTATCTTGAGAAGTAGCTCATGATTCACGCTATCAAACGCGTAGATCTATTAAGAGTGCTTTTTTCTCATTTAGTGAATACTGCTATAACATGTGCTAATTTTAGATGTTAAGGGTACCTACCCGTGCTGAGCATAATGCTCAAAATGTGTGCGAATGGATAACATATAATATGAGCAAAAGTTTCAAGAACAGAAACAGGTACTTCATCATCCCCCACCGATTTTTTTCCCTTAAGATGAATGATTATTTTTTTGACTTCTTCAGAAGAAGTAGGTGTTGAATAAACTGAATCCCTACATCTTTTGACAAACTTAAATTTTTCCCTAGGTAACTTTTTCTCAGGAACAGCATTGATAAAATGTTTATTTAGGTTGTTCAAAGCGGAATTTCTGTTTGGAAATTTATCAGAGAAAGCCTCTATGACCGGCTCCCTTTTTCTCTGATTTTCAATAATTTACTTTACTAAGACCCATGACACTTTTGTTTTACTTTCAGAATTATTTATGAAACTTTTATTATGTAATATCCTAGCTGCATTGATTACTTTTTTCAAAATGAAACAGTATGTTTTAGAGAGCGCAGCAGAAACAATACCTTGTTCTTTTTTATAAAAAAGTTTCCGTTTTTCTCTACATGATATTCTTATACCTACCGTAATCCACGGATTTGTTTTAGGTTTCACATTAAATGATTGGACGTAAATCCATGGATTTGTTTTAGGTTTCACATTAAATGATTGGACATACTTGCTTAATTGTTTGAACTAGAGATTCAGGGAAGATATTATATGCCGAATCAACAACTTCAGATTAGAAACCCCTTTCCAACCTATATTAACTAGCTCGATATTTAATTGCGCTAATTTATCTCGTGAGAACACTCTTTTTTTCATGACGCATGACCCTTTTTCGGTACTTGAATCAAAAAATGCATGAAATCTATAGAGCAACTTCTGCGCTTAATACGTGCACGTAGGAACTTTAGACTTACCTACATATCTCTATTCTATTTGGACTGCAATATTATAGACTACATGAATTATCCAAAGAAAAATATCCACATATTTATCTCTTTTAGTTATTTAGTATTGTATAGAGCTTATGAAAACAAGCTTAGAATATTCATTTCGAAATGAGACGATATAGGCATCCCAGAATCTCTGAAATAAAATTTTGAAAATGTAAAAAATGAAAGAAATATGTTCTTGTATTGACCAAGTTCTTTCATTTTGAATGTTTCTATGCTACCAAGGTTTAGAGATGAATTCGACACCGGTCGGATGCATCATTCGACTTCAGTTCACCGTTCTTTCTAATTCGTTTCATTGCGAACAATAATTTTTCTTTGCAATAGAAACAGAAGTTTTGTAATTTGTACAAATGGGTGGAAAAGTGTTTTTCTATGAATTACACAATTACACAAGGTAACCAAATTTCATGTTATTTCCAGTTATTTGACACAATTCGCGGCTCTTAATTCTTAAGATATAAGATTTTCACATCCTCATCGTGCTGGAATTTTTCCTTTTTTAACTGTCATTTCAAACACCTTTGGGTGTGATTTGAACTGAAAGGCCTGCCTGGCCTCTTGATTCGGATTGTTTACTTTACTATTACTGTGTTTGTGATAATAACGGCAAACACGAAGAAGCAATCAGCTCGCAAATCGACAGAAATCCTCTGTTTCAAAAGGGCTTTCATTTAATGATATTTTTGATGGAATTATTACATGGAAATTCATTTAAATATAAATAAAATTATATACTTTCGTTTGATTTTTACCTATTTTACATATTTTAAATGTTAAGTAAAGGAGAGATTCAATTGTAGTTGTGAAGGAAATTTTACTATGCATTTTATTTAGAAAATGTAAAATTGATCTATTTATCTTATTGAGACTTCTAAACCCACAAGAATATAATATATTGTTACGTATCTGTAACAAAGAAAATTATGTTTTATGTTAACTTATTGAACATTATAGATTTATCAAGATTATATTTAAAATTATCTGCTAATACGGGGCTGAGTAGGAATTGTATGGGGAGTCCTTAAAAATTAAAAAATGTCATCTCCAATTTGAATCGAAACTTTTCTAACAAAACTAGGATTTCCCATGCGATCCGCACTCAGACCCTCATTAGCAGATATTATTACAATCTTGAAAAATCCATTATGTATAATAAGTTAGCACAAGAACATATTATTTTTGTTGGCGATATTCTAATGGGCTTTCAAGGCTCAAATAATATATCAATTTTACATTTTCTAAATGAAATACTCAAAAAATTAACTTTCACAGCAGTAATTAAAAGCGATAATGCAATAAATGCAGCTAAACATCACTAATCTCCATAATAATCTCAGCCTCAACATATATGGAATAGAAACATTTATAGACCTTACAATCACAATGGAATCTTTCAACCACATTAGATAATAGCCGTATATTATTCAATGATTCATAGAGCCTATTCTAACTTATCCATAACTGACTTCAAAACGGAAATCATTATCATTAAGAAAATTGCATAGAATAATAATACACACACCACAAAAATTCTCCTGGTATTCAACAATCGATTAAGCAGCTCGATCGCAGTTTCTTTGTCAACATATGTTTTTGGATATATGACGAGAAAAAAATCATATCTATGTAGTAACATTTGTTTCCATATGATCCCAAACATGGAACAATAGTGAGTTTATTTGACTATCAGTATTCATTCAATTTCTCTTCATTAATGCAAGTTTTCTGTGATTCTTGTTGATTTTCGAATCTTTGAATTTATTGTAATGGCTGCTGAACGTCCTGGACGCTAGTTGAGTGATCATGAAGTGGTAAGAGTTGTAACACTTCTAAAGGAGGGGCGAAGCCAACGTTACGTGATCAACTTGTTGAATGTTAACCAAAGCACTATTTCAAGAGCAATTAATCGGTACCACGAAACAGGGGAATATGGAAAAAGGGCCGGACGGGGAAGAAATCGGATAACAACACCAGTTGATGATCGTTGGCTTCGTTTAACTGCACTGAGAGTTTGACACTGTACGGCTAGTAGGCTACAAAATGAACTTGCACTTTCCAGAAATGTGCATATTTTATTGCAAGCCAAGGGTGGCTTCTACCGGTCCACGGTACACATCGAGTTACAAGACTTCAGTTTGCGAGGGAACATGCCAATTGGGGTATTCCAGAATAGTCAAAGGGAATAATGACAGCAGCCAGATACATCGCAGATATCCTTGAACCCCATGTTGTACTCTTTGGCTCATTGATTGGCGAAAACTTCATTTATATGCATGATAATGCTCGGCTTCATGCAGCTAGAGTAGTTACAGAATTTCTGCAAAATGCCGAAATGGATATTTTAAGATGGCCAGCCAGAAGTCCCGACTGGAATCCCGTAGAACATGTTTGGGACAACATGTGGTAGTAACTTCAGCAACGTATGCCTTGTAGAACACTCCAACAACTATAAAATCTGCTTCCTGAAGTTTGGAACTCAGTGACTCAATAATACATCCAAAATTTGTTTGAGGAGCTTCCGAGACGTATACTGGCACTAATTAGGACTCGGGGAGGAAACACTCGATTTTGAAAATGGTTTGTAACCATTCGATGCTAGTTGATTGGTCTCTTCGCGAATTTTTGAAGATGGTAGAATTTTTTAATTTTTCATTAACTCGAAAATTGTTGATATTTTCCATCATAAACTCATCTCTTTTGAATGGTATCTTCTCATTTTACACTTCTGAAAGTTACCAAGCGACTCTTGAATGACCAACCTAAAAATTTATATAGTATTGCCGTAAAAGTAGGGTGATGCGACAATTTTTGTGGGGAGTGTATTCGACTATCTTACATAGACAGTATTCTTAAACGGGAAGAACCAAACTAAATTTCTTAATTGCTATATTCTATTATATATACCAGAAAAAGAATTCGCATGTCTAACTTACATCGGCCCCCTCTCTAACAAGATCAGCACTTATCTTTCCAAATTTAATTTAATAAACTCCTTCTGTGTTTAACATAAGCTAATAACTATTCAATACCAAACAAAAAACCAATGAAATCAAACCGTCTGGAATATACAGAATTGAATGCAATGAATGTCCAACAGATTAAGTATGATAAACAGGTGGAAATTTCCAATCAAGATTCAAAGAATATCTCTTCTCGGATGACAAATCCACACTTTTCGAACATTAAATCTACAAGTCATATAATTATACAAGATAATTTAAACTTTTACCACAAATGCAATAAAATAATGACAATGCATCTGTTTTAAAGTTTTGAAACTGACAAACTTTGTGAAAACCCAATATTCAACGCTCTGAACAGTCAAATAGAATTAAATCACTCCCCCGTACTCAACATTGAAAATAGGTATAGTTAGCACATCCTTACTCACAACTGTTAGCTCTGACACTTGAAAATGTCTTAGCTGTCGAAACAATCAATAAACACCTGATTTATTGTTTTTACCGGATTAGGTTTTATTTATTTTCTTTTTTTATATATTTGCTATTATTATTACTAATAATAATTTAGGCAAATATATATAAAGGTAAAAACAATAAATCAGGTGTTTATAGATTGAATTGCAATGACTGTGATAATTTCCACATCGGTAGAACACATAGAAATTTTAATATTAGAATATCAGAACATAAACGCAGTTTTTCAAATGAAAATCAGATTCAAATTACGCAAATCATCTCTTAGAAAATAATCACTCTTTCGACCTACAGTTTGAAATTTTGCATACAGATCATGAATATTGGAAGGTAGATCTTTGGGAAACTTTAGAAATCAACAAATACACTCAGGTAGACTCATCAATGAACAAGTCGATTTAAGCCCTTCACCTCTATTGAATCTCTTCAGGGAGCAATCTATTCCTTAGTTTTATTGGATATACCTGTCATAAATAACCACTTAAGAAGAATCAACCCAATAAGCTTTAAATTACTGAAGAACATACATTTATATTTATATTCTCATTCTTATTTTCTGTACATTCATTCCTCTGCAGAAGCTACGGTATAGTGAAACGCGTTACGAATCGTAATTATTAAGTAAAATTCCAAGAAACACATTTTTGACAATAATTCCTCTGAAGGGTGTCATCAAGCTTGCGTTTAGCACTTGGAGGTTACCAAAATATCGCAATCGACTAACTGACGATCATATGTCATCCTGAATACGATTAGCACTTGGAGGTTACGTACCATCTCATGAAATGTATGCTGAGGACATACAGTACCACCCTTCAACATCTAAAGTCACTCCTTATTTAAGTTTAACATCATATATAGCTTTTTGTTTTGTAACATCCAATAAACTTGCGATTAGCAGTCAGTGGTTACGTACCATCTTATGAAAAGTATGCTGAGGACATGCAATGCCACGCTTCAATATCCAAAGTCACTCCTTAGTTAATTTTAACATCAACTTCCTTGTTTTGTAATAACCAATAAACTCGCAAATTTGAATAAGTATGGGTATTTTCGTTGATATTATAGAAAAGAACCTAACTAAACCCAAAACTAAAATAATGTGTATTGTACGGAAAGCTAAAATCTATATATGTTACGGTACCCCTTTCTGAAAGGTAGGTAGGGTGTATCGCGTATGTACGACAACCCTGCATCACACATTCTTGAAGCCTTTCAGAGTCGATCGTAAGTAGATATATATTCAGGTAGATCGCCAGCAGTTTGAGCACCCCTACCGATAGATGATCGGATAGTGTTTTCGTGACTGAAGCTTCAATGTATAATATAGGAAATTCGGGAATACAGTTATTTATAGTAATTGTTCTTGATCACTGAAACAAACGAAGGTCGTATCAATTAAGAATAAAGAAGTCACAGTGATATCGTATATATGCCATAAGATGCTTTAAAAATGAATCGCCTTTGCTCTTAGCTCTACTCAACATGGTGGGGTACTACCGTGGTTCAAGTGATTTCTGCTTTTTATATGTAGTAGAATCTTTTAGAACTCAATTTTCTCCTACGGTCTTATATTCGTTTCGAAAATTGGTTATACCATTCTTTAGTAATAGTTTATCAATATTCCAGTAGATACCTCTTATCAGGTAATTCCTTAGTTATCCGTAGAGATTTTTATTTTCATGAATTTGATTTCGATAGTAGATCGTATATAAAAAACCTTCAGTGAAATGAAAACAATGGTCACTACAATTATGAATTCAGTAGGTGAAAGCCAGACGAGTTAATAAAGAAGAACAAAGTGTTTATTTAGAACAATATGTGGGCGTGTCAGTAAACGACCTTTTGTTGACGCACTGCTGCTGAAATTTGGATAAATGAAATGGACACGTCTGGCATCCGAAATCACGGTCTATCTCATGCCTCTTCCTGAGCGTTAACTACTTAAATTACATTTCTATTGCCGTAGGTTGAAAAACTTGTCGAGCAAACTAAACGACTTTTTAAGGATTTGAATTATTTTAAGGACAGTTACATCAATCTATTGAGTTAACTTTATTTCTTCGCATATTTTGTTTTCTAGTTGAAAAAAGGTAACAACAATTTGATGTTCAAATGATTTATGGATCTAAATGCTTGCTTGCACCTAAAGAAAGTTTGTCCGCGCTAAAGGCCCATTAGAATGATTTGGGGAACGGGTTTATCGATGCATTTCAAATTTTTGCACTTGAGTAAATGGATACCGATCTAGAATTTGCAATTGTTTTCAGAGCTTACCACTCCTGGTTATACTGAGCGTGAACTACAAATTTACTTTTTCAAATGAAATGGTGCACTTTTTATATTCTTTTATTGAAAGCCATCTTTCTTCATGTATCTTCTGTTAAGATTTGTCCTATCTAAATTTAACCAACATTGAGCTATGATTTTTTTACCCAAATTTTCGGAACTATAGTCATCTTATCTGCCCGAAAAAATTGACTCAGATTTGGGTAAGATTATATCTTTTATTTTTAGTTTAACGAAACAAGTGTTATTTTTGGGGGCAACGTATTTTCCAATGCCATTTTATATGCTCAAAAATTCATTGTCTACTCAATAAATCTAAATTTTCATTTAACAGTTCCATTTTCTATCACTTTATTAATATTTTGAATTAGTATTGATTGGTATTAGGTTTCTCTATGCCTGAAATCTTTTGTTATCATTTTGTTCGCGATTTTATCAAAAAGCTGTGATTCTTTCTAAAAATTAAATCATGGAAACAAACAGTGTGCATTCATTTTTGATGCCAGTATCCATGCTCCAAAATGTTCAATGAATTCATTCATCATTCATGCCCAATGTCAACAAATAGTAAGTCGAACTTGTAGAACATTTAACGAAAAGGACCCGAATTTATAACCAATTTGCAGAAACCTGATTAGACAATCACAATCAAATTTTGTTAGTTGTAAAATACATAGAATTGAAATAAGTAGCGTAGCTCACTCCAAACGGTTATTTCATTTTGGCGACATGAATCACCCAACGAAATTTCTAACATTTATGAAGAATAAATTAAAAAAAAGAACCGTATACATAAACAACGCAATGAAACTAAATTCAAATTAAAAGTTCAAATCCACATGTTTTCTAAGCATTTTTCAATCCGCGAGAGCACTTCATCAATATTTGCTTTTTGTACTTGATTGGGATCGATGCTGTCAAAGCCACGTCTCACTTTAAATTCAAAATCCTCTCGCGAATTTATCGGCTATTTGTAAACTTTTTTATTTTTAGTTTCCCCCACAAAAAAATCTGAAGGAGTGAGATCAGCAGGTATTGTATTCCTATTCCATGAACCCAGTTTTCTTACTTATCTATCGTTGAACATGCTGGTTAATTTTCCAATACCTAAAGTCTGCAATGAGACGGAGCACCATTCACCTGGTAGCAATATGAAATAAGAGCAGTCAACGGGAGATTGTCGGGAAATTCCAAAACAAATACAGTTAAAATCTCAGAATTTTTCACACCATTCAATGTTTCCTTATAAATTAAGTATTGACAATGGTCGATATTAATGAGAATTTGTAAAGATGGAAATTAAAATTGTCAAAAATTTTATAAATTGATGTACGGGCTATCCCCGAATCTTCAACAGCAGCATTATTATTCGCATTTACATGAAAATAACTTGAGATGATAACAGCAATTTCGTCATCGTTGATAATGAAATTTACCTAAACCCTTTTTCTTTGTCTGTTTAGCATAAGTGACAAAATTTAGTTGTAATTTTCTGAATTCTTTTCTGCAAAGTGAATTCGGCTACTTTTCCTCGAATTTTCTGCAAGTTCGACTCATTATTTGTTGACATTGACCATGAATGATGAATTAATTCATAATATTGTCGTTTGAGTATTTATCTGCTTTTTCATTTAAAGAAAAACACTCTACACGAACAAAGTCAGTGTTTTTGCTATTTCATTCATTTTAAAATAAGTTCATAATTTAAATTTTCAAAGCGGAGACCGAGATACATAGAACTTTACATAGCACATTGTGGAAGATAGAAAACGGCATGGGAATTAAATTGACTATGTTACCATGGCCTAATTATTTCATTTTCCAAAGGAACTACAGCTTTTTTTATAAAATCTCAAATCACATGGGAACGAGCCATTTAGGGTATAATAAATTCTAATACTAATCAATATTAATTAAAAATATGGTACTCGTATCCGAAAAATGGTTTTTCGACAGTTTAGTTTATTAATAATAATAAAAATAATGTCGCCATGCCAAACAATAAAAACGTGCTGAACAAGTTCCAGGAGAAAAAATTCAAATACACAGACCTTGCTATTGAGATCAAGCAGATGTTGCACCTCGATAAAATAGATATTGTTCCTGTCATCTTATCCTCGACTGGGTTAATACTCAAAACTTTGCATGATAGCCTTAAGAAATTAGAATTGCCAAAGAATACCTATATAGAAATACCAAAAGCTGTAATTTTTCATACATGTAGGATAGTTAGGAAATTTATATCAAGTATATTGTGATCGAGCCTATTCCCTTTGATTGCTGAATCTGGGAAAGATAAATTATATCCAGCTAACAGCTGAGATAGTGCATAAGTCCACGATAATTATATTAATAATAATACCCAAGCTGAACTTGGCAGTAGGTATGAAATGCAACTTATTCAATGATGTACAATCTACAAGGAATAAACGGGTGAATTGTACCACCATAACCTTTCGTTGCGTTCAAAATTCAGGAAGAGGGTCTTGTTCGGAAAGTGAGTCACAGTCTCCCTCGGTTGGCAACGGAAGCAGCGTGATATCGAGCAGGGATACTGCAACACAAAACCAAGCTGGAATTAACATCAATACCTCCCAACCGACTCTTGATGTCTCAACGGTGGCGCAAGGCATTATGCCTACGACCAAGAGAGCTGGACTCCCTAGGAAACGCATGAAGTGGACACCAGAAATGAATGCCTTCATTATGCGTTCCTATTACAAGATTACAAACTTGGAATCGGAAACGACAGCATACAGATACGCGTTACATCTTGCGTTCGTAGAAAAATATCCGGAATTACAGCACATATCCGAGCAGATAATTTCGTATCAACGAAGAACAATCGTGAAAAACAGGCTACTTTCTTCAGAAACGCTGCAAAGCATACGGGAGGAGGTCATAAGGGAACTCAGAAGTGAAGATGATACTCACAACGGTATACCTACCGTCAATGAAAGTGTTACAGAAAACATCGAAGCGACAGAAACGAATCTTAACATGGAACGTTCTCCTGAGCCGAATCATCAGAACTAATTTATGTATTTAGCAAGATCAGAACTCAACAGAGCAATACCTGAATTCAGTGGTAGTAACTCAACTAAACGACCTAAACTGCACAAACTCGAGTCAAACAAGAACACCAATATCATCCTAGCTAGTGTTTGAAGAATACATTGAGCAGAACACCTTGGAAAATATTAAAACTGTGGAGCGGTAGAGCTTCTTCGACTACACAAACAACAAGTCTCCACAACTCTGATTCGAGCTGAGCCAAAAAGCCTCAGAAAACCACTATGGCAAAAATGACTGGAGAAGGATATTGATAATATTAGGAAAATTGGTACGAACAAAACATCTTGATCACAAACAACACATGGACGAGTATATGGACACTTTGAAGCAGAAACTCCAAGCAAAAGCAAAGAGGCTCTCAAACTACGTCAAGTATAATGAAAGGAAAAATCAAAACCAAAGGTTCCTTCAAAGCACGGCCAATTTTCATAAACGAAATAACAAAACTGCGAAAAACAATAACAGAGAAGAACCTGACGTACAGTGCTTGACCGATTATTGGTCATCGTTATGGTCGAACCCCAAAGAACATAATAAAGATGCTCAATGGATCACGAATTAAAAACAACGCCTTGATATCAATCATATGGACTTCGAAGAAATAACGGAGGAAGAATCGCAACAGTAGTTAGAGCGACCAAAAATTGGAAGGCCACAGGTATAGATAATATCCATAACTTCTGGTACAAGAAGTTTAATGAGCTCCATGGAGCCCTAGCGAAACAGATCGCGTATGTTCTTCAGCATCCCAGGAAAACACCCACTTTCCTAACACAAGGCTCAACATATATGCTACCTTAGAGCGATAGAACACAAGATCCGTCTCAGCATAGGCCGATCACTTGTTTGCCAACGCCCTATAAAATACTCACCTCATGCATGTCAAATCGAATATACCAACATCTTGATGACAATAATTTCTTAGCAGAAGAGCAGAAGGGATACAGAAAAAAACACCACGGGTGTAAGGAACAACTCATCATCGATTCTGTGATAATGAAACAGGCACACGGAGGGGATCGGAATGTTCATTCAGCTTTTCTCGATTATCTGAAGGCATTCGATAGTACCGCCCATTTTTGGCTTGTCGAAGTATTACAGATGTACAAAATTCATCCAGTCCTGGTAGAATTCTTGAAGACAACAATGACACACTGGCGCACGTCCCTGCATGTCAACATGAACAATAAGTCAATTAAAACCGACGAGATACCCATACGTCGTGGAATTTTTCAAGGAGACTCTTTGAGTTCACTATGGTTCTATTTGGCAATGAACCCATTGTCCTCAATGCTCAATAGAATAGGATACGTATTTAGGATAAAGGCAGATAGAAACTATCACAAATCTCCCACCTGCTATATATGGATGACATCAAAGTACATGCTTCGAACAAAAAGCAATTGGATGATCTGCTGAGAGTTGTCAGTAAGTTTTCGGCAGATGTTTATATGAAATTCGGGAGTGAAAGAAGTGAAACCCAGAACCTTCAAAGAGGAAAAGTCATAGGTGGTGAAACATAATTCCCGAATGGTGATATTATACAGTGTATGAAAGATGGCGAAACGTACAAATATCCGGGATACCAACGAGCCAGATTGCTAGACCAAAAACAGTCAGAGGAGAAGATTCGTTCAGAGTACAGTCAGCGTCTGAAGACTTTGCTGAAGTCAATATTGAACTCGGGGAATCTAGTCAAAGCAATTAACACCTACGCCATTCCAGTGTTGCTTAACTCATTTGGAATAATCAGATGGACTAAGACAGAACTGGATGATATTCAAATGCTAACCCGAACGATGCTGACAAAGTACAATAATCACCATCCAAAATCGTCTGTGATAAGAACATTTTTGAAGCGGAAAGGAAGACGGGGATTGATGGATGTTGTCAACTTACATACCGAACAGATCAAAAATCTCAGAAAATTCTTCTCCGCAAAAGCTCGCACTTCTGACCTCCACAGAGTAGTATCGTGGGCTGATAAGGGATATACACCTCTAAATATTGCTACCAGTGATTACCTGCTGAATCTACCGTTCCTATCAAATACTGAAAAACAAGAGCAATGGTCAAGAAAGGAATTGCATGGACGATAGCACCATGAGATTAATCAACCACATATCGACAAAGAAGCTTCCAACAAATGGTTGATGAAAGGAGAACTATTCGCGGAAACTGAAGGATTCCTTATGGCCATTCAAGACCAAGTCTTCGCTATAAACAACTATAAAAAATTTATAATTAAGGACGGAATATTACGAAGAGATAAGTGTAGAAAATGCCATATAAGATCGGAGACTATACAGCATATTACGTCCGGATACGAACAACTGGCCAATATGGACTATCTTCACAGGCATAGTTAAGTATGTAACATTTTCCACCAGAAACTTGCACACAAGTGCGGACTTCTGAACACCTCCCAGCCATATTACAAGTATCAACCGGCACCAGTATTGGAAAACGACTCTATGAGATTATACTAGGATAGGCCTGTTATTACTGACAGAATGGTGATGAATAATAGGACGGACATAGTGGTGTATTATACGAGAGCCAGAACAGCAATGCTGGTGGATGTCGCCATACCGAATAATAACAACGTGCTGAACAAGTTCCAGGAGAAAAAGTCCAAATACACAGACCTTGCTATTGAGATCAAGCAGATGTGGCACCTCGATAAAATAGATATTGCTCCTGTCATCGTATCCTCGACTGGGTTAATACCCAAAACTTTGATGCATTTGCTTAAGGCATGATAGCCTTAAAAAATTAGAATTGCATAAAATACCTATATAAAATGCAAAAACTGTAATTCTTAATACATGTAGGATAGTTAGGAAATTTATGTCAAGTATATTGTAATCCAGCCTATTCCTTTGATTGATGAATCTGGGAAAGGTAAATTATATTCAGCTGACAGCTGAGATAGTGCATAAATCCACGATAATAAATAATAATATTGTTTATTTTCCTATACAATTTTGTGTGTACATGAGTTGTGAAAACAACTGACAAGTGATTTTGAGATCGTATATATAAAATCGTATCGTAAGTTATAATCTCGGTCAACAAAGATGACACACTTTAAGTCGGAAAGTTTTGATGAAAAAAACATATCTAAATAGTAGTTAATTGTAGATAAGACAAATATTAAAAAACAATGCTTCGAGAAGGACGCCCTTCGATAAAAAAATTCAAAAGTAGACCATGGGATATGAGATAGCAAAATTGTAGTCGATGTCTGATACAAGCGAAAGTGGTACGGCTCTGAAAATAATTGTAAATTGTATGTCAATATCCATTTACTCTAATCACAAAATTTGAAATTGATCGATAAATCCATTGCTCTGATATTTCTAAAGGGCCCCTCAGCTAGGACGCCCGGTATATTCTTTACGGAGCAAATTGGTTATTTTAAGTTTCCGCCTGGTCAACATAGATGTTATTTGAAAATTAGAGCTATTAGTGAATAATCGCATCCTCAATTCTGGGTTAATTCTTACCGCTTCATTTATTTGCTCCCCCATAAATATCGTTAATAAATTCTACTCGAGATAAAACATATATCATCAGTTTCAGTGTTTTGCATATCTTTTCGGTTTTCTTGGGTTATGAAGGAGGTAAGAACAATATCCACCTTTTTTCAAATGGCATGATATGTCATGTTATAGTCTGTTTTAAAGGTCCCTTCGAGAAACAAGGAATGGATTATTTATTTTAAACAAAATTTTACAACCTTATATGATATTTCCGAATAAAATTATATACAAACTGAATGAACATTAACCTGAAAAATAGTTAAATGGGGTTCTTGGCTGTACTTTTAATGATGATGAAAACAATTTATCATATATCGCAATATTTCTCGTAAGATCTGTTTCATTTCGCAAAGGCGAACAGACGAGACATTCTTCGGAATGATTAAGCCACTGCTTTTTCATTGTTTATTACTCTGTGTGTATGAAATCAATTGTAATAAACTTTATTATTATCGTGGACTTATGCACTATCTCAGCTATTAGCTGGATATAATTTATCTTTCCCAGATTCAGAAATCAAAGGGAATAGGCTCGATTACAATATACTTGACATAAATTTCCTAACTATCCTACATGTATTAAGAATTACAGCTTTTTGCATTTCTATATAGGTATTCTTATGCAATTCTAATTTCTTAAGACTATCATGCAAAGTTTTGGGTATAAACCCAGTCGAGGATACGATGACAGAAACAATATCGAGGTGCCACATCTGCTTGATCTCAATAGCAAGGTCAGTGTATTTGGACTTTTTCTCCTGGACGTAATATGCTGGATAGTCTCCGATCTTATATGGCATTTTCTGCACTTATCTGTTTGTAATGTTTCGTCCTTCATAATAAATTTTTTGTAATTGTTTGTAGCGATCACTTGGTCTTGGATGGTTTTGTTGGAGGCTTCTTTGTCGATGTGTGGTTGATTAATCTTATGGTGATGTCGTCCATGCAATTCCTTTCTTGACCATTGCTCTTGATTTTCAGTATCTGATAGGAATGGTAGATTCAGAAGGTCATCTCTGGTAGCAAGATTTAGAGGTGTATATCCCTTATCAGCCAACGATACCACTCTATGGAGGGCAGAAGTTAGAGCTTTTGCTGAGAAGAATTCTCTGAGATTTTTTATCTGTTCGGTGTGTAAATTGACAATATCTATCAATCCGCGTCCTCCTTCTTTCCGCTTCAAAGTTGTTCGTATCACAGACGATTTTGGATGATGGTTGTTGTACTTTGTCAGCATCGTTCGGGTCTGCCTTTGAAAATCATCCAGTTCTGTCTTAGTCCATCTGATTATTCCAAATGAGTAAAGCAACACTGGAATGGCGTAGGTGTTAATTGCCTTGACTAGATTCTCCGAGTTCAACATCGATTTCAGCACAGACTTCAGACGCTGACTGTATTCTGAACGAATCTTCATACAGCAGGTGGGAGATTGTATGATAGTTCCTATCTGTTTTTATCCTTAATCCGTATCTTGTTCTATTGAGCATTGAGGACAATGGGTTCATAGCTAAACAGAACCATAGTGGACTCAAAGAGTCTCGTTGAAAAATTTCACGACGTATGGGTATCTCGTCGGTTTTGATTGATGTATTGTTCATGTTGACCTGCAGAGACGTGCGCCAGTGTGTCATTGTTGTCTTCAAGAACTCTACCAGGGCTGGGTGAATTTTGTATATCTGCAATACTTCAACAAGCCAAAAATGGGCTGTACTATCGAATGCCTTCAGATAATCGAGAAAAGCCGAATGAACATTGCGATGCCCTACGTGTGCCTGTTTCATTATCACAGAATCGATGATGAGTAGTTCCTTGCACCCGTGGTGTTTCTTTCTGCATCCTTTCTGCTCCTCTGCTAATATATTGTTGTCGTCAAGGTGTTGGTATATTCGATTGGATATACATGAGGTGAGTATTTTGTAGAGTGTTGGCAGGCAAGTGATTGGCCTATATTGGGATGGATCCTGTGTTCTATCGCTCTCAGGTAGCATATATGTTAAGCCTTGCGTTAGGAAAGTGGGTGTTTTCTTGGGATGTTCAAGAACATACGTGAGCTGTTTCGCAAGGGCTCCATGGAGCTTATCAAACTTCTTGTACCAGTAGTTGTGGATATTATCTATACCTGTGGCCTTCCAATTGTTGGTCACTCGAACTACTATTGTGATTTCTTCCTCCTTTATTCCATCGAAGTCCATATGTCTGATATCGAGGCGTTCTTTTTCATTCGTGATCCATTCCGCATCTCTATTGTGTTCTTTGGGGTGCGACCATGGTGATGACCAATAGTCGGTCAAGCACTGTGCGTCAGGTACTTCTCTGTTATTGTTGGTCGCAGTTCTGTTATTTCCCTTATGAAAATTGGCCGCGTTTTGGAGAAACCTTTGGTTTTGGTGTTTCCTTTCAGTACACTCGACGTATCTTGAAAGCCTCTTTGCTTTTGCTTGGAGTTTCTGTTTCAAAGTGTCCACATAAACGTCGATGTGTAGTTTGTGATCAGGGTGTTTTGTGTTCGTACTAATTTTCCTATAAATTTTGCGTATATGTGATTTCAAGCGCCTTGGGGGTTTTCTGTTTCTCAGGAATTCTGTGAGGCGACCGATTTCTGCATTATTTGCATTATACATTATATAAGACCGGTTTATAATCAGTCTTAGTTTGAAACACTTTCTTTTCATCAATTTTGTCCAACACACGTATTAGGAAAATTTTAATTTAGGCATCCGTGCGTTGTATGATGAAGCTCCATTTTATTTAAACCAAACAACCTGGCCGGAAGAGAACATTGAGTTCTGGTTTTATGGCGATAACCAATCATTATCGAAAATTCAATTTTAAGCTATTCAGTTGAATCAATTATTATTTTATACTACTTAAAAAACGCAGTAATTCAAAACTTGACCGAGAGGTACAATCAATACAAATGATAATACTATATCAGATTATCTTGTATCGAGAAAAGGTTTCACATATCGACCAAGAAATGAAAAAAAACTTCTATGAGATTCAAGTAAAATGACAAGTTGTTTAATTATAGCTAGTACACTGCTAGGAATTAATCTCATAATAATTATTGCGTTGATGTTTATGTATTATTATTGCAAAATTTCATTTTGTTATAAGATCTTGCAATTAGTAGTCATGCCATATAGAAAGAAGGAGTAGGGTTCATCGCATCTCCTTTATATTACAAGAAGAATCGAAATAGCAAGCTCAACATAACTGATTCGAACTAAAAATCGACGTGCTCTGTGAATAAAATATCTTGCCTGATGCTTTATTCAATTTATGCCATTTTAAGTCCCCAATCAATTAAAAAATTTACCAACTAAGAATAGCATTGAAATCCTGAATACCAACTTTACGAAGAGAATAACTTCATGTTATTGGCCCATCTCCATGAGAAGGTTATAATAGGTACATGAGCGTTGGCAAGATTTCATTCGATGGCTCAGTTTGAAACTATAGACTACGTTTGGTTTAATATGTAGAGCGCATAATTTTTGGATAAACGAATTAAATTCAACTCAACTATACATTTGATCTCTCAAACCTTTCGTTTAGTTTCTATAAACTGACATCTCAAAACACAACCTTCTTATGTACGTATATTTACAATATTCACATGGATATTAATCATATTCGATATCTCACAGTGTTACCTAATTCTCCTTGATAAGATAATTCATGGAGTGTTCGTTGAATTGAAAATGGAATAAATTTTGAAGCATGATTACATATCACCACTGGTAGATAAGGCTCAATTATTGCAGTCAAAAACGTCCTTACTTCATTCAAAATACAACAAAAATTTACATCTTGTCGATATTTTAGCATCGCGAAAACAATTCCCTTTGCTCGCTTCAATTATGTGAATTACTTTTACTCTCATGAATAGGTTTAAAGACTTCTCAAAATGTTTAACATTTTATATACCGAGTGGGGCAACTAGAACGAAAAAGACTCAATAACTACTAAACTATTCGTTTCTGGACAAAAAACAGAAACAGGTCAATTTTTGTCTAAAGGGATACATCTTTTAACACACGGTGATTCTATTTTACATCAACCTTCTAAGCAGGGGTGCACAAAACACAATTTTTTCAATAGGGAAGATTGGTCGAGAGATATTCCATTGGAAAGCTCTTTTGATTCTCAACACAAACGTGTAATAATTTTCGAGTTTTGACAGATTCAGAAGAAGATACAGGCTGGTTTGTGAAATGACGAGTTATTTTCAGTGATTGCGAAATCTGTGGGTTTTGAATAAACATTCACCGAAATACTGTTGTATTTTGGGGAAAAATATCTTTAAGCAGTGGTGCTTCCACTACAACTCCTCGTCTCCCCCAGACGAGTTATAGCTCATTAGATGGGTATTTAGAATTATCTGATTACAGAGAACGAATTTTCAAATCCGATTACATTTCAATGAGGATATAGGGTGGATCATGGAGAAATTTATACAGTATAAGTGCCTCTTCACAAAGAAGCGATGATCGCTATTTGTCATCGGTTTAATCGCAGAAAATGTTTCCTATTGGTGAACTGCTGGAACGCAGACATGTGAAGACAACCACTAGGGTAATAGCCCGCACACCTCACAACCGCATACGCAGCCGATCGTCGTATGTCAAAAGCCTATACCCGCATGGTATCCACGGTTGAAATGAAACGAACCCAAGTAAAGTTCTCGTTACAGAAAAATATTCATCCGATATCAAATAGGTGTAATGCCGATTTCTCAACAACAAATGCGGCATTTTTTTTTCCAGATTGCTTGTATCTGATGAATGAAATTCGAATTAGTTTGTTTATTTATCTACACTCACTCACTGGTATGGATTGCATCCATACCAGTATAATGGTTCATCCAATAGCTGAAAGAGTAGAAATCATTGGATTTTTTTCAGCAATAGTACTCGTGCAAATAGGGCAGCTGCTATTTTCAATGAACGCCATGACGACAAACATCTAAGTGTCAAGTACATTTTGGAGTTGGTGAAAATATTTAGAGAAACAGGCTCTATTCAGAATAGGAAAAGAGAGCATGTCCAAAGACCCATACGAAATGAAGAAATGGAAACTGCGTAGCTTGGGGAAGTAGTGATTGATCCCACTCTAAGTACAAGAAAATTGGAAAGTGAGATTGGCGTGAGCCGAAATACTATTGGATGAGTTTTCTAACAATATGAATTCCATCTATATAAAATAAAGATTGTCCAGGAATTAAATGAGGACGACTTCGACCGCAGAGTGCAATTCCATGAAATAATAAGTGAGCGAATCGCAAACAATCCCCACTTTCTCTACAATATTTGCTTCTCGGATGATTGTACTTTTTTTGAATCGTCATAACTGCCAGTTCTGGTCGGATTCTAATCCCAGAATCTTTCGTGAGATACATACCCAATATACTGAAAAATTGATTATTTGGGTTGGCATCTATGGCAATCGTCTGATTGGGCCATTTTTCTTACCAGGAAATCTGACGGGAGAAATGTATCTCCAACTAATTGAAGAACTAATCAATCTGGCCATAACTGAAAGTTTAGAAAATGATCCTAGCTATTTATAAGAGGATGTTGTGTTTCAGCAGGATGATGCCCCCCGCATTTTGCACATCCTATTCAACAATATTTAAATCGAGAATTTCCTGATAGATGCATCGAAAAAAGAGGCTCTACTGAATGGCCCCCAGGTTCTCCCGACTTGTCACCATTGGATTTTTTCATGGGCACACTTAAAGAGTCGAATTTATAAAACTGATCCAGCAGATTTTGTGGATTTACGACAACGGATTGATGTCGAGTGTAATCGTATAACCCCCGAAATGCTACGTAATGTCCGGGAACCTTTCGAGCAAAATCTATATTTTGGAAGTTGGCAGCGAACACTTTGAACATTCGTTTGATTGATACCGACTTCACCTATAACATGTATCAGGTATAGAACGGCAAAATCAGCAGACCTCACAAACACTGTATCGCTCTCTATCAATCTGTATCTTCATCACAATGCAGATGAAGCAAAAATTCTGTCTACAATATGCTAGAAATTCTTTAGCCTTTCTTATGAGTTATGACTCAAACTAACTGATCAATTCGAAGATTTGAGGGGTTGACACCCTCACCTGAGGGGATTTCTGAGGAAGTGTGGTGAAAGCACCACTACTTAAAGATATTTTTCTCCAAAATAAAACAGTACTTTGGTGAATGTATCTCCTTCCGAATATGTCAAGACTCAAAAATTATTACACATTTGTGTTGAGAATCAAAAGACGTTTCCACTGAGGTATCATTCGACTCATTTTACCTATTCGAAAAATTGAGTTTTGTGCTCAGTTGATGTAAAATAAAAACACCGTGTATCAAAAGATGTCACTCTTCAGACAAAAATTTACCTGTTTCTATTTTTTGTCCAGAAACGAATAGTTTAGCAGTTACTGAGTCTTTTTAGTTTTAGTGGCCCCACCCGGTTTAGTCGTATAGAAGAAAAGATTTTCAAAAAGAGCGTTCTTTTAATGAATGAAAATTGTAAAAATGGTTTTTCGCAAATAAAAGAAAAATTAGATCCCCTAGTGCGAAAAGGTACATCATTAGGTATTAGCTGTTCAAATGATCTATCCGTTCATTTTATTAGATAACAATCAGTGTACTATTTTTCTAAATACATCGAAAAAAACCAAAAACCGTTGTTAATCGACTTTTTCAAGTCACCGTATTTCTTTCTGATTGTTCGTAATTGATTCATTTTATGTGTGGAACCAGTAAGTGACGTTATTTAGAGATTGAAAACATTCGAAAATTTTTCGAGATACTTTGTTGAAAAATCGAACTTTTCGAAAATCAGCTCCCACATCTCGATAAAGTCCTGGACGAAGAAATCTGGCCTAATTTTTCTCATGAAGAGTGTATTATCATGATAAGGAATAATCGTGGCAACTTTATTAAATTTAAGTGTTGACTGAAAAGGACTTTGGCATTTGGAAAATATGAAGAATCAATTTGATCTGTTGATTTCTGATTCAAGGGGGAGCAACTTTTTCGATTTTTTCATCTCCGTAACTTCAATTCCTCAACGGGGGTGAGTACAACCCCCTTATTTTGAATAAGGATGAGGGGTGCTGCGTTACCTCATTTTAAAGATCTTATCGAATACTATCTACCCCTACATTTTCGCTTCAAAATTTCAATCGTTAACAAAATGGCAGCTCAAAAAGTGGAAGACTACTTACTTTTGTGATTAGTTCATTAAGTGCTGAAATTGAGCACCATTCACTTCCATGCAGTAAAAACACTGGTGTGTGGCTAGCTTATGTTGAATTTACCTCGAGGTATGCAATGTTTTTATTTGTTTGTTAATTTTTTATTGGAAAAAGTAGACAGAACATATGTTTGATTCACCTTAGTCTCTCGTTAGTCTATCGTGAATTTTCAGGAAAGTCGAAACTGTGCCAAAGCGATTGTAAATTTGTAGGAGGATCAAAATAGTATATTCCGTAGAAGAAGGGGTGAAAATGATAATATTATTTTTCAGAAATAACGACTCTGCGCGATTAACAGAGGCTTAGTTTAACGAAAGACATCCTGAAAAAATGTATCCGCTGCTTACGTTGTGTAACTGGTTGCTAAGTTTGATCCTACTGGTTCAGCCGGCAACAAAAGGAGGGTGTATGAAGGAGACAAAGCGAGCGAAGTAGCTATCTTGGGTCACGTAGCGATGAACCATTAATACCATGAAATTGTCCAATATGACTGGTGTTTCACGCACAACAATCATGAGGATTTTAAGAGAACATAAGTTTCATCCTTTTAAGATATGATTGGTTCAGGAACTGAATGACGATGATTTTGATCGCCGATTCATGTTCTGTGAAGTGGTCAATGAAATCATTAACACTAATCCAAACTACATGTTCAATATCTATTTTTCTGATGAGTTTTCATTTTACCTTAACGGCACTGTAAACAGGCATAACTGTCGGCATTGTTCAAATGAAAATCCAAGTTTAATTCGAGAAGAGCATACTCAGCATCCCCAACAGTTAAATGTTCGGGAAGGGTATTAAGTTGCCACCCAGATCACCTGATCTGGCGCCATTGAACTTCTTCTATGCGGTCACATGAAATCTAAGATTTACGGTACCCAATCTGAGTCCCTGGATGATTTTCGAATTCGGATCATTAATGAATGCCATCAAATTGAACCAGAAATGTTGAGTAATGTACGTGAACGATTTGAGCAAAACCCATTTTCAGCACTCAATAAACTAATCACAAAAGTAAGTAGTCTTCCACTCTTTTAGCTGCCATTTCGTTAACGATGAAAATTTTGAAGCGAAAATTAAGAATCAGATAGTACTCAATAGGATCTTCAAAATGAGGTATCGCAACACCCCTCACCCGTATTCAAAATCAGGGAGTTGTGCTCACCACCGGTAGAGGATTGAAGTTATGGGGACAAAAAAAATCGGAAAAGTTGTTCCCCTCGAATCAGAAATCGACGGGTCCGAGCGATTCTCTATATTTTCATTTTAAAACCGAAAACTCGAGGTATTAAGTTTTCGTTGGACCACCCTGTATATATATATATTTGGGTGTAGTTTCTAGTGTTCCACCATTCTGTCTTCATTTAATCACGTACTTAGTCTATACCGCGATTAATTTTTTCTAA
Source organism: Cryptolaemus montrouzieri (assembly GCA_013387265.2). Lineage (NCBI taxonomy): Eukaryota > Metazoa > Arthropoda > Insecta > Coleoptera > Coccinellidae > Cryptolaemus > Cryptolaemus montrouzieri. The sequence continues at coordinate 51,963,182 of JABFTP020000103.1, forward strand.
GGAAAACCATATTAAATGATGATAATGTGTTTTATCTCTGCCTTCCTAACATCAAATAGAATATTTCGACGCACACGTTGTCGCTGGAATGGAGCATTCATTTGTTCACATTTGTTTCCTCCACATTTACCCGAGAAATCGGTTTTTCCAATAAGGCTAGAATATCCAATTCATTCTGAAAGAATCTTCGTGAAGACCCGACCCAGTGTTGGAACGGGTAAAATGAGGATGTGTAGATGGATAGACGAGGGACTGAAAACAATTGGGATAAAAACGAGCCTCATGGGATCACTTTGCGATATGAATTGCCGCATTTTTGGCCTAGCATCATGTAAGGGATGCTGTTTATGATAATACAAAGGATTGGCTTCCTAAAAGTCACATTAAAGTTCTCAAGGACACGATAAACTGCCCTGAAAGTTTCATGAATGAAGTAACGCAAAAGAAGTGTCGCAGTGTGTAGATGCAGATGTGCCTAACATTGTACAATAGAAGTAATTTTGTTCTGCACAACTGATCAGGTATACTTCTAGAGAGGTTAATTTTATTTTTCGTCGTAATATTTTTTCGACACGGCGTCATTAGCATCTTGTCACCTCTTAATAGGGATATCTCTCTGAGAATATTTGAAATAAAATATACTTGAGATAAACTCAAAATTTCTTTCAGTTTTTCAAAAAACAGATAAATTAATGGTTTGATTAACGAGGTTGCTTCTTAATTAAAATTAATGCAAATTTTCGCAATAATTTTTACAATTTTCACAACCTTATGATTCATTCCACCACACTGTGGCTTCATCAGATAAGTATTACTTCTAAAAAGATGATGTGACTTATACATCTTGGTTAAAACAACCAACTCTCACTTGATAGACAAAGTTTTATTCTCCCATCAAACCAAATTTTCACGCTGTCTTCACAATATTGAACATTTACCGAATTTCAGTTCAATATTTTTTAATAAAATTCTTCAAATCTCAACCTCACGATTCATTGACTTTGATGAATCAAGCTCTGCAGAATAATAATGTGACTCCCCCTATACAATCAGAACTCATGCTACTTTCAGAAGTATGTAAATGAAAATAATTCATAATCGTCCGCTGTTGAAGCACTGTATTCATTAGCCTAGATATGCGGATGGCATAATCTGTTATGTTGCAGGTAAAAATGGACACATTGAAAAATTTCTATTCAAGGAACAATATTCAACCTTCCGTAGAATGTCAGATATCCCTCCTTGAAGGAGCTAGTTTTCCGATCCACCCTTCATAATCACTGTCAACTGGGGCCACGGCCACACAGCAGTGGCTGTGACCACTTGATCATTGCCACCGGGAAACTGTGACAAGAAAGCGTTAATGAACAGGAAAACGTCAAGCAGTCACACTAGTTTGACAAGTCACTGCAACGCTACACACCGTGTCAGCTAGGCAGCGGTCTGTCAAAAGACCAGGCTCCTCTTTCCTATCTGGATGTGAACCAGCCATACACAAAGTCTCTAAAAATTACTATTTGCGAGATTATCGCAATGTGTAGACACATTGGTTACAATGGTGAAGTGGCCTCTATCTCGATTCGTTGGAGGCCGCAGTAACATTTACATGTTCACGAATTGAGATGAGTTCGTGGAAGTGTAGCCTGATGTTGTGAATGGGTATGAAACGCTGACGAGGTCAAATGAGACCTAAACTGCAGTCCATTGCTCCTATTCATAATATCTTACCGTGCTGTACCACTACTATACCGGCTTAAGTAAACTCAACACACCGCCACTGATCCGCCAAACAAAATAGAGAGTGAAAACAAAACTCAAACAGAAAAACAATTCAACAAAAAATATAGTAATTTCTCAACTCTATGATGTCATGAATTGTATCCCTACCATAACAAAGGATAATCTCCTTCAGCTCAAATTTAAACTTCCTCATGTATAATACATACTTTAATTTCTTATTATCATCATAAAAATAGCTGCTTATAGTATAGTATAGTAGTTGTATGATACATTGTATCACTATTGTCAGAAAATAAATTTTTGAAGAGGTCAATATTATAAAACAAATAGCACTCAATATGCTCTCGTCTGAAAAGTTTCTACATACAATTCATGAGGCTTTTCCTAGTAGTGAAAGTACCAATAAAAAATACATTAATCTATATTGCTATATCGAGGCTGATTTTTAAGTAATTCTTCTCATTTCCTTATTGAATACAGCTTTCGGAACTGATAACTCTCTAGGCAACTTCTAATCTAAAATTGATTAAGGAGACAAATTAGGTGTTTATAAGCGCTTTAGTACTAGTTGTGATAAAATTTATATTGGTAGAACTTTTAGAAATTCCAATATTAGGTTATCAGAGCACAAACGCAGTTTTCACAAATATAAATCAGATTTTTACTTCGCAATTCATGCATTAGAAGAAAACTATACTTTTATAATAATTTTGATATTTAACACAATAAAATAAAAGATCGAAACTGAACGTATGGAAAGCACTGGAAATCAATAAACAGAAAAATTCCGGAAAATACTCAATACTAATAAGTCAATTAGATATAAATTCATCACCATTACTATCCAGTTCTTAAAAGAAGCAACCCTGTTTAGGTTTTCTTCCTACTGAGCTAAGCACATGCTCTTACCAATGTAATATGTAAGTTGAATAATTCTTCTGAATGTACTACTTATCTGATGAAGCCACAGTATCGTGAAACATGTAACAAATTTGAAAATCATTGTTTGATTTAATTGAAAAATATATAAATCAGTTTGCATCAAGTAACGACATCTTCAATCAAAAGAAACCACACTATTCTATTAAGAAATTGAACAATGTTACGAATATATTACAATAATAGGAAAAATACACTTTCTTTACCTTCTGCTTACAGCACATTTCATGCATTTATTAAGTGCTATTTTTCGTACATTCACAAAATGCTTCAAAAATTTAATATAGATGAAGAAATAGTTTCCACTTTATGCTATCATATTAAGACCTCTTGAAGTGTACTTGTTTTATATTGCAACTTATTGGTTGATGATGCAGTTGAGAATAAATGTTCAGTTTTTCTATGCATATCACTTTACAATTACCTTGAAATAAAACCTTTTCTTGTTCATTATTCATTTGTTCATATTTTTCAAAATTTCGATTCATTTTTGATTAAGGAAGAACATCGAATAGCTTTGGAAATTTTCGAAGTAGTCTAGCTAAACAATCACCATTGTGCCTGTTTCATATAGAGGTCTAGCGTGTAGTAGTTATTGAAAATAAATTTATTGAGGAATTTTCAAAAATTAATTCAGCAGTCGATAAGTGGATGAAAACTGAGAGTGAAAATTTTTGGGGCCCGCTATGTTACATGAGAGAGAAGTGTAAAGAGAAATAAATTCGGGCGTCACGAATAGGGACAAAAGAGAGCAACATATAAGTGATAGAAAAAAGTATTTGAGACTGCCATCGAGTGGAAATTGCACGAGCATGATCGGCAGTCAATTTGTGGCCCCGTTTTCTTTGGAAATGTATATCAAGGTAAGATATGTCATGAGTATGTAGCTCATTCGCATGTCGTTTTACATAACAATTGATTTGAAATCATATTTTGATTCTACTGTTAACATTTGCATTGCGATCTGTCTGCCGTACTCTATAACATCACAAGCGGAGCCGCATGTTTATCCTGAGCGTCTATAAAAATAAAGAAACCTGGTCAATGAGAGTAAAGATTCCTTCATCTCATGATTTGAAGGATGGAAGATATATTTTCAAATTTAACATTTATGGTGAGATGTACGATGATTTTATAAAATCGCTTTCGAAAACTGTTCCTTATTATTTAGAGATTCTTGATCTGTTTGTTTTAGTGTTGTGCCTCTCAAAACAAATTTGCACGACAGCTTTCTCATTCCTTAAGAAGCAAAAAATTAAATCAAGAATAGAATATATACCTTAGCTATATGTTCGTTTTCTTATATTGTAGTATCAGTTTTGTAGTTGACAGACATTTAAGAACAAATAGATATCGGTCTCTAAATAACTGATTCAATTAAATTTTTTGTATTATAAATACTTACTTTTTCTTTTTCCTCTTCACGCAAACGACACAAATAGCCGTAGCCAAAGCTCCAATGAAAACAACGCATCCCAAAATGATAACGCCGACTTCCATAGAAGAAAGTAATACTCTCTGATTCCTGGACTGACCCCGTTCCAGAGGCCCGCTGGCGATGGCAAGCACTTTCGGCCCATCGAGAGAACTCTCTAGTTCGTCGTGTCTACTTTGGAGAATCCTGTAAAAAACATCACGTGGAAAATTCATGATCTCAGCCGTGCAGTTTTATGTACTCACTGTTGTAAATCATTCATGTCGACCACGGTGTTCAGCCGGGGATCCACGGCGTACAGGTACATGTCGGTACTGGAATTGAAGATTTATTGCACCATGAATTAGGTGTATATTCGACAAAGTGCTTTCTTTGTTGTGTCAACACAATAATACATTTATAGAGCTATTATAAATGATGCATGATATGTATGTTACACAAGGGAGAAACGTCGATATCAGATTGGTGTATATACAGGCTATTTGATAAGTGATAGGAAAATTGTGGAGATTATTCATTTAAAATCTTTTAGATCTTATTTAAAACTAGACTGATCAGCTATCTGTGGAATGATGAAGCTGAATCTAACGTTCTAGAATTTCAATTTAATTATAAAATGAAGATCTTGAAAGTCGGATTTTTTCGGATTGATATAAACTTGGAAATGAAAGTGGTTCAATTATTCCTAAAATTTAATTTTGAATAATCTCCTTTCAGTTCTCATTTTCAAAAGTGTCAACCAATATTGCCACCGACAGGAGCTAGAATACCATTGGTACGAGTTTATTGAATATAATATACCGTGGATTGACCCACTACAACGAAGTCAATTCCCTTAAACTATTGTTCATATTCTGCAAAGCCTTTATAACAATGTGTATGCGAATGCCGCCATCCCAGAGACGAAATATAGGACTTACTGAAAGTCTGATGAATGCGACGAAATTACTAATAAGTAAACACCTCAAAAAAGTCTAGGGAACACTTCTGAATATCGATAAATCGTATCCAGAACGATCAATATGGATGGTTTTTTTAAGAAATGAACACCTGCATCAATTTCTCACCAAATTATGTAGAATGCCGCAACAGATTTCAGTTTTTTTTATAAATAACTGAAAATGCAGCAGATGCGACGCTGCTTTATAATCATTTCATGTATTCAGTGTTTGAAACACTTAGTTGGCACTCTATTTCTGTTGTAAGCACAAATAAAAGATTCAAGTTTTGTGGTTCGACCATGGAAAGACGACATTTGACTAGAGAAGAGATGTTACGAGCCGTTGGCATGCTCCAAGCTGGAAGCTCACAACGGGAAGTATCCAGGGTTCTGGGAAGTAGTCCAAGTGTCATAAACCGTTTATGGTCGCGTTTCGATGAAACAGGTAGCGTAGAAGAACGCCATACAGGTCGTTTCAGGATTACTACAATCGCCCAAGACCGATTTTTGGTTTCACAAGCCAGAAGAGATCGTACTACCACAGCATCTCAATTAGCTCAAGAGCTATCACGAGTTCATAATGTACAAATTTCCGACCAAACTGTGAGAAATTGACTGCACTGCAGTCAACTCCACTCCAGACGTTCTTCAAGAGTTCCACAACTGGCCCATGGAAATCGCTCTGCTCGTTTAGCTTGGTGCCAAGAACACGTAAACTGGGATCAAGAGAGGTGAGTTCTCTTCAGTGATGGATCTAGATTTAGTTATTATCCCGATTCAGGAAGAATTCGAATATGGAGGGAACCTGGAAAGCAAAACCGTCTCCAGCATGCTCGAAAAGTTGTTAGACAGGGAGGCGGATCAGTGATGTTTTGGGGAGGTTTACGCCTTGGTGGAAGAACTGACCTCGTTTTCATACAGAACAGCCTCACGGGAAATTCTTACGCAAATGAGATAGTTTTACCTGTAGTGGTACCGTATCTCCAAACAATGGGTCAAAATTCACTCTTCCAACAAGATAATGCCCCTTCTCATCGTGTAAGAGTTGTATTGAACGTTCTTGAAGAGAATGATATCAATCTTCTACCGTGGCCATCCTGCTCCCCAGATCTGAATCCCATCGAGCATGTGTGGGACACCCTAAAAGAAATCTCCTGCGTCAAAACGTCTTTCGTCATGAACAGGAGCTTCGATTAGCAGTTCAGGAGGCTTGGAATGACTCAGGCCAAAATGTAATAGACAATTTAATATTGAGCAAGCTGCGACGATGCCAAAGTGTCATTAATAACAGAGGTGGACCTTCTGGGTACTGAAAAATATAAATGCTTCCATATCGTTTCGAAAATATTAGTTCAGGATTTCTTTTTGTGTTTTATCGAATTTCGTCATTTTCAAATTTCAAATTTTTTTATAAAAGGTGCTTTGGAGAAGTCAAATATTATTTTGCTTTCTGGAGAATACATATATATATATATATATATATATATATATATATATATATATATATATATATATATATATATATATATATATATATATATATATATATATATATATATATATATTGTATATAATGTATTTTCAAGAAAACAAAATAATATTTGACTTCTCCAAAGCACCTATCATAAAAAAAATTTGAAATTTGAAATTTGGTAAAACACAAAAAAAAAAAAATATATATATATATATATATATATATATATATATATATATATATATATATATATATATATATATATATATATCAAAAACCGAATGATTTCTATCTATCTCTATCTATCTCTATATTCATATTTTAAAGATATTGGTAAGTGTTCCTAGACTTTTCGAGGTGTTTATATCTATATTATACCTTTTTCTAAACAGAATGATGGAACGTGACGCGAAAACTACTGGAACATACATTTCTTCCAATTACAACCTAATAAGCAGTAATACTGAAATATAACTGTGGATTCCAATGGGGCAGATTATCGACTGATCCGATTTTCTCATCAAAGAGTTCCTTAAAATGCAATGAATTGGATCTCAAAAATTTACCTAGTCGTTGCTTTTCAATCTACATACCGTATTTCCAAAGGTCTACTTAATAATGTTGGGGTACAATTTGATATTTATCCATAGATGTGCCAACAGCCAATAGAATGTACTTCAGCTTATAACTTTTACTCTGATTCTTCAAATCCTCGAGAGAAGGCATCACAATGCGTCCAATGGCAATGTTCGCTTCTGAACTTAAGACAACTATCATAGCGGATGGCAACTTACGAATTTGAGAGGACTGTACGTAGAAAAATGTATGGGCTTTGAAGTACCCTCACGAAAACAAAATACAAAGATTTAAAGGATAGCCAGATTTTGTAAATATTAATAAAGCTTGAAGAATCCGATCACCGGGACAAGTCAACAGAATGAATAAGAGTTTCTTTAATATAAAAAGACAAGATCTTTCAGGGGGAAAAACGGGGATGGCTAAAACTAATATGGTAAAATGATGTAGAAACTGACCTACAAAGAAATAATTAGCATAAAACAGAAAGGAGTGGAGAAGTGTTCTGTAGACGCGTCAGTAGCAGAAACAATGCTGACCATCAATATTTTCTACAGTGAGTCTTGCTATAACATTTCTCATGATTTATGAAGTACAAATAAGGTTTATGTCAAAATGAAACTAGATACTTACGCGCTACTATCTATCTGATTTTTCTCGGAGTGCGGTTCTAACTTTCTTATTCGGATGTCGAAACCTGTGATGTTGTGCAAAACCCTGAAATTTTGAAGAGTAAGCTTTGATGAGTAGAATATCTGACTGTACGTACATGGTTATGTTATTAATTTGTTTTTCTACTTCGATTGGCTTCATGCCCATTACAAGCACTAGTTGATTTTGTTCATCTAATATGTATACCTGAAATGAAAAGATTTATGTTACTGTTGAAGATTACATTGAAAAATTAGGATATTAAAATATACAGGACTATAGGAGAAAATATTTTCACTATATTCTGGTAGGGAAAAGGTATAAAGGTTCAGTTTATGGTCTATATTCATGTGAATATTCCCTCTTGTTTGTTCTTTAAAGAGGAGGTGGTTCCTCCTTCTTTAACACGTTTATAGCTGCCTCTTTTCACTAGTAACTTGTTAGCCGATTCATTTATAGCCCCATGCTTCGTTTGACAGTTGGAATAATATTCTACAATGGAACCACATTTATGGGAGTATAAAATAGGAATAATGCGAAAAACACTTATTATCTATGGATTGAAAGAAAAAGAGATAACTCCCTTCACAGATAAAGTCTGAGACTATCGAAACTTTTTGAAACCAAGCTGAAATGCGTAAGTATCTCCACTGACACTGACACTTGAACCCCTCCTTTCAGAATGGACATACTCTGAAATTTTCGGAACAGGCTAAGTATCTAGGGTTTACCCTAGATCAGAGACTCAACTGGAATTTACACATTGACAAAACTCTTTCCAGGGCTATATCGTGCCTATGGGCATGCCGTAGACTCTTCGGAAAGACCTGGGGACTACAGCCAAAAATAACCCAACGGTTATAAGACCCATTGTCACATATGCATCGTTAGTATGGTGGACGAAAACATCAGAAATAACTAATTAAAACAAGCTGCAAAAACTGCAACGGCTTGCGTGCTTAGGCATAACAGGTGCTATGAAAAGCACCCCGACTATTGCCCTGGAGGTAATCCTAAATCTCCCTCCTCTTCATATAAAATTGAAAAAGGAGGCGTTGATGGCGGCATTACGCCTCCAAGACACAAAAAACTATTATCTGGTGATCTGAAGGGACACCAGGGGATTCTGGGTTACATAGCGCCAGAAATCTTATCACAACCATCGTATATAATGCCGCTTAAGTTTGATTTTCACAAACCCTTCGAAGTGGTCATAGAAGACTGCACCATCGTAAAGGGAAAAATAAATCAATTAGACCAAAAATCCTCCATTTGGTACACGGACGGATCAAAAACGATTGACGGAACAGGAGCAGGCATATATGGAGCCAAGTACTCTTCATCAGTGCCTCTGGGCTCAACTCCCACAATCATGTAAGCAGAAACACTTGCTGTAAACCTTTGCTGCCAGGAGGGGCTACGAAGGAAACTCAAAGGGGCAAAGATTTACATTTTAACGGACAGTCAGGCAGTAATAAAAGCTCTAAACTCTTACAGTTATCGGAGCAGCTCTGTCTGGGAATGCCGTCAATCCTTGAAGCAACTTGCTGAGGGAAACAAACTTTTCCTGTGATAAGTGCCTGCCCACGAAGACATACAAGGAAATGAAGCCGCTGACGAACTGGCCAAATCAGCTGCTGGTATCCCACCCACCGGACCTGAACCGTTCTGCGGTCTAAGTAAGCCGCACAGACGACAGGAACTAGAACGATGGGAAGAATCTAGCAAAAAAGAATACTGAAGGAAAACTCCAGGCCAAAGTCAAGCGAAAAAGTTCATTGATTATTCGCCAATGAAGACAAAACAGCTTCTCGATCTCTCTAGGGATGAGTTGTGGTCCATAACAGGCCTCCTTACTGGACACTGCCCACTGAGATACCATCTCAATAAAATGGGCAAATCGGAAACAGCAACATGCAGAATGTGTAAAGAGGGCGATGAAACTGCCGTACATATTCTTTGCAGTTGCATAGCAACTGTCCGTCAAAGACATATACACTTCGGTAGCGACAAACTAGAGCCGCACGAAGTAAAAGCGAAAGCTCCCAGGCTGATTCTTAATTTTGTAAGGGATCTAGACCTACAGGAATAAGAAGGGTTACGAACAAAAGATCAATTTGATCGCAGTTTCGAAAGACTTACAATGCCAATCGACCCTCACGAATGTAATGTAATGTAATCTCCACTGACAGCGAATTAACATTGAACTATTAAAAGACCGAAAATGATTATGTGTTTTTCTAACAACACTGGAGGACCATATGAAGCACTTGAGGAAGTATTCTGGGACAGCACGGCAATTGCATGACCCAGATTTTTTCATTTCCTTATAAAGAATCAATGCGCACTACTCTACCTTCATTCAGTTAGTGTAAATCTCACTCGTGTCATGGTGAGTGGAACGAACTAGTACAACATTACAATAGTCTTCCGCATGCAGTAAAAATATTGAAAATTGTGTTCTCACGGAGTAGGTGTTTCTTCTCGACCTCCGTAGCTTTGATTAGCTCCACTAGCCCTGAAACAAGCCTGCATCCATCTAGGCATGCTTTGGATTACGTTTTCGACCTCCTCTGGGGTGATATTTTGCCACTCTTCTGTTGCGGCTTGGATGAGCTGTTGTGGGGTTCTTGGATTATCCTGGCGCGATCTAATTTTCCTTTTGAGATTATATCATAAATCTTCAATAGGATTTAGGTCTGGAGAACAAGGTGGCCAGTCCACAATAAAATGAATAAAATCCTCTGTCTCAAGATAATCAAACAATTTTTTTCTGAAGATCCTCACAGTCGCAGAATCCTTGACACTCTGAGGTAAGTCATTAAATATCCGGAGTCGCTCAGTCACCAATGATCCCGAAAGAAACTGATCCTCAGTAAACTCAACGTTTAGGTGGCCATTCGTTCTCAACTGACGAGAGTGGCTATCTCCTCTTTTTGTCAACAACTCATTGAGATATTGAGGAGTTCTGCATGTTTTTATTCTGTATATCAGCTCTAAATTTGATCGTTCAGAGTTTTCATCATTTTATCAACTGATGTATATATACTACATTTCAGAATCACCCTCATACATTTATTTCGAATAATTTGAAGCCGCCCTATCTATCTCCTTAGTGCTTGACAACAAAAGAGACAAGCAATACTCAAAATGTGGATGAACCATCGCATTATACACAAGAATCCTCGACCATTGTGAGAAGTCTAAAGAAAGCCTAGAAAAATAACCTCCAACTTTTTACATAAATTAACATCATATACATTAAATGTCAACTGTGGATCCAATATCACTTTCAAGTATTTGAATTCGAACACCTGATCAATACATTCATTCCCCAAGTGAATTTTAAAGTTTCTTTCAAGAAATTTTGAACAATAATATTTTTGGAACCAAGCACCCTGAATTTAGTTCTTGCCTTACTTAACTTCAGTTCATTTGAACATAACCAATCAAATAATATCTGTAATTCAATATTTAAAATTTCAACCGTCTGTTCAAAATCGTAACCCGAAACCGATATCAGGGTATCGTCTGCGAACATACTAACAAATGAGTATTCAAGTTTTCTTTTAATGTCATTCATATACAATATAAATAAAAGTGGCCCTAATACGCTGTCTTGTGGTACCCCCATGTCACATTCCGTCACTGTTGAGAACATACCGCTCACTTTGGTCTTATGAAAACGATTTGTTAAATAGTCTTTCAGTGAAGGTATAACACCTTCCGATATTCCGCACTGTTTTAGCTTTTCCAGTAATAAAAGTCTATCTATGGTTTCGAAAGCTCGAAAACGCTCAGAACAATTTTTCCATTATCTGTATCTCTTCTTCAGGTGACACATACATATTGCAATGCAGTTTCGCAAGAGTGATTCTGCCTGAATCCCGATTGTCCTTTATAAAGAATGTTGTTTTGCTCTAGAAATGATGTGAGTTGTTCTCTCAATACTATTTCGATGAGTTTTCGACAGTAGGCAGAAAATTTATCGGTCTATAATCCTCAGAGAATACTGGTGATGGTACTTTCGCTAACAATCAAACTTGTTTTCATCCCATCAGGGAATGGTCCCACGGATAAGACAGTATTTATTAAATTTAACAATGGATAGCCAACCACGCAAAAATATCTTTTAATAATTTGGTAGTAATATACTCGTCGCTTGAAGACTTATTCTTTAAGCGCCTTACCTTTTCATCCAACTCGTTGAATGTTACTTGTTTAAATCGACTCATATTAGGAATGAGTGTTATATTCCTTCGTATATCTGGAGGCCGATACAGTTTACTATCTGAAATTTTTTCAATACTATCCCTGTAGAAATTATTAAAATTTTCCTCTACTTTACCAGTATCCTTCTCAAATTTAACGTTGTCAAATGTTGAACCTGTTTATTGTTCACCAATAAGTTGTTTTATTGTTTGCCACATTTTCTTACAATCATTCTTACAATGAGCAGTATAATTTTTTTTCTCGTTTCGTATTACATTAGCTACTTCATTTCTCTTGATTTTATAGCCTATCCAATCATTTTCCGTTTTGGTCAATTGGAATTTTTTATAAGCTTTATTTTTTTCTTGTCGAATATCCCTAAATCTCCCTGTTATCCTAGGTTTCCCACTAATTTTAGTTTTCACTATTAGGCAATCTTTTTCTACCATTTCTTCAATATTCGACTATTTGAATACAATGCGTTCACGTCAGTCGAAGTTATATCCAAATCCCTTCCAATCAAACTAGACATAATCTTGTTCATATTGCTTTCATTGATTTTTCGCATTTGTATGAATTCTTCTCTAAAATTTTTTGACACATCCATTTGTGTGCCAATTATTTCATGACCTGACATTTTTGGATAATCTCGGGGCAATTCATAAGAGGTAAAATTATTCTTTACAATTCAATCTATCAACGATGATGTTGTTAAGGTAATTCATTCATTCATTGCAATACCAAGGAGAGGACGACTCGATGAAAGGTTACTAAATAAACTTATATTATCCAAGCTTCATGCATGAAATACTGTATGTCGCGTGATCGCGCTAAGCTAGTTAATTATTGGCATATACATTAAGCACTACGCACAAACATTCTTGAGTTCCATGAATAATAGATGGCTATGTGGGTTACTTAATATTATTGATTCATTACTCATAATAGAATATGAGATGAAAGTGATATAAAATTGAAAATATTATGTTGTTTGGTTAAATAACTTCGGTAGGTATCCAAGGCAGAATAACGCTGTTGGATCCGCTAGTTAGTAAGATAATAACTACGGTGATTTCCGAGGATTTGGAAATTCATGCATATTCACGGAAAGCAAGATTTCATCCAAACAACCATAAATTATTATTGCCTCAGATTCAAAGGGATTACTTAACCCTCTATTACGGTTCAGTTGTTATTATCTTTCCAGATCATACTGATTATGGGTTATCCAGAAACCAACATATTATCATCCTTCAAGGACTATTAAATTTATATTATGAGTATGATATTGATTAACTATCAATCGTAATTACAAATTTCAATCCACAATTATTACTAAACATCATGAAATTATAATTCGCTAATCAATTTTAACTTAACTTTCCCATGTTGGAGTATTATAAAGCTACATGCAGACGTCATACATAAGTTCCTTAAGCTTAACTCGTTCTAGCGTATCTATTATGAAATATTTGGCCGAACGAGTTTCAATTTTATTTCTTAGTGAAAACAAAAAAAATTAAATTAAAAACACCCTGATTAACACATTGCTGATATGCGGGACAGGAGAGATAGCGTTATCCAAAGCTCACACATTAGGAAGGCTTTTTATTGTGTTTTCACTTATATCAAAATTTTACATTGTCGAATAATCAATGAAAATGTAGTCTTTCGATTATTGTAGCTCTTTCTTTCAAACGAATGAATGAATAATTTATTCTCCCCTGGATTTTTTTTTAGATTTTCTGAGAGTTTCTGCCATTTTGATGAAATGTATGGAATATTATCCATCAGCTTAGAGTTTTCAGAGAGAATCTTTCTAATATGACATTTATTTCCAACGTTCTGCTTATTGTCTCAAACTCAAACGTGTTTGGTATATGGATTTATAGATTCCTCGAAAAAAGCCTTCCAAAAACAAAACTTATTAACTTTTCGATCTACGTGCTCATCTAGAAACATAAAAGAGGAAGGCAGTAAATTATAAGTACCCATAAAGCTCGAAAGAGTGGGTAATATAAATGTACCGAATATTACTGGTAACAAATAAATGTCCGTTCATTAAAACTCCGATTTTTAACGGTTATATCATGCAAAATGTTCTTGTCGATTTCGTATGCATGCAAGCATAGACGAAACTTCTGAAAATAATTACTGCGGATGTCGAGAACGTCGAACATTCCCTTCGTTCTTGGTGGGGCTTAATTTTGCTAGTCGAAAAACGTTGTTAAAGCCTTAATCTTCAATAAGTCTCGCAAGACAAGAAATATTGTTCTATTTTATTCATCATCTTATTGTAGTTTTTTTCAACCATCATATTTATTTAGAGGCTTCAGTCATATATATCGAGGATTTTTGAATAGTAGCGCCATCTGTAAATATTTTATCGAATCCTGATACTCACAAACACATTCGCTATAGAACTCCTTCCTTCATCAGCCCCTCTTCGATCAGTTGCTTTTACGTCGAAACCGAAAACCTTTCCAGAATCTCTAAGGAAACTAGAGATGGAGCGAACTTGTCCCGTTACAGGATCAATAGCGAAACGTCGGGTAGATTCGTCGGTGCGTCCGAGAATTTGATATCGCACTTCTCCGTTCAAACCAAGGTCAGAATCTCTTGCCTAGAAAAAATGTTTAATTTGTTGAAAAATATAATTCATTACTTTCAGGGAAGAAATTATACTTAGCTATTTTCACTGATTCATAAGGGCGATATTGAAAAGAATTCACAATTTATGTATAAATCTACGGTAAAGAAATCATTTTGCTTGAACACATGCTTTGCTATAGAGTCGCTAGATGGCATGTGTGCCTGCTGTTCTTATATGTAGTGAAATATTCGAGAACCGTTAGGGTAGAACAAAATTCATTTGTCTCACTGGAGAGGAAAATTGGAAGATATTTAAATTTCATGTACTTAATTATCATCTAAAAATAAATCATTGTAGACGTGATATTGAGGGTGGCTACAAACCTTTATTCGGAAGGTTACAAAAATATCTTCAATTTGGCTGAATTGGCTAAGGATAAAAAGAATTGAAAGTTAAAAATTGGTCGAAATCAATATCATCATAAGGAATAATTCTCTTATTCATCACCACTTGGTAGAATAATCATCACGGCGTGGGCTTTATTAAGAATTTTAGTAAGAAAGGCCATGGTTTGAAACTGAAGATAAATTATTCACATGCATTAAATAAGTTAATATCAGCAATAAATCCTCTAGCTGGCGTTATTTATTAGAATAATGCAGAAGTGATAGTTAGATCATAAAGGGGATTGTCAGAAGATATGAAATATTTACGATTTATACAAATGTTCTTAATTCTTATGAAGTATTTCGGACATTTCTTCCGATTCTTGGTAGTTGAGTTTTTTGCTTCTCGAGACTACAAAATTTACAACTTGTCTGAACCAAAAGATATTCGTTTTGAAAACAATGATTTGGGCCATGTACATTTCTATTGAATGATATGCGAATGTCTCTATATCGGTTTTGATTCATGTTGAACTTGTTGAAGATGAGTTCAAACACGGCCAGATTTATTCGTAGCAATTTGTGCGTTTTTTTTCCTCACCTTTGTAAGGGGTCAACGTATCAATATACCTAGTTAATCCGGCCACAATTTAGTACTGGCAGAGTTTTCATGCCGAAAAGGTGATAAGTGGTATTGTTGAGAAGAAAAGTTCAACTCGTGTCAAAGTGTCACATTGTGGCAAAATACTTGTATGCAGTATAACGATACCAGTAATACCACTGTTCAAACTATCATATCACACCGGTAGTGTACGCAGGCGGAGATTCCTGGATTAACTATCTGCCCAAGTACATGAAGAAGGTAAAATCATCCCTTCCAATCTAAATTATAACGGCATTCGCCGATGGCTGCGTGACTGATGAGATGACTAATCAATTACTTGCTACTCCTGGGAACGGGATAACTCTTAACATTAAAAAAGGCTATGACTATGTCCCTGTAGTATTTGAGTCGAAATTTGATCAAGTATCAAGAACAGATTGCAAGTCCAGACACAGAAATTGAGTAAGACTTAAAAACAGCTCTGAGTAGAATACTTCAACGAGATCTTGTGAGAGATCTGGAAGAAGATTTAGTGGTACCGCTAGTGAGTTCCTCATACAAAAGGGAACACCGCAGAAGAGGACTAGGAGAAGAACCTCAAAAGCACCTAACTCTGAATGTAATGAGGCGAAGAGAATCCATCTGTATGACAGTACATCTGGATAAAGAGATCCAAATACCCCATAATCGATGCAATCGATACTCTAAGGAAGATTCGGGAGGATGTCTTCGAGTAAGCTGTTGCTGAGGTGGGACCAAGTAACAGCCCGTAGAAAGTTCATTCTGGATAACTCAAAAGAAGTTCATACAGGATAAAGAGGTTGAGAAGGTGTTGAAGGCTGAGGTGATTTCTGAATTCATTCAACACCACAATAAACCAGGTTCTATTTGTGGTGCTTCCATGATGCCACTTCTCATAGGCTGAAGAGCATAGCGTCCAAAATGAAACCATGAAGAGCTGCCAGCCGAACGGGTAGATGAGGCAGAAGTGTCTCACCTATAAATACCTCATAATCCCGTTTGCACGGGGAGAAGATTTACTTCAGTGAGAAAAACCTGGGACTCATGGAATTCAAGGAAAACCACAATGGAGAAATACTCCAGATTGCAGGTAAGCGAAAAAGTTTATCGACTATTCGACAAAGAAGACTTTACAATTGCATGGCCCATTCAAGGACGAATTGAGGACCATTATTGGCTTCCTAATAGAGCATTATCCATAGAGATACTGTCTCAGCAAATCGGACAAATCATGAACGGAAATATGTAGAATATGCAATGCAGGCGACGTATTAAAATAGGATCGAGAATAATAGACAAACTTCGGTCGCTCTTTCAAAGTAAAGTGCCTTTGAACCAACAATCAATTTTCTGGTAGCGACAATTGAAAAGTTTGCACGTAGCTAGAAAAAGCAAGAATCTCAACAATATAGAATCAATAAAAATATTCAACTCCTTCGAGTGAATATTGCAAGTTCCAAATATTTGATATCTTAGAATAACTGTTTTTATGGTCTAGTGATTACGTACTTTCTCAGTATAATAAACCAAACTGCAGCGACAGTCCATTTAGTTCACTAGCTTTTGGTAGTAAAAATTTTACAACAAGGGCAATCTTTTTTCCCCATGTTTGAATGCTTATTCAGGGATTCTGAAATTTTAGCATACATGATTTGTAAAAACTATGAACTGAAATTCATGATGCCATAATTCGTTATGTTTAGGAAAACTCGTTTGAACACTAAAACCTATTTGAATATTTCATTATTATAATTGGTATTGCAATTGCTATCCATACACCAGGCTATTGAAAATCATCCACAGATCTTCCCATATATTCACTAGTCATATTCTTCATTCCGTTCTGATCTCTTGTCTCAGGGACTCGTTACTCTTTTTCAGTTCATGAGCTTCTATGGAAACCAAGAAATGTATTTTACCCATCGTTCAAAGAAGTATACGATACAGTTCGATTTTCCTATTCACTGAATTATTTGAAGTGTACATTCTTCAAAAAAATATAAGATTAATATCATTAAATCTGGATAACTTTCTTAGAGTTTCGTATCCATTCAGTTCTATTTCTCACACCATGTTTTTCTGTTGTTTTTTTTATTTTCAAAATTACTGCCATTCTATCATCAATCAAAGATCTGGTTAGAATGAAGAATGAAAAGTGAACACCATACTTGACTGATCCTACTTTCTCTACACAACATACTCACTAACTAGTTATTACTAATGTATCAGTCACGGGCGAGATAGGATATTTTATTAGGTTTTTTCAGCCCTGTCCTGTCGAATCAAATAGAATATTGTTGATATTCTCATAATCCTGAGCTTATACTTTAGGAGTGAGCGTGAGAGATTTAGTATATTCTAAATGTTTTTCTATTTTACATACTTCGTTTACCTTTTAATTTTTCAAATTTCTCTTTCATTCGAATAATAAAATTAATGAAATTTTTGGACTGTCCAATATCTTGTTCGTTGTTTGTTTACTGGTATTTTGAAAAAAAGATTGTTTAAGGTTGCTTAAAATAAGGAGTTTTTGTTGGTGAACTCTCCATCCTCTCCAAAAGGAAGGACTGATATCCATATTTCGACCAAAGAAACCTTTCATCTTACCTGAAGTCTGACAATATGGTAACCATAGTTGGCTGACGCTGGAATCGCAGCTATGATTGGTCTTCCCATGATAGTGAACTTCGGAGAATTATCATTTACATCTGTTACTTTCACAATTATTTTAACCTCATTTAGTCCTAAAATTGAAAGACGAAACAATAATGAATATAATTTTATTTGAATGAGAAACTTACCTAATTTTCCAAGTCTCTCACTTGTAACGGGATACACCATCGCAGTCATGTCTCGACCAATTTTCGACTCTTCTAACTTGATAACCAGCTCATACCGTGCCTTTCTTTCTCTATCTGGACTTTCTATTATGAATAACGTTCCATTTCTCGGATCTACTCTGAACATTCGTCTCACATCACTATCTCCTTCTGCAACTAAGCTATAGCGGAATTTGTATTTTTTATAGAAATCTGTAACGTTCAATGTTAGAAGCTTCAAAGGAACGGGAACATTTTCTTCCACTTCAACTTCGTAGTATCTGTGTGCAAAGACCGGTTTCTCAAACAATCGTAAATCTTCGGGTACGTCGATCACTTTGACTATGAGGAGAGCTGTTGAACTTAAGCTTGGCGAACCTAAATCTGACGCCACAATCGTAACATTGTGGACTTTCTCAGTTTCGTAATCTAGCTTGCCAATAGTTGTCACTATTCCTTGTTTTGAATCAATGGTGAACAAATTCGATGTTGTTTTCTTAAATGGTATGTCAAATAATAGTAAACCGTTTCCATTACCAGTGAAATCGGAGTCATTTGCGAATACTTTCGTTACAGGAGTACCTAGAAAAAAATTATCAAATATAGTAGCTAAATCAGTTTCAATTACGTCCTATATTGTGAGGAAAAAAATTGTTATACCAGAAGTCGGTAGTACCTCGACTTATGAAATATGATGCCCTATGTATTATTCAATTTTGATTTTAGGTTCATATCAACTTCAAGTATAGTATGGTTAGTAATATTGATGATTTATTTATTTTCTGGATATTCAGTTTCAACGAAGATGAAGTAAAGTATATTGCTTACTTTCCACAACTTACTTATATAGTAGTATATACTACCCTAATTTAGTATTAAGTATTGAGAGTTATAAATGTCTAGCTGGCTATTGAGGGTGATTTCACTTGGGTTTTTATAAAAATTTATTGATTTTCAAACATTCCAACAGATTGATTTTCGTTCAGTTGACGAATTTTGATATCATCTAAAGTTTCTGACAAAGATGTTTTGTCAGAAGATAATTGTTTTTTAAATCTGGTTTCGAAATTCCTGCCTGTCTGCCCAACATTAGCTACCGTACATTCATTGCAAGCAATTTTGTATACTCCAAATTTTTTTAATTTGTCTGTTTTTCGTTTATCATTGGATAATAATTTGCTCAAGTTCAGACCACTTGAGAAAGGGGTGGTTATTCTAAAATTAGGAAAATAGTTGTTCAAGTTATTAGAGAGAGGACGAGCGTCCTCTGAATCTAGCACATTCTTTTTCAAGGAAGTATCTTTCATGGAATATAATTATTGTGTTATTAGATGTTTTTCTATACGTTGAATAATTTTGTCTATTAAAAAGGTATCCAGGGCTCAAACAGGTAAATTCATGAATTTCTGCAATTTCTTCAGCTTCTCTAAAAAAAATTAATAAATCAGTGACCGTCTCGGTGGCGTAGGGGATAAGATGCTCTTCTCCTGCGCAGAGTTGCCTGGGTTCAACCCCCACAAAGTCGGTGCGATTTTTCGGATTCTGGAAATCGCTTGAGTGTCCATCTTCTGGAGGAGATGTAAAGCTGTCGGTTCTGTCTAACAGAAATGTGTTGGACATTAAAGATTCCTTCTTTCGACACGAGAGGGGTTCGGCAAAATTCCCGGGTTAGTGAGGTGACAGAATTCCCCGGCGTGTCATTAGCCGAAAGGCAGAAATAGAGCACGTTAATGAAAAAACAATATGAATTTTTTAGGCCTGACAATAACGAAATCGTCAATTTCATTCATAACCTCAACAGAAAAGAAACCTTTATAGACTCAACTATTTTCATGGACTCATTTAATCATTCGAATCACAAACTAACAGCTTATAATTTAATGATTCATAGGGCGTTTTCCTTTCCAGTCACCGACAGACTTCAAAATGGAAATAAATACTATCAAAAAAATTGCCTTAAATGTCATAATTCCTTCAGTTTTGATAGACAATATTATCTAACGTTGAGAAAAATATCGAATAACACAATTACTATATTCTATAAAACATACTTTTTGAAAAAAATACGCTAGTTTCAACTACGCTGATCCTCTCTCCAATAACTTAAGCAACTATCTTTCTGAAGTTTAAATAACCACCTCTTCCTCAAGTAGTCTGAACTTGAGAACATTATTATTCGATGTTGAACAGAAAACAGAGAAATTCGAAAAATCAAGAGTTTACAAAACTGCTTGCCATGAGTGTACGGTAACTTATGTTGGCAGACAGGTAAGAATTTCAAAATCAGATTTGAAGAATATTTATCCTCTCGCATAATGCTCCAATATGTGAACATATAAAAACCACAAAACATTCAATTACATTAGATGCTAACAAAGTTCTTCATAATTACAACAAATTAAAGAAAATGAATCTATTGGAATGTTGGGAAATCAATAAACTTTGTGAACACGTAAGAGAAATCACCCTTAATAGCCAGCTGAACATTAATACCTCTGCAATACCCAATATCCAATTAAGCTAGTATCTATATAAGTAAGTTTCTTTCCTTTAGTTGGCCACTTGAAAATGATCTGATGGTCCAAATCAGTCGAGTTTGTAAAAATAAAACTGAGGAACGTATAAAATATATTTAACTTCATATTTGTTGTATAATATGGTGTAACGAATAGGAAAAATAAATATTTTTCCCCTTCCTGGAATGCCATACCATCATTCATGGATAGACTGTTACTTAATCTAAGGAGCCATCAAAAGGATATGACCAAGTTCTTGTTATCGTAGTTTTCCGGCATATCCGAGAACAAATGTATCACAGTTGTTATAACTGTTTCATACTATATATGATTGATAAACGAATTGAAATAATCTTCGTATAAAGGTTTTAATATTCCCAGCATGATTGTTCATAACAGTTGAACGTCTGATTGTTTTTTGACGTTTTGCCGTCATGGCTACCAGGGCTAAACCTGTTCATAAACTTGAAAGAAAGATTTTTAGCTAAGACAAAATTTTATTATGCTACTATAATTATAGTATTTTGGAAAAATAAGCGTCTACAAATTACCCTTTTTCTCAATGTAAAATAAAAAATATAAATCATGTTTCCATTAAGAAGATTGATCACTAAATGATTGGTTTCTCACTTGGCAAAGGTTTTTCAAATATTCATTAAAATACTCGACATATGTTTCGGGATATTAGCTGAATATCAAGAGTAGAGAATTAGAGAATATCAAATTCAAAATGAGTGATTTCAGTTATGTATAACGGCATTCACAACAAGAGGTAAATTTAAGTCTAGTTGGTCGTTGCAAATTGGCTGGTTTTTCCTATGAGCGGACGTAATTTCAATAATCTCTGAGATTTCCATCCTTTTTCCTTTATTACCTGGATGCATGAATTTGATATTATCGAAAAGAACGAAAAGATTTGTTGATGCAGTGGTACGAAAAAGCCGTAGAATTTTTATTTTGGAGAATAGATCTTTTATGTTCTTCATCTCTCTTCTCGATGCATCTTCCGGTTTGACCTATATAGAATGTCACACATCTCACATCTCACATATATACTAATAGTATACTGTACACTAATAATTCCATTCTTAGTTAATAATAAAGATAAAACAAAATTATTGGATAAAAGCGGAGTATATAAAATACACTGCAGTGAATGTGAGACATTCTATATAGGCCAAACCGGAAGATGCATTGAGAAGAGAATTGAAGAACATAAAAGATCTATTCTCCAAAATGAAAATTCTACGGGTTTTTCGGATTACTGCATCTACAAAAATCATTTCATAGATTTCGAGAATATCGAACTCCTGCATTCAGGTAATAAAAAAAGGATGGACCTCTTAGAGATTATTGAAATTACGTCCGCTCATAGGAAAAACCAGCCAATTTGCAACAACCAACTAGACTTCAATTTACCTCCTGTTGTGAATGCCGTTATACATAAGTGAAATCACTCATTTTGAATTTAGTACCGTAGTACTCTTGATAATGGGCTAACAACCCGAAATATATGTTGAGTATTTTAATAAATATTTGTGAACCCTTTGCTAAGTTAGAAACCAATCATTTATTCAATATGTTTCACCAAGAAAATTCCATGAAAACTGATTACTTATAAATTAATAAAGGTATTTTCAATTATTTTCAGAATGTTCTGTATAATTTGTACTGATGTTATATAACATTTCATGAAGAAACAAAAAAATATTGAAGAAAAATTACTTTTATACCGAAAAGGATAACATTTTCTGCAAATGTTAATTTTTCACATGAAATTTGTGTTAGTTTGAGTTAGTGCCGTCATCTAAAAAACACTTCAGACGAGATACTCTCATCGACTATGGCGTTTTCACAGATTTTCTATATGAATACTTTTTCTTTATCGAATATGTACATGTCCCAGAGTGACACTCTACATATACCTTTCTGCAATTACTTAATGAATGAGATGAAGTCCTCAATGTGTTCAGAATTAGCAGCTTACTATTGATGCATTACAGCATCTCCAAGGTGAATTCGAGACGATAATAACACTCGTGTAGGTGAAATGAAGAAATTAATAATGCCTTACGTTGGATTTTCCGATGTGCAGAGGGATCGAATAATTGCTCTCGTTGAAGAAGGGGTGACATACAGGGATATAGCGGCCACAATGGGGGTATCACAGGGAGTGATTTCAAAAACCTACGCCCAATAAGTGAAGCTATAATCTCTGCAATATAGGCCTGGAAGAAGTCGTAGGAAGATCATTTCTGAAGAACAAGACCGCTTTTTGTACCAAAGTGCAAGAAGAGACACTAGTGCGTCGCACCCCATCCTCCAAAGGCAATTTTGGAAGCAACCGGCATCAGTATGTCACTCGAAACGATACGTCAATGACTTCGTTCAAGGGGTTTATACAGCAGAAGACCCTTAAGAGTTCCAGAGCTAACCAGACAAAAAAAAATTAAGAGACTTAATTGGTGTATCAAGCACCAAAATTGAATATTGAGAATTGGCGAAATGTTCTTTCCTTCGGATGAGACCAGAGTTGGTGTTCGATCAGAAGACCGTCGGATACGGGTTTTAAGGGGTCGTGGAAGAAAAGCTAGACTCAGAGCAGCAAGACAAATTCCGATATACCAAGAGGGCAGTGTGATAATTTGGAGTGGCATTATGCTGGGAGTTAAAACATATTTGATTTCGTTTCCTGCAAGTGTAACAGCTAGAAATTACGTGGATCTAGTGATGGAGCCCATAGTGAGACTCTGGCGAGGTGAGAATTTCCTTTTTATGCAATATAATGCTCCTCCGCATACCAGCAACCTCGCGCGACATTATCCTGAAACAGAGGGAATCGATATTTTGGACTGACCAGCTTGTTCTCCAGACCTAAATCATATAGAACATTTATAGGATAATCTCAAAAGGAAAATAAGATCGCGCCAGGATAAACCAAGAACGCCACAACAGCTCATCCAAGCCGCCACAGAAGAGTTCCACAGCACACTGGTCCTATACACAAAAGAATTTTCATACAGGGAGGTACGTGGCTGTGCTAGTTGGACCATCCACTGATTACCTCACATGGTTCAGTGATGAAAGAAAATGACTTAACATGTTTTAATATTACGAAAAGAGCAGACTAGATCTTAGTTTCAGGCGGAGAACTTCAATATAGAGCAAACATCAAAATTTCCTGGAATTTCATTCAGTAGCTTCGTCAGACATTTTTCTATGCATCTACTCTTTTCTAGACGACCTCGAACCTATCAACTTCGTTTTATAAGCTATCACAGTTTCTTCGAGTATACTGAATTTCATTCCATTTTGATACTATAGTAGAAATGATATTTTCTTTTCTATTTCCTACGTGCAAATTCTACTGAATTTTTCTCTTAATTCAAATATTTCTATCGTATTAAGTATAGAATAGAATACTGAACATTCCGACTTCAGATTCCTGACTTTCACTTCTAAAACTAGAATTCTGATATATCACGAAATATTGAATAAATTTATACATACCTATAGGACTATTCTCGGCTGACGTAGCATAATACACGGGAATCGTCTCTTGGTAATTATTGTCAGCATAAGTTTTCACTTTTGTGTTAGGTATTACATCATCATACCCGTAGAACGTAGGAGGATTATCATTTACATCAAGAACATTCACCTCTACGCTCACTGAACTACTTAAGCGCCTACCTTTCTTCGGATTATCTGTTGCCACTACAGAAAACTGATATTTATCTTTAGTTTCCCTATCTAAGAGTCCGTTTATGCTTAAAACGCCAGTATACGGTGATATGGAAAAGGGCAGATCATCATCTTCACCAGGATTGATCTCATATGATACATTAGCGTTGGTACCAAAATCTGCATCGTTAGCTCCGATCACTCCAAGAACTCTTCTGTTATAAGATGATTCTTCAGTATCAAAGTTATACCAGGATTTTTTGAATACAGGCGGATGGTCGTTTATATCTCTTATGTGGAAACGAACTAGTATATGGTCCTTCAATCCGCCATTATCTGTCGCTGAAATATTCAGACGGAATTCTGATTCCGGAGGAAGGGTTCTAGCCACGCCAATTTCTCCGGTCGTCGGATGAACCATGAAATATTGAATAATATGGAAAGGTTCCGACGATTTATCGTTGGGTATGTAGATTTCCGAAACCATCTCGAATTTAACGACGGCGTTGTCGCCAGCGTCCGCATCATGGGCGATCAATCTCATAACGGAAGTACCTGAAACACAAGAAGTATTTTAAATTTAATACTATATGACATTGTGTGAAATTAATTTTTTAGGAAATATTAAGAATAAAACCATAGCCTGATTGATAATATATTCACTTGACAGTTGAATATATCCGAAGTATTCTTCACTTAGATGAATTCACTTTTGCATAAGATCGAACCATGTTTAGGAGTTAAACGACTCGTTGGCATCTATATTCGAAACTTGGTCTTTGAAGACATCAGGAGTGCTTCTTTTAACAATAGAAATCTCTCACCATGCAATCGGTTCTTCGTGTTTTGAAAGATTTAGGAATTATTAGAACTGAGGTCTGGACTGTTCGCAGGATGATTTAACAAATCGACATTTTGTTCTTTCAAAAATTCAATTGTTCTACATCCTCTGAGAGAAGGTGCATTATTTCAGTGATTCATTGGGGCTAGATTATTAAAGCTCAGCGATAGCTTCTGCCAAACAAATGGCTGTATAGCCATCAGCAGTAACAGTTTTTGATCTGGAGGAATTGTGGGTACATGATCAGTTTTCGAAACAAATGTCGCGACCATATTTTTGAAGACGAAAACGTATGGCCTTTCAGGAACTTTCTTCATCTTGGAACAACTCAAGACACTACTAATACTAAAGTGTTTTCTATCTTCTGTCAACATAAAACTATTATGTTACTCATAATCGATTATCAAAATAATTCGAATTTAGGTCTCTTGCGATATGCGCATAACATCAATTCCTTTTACTGTTGAATTTTCTCTATGACTAATCGGTTCCTGTTTGAATTCTCCACATCGACATAAAGTTGTTCATTGTAGTCGTACTTTTGCCGAAAACAGCAACCTACTCAGCCTTACGGTCTAATTCATACAGTTCTTCTTGTTTTATTTTATTCAAATATGGCTTGAAATGTTTCTCTTAATATTTCTGTCTATTTTCAGTTATATTGGCGTTTTTTCTTCGTAATGGTGATTTCTCCTTCGTAATTTTCGTTATTTGTTCAGCAGACATTCCGTCGATAATTAATACTAATATATTCTGTTGTTTATCTTTGCTATATCGGGGTGAGGTTAGGTAGTATTGGACATAAATTGATATTCTTATATCAAATTTTATGATCTTTATAATATCAATAATATATTGAAAAAGAATTATAAAAGATTTGGGCTTAATGGAAGTGTTTCAACTACCTTGTTCATTTTGATGGCTCTAGGACTCTAGGAGACTAGCTCATTATGCAGAAGCAAATCTTAATATTTAGTACTCCTCTGACAACAACGTTTTCTCTTGAATCGAACATCGCATTATCATTTAGAAATTTCAGAATCAGTCTAATTGTCTTCTACTGTCATCGAGCTCTTATTCATGTTTTTTAGCAAATATCCATTTTTGCCGTTAATATTCTCATATAAAATTTGTTTGCATGATGTAATGGTGACAGAGTTGTCTTCAAAAATTAAAACGAAGAATACGAGAAAGCATTTCTGATTTAATTAACTTTTCCAACTATCTTGTCGATTTTGACTGAATCACTACACGTATCATAGTGAATCTTCGGATTAGGATTCATGAAAGAGAAATGTTGATTAGTGGTTACTTCTTAAGCCCCAAGATATAGCTTCTATATTTATTGATCGATTTGAATAAAACAGAATCCAGATTGAATCTTGAATAATTTTCTAACAACCCGATAGCCTGAAATATTTTCATTGGTCTGTAACTACCAGAAATACCGGAAAGTAATCTCTAATTGGACTTGTTACATGGTAACCTCATATTTTTATTTTTTTCCGATTACTCATTCAATTTTGTATACTTCCTGTTGAAAAAGTATTATTTAAAACGCTGTTCTTTTTGGAGATGGAAGAAAGTATCGAAAAATTTTGGTCCTAGTATTTTGTTTGTTATTTCAGTTTGGATAACACGATATTTCTTACTTTGGGTAAAAGAAGACTTAAAACTTATCAGAAGATTCTAATGAATCATGAAGTAAGCTCTATAGTGGAATACCTTCAAAAATCACAAATTAATCCTCTTAGAATTATAATGGATGTCATTCGCAGTTAACAAGAAATTATGTCAGACTAAGTACTTACCCGCTTATTGTTTTTATTGTTTCGTTTTGGGTCTTTTTCACGAATAATTAATAAGTATGGAACACTAAAATTGAGTGGATTCAGATATGATGCAAATTTATTGTCGAACTAATAGAAATAGTGCCCGAGCATTTCGACTCTTGGGAACGATTTTCAGATCGTGTTCAATCATAGCGTTGCAAGTTAACCATACTTGAAAAAACTTAAGAAAATGGGGGCATCAGTTTCATTAAACCGAAAACATTTGAATAAAAAACTCAATTTATATAAAAAAAATTCCAGATTTTCTGATGGAGTGCGGTGAACTCAATCCTGTAGGTATCTACAGGGCCAAAAATCAGAAAGGGGCAAATCTGAGTAGCGTATAAGCTCCGTATCAGGAATACTGTTACTCCAGTTCATATTCAAAATAGCTCTATGAGAAGCAAACCATCTTTTTTGGAAATACATTTCTCTTCCTTTTTCCAGAAAAAAATTATCGAGGAAATCTTGTAATGATTGAGTTTCATTAAATTTGTTCCTATTCAAGTTTTCATCAATGAAAACTGGTCCTATCAAGCGATTCGAATCAATGGCGCATTAGACGTTCACACCGAATCTACGGTGAAAATTATTGTTCATTACGTTATGAGGATTTTGCTGGCTCCTATGTCTAAAATTATTTCTATCAAAATTACGATTATTGTGAAAAGTACATTGATCACACCAAATGATTATTATGAAAGGAGGATAATTTAAATGCATTCTATGAAAATTTTTGGAAACTCGACGCGTCTAACATTACTATCTTCTTTAAGAGCGTGAACTATCGAAAAACATAAGGCTTATATTAATGTTTATGTGAAATAGATCAAACACTCATTGCTAATGTTCCGGTTTCTGTAGAAATTGATGGTTTGTGTTCGCTTTAACATTCAATAAAACAATCAATTTCGTTTCTTCATCAATCGATCGAACATTATTTGCTTACATTTTTTTTCGAGTCAGGAAAACTTGACGTTCTCTGATTCATCATGATCTGGAAATCATTCCTGATAAAGTTGAAATGGCCGAGCACAATTTCTATTAGATTGAAAACAGGCTTGTATCAAGTCTGTCTTCGTTTGATTTACTTCTTTCATACTTTTAAATTCCTTGTGAAAAAACTCGAGAAGAAACAATAACAAGAATTTCCAATGGTGTTCTCCCACCCTTCATGGTTTATTAAAACTTCTGTTAAGTTTTGAGTCTTTTTCACCTAGAGTACGAAATAATGGGAGTTATTCGAACTGAAAGATCTAGATCAAAACACTTTCTATGACAGAAAAATTTTGACTTGGAAATGTGAGGTTTTTTCAGAAATTTATTTTTCTTGGAAAAGACAACATTCAGTATTGAATAAGTAGTTCTTAAAATAAGGTTCAAGTGTCCAAGGTTAACTTCCAGTATTTCCGCAAGTGACAGACCAATAAAAATGTTTCATGCTGTTAGAATGTCATTCAAGATGAAGTTCGGATTTTGTTGCATTATAGCATTATAGTTATTATAATAGCTTGGGGCGTGTTTGACGGATATATATATATATATATATATATATATATATATATATATATATATATATATATATATATATATATATATATATATATATATATATATATATATAACTTGATTCAACCTCATGAATAATAGCAAAGATGTTGCAATTTCGTTTAGTCATAGACTAAAATACTTCATGTAGTAACCGAGCAACAGTCTAAAAGCAAGAATACACTGACTAATAGTCAGTGGGGCCCCTACGAGAATGTAGCAACTCGTTTGACATTCCTCAAATTGAATCGTCACAGCCCACATCTGTAGATGATTTGGTTAGATTTCAAGCTTCAAGCTAATGGAAGGATTTAGGAAGGGTTTTGAAGATTAATAAATTGCCTCGAAGAGTAAATTGTCTCATATTTAGAAAACATGCTGGTCATTGTTCCGTGTATTATTGACAAAAGCTGTGCTATGCTATTAGGCATTAAGATTGAATGAAATGAAATATTTGTCGATGGCATATCGTAAAACATTCATTGTTGAATTTCGAAGAGAAACCAAGTGTGTGATTTACACCTGTTCCACTACAAAGAAAAATGGAGCTTCCATTGAAACCTATTTTTCTCCTAAAGTCGATCCATATTACGCTGTCCTCATTATATCTAAAAAATACCATCTGAAAGATACAAGCAAAATTTTTACTCCTCTTCGCATAACTAAAATCTCCATTCATTCATGATCCACTTTCGATGTTTCAGTTTTTATAATGTTATAGATGCGGGATGCTTTAAAAGAAGATTTTTTCCTCATCATTGTCAGCAAGAACTCATCATCAGAGTATGTCGCAGTGCTTTGCGTCAAACCTTGGATGATCCGACGGAAAATTCAGTAAAGCTTCAAGACGTAATAAGAAATTTTGCTTCCTAATCCACAGAATTTCAAAACAAAATAATTTTACCTCGACCAATTTTGAATCTCTGCAGAACAATACTCAACAAAGATATTCAGGGTGTCCTTGAATGTCATGTACAACGTTATATAACAGATTCTTCAGCTCGAAATAAGTCGATTTAGGCCAACCTTCCTATATGAAAAGTTTCTTCGTGTGGTAGCTAAAAGGTCGCCAAATCCGCAGATGTTCTTTTTCATTTGTTAAATGATTCGAAAACGACTCAATTGATAGAAACCATATTTGGTATGCGTAATCGGGTGCGTTATTCGCGTTTTCTAGTGATCAACTTATTGACCTTGAAGTTGTACAACTGTCCCTAAAAGCTCGAACGTGTTTTTAATTAACCATGATTTTTCAACTATCTGCGTCCGAGCAAATCTGTTTAGACATTGAGTAGATAAACTAATTATCAAACTTTTTTATGTCTTGAGAAATTTCGATATGATGAGCGGTTCAATCACAAAAAACAGTTTTTCAGTTTCATGATTTCATTTCTTCAACCACCTAGCAAGTCAAAAATATAACATATTGACCACGTAGGCTTTGGATTTTTTCTGTAGTCTGGCAGTTTGTCATTTTATTATGCTTGATAACCTCTTGTTGACAGAATGATGTTTTCTAGGTTGCTAAAT
Organism: Cryptolaemus montrouzieri; assembly: GCA_013387265.2. Taxonomy (NCBI): domain Eukaryota; kingdom Metazoa; phylum Arthropoda; class Insecta; order Coleoptera; family Coccinellidae; genus Cryptolaemus; species Cryptolaemus montrouzieri. Next base: position 51,993,523 of record JABFTP020000103.1, read on the forward strand.
CGGATCAAGCATATAGGAAATTCAATGTTCAATAGTACAAAAATCGGAAAATTAGAAGAAAAAATTCAATAAGTTTTTCACAATGACTATTCAAAAATATGAAAGCAGGTTGGCCAGTTGGAAACTAAATAAGAAAAAACAAATCACTACAGAATAACAATTAATTAGTTTACACCCAAAATTTCATTCAACTATAGTAAATGTTAAAAAATTCCAACATTTTGCTGAATACAGGAGTTAATTCTCTTTAATAAATTAAATTGGGTCGTTGGTATTACTTCAGGGAAATTTTTGAAGGAGTTGGCCGCATTGAAAATTCTCATATGTAACTCCTCTCGGGTGTCATTCGGCGAAGAGTAAACTCTAGATTTAGATCGTGCTTGCCAACTAACAGGAGCATCCGCTCCCCTTTCGATCCAACGATACGCATACTGTGCATCTAAGAACTCGCGAACCGCTAAAGTGAAGTGAGGAGGTGCACCCTCGTGCATAAACTACATTTCTGCATGCAGTTATACTAAAATATCGTCCAACAAATCCGGCAAAGTATCTTAAAAAAATTCGAATATGCCTCTCCGTTTAATCGATCTGGAATCACTACCACACCAATAATGAAATTGTCAATAATTGAATTCCATACGTTAATTTTGAATTGATTCTGATGATGTGAACTTGTAAAACCATGTGGATTTTTGACACTGTACACGTGTTCATTGTGAAGGTTAGTGATGCCAGACCTAGTAGAAGTGCATTCGTCAGTAAATATAATTTTCCTACTGAAGTGGAGATCCTGAATTCTCTTCTCTTGGATAAATCGGCAGAAAGTTTGGCAATTCTCAGGATCGTTGGAAGGTAATTCCTGAACTTTCTGAATGTAATAAGGATGAAATAATTGTTCCTTCAAGACATCATGGATCATTGTTTTAGGAACGACCGACTGCAAACCTAAACGCCGCGTGCATAATTGAAGGTTTTCCTCAACCATGTCCAAAATTTGTTTTTCGCGTTCTAACGTCCTTATTGTTCGCCTCGATTCAAATTCCTGGGCTTGAAGCAACCATTCTCGCCTCTCCAGATTTCCAAATGTTTGGTGGTTCAGGGTTCGGCACTAAGCTCGGGAAATCTTTCAGCATATACTCTCGCGTTTTCACGTCCATTCCTTGACAAAATCTATACACCATAACCATATCAACAATTTCAGAGTAACTGTCCATCTCCTGCCTAATAGCGATAAGAAAAAAATCACCATAATACATATTTAACAACTAATTGTGTCAACAATTGGTTGTCAAGCCTAATAAAATGACAATCTGCCAGAACACAGAAATGAATCCAAAGCCATCATGGTCAAATGTGATATTTTTGACTTGTAAGGTGGTTGAAGAAATGAAATCATGAAAATAAAAAACTCTTTTTGTGATTGAACCGCTCATCATATCAAAATTTCTCAGACAAAAAAGTTTCATAATAAGCCTAGCTACTTAATGTCTGAAACAGTTTTGCTCAAACGCAGAGACAGTGGAAAAATCATAGTTTATTGAAAACACGTTCGAGTTTTTAAGGACAGTTGGAAAACGTCGACGTCATTGAGTGGATCACTAAAAAACGTGAATAACGCACCCGATTAAGCATACCCAATATGGTTTCTATCGATCGAGTCGTTCTCGAATTATTTGAAAAATTATAATGAGGCCCAACGAAGAAACTTTTCATATAGGTAAGTTGGCCTAAATCGACTTATTTCGAGCTGAACAATCTGTGGTATAACGTTGTACACGCAATTCACGGACACCCTGTATAACGACAATATTGGTACCAAGTGCAGTGGACATGATGATCATTAAATTGTTTTCAAGTGTACCCCACTATTGAGAATGATTCTCATTTAATGTCGTGAACGAGCTTTGTCTTGAACGTGAAGAACTGAAGCAATTTTCTCTGTTTGTGAAACCATTTGATATTTCTAATTTCTCTTTCAAATGAATAATTGTGTTACAATGAAAAAAATAAGAAAATCGTGGCCGGTTATAACTGAAAGATTGATTTGCAAAAATCATTTGCCTTTTTAAGTGTTCTTGTTATTTAGAGATAAACGGTTAATAAACAGAAATTTGAAGGAAATAGTCACTTCTAAAATAAAGATATATCAAGAAACTATAAAAATTATTTCATATTGTTTGTAGATTGACGGTTATCTACGTATTCATTGTGTACTTTATACTGATACTGACCTATATTGACATCTTCGGGTAAGGTTATTTTAGGTGTCGATTTATCTTTAGCTCTCTTAGCTCTTTGGTATGCTTGCGTCAGAACATAAATTCCCTTTGATCCATTTCTAGCCTCTTCGAAATGTCCGACTCGATTACCTACCGAATCGAATTCTAACACTTGAACATCAACTTCTTGGAATATAAAGAACTGATTGATATAAGGAGCATTATCATTTTCATCGTCTACTCTGATAACAAGTTTGGCCTCACTGCTAAGACCTCCTTTATCCTTAGCTATCAATAGGAAACTGAACACGGCAGACTTTTCCCTATCTAGAGGCGTATCCCCGCTTGTGAAATAAACTTTCCCATGATTTCTGTCGATTCGAAACATTTCGCTTCCATTTCCAAAGAGTGAAACTGTGAACAGGCCGTTGTCGCCGATATCTCTGTCGCTGACGTGTATCAAATAATCCAAATCTACTTCCGTACCGGATATACAGTTTTCTGTTATTCTTCCTTCGTATTTGGTTCTTTCGAAAGATGGTTTGTTGTCATTTTCATCGTCTACGAACACTGTCACCTGGTAGATACCTGCGAAAAAGAACAAGTCAGATTCAGAGATTAATTTAATATATCAGCACACTAATGATTATGAGTATGTTTTTCTCTGTTTTCTAACATCAGTTCGGAAAAGTGAATTATCGAATATAATTTTCACATTTTTAATATATCCAGCAAGGGGAACAAATGCGAAGAGATCATAAGAATCTCTTCGATATATTATTTCGATACTATATTTAAATAACATCTTCATCTTATAACGGAATTTTTATCTATCAATTATTTTATGAAAATTTCAAATTTCTATACCAGATTTATGTAACAGCTGATATCTTTATTATTTGAAGAGATTTTGCGTTTCATTTGTGGAACCTGAGACTTTTCCAAAATAACAGTAGAAACGGCCACACCTTCTGCCTAGAATTCGAGTTCATTATTCACGTTTTCCATAACATCAATTTTACTTTCACTTTCTAAGCATGAAAAAGGCATTTTTACAGTACGAATCGATAAAAATTTATTCACACTTGAGTACCTACCTAATGCAAAAGTGCAGTAGAAGAAGAAGGAGCATCACTTCAGACTAGTCCTAACTTGTCGCTCAGTGTCAATCTTCTACTTGCACCTCTCAAGTATAAGGTAATCATTATGAATATAAAAAGAATGATATGCTTTTACTTCAACCTGTTACTTTTCATCATAACCTTATACTTTTACCTTATACTTCTGAGCATATCCTTTTCTTTTATGAATGCGGCCCGTTGTCTTTATGTATAAATTCTTCAATGATAATCCAAATATGTGGTATGCTTTGTATACTGGACTCATTGGTATTCTTTTATTTTGGAAATCTTCGCTAGGCTATGCTCTCAATTTTTTTTCTTCATTTGATCTTTTTGGATCACTGAATGTCAAACGATGTAGCAGGAACAAAATTGCACACAATGGGGTATTTTCACATTCCCAAACCGCCAAATTCTCTGTAGATCAATGAGTAACATTGGTCCAGTTAGGTGGCTAGCATGTTCAGCCAACCCTATACACTAAGATATTCTTTTTTTGCGTTATATTGAAGACACGCTTTATGCTTAACTTGCGTAGAAGATTTCGAAAAAAGATAGAGAAGTTACACTTTATATTATAATTTATTATCGTGGACTTGTGCATCTACCTATTAGCTGGATATAATTTACCTTTCCCAGATTCAGCAATCAAAGGGAATAGGCTCGATTACAATATACTCGATATAAATTTTCCTACTATCCTACATGTATTAAGAATTACAGCTTTTTGCATTTCTATATAAGTATTATTATACAATTCTAATTTCTTAAGGCTATCATGCAAACTCGAAAAAATGATGACAGGAACGGTATCTATTTTATCGAGGTGCCACATCTACTTGTTCTCAATAGCAATGTCTGTGTATTTGGAACTTGTTCCGCACGTTGTTATTATTCGGTATGGCGACATCCACCAGCATTGCTTTTCTGGCTCTCTTATCATACACCACTATGTCCGGTCTATTATTCGTCACCATTCTGTCAGTGATAACAGGCCTATCGTAGTATAATTTGATAGAGTCATTTTACAATATCGGTTGGTTGATACTTATAATATAGCTGAAAAGTATTCAGAACTCTATCCTCGTGTGCTAGTTTCTGATGAATAATGTTGCACGCTTGATTATGTCTGTGAATATAGTCCGTATTTGCCAATTGTTTGCAGCCGGACGTTATATGCTGTATAGTCTCCGATCTTATACGGCATTTCCTCCTCTTATCTGTTCGTAATATGCCGACCTTGATTATAAATTTTTCGTAGTTGTTTGTAGCGATGACTTGGTCTAGAATGGCCATAAGGAATCCTTCTGTTTCTGCGAATAGTTCTCCTTTCATCAACCATTTGTTGGAAGCTTCTTTGTCGATATGCGGTTCATTAATCACATGGTGATGTCGTCCATGCAATTCCTTTCTTGACCATTGCTCTTGATTTTTATCATCTGATAGGAACGGTAGATTCAGCAGGTCATCTGTGGTAGCAAGATTTAAAGGTGTATACCCCTTATGAGCCAACGAAACTACTCTATGGAGGTCAGAAGTGAGAGCTATTGAAGAGAAGAATTCCCTGAGATTTTCAATCTGTTCGGTGTGTAAGTATACAACATTCATTGATCCGCGTTCTCTAGCGTGGGTTTTAATTGCATTGACTAGATCTCCCGAGTTCAACATTGACTTCAGCACACTCTTCAGAATCTCACTGTACTCTGAACGAATCTTCGCCTGACTGTTTTTGGTCTAGCAATCTGGCTTGTTGGTATCCCAGATATTTGTACGTTTCGCCATTCCTCATTCAATGTTTAATATCATGGAAGTTGTGTTCCACCATCTATTATTTTTCGTCTTTGAATGTTCAAAGTCTTACATTTTTCAATTCCGAAGTTCATATGAACATCTACCGAGAACTTACTGACAGTTTTCAGCAGATTATCCAATTGCTTCTTGTTCGAAGCATATAATTTGATATCATCCATATGCAGCAGGTGGGAGATGGTGTGATAGTTTCTATCTGCTTTTATCTTAAATCTGTATCCTGTTCTATGGAGCATTGAAGAGAATGGGTTCATAGCCTGACAGAACCATAGTTGACTCAAAGAGTCTCCGTGAAAAATTCCATGTATGGTTATCACGGTTTTAATTGACTTATTGTTCATGTTGATCTGCAGAGACGTGTGCCAGTGTGTCATTGTTGTCTTCAAGAATTCTACCAGGACTGGATGAGTTGTGTATATAATCATATTATAATTATTATTTATTTTTGTTATAAATATACCCGGAAAAAAAGATGATAAACACAAAAGAATTATTTTTTTGCTCAGAAGCTTGTGCCAACACCTGGGGAGAATCATTAAACAAAGAAAAAATATTCATTTTGGCTCGATTTTGAGAGATAATTTTTATATTACTTATTTTTTGCAAGGGCATTCTGATTTATCCTTTGATTAATTGATGAAGTAGAACTGAACTTTAGTTCTCAACCAAATTCTCCACATTTTACCTGTGGGACAAACTTTATGAAATTTAATCTTTAACAATATGAAATTATCAGTTGATCAAGATTCGTAAAATACCAGATAATTAGAGAACAGATAGAGACGTAGACGTATTTTATCCGCGAAAATTTTCTCTTTGTGCTTTTTTTCGTTTCTTCAAATACCAAAGCTGTCAGTTGGCACATAATATGGTGATGTTCCTTGTATCTGTATCTTCCTTTTAGTAAGATTAGATGCAACAAATACACAAAAAAGTATGTCTTTGAATTTTTAAGACTATTCAAAACATTCTAGAATAAAAATCTAAATTCATCATCTATTGGATTGACCATACGCCAACATTTTCTTCGACGAAAATCACAGAAGAGATTTTTATATGTATGTAGTTACATCCTTCTCGAAAAAGAATGAAAGAAATCTGTAATTCTCAGATATTTTATGGAGGAACAGCCAAACATCATCTCTTCTCAATATTCAAAGAATTTAGAAATTCATCAAATATTTTGTAAATCATTTTCATTCAGTTGCTAGTGGAATACAAATCTGTCTATAATACTTTTCAGTATTTATTTATATTATCATCAGACTTACCTGTGCCAATCACTTGTCCTTTATTGAACTCTGCTATAACAGTTAGACGATATATGTCCCGCACTTCCCTGTCCAATGCTTTTATAGTGAACAGAGTACCATCCGAAGTTATTGAAATCAAGTCTGTGACATCTTTCTGGTTCGCAATCGAAAATTTAAGAGCAGTAGTACTTGAATTCTTAAAACCCAGCTTTCCAATCAATATGTTTGGCTGATTTTCCTTCACATGGAACTCTATGGGCGCAGAGTTAGTCCTGAAAATAAAGTATTCCTTATGAAAAATACTCAGGGGTACATCTAGGATTTTAACGGAATACAAGTCACTTTTAATCTCAAATAATTCCAATTGGATGTAAAAAATGTAGAAATTATACCAGCGATTTTGTTCATTATAGCAAATTTAAACATGGAAATTTGTGTTTGAATGTTCGTTACCTCTATAGGAGTACTAACAAGAACAAAATTGCATCATGTAATTGTGGGAGATCCAACTTGATTGAGTCAATGTTATCGTGGGCTATGCAACTGTAGATTTTGTTTAACAAATCCTTGATAACTAGATCATCATGGAGATTATTTCATATTTTAATTTCTAATAGATACTTCTTCTCAATCAATCAAGTTTGAGAACGATACCAAATATGGTACTTAAGTATACTATATTCACCCCCTTATTTTACTTATTACTTACTTATTATATTTCTCGTAGTCATTCAAAATATAAATACTCACTTCATCAATATTGTTTTCTCATCTTGAGGATCCACAACATGTATCGTAGCGTTCGTAATTAAATAAACGTCTTTATCGTTAGTCACTACCGCTTCAAATTCGAAATCATTGCGTTTGAATTTGGATAAGGCATCGACGACGGTGATGGTACCAGATCTCTCCTCAACAGCGAAAGGTACTGAAAGCGAAAATTTTAAATACTTGAATGTGTCGAACAGAAGAAACTAACCTCCTTCGTGATATCCATGAAGCAAATCGTACAGAAGTCCTCGTTTGTCTGGTATATTCACCACGCGAATTTGTCCAACACTAGTTCCAATTCCAACGTTTCCGCCGACCCAGAACTCGTAGGGAGCTCCAACAAAATCTGGTAGACCATTGTTGATATTCACTGAAAATTTATTTTTCAGATTATGTTTATGACTCATGAATCTCAAAGTAGTATAAGATTAAGTGTTGATGGTAATCATAATTTTTGGGTACGAAAAATTCTCTCGCATTCACGAAAAATTGGTAAAATGTTTCTCATTTATCATCTGCAACAACTCAGCAAATTATTTTTGCTCAAAGAATTACTCATTTGAAATTGAAGAGTGATAATACTATTGATCCGTATCAATATTGACCAATTATCTGACTTCTAACAATATATTAAACTTCAAACTGCGTGTATTAAGCAAAAATCTATACTCATTTATAGAATTATAGTATTACTTTTGATCAACATACCGGTTGTAGGAAAAAGCATATCGTTACTTAAAACAACTTGTAATTGATTCTGTTGCTTTGAAACAAGCACATACAAAAGAGAAATATTCATACAAATTTTATTCTTTCGATCATGGCCTCAAGAGATTTTAGAAATTTATAAAATTGATAAGAAACTTCATCTTTCTCTTGAAATTGTAATGAAAAATTATAGTACCAATCTTTATTTAAAAATTCTTAATAAAACGTTAGTAACCGAAGTCATTACACTCAGCAAAAGCGTTTTTCACGGGAGTGCTTTTTGATTTGGTCTTTGCCTTAATCCTTTATCTCATGAAATGAATGCTATCAATTTCTGCTTCAAATTGAAGAATACATCAAGCTAAATATATGTTGAGCCATTCAATTTATTTAGACGATATTAAAATTATTTGCTGGAATTAGATCTCATTAAAAGGTCTACTTGAGTACTTCAAACTTTTCCAGAGTTGTGCATATAGAATTTGGGGTTCCTAAATGAAACAATCTTTCTAGTGAAACAGTAAAGATTACCTTTAATTATACAAAGATCTCCAATATCGAAATTGCGCCAATGTATCAAGGAGATACATATAAATACCTATAATTTTCCCACCACTAAAGAAAATATAAAAGTGTCAATGTTCCTATGAGGTTCCCATCCTAGAATCTTCTTTTAAAATTATTGAATGGTCTTAAACAGATCAGAATGAATTACGATGTATAATGAGGAAAATGTGAATATCACAAGCACCACTCAAAGTCAGCAATTCAGAGAGTTACACTACCTGGACATCTGGGAGGTCGTAGACTAACTGATTTAATCGTCATAGCAAATGGAATTTTCTTCTTCATTCTCATTTTCATAATGAGTAGAGAATATGTGAATTGCATGATATTTTTATTGCGTCAGATTATAATTTTACACCTCCGAATTTGACAATGCAAAAGGTTGATTTTGATATATCTGTACTAATATAATAATTATAATAGGCTCCAAAACTACTTGACCAATTTGAAAAATTCTTTTAGTGTTCGGAAGCTTCACTATCTCCGGTGAACATAGGCTATATTAAATTTTCAGAAAAGTTAGGGATTCATGCTAAAACTCCAATAATGTAGGCAAAGGTGTGATAAAATTACCAAAAATTTTTCTTACATCGCGTGCGTTGCAAAAACTATTGATTATGGAACAAAATAATTTACTACGACTTCGCAAAACACAATTATCTACAAAAATATCGCAACAGCATATATCTAACTATTATAGTTATGTCACAATAAGTGTTTTTCATTTAAAAAAATATATAAATGCCAGCTCTTCTATGTCTACTTTGGAATTAATCCTTATCAAAATAAATTATTTCATATTGCAACAGTCCGATTTCTCGAATTAATCATTTATATCTTTTAAACTCAGTTTTCATAATTTTATTAATAATTCAATCTCATTTCATCAAGTTAAATATTCAAACAGTTTGAAAGTCGAATCAAGAATCTACAGGTAATGATACCCAATGAGAATTATAGTTATATCCGTAAGGTGTCGCTGGTAGTGATCTAGGTTGTTCACGAATTAATTGTGAAGTCAGTACTTGAAAGAATATCGTTTTCTCGTTTCTGTGGGAGAACGGAAAGCAGTACTCATTCTATGTTTTGTTTCCACTTTATTGTTGAGAAGAGAATAATTTCGCTTTTTATTAGTTTCTTTTGAAAATCAATAGTTTTTTTATAGAACCAAGTTTATATAAGTTCGGAATTCATTAGATTCTATCTTTCAATTCAGAAATCTTCGGAATCGTTTGTAATTTGATTGGAGCTGAGTTGTAGCGAATGGAGTGAATAATTTTCAGTAATAGAAATTAAGTATTCTTTGATTTTCTGGATAAGTTCCAATCGTCTGAGGCGTTATAAGTAGTCGGTTTATTTTGCCGGATTTCCTTGACAACCCATTCAATTAGAGAGTGGAGAGATTTCGAATTTTCTTTTATTATATTAATCTATATCGATATCTGCTATTCCATGAGTAAGTCAAATGCATTCTGTTCATTTTAAAATATATATATATTTAATATAGAGATATGGTATTGTTTTTTTTTTCACCGTCAAGATATTTCGAATTTTCATCTTTATGCCAACCCTTGTTATATCACGGCTGGGGTAACCACGTCTTTAGGGAACTAGTCTTGCCACCTAGGGCAGTCACCTTGCGAACCATATTCAGCCAATCAAGTAACCTGTACGCTGTAAGATACAGGAATACCAGAAAACAGATATGAAACACCAAATCCAATCATCGTAGGAATTAATCTCATTCCTAAAAAGCAAAGTGTTTCTCTTTATGATCAAATTATTCTCTTCTATCTTCGTTAATTGTTGACTGAGCTCTATCATTGAGTTTCGATTTGTTGAAAAGCTCAGATTGAATTAAATTGAAAATTTGTACTATGTAGTTTGAATTCATTTCGCCTGAGACTCCTTTTATTGTAATTTGTTATAATTTTCAGATAAGTTTTTTGTATTAGTTACCTTGATTATAATTATCAATTTATCAATCAGTTACTGTGATTTCCATATTTATCTTGTAATAAAGCTACTTGAATGAAGTGATGAGTTTTACTCCTAAGGCTATATCTAGGACGTAGGTTCTAGACAAAGATGTCACACACTGAGATAAAGGGACTCTGATCTAGCTAGGCATAGGTAATTAATAGGTAGTGTCAATTGTAATTTTCTTTCAACTAGCCTTGCTATAATTTAATTTCATTAAACTTCATTATTTAAATTTCTTAGTTCCAGTAGAATTGAAATATTTCTCCAATTTTAGATATTCTAGAAACTAAAACATTACAATATATAAGTCTGCCTCAATGTCATTATATAACTTTTTGAATTATTCAACTTGGATCTTCCATTCGAAATATATCACAACTTTAAAAATATAAGTTATTTGAAAAAAGTGGTATGGTTACCTCTCACATGGTTAGATATGGTATGGTTAGACGGCACCATAATAATAATAAGCGATGTAGGCGTCACTGGGGTACGGGAGAGGAGTCTCTATCGTTCACAAGAAAGCTCTGGCTCAATAAATTGATTCTAGGAGCAGAGGAAGTAAAGTTTATAGTAAAAGCCCTTCTACAAACATTGAAGATGAACTATGAGAAAAAAATAATACGAAAAAAATTAATAATGCTACGAAGAAAAATAAGATTGAATCAATAAATTTTCATACTCTAATTTTTCTCATTTAACTCGTATGTTAATAACACCACACAAAAACGAGAAAGTATGTATGGGAGTCTGTGTGTGTGTAAAAAACTATAACTTTTGAAATGTTTGTTTAATATTCGCACGAAGCCGCAGCGGGCTTCAAGTTGGATGAGAAATTCAAAAAATGAAGTTGGACACAAAAGAAAGTACACGGAAAGCGCCCCTAGAAATTGAAAAATTATCATATTGATGAAATCAGTTCCAATCGATGATTAGTATCTGGAGAATTGTTTCCTGAAAATTACCTATGGTAATTGCGATCCAACATCACGTTGTTTTCACAAGAAATTATGAAATCACATCATCAAAAAAAATTTAGATGATTCTTGGTTGGTAGATGGTTTTCTTCTCTAGAAACAGTTTTTCATATATTATCATCTCACTGAATGATTGCTTTAACGGATTACTCGAAAAGACATAATGCCGTCGATAATTTTATTCATTATAATTTAGCAATAGAGTATAATTTAATACCCAAGGAAAGAAATATTACAAATATAACTCTGACATCTTTTGTGAAAACAGCAAATATAAACTTTCTTTTGATAAAACAATTCTTTGCAGGATCTGTAAATCACAATAGACCAGATACTATTCTTACGGATAAACAATATCAAATAACATACAAAATTGATATTGCCATACCCGATACGCATAATATATAAAATGAATACAATTATAAAGTTTCTAGATACATGATGCTAGCCGACGAGCTCAAAAGATATGGATAGTGAAAAGAATGTTTATTCTACCGATTATTCTTTCTACAACTGGACTTATTCCTAGAAATTTTTCAAAAATATTGAAATATTATATATGAAGAAAAATGCTTTCGAAGAGTTGCAGAAGATAACAGTAATCGATTCTTGTATTATTCTTCGTATAATGAAGAAGAGTAATAGGTTTTATTTTTACTTAATGCTACTCAGAATCTCATTTAATATTTTATTTATTTCTATATATGAATTTGCTGAAAATTTTTTCTATTATATTCTGAGCAGAATGTTATTCGGTCATTTATCATTTCACACAAAAAATAATATAATATCTTTCAGTGTCAGAGAAAGCGTCTGCCAATACTCGTTCATACATTGATGTCATTGGTTGATAATGCTATAGTTGTGTATATTCCGGTAGATTGATATATTTGCATATTATTTGAAGTTTTCCTAATATATATTCATTCGAGAATATGTTTCGACCATAATCATTTACTGGCAGTGGTATTAATTACCGGGTGGTATAGTGTTCGCAAAAAAAACAAATGAAGAAGATACTATACAGTTTTGTCTTGTGTTATTTTTTATTACCCTGTATAATTACCCTGTATATTAAATCCGATTAAATAGCTATATATATATATATATATATATATATATATATATATATATATATATATATATATATATATATATATATATATATATATATATATATATATATTTCCAAACGAAAACATTGATCAATACCTTATATGTGGGCATCGCTATGGAATGGCCGTATGACAGTTTTTCTTTAAAAATAAAAATAAATAAAGTTTGCTGTTCAGAATATTCGTGGGAATAGGGAGTTCAATCACGCAATTGACATAAATGAAAAAATTTTTCCCAACTTTGATATTTTTCTACTTCCCCATCGATGAAACGAAGTGAGTACACATGAATACATTCATTTACGTGCAAATGAAAATAATGGAAAAGTCGCATAAACTTCCTCAGTCTACCATTGATAAAGGAAGAAAAATATTTTTCTGTGAACTGCGTTTTAATAACAAAAACCACCAATAAAATTTCAAATAGTATATGTTGTAGTTTCTGAGTTGAATACTTTGGAAATGTCGAATAAATGAATATTAGTTCACGGCATTTTTCTCAAAATTTCGGAATTCTCGAGATACTTATGAAACGCAATACAAGCATGGTCATTATGGGTACTAAAGTCAATTATGAACGAAGGTCTCTGGAAAATGTGCAGCTACCTTCATCCATGATTGATTAACGAAGTTGATGTGAATTTTCCACTGAGATCAATTGTATATAAATTCTCTATTCAAGTGTTTTCGATATGACTTATTGATGAAGTAGGTAGAGAAGTATCCAAGTTGAGGAAAATTACTAGAATGCGATTTTACGTTTCAATTTTTGAATTGAATAGCAGAGTTTCCACATTGAAAACTAAAATCGTATACTAGGCTAAATATCCTTTATAGAATTCAAATAAAATATGAGTATATAAATAATCTTATCCAAAGTGAACTGGTCAGACTGGCCGTTCCTTCGAAGTTGATGTAAAGAACATCAAACTCCATTCGTTAAAAATGAACAGAATTCAATCTCAACTAACCATTGCATGCAAAATGGCCTTCTTTCACAAGTATTGATGAATTAAAAGTTCTACTTATAGGCCTAGAGGATTGAAAACCCAATTACCTTGAATCAGTGCAAATTTTCAAATCACTTTTCAATGACAACTTGCAAATAATGAACGAACAGACTGATCCATGTAAATCCTAAATTTTCTATACATTAAAAGTAGTTCCTTTCCATAGTTCGTTAATGCAGTCATTATATCTGATTTTTTTCAAATCTAAATAAGGATCTTCTCATATACTGTTTTCATATTCCCCGAGGATGAACGAGAATTCAAAACCACGGTAACACTGCTGTATTGATTTAATTCATCTTTTGGTAGTAAAAACACGGAAAATTCCAATTGAAATTCAATCATGCTTAACTCCCAAATAGTAATGGCTAGATCCATACAGTGTTTTATTATTTCGACAGGTTACAACAATATCGGTCTACAAATCGTCAACATTATGAAACATTCGATTATATCCACGTTCGTACTTCAAATGAGGAATGAGCACTAACTATTTATGAGGACGATATATCGAAGATGAATCTACACATTCAATAATTTCATTGCACCAAATATTTCACAAAAATGGGAAATCAACAGAAGGCAAATTTGTAATAAATCATTTCTAAGATTGGTGCAATCATGTTTCAGATACCGCAGTCAAGATAAATAATTGAAAGTCTTAACCAGTGTTCTCAAACTCTTCAATTATTATCAATTTGCACGACTACCTGACTGAATATCGGAGTGATATACGCCAATTTATCAATTTCCCGTTTCCTTTCGACTTTGTCTTCTATTCCGTCGTCTGGAAAGTGCGTTTTCGTTATCGTAATTCATGATGCTATAAATGTTACAAACAACATTCTGCTCGGAACATAAATATAAAGGAGATTTATATCGAAGCTTCAATTATCTCGATCGTTTCATGAAAACATAACTTTCTTCTGAGATGTTAAACGGCCTGTCACTTTCGAATGAATTACTAATTTCTGTGATCTGCCTTAATTTCATAATTTTGGTAGTATTAAAAGCGAAAGTATATCGCGAAGTTATTAGATATCCCACGCTGTACTATAATTAAGTTACATTAGTACTTTCCAGTTTTCGCTGAAATTAAATATTTCTGGTAATTAACAGTTTTTACATCTTGCTCAGAAGAAATTATTATTCTTGTGAGAATCATCCAGATTATGTGTCACGTCTCTCTTTAGAACTCAACGGATGCGAATATACAAATGACTTTGCCCGTTAGGTTTTTCCACAACTAGAAAATTAATCTTGAAAGAATTATGGATAATTCTTAAGGAAAACCTCAATCTAATGAGATGAAAATGAAAGTTTAAAATTTTGTCTCTCCAGGGCCTAAAGCATTCCTGCTTTTGGCTATTTTGTAGGAAAATAGCCGAGAAAATATGATTGATTTAAACATATAGAAGTACACACCGCCAAGAAATCAACTCACAATTTTATATTTGAATTGTGGAGGCCGTTACTTGATGTAGATCCATGATATAAATGAGATAAAAACACAAGGTTTAACTTTAATCTACACTTTATTTGAAAAAATTTCGACGACGTTTCGCTGACACAGCAGCTTTATCAAGAATGAAAAATAGAATGAAGAGTATGGTATTATAAACAAATCGTAGAACAAGTTGGATGAATAACAGGAAAATCCACACCGAGCCATTGTACAGTTAGTATGAAAGGTAATAAAAACTAATTAAACAAGTTAAGTAGGGGTGAGTAATTCAAATCTACCTGTTCATTCAAAAGCTTGTCCGAATGTTTGTATCTATTTATTTCTAATGCTTCTAGGAGATCTAATTTTGAACTTTTTGATTTTATATGTAATATGTCAAAGTTTTTATTGAATGAATGGTTTTCTTTTATTAGGTGGTTTGAATAATTTGAATCAGATTTATTTTTATCGAAGCTACGTTTATGTTCAGATGTTCTTATGCCAAAACTCCTATAGGTCCTACCGATATAAATTTTATCACAAGAACCGCAATTGAGTTTATAGATTCTGATTTACTTGATTTTTCAACACGAGATTTATTATTTTAATATGTTTACCTAAGTTATTAGAAGTTTTGAAAGCTATATTAAGATTTTGTTTGACGAGAAAGGATTTAATATTTGTACTTGCAGAACCGCAGAATGTTAAACTGTTGAATATTTTATAATCTTTATGAATAGGATATACTTCATTTATTGCTTTCTGATAGAGTTTTTTACGAATGATTAGATCTATCATATCCGGATTATATGAATCATTAATGGCTATCTGTTTGATGATGTTTAACTCTTTATTATAATCTTCTACTGATAAAGGTAAATTGAGTAACCGATGTACCATGCTGTTTAAAGCTGCAATTTTGTGTTGAATTGGATGTAATGAGTAGTTATGTATAATTGTATCAGTATGTGTTGGTTTACGAAAGACCGAAAAAACATGATTATTATTTTGTTTAGTGATTTTAAGTCCAAAAATTTATGGAATCGTTCTGTTCAATTTCTATCGTGAATTTAATGTTCAAATGGATGGAATTAATGAAATTAACAAATAAGTCTAATTGACGAGTAGTTCCAATGAAACATACTGAGATGTCGTCAACATATCTGTACCAATAAAGAAATTTGGAAATGAGTGGATGTGTATGAATTTTCTGTTCAATATTATTCATAAAATCTCTGCTAAAAGTGGACTCAAAAGATTTCCCATGATCAAACCATTTTCACTACTGTAATAGATGTTGTTGAAAGAAAAATAATTTTGTTCAATGCAAACGTCCAACAGATTCAATATTTCTGATTTGATTATGTGGTTAACATGATTCGAATTCAACATGATTTCGATTAATATTTTGACATCACCTGGAGGAACACTTGGGTATAAATTCTCAACATCAAACGAAATAAGTTTTGCGTTAGGTGGTAGGTTAACGTTTTTATGTTATTTATCAATTCAAAAAATTTTTATAGAAAATTTTGATTTGAATGAACAATAATTTTAATGATATCTATAAGGTAGTGCGACAATTTCACGGCTGGGGCTGTAACGTAAGATACGACTGGTCTAACAGGGTTATTTACTTTATGCAATTTAAAGAGTGAATACAGTTGAGGTGGTTGAGGTTTGGTAAAATTAATTTGTATTTATCTATTGCTTTAATTAAAGATTTTGCGTCATTTATTGCAATTTTAATATTTTTCTGGAATTTAATAGTTGGATCTTTGTTTAAACTCCGGAAACTATACAATTTTAAACAAAGATCCAACTATTAAATTCAGAAAATATTAAAATTGCAATAAATGACGCAAAATCTTTAATTAAAGCAATAGATAAATACAAATTAATTTTACCAACCCTCAACCACCTCAACTGTATTCACTCTTTAAATTGCATAAAGTAAATAACCCCGTTAGACCAGTCGTATCTTACGTTACAGCCCCAGCCGTGAAATTGTCGCACTACCTTATAGATATCATTAAAAATTATTGTTCATTCAAATCAAAATTTTCTATAAAAAATTTTTTTGAATTGATAAATAACATAAAAAACGTTAACCTACCACCTAACGCAAAACTTATTTCGTTTGATGTTGAGAATTTATACCCAAGTGTTCCTCCAGGTGATGTCAAAATATTAATCGAAATCATGTTGAATTCGAATCATGTTAACCACATAATCAAATCAGAAATATTGAATCTGTTGGACGTTTGCATTGAACAAAATTATTTTTCTTTCAACAACATCTATTACAGTAGTGAAAATGGTTTGATCATGGGAAATCCTTTGAGTCCACTTTTAGCAGAGATTTTTATGAATAATATTGAACAGAAAATTCATACACATCCACTCATTTCCAAATTTCTTTATTGGTACAGATATGTTGACGACATCTCAGTATGTTTCATTGGAAATACTCGTCAATTAGACTTATTTGTTAATTTCATTAATTCCATCCATTTGAACATTAAATTCACGATAGAAATTGAACAGAACGATTCCATAAATTTTTGGACTTAAAATCACTAAACAAAATAATAATCATGTTTTTCGGTCTTTCGTAAACCAACACATACTGATACAATTATACATAACTACTCATTACATCCAATTCAACACAAAATTGCAGCTTTAAACAGCATGGTACATCGGTTACTCAATTTACCTTTATCAGTAGAAGATTATAATAAAGAGTTAAACATCATCAAACAGATAGCCATTAATGATTCATATAATCCGGATATGATAGATCTAATCATTCGTAAAAACTCTATCAGAAAGCAATAAATGAAGTATATCCTATTCATAAAGATTATAAAATATTCAACAGTTTAACATTCTGCGGTTCTGCAAGTACAAATATTAAATCCTTTCTCGTCAAACAAAATCTTAATATAGCTTTCAAAACTTCTAATAACTTAGGTAAACATATTAAAATAATAAATCTCGTGTTGAAAAATCAAGTAAATCAGGAATCTATAAACTCAATTGCGGTTCTTGTGATAAAATTTATATCGGTAGGACCTATAGGAGTTTTGGCATAAGAACATCTGAACATAAACGTAGCTTCGATAAAAATAAATCTGATTCAAATTATTCAAACCACCTAATAAAAGAAAACCATTCATTCAATAAAAACTTTGACATATTACATATAAAATCAAAAGTTCAAAATTAGATCTCCTAGAAGCATTAGAAATAAATAGATACAAACATTCGGACAAGCTTTTGAATGAACAGGTAGATTTGAATTACTCACCCCTACTTAACTTGTTTAATTAGTTTTTATTACCTTTCATACTAACTGTACAATGGCTCGGTGTGGATTTTCCTGTTATTCATCCAACTTGTTCTACGATTTGTTTATAATACCATACTCTTCATTCTATTTTTCATTCTTGATAAAGCTGCTGTGTCAGCGAAACGTCGTCGAAATTTTTTCAAATAAAGTGTAGATTAAAGTTAAACCTTGTGTTTTTATCTCATTTATCACAATTTTATATTTCAAATTCCTTCTTCCGTACTCAACTAATTACTAATACATTTTTTTTTTGGAGTTATCGGAACATATGCCAACAGAATTCGATATTCTTTCTTGTTGCACATGTTCCTCTCACGAGAAAAAGAATGAAATGTATAAATCGAGATATAGTTAGAAACCACATATAGCAGCAGCTATTGATCAATTTTTTCCAGTACCATTTGTTTTTCTTGAAAATTTTGATTTTCGATGATAATGCAACGCGCAACTGGAAGTTTTAGCCTAGCAGGATGTGCTGAAGCAGTATTGTTGGATGAACTAGTTCAGACTTATACAAAAATGCCATTTGCGGCAAACATGGGTGAAAACTATTTGTTTGAGCATGATAACGCCAGACATCACTAGCCCATATCGTTAAGAACCTTCAAGATCGAAATCACTTCAATAGAGTGGCTTGCACAAGGTGCAAACCTCAATCCCATCGAACATGTCTCACTAGAAGATTAAGCATCCAGCAAAACAAGCCAGCTACCTTGAATGAGGTTCGAAAAAGACAGATCGAAATTTGGAACGAAATAGATCAGAATGCTATAATTCATCATGGCTATGAGTCGTAGGTCATGCAGTAATAAATACATACAGTAATCCAGTATTAACTGATTTTTGAGAGCTTTTGTTCATTGACATCATCATCAACATTGACAACATTCTGATTTTGATAACATTAATATGTTTGACATTTCGTTTCCGGTTATGTCGGAAACGATACCAACTTTCGATTTTCAAATGAGACACTGTATTTTTATGCTTATTTCAACTATTCATCTCATCCTACGGCCTTTGAACATATTTTTGAAAGAAAAAAAAACATAATCCTTGTTTTCTTGCAATATTCATCTTTCGTTCTAGAAGGCCATGAACAGTGACAATTGGCTTAGCTCAACAAGCACCTTTCAAGAAAATACAAAATTGTATCTAAAACAAATTGTTCTTTTTTTACGTGGTATAACCGGAAACGAAATGTCGAACAAATTAATCTTTTCAAATTCAAAATGTTGTATTGTCTTCTATCCGATTCCCAAATTTATGGTTAGTGAGCAGGAAGGAATACCTTTCACTTGATAGTATAAGAATCCACTCTAAGTCATCTTAAAAAAATGGCGAAGCAATGATTTAATAGTTTCCCCAAACAATTTTCGAGAATAAAATGTCGATCTCAAGATGTCTGATTAAATTTTTTTTGCAATTCGTGCAGAACACTGCTGGGAATTGATTTCCGAATGAGTTCACATTCTCGGAAATGAAAATTGTTGAAATTATTCAAGAAGAAAAACCTTGGACTGAAGGACTCTTGAAGGAGACTATGTTAATGATAAAACTAAAATTTTGCCAAAAGATGTTTTCTGTCAGGCTTGAGTTTAATAGTGAAAATTCCAAAGAGAAGATCGAATTTGTTGTAAATTAAGATTATGGAAACTATTGAAGAATGATATGTAAGCTTTAAATGTTGAGGTTTTGTAGTCTCCTAAGTCCCAAAAATCAAAATTACTACTTATTACGAAAATACAGAATAGCACAGTCGTTGGATAGGACGAAATGGACTTGTTAGTTGGCCTGTCAGATCACCAGATTTAAATTCTTTTGACTATTTTCCATGGGGTTTTTTGAAAAGAAGCGTTTATAGCAAAAAATGCATACGGTAAAACAGGTAAGGGAAAGATTATTTGAAGGAGCTGATTTTATTATAGCCAATCCCGAAATGATTTGAGAGTCAGCATGAAATAATATTCATCGATCAATCAAATGCATAGAGATAGAAGGTTGTCATTTTCTGCATCTACATTATAAGTCTCAAGATTACATGTATTTCTGTAGATTGCAATTCTTAACCAGTATCATTTTCGTCAATACTCGTTTTCAGTTAAAATTTTGAGTTTGCCACACTTCAATCATCTTCAGCATAATAAATTTTGCCAATATATTGAAGAAATATGTTTCATACATGAATTCGAACAACAAATATGGTGAAAAGAGTACATTGTGTTAATTTTTCGTTCAACTTTTCAAGTCCTACCCAGTAATAGCTAAGAAATCAATTCCCAGATATTTTTAACGAGTATTAAATAACACTATTGGATTGTTTTTTCATGAAATAAGCAAATTTGGAAACCGATATTGTTATGATGTTTTTTTTTATAAAAGGACGTTTATGAAATGACGGTGGACGCTTTTGCTGATTCTTGAGTCTATGATAGGGTGCCAAACAATATTATAGGATGATTGTGTGTATTAGGTCATGTACGTTTCTCTTAAAAATTCAGAAATTAAATATCGATGTACAAAGAGGAACAATGAATTTATTCTAGAAAAATTAAATTTCTCTAATACAGCTCTATGTTTTTTCTTGATACAAACAGATTTTGTTCTGAGTCATGCCTACGAAATTCACTCTAAAAATTTGAATATAATCGGATCAATGGCTTGAAAGATATAGCTCATTGAACTATCTATAAAATTCAGAAAGCAGGCTGTATATCGCAAACAAAAAAGCAATGGAAGAAATAATTGTCCGTTTTGAGTAGGCCTCATGATCCTGTATCACTTCCGGAAGTATTTCTGTTTACTCCAGAAACACCCTGTATTAACACAACCTTTCCTTTGTGGCATTTTTCGTACACATGCTGCTCAATTGTTGATACATTTTAAGAGTTAATTAAAAAAAAATGCAAGAAAAGGTAGCACCTATACGAAAAATATTTTTCAGTTATCTATTTGATATCCGTAAATTCTAATTCAATCAATATCATTTTTTATTTCAATCGTATGTATTGTACGATTTTCAAGATCGCCCTATGTAACACATTGAAAACAAAAATGAAAAGTTTCTATGAAATTCAAGAATATTTTCATTTCCCGACATCGACGATTCAGAAATCGATCCCCGGGATACAAATCAAAAGTAAAAATTTCTTTTGTCATTTTGAAATCGATATTATTTTTATTTTCCGAAAAGTTTCATTATTTATCCACTACATCGCCAGATTTTTCGGAGATGATTGGATTAATGGATACAGTGGTGCCACAAAAATTTGTCAAATTAGAGCTATTTAAATTCAGTTTTGGACACTTTTAATAAAAAATCGTTATTTTTCTTTCTTAAAGGAAAATACAATCCTTGAAGGTAAAAATGGGATAGTAATAATAATATTAATCTCTTTATTAGAGTGCAATTTCTCTTGCTGATATAATGAGGCGAAATCTGGCAAAGCTATTTTTATATCTTCTAATTGAATGAATATTTTCGTGAAAGAGTAATTTTTTGGGAACCTAGAAGTCTACAAAATCTCAAACATTTAAACCTTACATATCATTCTTTAATAGTTTCCATAATCTAAATTTTCAAGAAATTCGATCTTCTCCTTCGAATGTTCACTATTAAACTCAAGCCTGACAGAAAACACAAGAAAAAAATTCTCTCTAACATTTTGAAATCGAAAATTGTTTTTCGAAAAATTTGGAGGAGATTATTAACGCATTGTATCGCCATTTCTTAAGATGATTAATAATGGATACTTATACTTTCAATAAAAAGTGGTTCTATTCGTTTCTGCTTACTAACCATGAATGAACGAATATCGAAGTGAAACGTATGGGCGAAGGTAGTAAGGGAAACATCGCGCGGTCGCCCATTCGTGCTCAACATCAATAAATACCGGTGTCAACAAAACTTTGTGAAATAAAAGTTATTCAAAATCAGTGAGGTACATTTTGTCTTTTTTCTAATTTTTGCGTGATGAATACTCCCGAAATTGCATCTAATATGGACACTAACAACTAACTAGGGATTGATATATAAGTAATATGGATTTGCCTAAATTTATTATGCTGAAGACAAATATTGATGAAGAATTATAATTTGTAGATATACTACCTTCTATCGCTATGCTTTTGATTGATCGATGAACATTATTTCATGCCAACTTTCGAATCATTTCGGGATTGGCTATAATGGAATCAGCTCCTTCAATAATTTTTTCATTACCTATTTTACACTATGTATTTCCTCGTCATGAACGCTTCTTCTTAATACCTATTCAAAATAGTCAACCAAATTTAAATCTGGTGATCTAGCAGGAAAGTGGCACGTCTATCTTGGGCTATCCAACGATTTTGGTATTCTGTATTTGCGTAATTTCGAACTATATGGTGTTGCACAATCATGCTGCAATCACACTCCCCTCGCATTAATATAAGCACCATCTCAAATATTTGGTAAGAAATTCCTTAAAAATGATGATGACATTATTAGTGTTTGGTCCGAAAATTGGGTCCTATCAGTTTATTGTTGTACATGCTGCATCATACATTTACAGAAAATCAGTTCTATAAACGTCCGCGTGGGGATTCTCGGCCGTCCAAATGTGAAAATTTTTCAAATAATTCAAATAATCAAGTACAAACTGGGATTCATTAGAATGCAAAAAATTCTCCTAACACTCTACTGTGGTTTTTTATCCATCTTCCAAATGTTATACGAAGTATTTCGTGACCTCTTTTCAAACGCTGAACTATTCGCGAGTGACTGGGGTATGCTATCATTTTTGAGAGTTTTCCAAATAACAAATGAAGAAACTTCAGATAGATTCTTCTTGTACTCATTTTGGGATTCTCATGAATGACTTGAAGAAAATTTTCCTCAAAACCTCGTCTTCCTTTCTACTGGCGGTCTTTCTTCAGAGAGTTGGGAAATATGCGATATTCTCTGGTAAACTGGATCACTTGGGTGAATGTGTTACTATTTGGTATCCTTCGGTTGGAAAAGCGTTTTTGATAGTCTATTGTTGCTAGGTGTATATTTCCATCACAGAAACCAGAAATGTATATGATGTCGGTACATTCAATATTTGAATTTTGAGAAGGTTTAATCTCAATCTACCTTCTACCAATCAAATTCATAAAGATTGCAGGGGTTATTTCGGGCATACTCAAAATTAGTATTTCTGCAGATTAATCGTTTTCTGTGAAAGTTTTGAGTTTCCCACAGTCTCAACAACTTCTTCATAATTAATTGTGCCATTTCATTAAGAAATATGTTTCATTCATTCATAAACAAGTATGATAAGAAGGGTACCATGTGTTAATTTCAAGTTTGAAAAATTCAACATTTTAAGTCCGGTCCTGAAATAACTTAAGAAGTTAATTTTCAGATATTTTCCTTTGAGTAATGACACTCGTTATTTCATTGTTTTTCTCAAAATAATCATATTTGGAAAGTGCTATTGATAAAAGTTTTTATTGAAAAGAACGTTCAAGAGATAACAATGAAAACGATTCCTGACTCTTGAATCCCTGATATGGTACCAAACGATATTATGGGCTGATTTTGTCTATTAGGTTATGGAAGTTTTCTTAATACATTCAGAATTTGAATTGAATGAGTAGAACTATAAATTCAGTTAAAAAACTGAAATTTTTTTATATATGTCTGTGTTTTTCTTAAGAAAAACGGATATGAGTAGAGTGCTCTCGCAATTCATTTACAACATTTGAACATAATAGGATCAATGGCTTGCAATATATGGCCAATTGAAATTTTTATATCAGCAAATTCACCTTTGAATTTGCTTCATAAATGTACAATATATTTTGATGATGCTTTACTATCGACACAGGAATTTATTTGGTATATTTATTTATGACCATATTTCTTGTATATTTAAATTTTTGTACGAGAGAACTATACTTTTATAGTAAATGCAGTAATGCTATGTTTCATAACATTACTATTTAAATAAGTTAGGATTATTCTCTATTTTGAAAAATACTCACCAGTGGAACTTGGAGCCTTGACATCTATAGATACCACAGCTAAGGCAGCTCTCCTTTCGCTAGGATTCAGTGGTTGGTCGAAGGCTTCAACGAACAGCAAATGTCTACCTGATATCAGTGGAAACTCATCAACATATAAAGACCCAGTCTTCGGATCAATTTCGAAAGGAATTGTTACGTTGGAAGCTTTTTGTATGGAATACATCACCTGAAAATATTTTATGACTTCACGTCTTTGTAAAATTGGAAAACATGTAATAATTTGAAATATTTTTCATCAAAATACTAATTAAAATATCAGTAAAAAGGACGACAGAACTCGCTCGGAAATAAGAAAGTAAATTGTTGTAGTTATGACTGTAACAAGTTGACGCCGTTTGTAGTGTTCATGATACGAAGAATGGCTATTAAAACACAACATTATTAAACATTTTACCTCGATTTCATACACATTTATTCAATATATAGTACTTCTCTAAGGGTTACTGGAAAATTGAAATCGTCATTGCTTTGAATTTCAATCCGCTTGTTCGAGCTCATTGGGCTATCGGTGCACTTTTGCATGATATATTATTTTATTTCCATATACCTCTTTTAGTGCAAGATAAGTTTCTCGAGAAGTTTTTCCAAGTTTCATAATTCATTGTTAACTCTAATATGAACGAAGGCTATACGAATTGGTTTACTGCAGCTAATGGAAATATGAGGCTTCACGATAATTAGCAATCGGTAGTTGGCGTTAAGTCCATTTGCACTTCTTCGGTTGAAATGGCACTATCGTTTTTCAATACCCACACCTCGTACAAAAATCAAGCTTTGATGTGTTCTCCACTGAGTGTAATGAACTCTTGCTCAAGCTAGAAACAAATAGGGTAGCACTCATTTCGTCAGTTTGTTTTTATTCTCTTTCTGTGGATTGAAAGTTCTGACATCTCATTCAGGTTACCAAAAAGGTAAGAGAAACGTTGGAAATTAAGTTTGAGGTTGGTTTTTCGAATCTCAGCAAGAACTTGCGACAGGCAAATGGTTGCATAAAAATCCGGAAAAGCAGTTTGAGATCTTTTTGAGAGATTGCGGCTAACCGACAGATTCCGCAAATATCTTTCTGGGTATACTTCTGGAACTTCTCACTTTTGTGTGATTTCAATGACTTCATCCATGATATATCATCCTAACTGATGTTGTACAATTGTACATGTTTCCTGCATCTAGGCGGTCTAGAATTTCCTGCATTTTTTCGGTTCAAAATATCTGATATCCAACAGAAAACGAATTTGATCACACACAATTCTTCATGCAGAATTTTAAATTTTGGTGCTTGAAACCCGTGTTGTGTTGCCAGAGTATCATGAAAAGTCGTCGGTTGTTCTAGTTTTTTTGATGACCTTGTGTTCAGTATTAAAGTTTCTTCAATTCAATCCTTTCTTTAGTGAACCTACTCTTGTACCATCGTTTTTTATAGCTATGTCAAATTGAAAATTAGTGTATTGCTTCAATACTTTGCTTCTCAAAAGAGCCAACTCGGCGATTCCTTCTTGTAGGAATATTTATGAAAAATTATTGCTCCGTGTTTTCAATTCGATTCAACCTTTCAACTGACTTATAAACTTGGACAGTTTTTCATAATTTCAACACAATGCATATCACACTCAATCTTTGGCTCGAATTCAGCCAAAGATGGAAGTATGTTTTTCGTACCGAAATTTGATAGAAGGCTTCCTGTATATTGTATTGAAAAGACATCTTTCGCTGAAAATTCTTTGTTTATATATACATACATATACATTATAGGGTACAGGGTGTCCCACTGGAAATAGAGAAAAAGACTTTTCCATCTGCATCAGCAATTTTCAAGGAAAATCAGTTGATGGAAATGAATCGCTGATATCTTTTCTGTTTTCGAGTTATTTAGGATTTCTCGATTTTCCCCTATTCGGGCTAATGCAAAAATATTACTTGTTATCAAAGTAGGCTAGAAACTATATTGATATTCTAGGCGCACTTTTTTGAGTATAACGCTGAGACGTATTCATATATCCACTTTGTTGAACGGTTTTCGATGAATGTTCTATTAGATGGAAACCATAGGCAAATTCGGATAAAAAAGAAACAATATATTTTTCTTTTTCCAAATATATATGGCCTGGCAAATTATTCCAAGAATGTTTATTTTTCTCGAATAAAAATTCTTGGAACATATCATGTTTTCATCAGCATGCTGTTTAGCATTAACAGAAAACATCCCTACTATTTTCAATTTGATACTTACGAGAATTAGGTCCACTTGAAATAAGAGAAAAGCAAAAGTTAACTATTACTCTTGGGTGAGAAAATATTCCTCATAATAAGTAACAGAAATAAAATAAAATCTATCTCAAAAACTCAAGATATTTCCATAATTCAAAATGCAAGAATGGCAACGCCCAGGAACACTTCTGTTTTTCAAATTTGAATATTGAAGTTAAACAATTTTCAAAGGTTTATTCCAACTCTCCTATCATATTTTTTTTGTTTATATAACAAATCCTTGTCATAGGTACAAAGAAAAATCTTCTAAACGTTATGGTCATCTCATTGGTCATATCCTTTCCATCCAGTTATCACCGAAACACTGATTCAAAAATTTTGAGACGTCATGTTTGAAATTTACTAACCTTCTTTGATTCAAGGGAATTTAATCCAGAAAACTCTCAATTATTATATACAAAGTTCCTCACAAAGATTTTCGTCAAAAAGACGTTGAAACACGGTAGTTAATTAACGCGCACCAAAAATTAAAACAGAATTGCCCTTGGTGTTAAACATTCACATCCCGATGGAGATTGACACCGAATCAGTAATGTTTATTATTGCGATTGAATAATTTTTCGGTGGCCATCCTTCTTTCATCAGTTCGTATAGTATATTGGTAGAATTAGGAATTTTCTCTTGACATTTCCTGACAGCACCGGCAAAACTCTAGCCGTCATTCATAATCCTATGGCTTCAGAAATGAATATTTGTAGCACACTGCTTCACATTACCTATTACCTACTGAGCGAATTACTGTAACGGCTGCCAAAACTTTCATTGTAACGTATAGTATATTGGTAGAATTTTTCTCTGAGTGCTATGAAAGAACTGTAACGGCTGCCAAAACTTTCATATATATATATATATATATATATATATATATATATATATATATATATATATATATATATATATATATATATATATATATATATAGTTTTCTCAAATCGTTCATTCATTAATGATCCGAATTCGCAAATCATCCAGTGACTCAGGTTGGGTAGCGTAAGTCTTATATTTCAGATGACCCCATAGAAAAAAGTCCAGTGGCGCCAGATCAGGTGATCTGGTGGCCACTCAATATGTCCCCTTCTTCCAATTTAGGCCTGAGGAAAATCTTCATCTAAGAACTGACGCACAGGTTGAACGAAATGAGGTTGTGCGCCATCTTGTTGAAAAATAGTCGTTTCATGGTCTTCTTCATTCTCCAATACTTCCAAGAGGGCTGGGTAAATGGCGTTCTGTAATAGTTCTGAATAAATTTGGCCAGTGATATTATCGGGTATGCAAAAAAGGGTCGATGATGTGATTTCCATAAATATCCGCCCAAACATTTAACTTTTGGGGATGAGTATGCTCTTTTTGAAATAATCTTGGATTTTATCTCACCAGTACCGACATTTATGCCTGTTTACAGTGTCGTTGGACAATTTCGTATTAGTAAGGGTCGGATCCATCGCTACGTGACATAAGATAGCCACTTCCTTTGCTTCGTTTCCTTCATACACCCATCTTTTTGTTGCCGACTGAACCAGTAGCGTCAAATTTAGCAACCAGTTGCACAATGTAAGCAGCGGATACTTTTCTATACTTTTCTTTCAGGAATATATATATAGAATATATATATATATATATATATATATATATATATATATATATATATATATATATATATATATATATATATATATATATATATATATATATATATATATATATATATATATATATATATATATATATATATATATATATATATGTTTTATAGTTTACATTCAAAAGAACAAGTTGATATCACAATTGGAAAACGATCTAACAGAGAATACGTTCATGCATTCTACTCAAAGAAGGGTCTACAGAATGTATGAATAGTTTTTACCTAAATTTGATGGCAACCGAGATATTAACATATGTCGAAATTCCAGAAATCTAAGAATCCGGAATAGTTCGAAAACAAAAGAATATAGCAGCGCTTTGCTTTCACAAATTAAATTTCCCCGAAAATCGAGAATGAAATTGAGGGCTCATTTTTCTCTATCATCAGCATTTCACATAGTTGCGGCATCAAACCATCGAAAACAGGACACCCCATATTCCAGTGCAAATTAAAAAAATATTCTATTTATGCTGTATATTTGGTTAGTTATATACTAACTGAATAGTATTTATAGGATACTTATTTTATTCTTTTATTGTTCACTTCAATAGCCACTGGCTTATTCATATATTATTCATATACATTATGTTTGTAAAGAGTATTTGCTCAAACCTAGTCCACTCAACTCTACTACAAAATATTATTACTTTTAACAATTACTATTCAAATTTATATTATCACGACAAAATGTAAAATGTAATTGATGTTTAATATCAGTAATCAGTAATATTCTGTATATTACTGCACTCTTATTATAAACAACAATCTATTTCATTATAAGATTAAATAACAGCTTTTTCTATTAACTGCATTTTAACGAGTCATTATACTCACCATACCATTCCTTCCAAGGTCAGGATCAATTGCGTGAAGTTTACCAATACTCTCACCTTCCCTTGCGTCAACAGTGGTTATGAAATTATATAAGTTGTTCGGTACAAACATTGGATTATTGTCGTTGGCATCCAATAATGTTACTTCAACGTTCACAGATGATGCTCCCATCTTTTTAGTTACTACGCTAGGTGTTTTTTCTTTGGCGTATACTCTCATGGAAATTGATGATCTCTTCTCCCTATCGAGAACAGTTTGGTCTCTTACCTGTGAAAATATTACAACGGTTAACACCGAAAATTTACGAGTTATGATGTATAGAAATCAGATGTTTCAATATGATCTCAATGATGAAATGACAAATTGACTCCTATGGAATAGAAGAATTGCAATTCTAATTCAAAAGATCAACATGAATATTTCCTCCAGTTCAGCAATTGTTCAAAAATACTCATATCACGAGGATTCAAATAATAAATATGATCGACATAATTATCAGGGGAGAGCAATTTCCAACATCGTTTCAGCTTTACTGTATTCAGTTTAATGTATAAAAAATTATGTCAATATTTTTGAGTGGTTTAATATATTTAGAGATTTTAGCTACATTTGTTTCGAGATTCCTGTACTATCTCCTGCTGAATTCACTTGTTTCCTGTTGGTAGCAATTAGATGGTGCTCCGGCCCAACGCTCACCTCTGGTATCAAAAGAATTAAATAGCTTGATTGACGATGATTGATTGACCTGCAAGATCTTCGGAGCTTACTCCTTCAGGTTTTTATCGATGGAAACAACAAAGTTTATACCAATGAACTGCGCTCGCGGATTGAGAAATGTTTAGAGAACAATGGTGGACGATTAGAACATTCAATTTGATTTAATTTTTCTACCTTGTTTATGTTTGCTGTTTAATAAGAATTTTACTTTTCATAAATGTTAGAAATTTTGTTTCATGATTTATGTCGCTAAAACGAAATCTTTATATCGTATGAAGTGTGCTAAAGCTAGTCATTTCAGTTTTCTATATTTCATAAAGGACCAGATTTAATTGTAGTTTTTTGCAATTTTCTTCTGCAAATTGGTCGTACTTCTCGTTGAAACTTCTGCTAGTTCGAATTATTATCTGTTGACATTGGCCATGAATGATAAATAAATTCATAATATCTATACACATTCAAAATTAGTGTTATTGCTCTCTTCAAATAATTTCCAATAGTCAAACTGGGGCTAACATACGTAGAACATTGTGGAACATCAAAACTAGTATCGAAATTGAATCCATTGTGTCTGTTTTTATGTTCCATGGACTAGTGATTAAATTTTCCGAAGGAACTGCAAGTTTTTGATAAAATCGAAAATCAAAAGAAAATGAACCATTTTAGATATAAGGAAACCTACTATCAATCAATACTAATTCAAAATAAGGTTCTAATAAAGTGAGAATAAAAAGTACTCATTTTTAAAGAAATTTTTGAGTACGTTGTTAATAATTCAGTTCTATTTAGAATTTTGAGCCTTGTGTATCTAAAATATCATAGGATAATTCTTTTCCAATGAGGACCCAAAACTACAATATGAGAAAAAATAACAGTTCATGGGTGAACTCTACTATCAAACAATCGAGTGAAAATTTGCGAAATTGGTATCATCTTCAGATGCGCTATCCAGAGCTGAAAACTACATACACTAATGAGCGCAAAAAGCACTTGGAGTTAACTGAGAGGGTAAAAAGAGAATACTATTAACAGAAAATAATGGGATGTGACAGAGGCTCTCAGGCAAAGGAAAATTGGCAGGAAATGAATGAACTGAATGGTACGGGACGTAGGGGACTCGACTTCATTTCTTTTATAGATGATGGCATTGAAGTAGTGGAGTCTCATGAGGTGGTGAACACTCTTGGTTCATATTTTAGGGATACACCACTAGAAACAATAGTGCAAATTTGTTGCACAGGCGAGGCCGACGAGCTTGGTACTGATGCGGCTTTAGTGGAATTTTTTTCGTCGAGGAGTATTTGGAGTTAGAAATCGAAAAACAATAAAATCCAAAATGATAAATAAAATGACTGCTGGACCAGACGATATTCCAGTAGCTATTTTCAAACGGTCAGCTCTGGTAATGCTTGCAGTATTAACGTTTTCGATAAATAGTTCATTGAGCGTTGGAATATTTCCTTCTGCTCTCAAGCTCAGTCGTATCAAGCCAATTCATAAGAAGAATGATAAAAAATATGCAAAAAATTATCGCCCACTAGCAATGTCGTGTTCGATTTCAAAGCTCTATGAGTATGCCATGTTGGATCGATTGATGAAATATTTAAGAGCTGAAAATATTCTTGCCGATAACCAGTACGGTTTCAGGGAGTGGCGATCGACCCAAATGGATGAAAGATAGTAGAAACTATAGAGGATGGCATCCGACCTGCAGGGATCTTTTGTGATATCTGCAGGGCGTTTGACTGCGTCCATCACCGCAGACTTCTCAGTAAACTTCACAATTTCGGTATTAGGGGGTGTGCTTATGATTGGTTCAGGTCCTATTTGGGTAGAAGATCTCGAATGTCGAGGTCGGGGGTGTGTTCCCTAGAGGTTCTATCTGGAATGGTAAATCGGGGGTGGTTGATGTGTCGGTTGGAGTAGCACAGGGCTCAGATTTGGGCCCTGTGTTGTTCATTCTACACGTCAACGACTTGCCAATGCATTTGAGAGATTAGTTTCTATTAATTTACGCAGACGACATGTCGGCCGTGGTACTTGATGAAAAAGTTGCTAACGATCTGCTCCAAGATTTGGCTGAGTGGTTTCGGAAAAACCAGCTGTATTCGAATGTTAAAAAAACGTCCTACGTTTCTGTTCATTCTCATCAGAATAGGGGACCACAATCAATAGGTGCCAGCATAAATGGTGAACCCATAGATCTCAGTCAGAATATCCGCTTTTTGCGTGTTCATATTGATGAGCACCTAAACTGGGCTGATCATTGTGATAGTTTAACCAAGAGGCTGAGTCGCATCTGCTACCAGTTTAGGATGTTGAAACCTACCCTCACGAGCGAACAACCAAAGCTCTGTTATTTCGCCAACATACGCTTTTGTGGGTCTAGCTCTTCTATGGAGAAGGTTTTGTAGCTCAGAAGCGCATAGTGATAGTTATGGCCGGAGTTGGGCCATGTTTTTCATGCCGGGGTCTTTTCGCTCCACTCGGAATTTAAACTGTAGTGGGTCTGTATATCTTTTCACTTCTCACGTAAATCCATGGTTTGAGAAAACAGTTATGCAGAAATAGCGATAATCATGATTATTTCACCCGAGGCCCGGACCATTTTTCGATCACGCCACATAGACTGAATGTTACTTCCAAGTCAATGAATGTCCGCGGTGTCAGATTTTTCAACGCCCTGCCCACTTCCTTGCAGAATATTGCATCTGATACGGTCTTCAAAAATCAGTTGAAGGCCTTATTAATACATTCAGAGCTTTATGGCATAAGGGAATATTGTGAGCTGAACTTTTCGTTAATTTACAGTCATGCTTTTTGCGTCGTCTTCGCCCATTCCGATTAAAGTTGATTCAGATATTTGCAAGTTTTTGATTTTCGTTTTTTTTTGTAGACTTATCTTGAACATTTTATTGTATTCATAGGACCAAATGAATATTTTTATTATTATTATTATTAGGAAAAGTACAAGGCCCTCAAAAACAACATTCCTCTCGTTAAATTAAAATAGTTATAATTTTACCCAAATCTGAGAAAAGTTTTTTGGGCAAAGATGTTATTTCAAGAACGCTGATAAAAAAATATCTACCTCTATAGTGATTAATTTTACATAGGACAAATCTGAACAAGAGCTGCTTGAATAAGGATGTCCTTTAATAGAAAATTACAGAAAGTACACAATACCATGTGAAATAGCAAAGTTGTAGGCCATATCCGATACTGTGGTACCACTCCGAAAATCATTGCGGATGGAAGAGCAGTATTCATTTAATTTAGTTTCAAAATTTAAAATTGATTAATAAACCCGTTCCTAGATACTTCAAATTTGTCTTCTAGCGCGGACACTATGTATACCACTGCATCAAAATATAGCCAAAATATCAACAATTAACTAAACCATTGTCAAAAGGACATGTACCAATATACCAGTGGCTTTCTCTCTGTTAAAGAGCGGTGATATTTTATTTTTTGTTAGATATACCACATGATCGAATCTAGTACTGTCTAAAATACTAGAGATTTTAGTGAATACTTATTAACGATTACAGAGTGAAATTTTATATTATATTGAAGCAGAGTACAGAATATGTCATATAGATATAAAACTATATGAAGTTGAAGTGAACACTTCTCAATTTTGTTCAAGAGGTACTAGTTTTTACATTTTTCGTAACTAAGTGATAACTTGGATTGATTGACATCAAGCATGTCTGAAACTTTAAGTTTCATGATTTGTCTCCTATTTCGTCAGATTCTAGTTTATGTTATTTCTATTTTATCATGGTTATTTTATATTCGGGAACAAAAAATGCCTATCCAAGTAGATCAAAATAGTCAACACAACTAATAGGGAATTTAGTTTTCTTTATATCGAAATGTACATCCTTTGTGAAAACGATAAGCTTTGCAGCATCCTCATACTCATTCAAAAGTCTTTGTATGGTGTTCTCGGCTATCTATCTATCTTAAATGTCCGCAATAACAGAGCATGACATAATCCTGCTAAAAAATGTTAGGCCTAACGAAGTTTCTCCATTTTACATAATATAAAAATGCAAACAATAAGCGAATCCAATCCAATCTCCGAGTCTCCATATAACAACAGCTCAGTTAAGTCAAATGAATCCTAAAATTAACATTTAGATAAGTTTCTTTAGATATAACATTTACTTCTCTCAGCTTATTTCTGTTTCAAATTTCGCATTTAACTGTTCGAGTTTTCTTGTGCAATTTGATGAAATTGGTTTTGAGTAAGAGAACTTCTGATAACCGTGTCTTTTTGATGATTTAATAATCGTTGTATTACACATAGAGAAATAAAACTTCTCGCTCAATGGTAATGATTAATAAGAGGAATAGAATGATATACATCTAAGTTTTTATGGGGATGATTCCAGGGCCTCAGTTATCACTCATTTTCTCTTGAAATAATGGCGCAGACTATGATAGTTTTAGTATTTGCCTGCATTCCTGCTGGCTTGATAACACATTCAATTTCTTCTCAAAGTGATTTTTTTTGTAGAAGTTAAGATAGGCTTCAAGCAATTTTAAGCCTGACTCTTTCTGTCAGTGGTAACTTTCGCCAGACGCTTTGAAGTAAAAAACTATATAAAATTTATGTTATATTTTTATTCTTAGATTCCCACTTTCGATTTTGTATATCTGATACTAGAACAACTGTACCTGCTGTAATAATTTAGATCAATCGTAGAAACCAAAAATGTATACTAAGAATATTTATTAATCATAAACTGAATACAGCCAAAATTTTTGAAACCCAGAAACTTCAGTTCTATTGTCCATATCTCATTCAGAGGCTGAGCCTTCGAAAACCCAAAAATCAGTTTCAATGAAAACTTTGGTGAAACTCAGAAATCCTTATACATATTGAAATAATTGATTGGATATTTTTGACTCCAGAAAATAGGAAACGTTCCTGAAATATTTCAAGGTCTCTGAAAAACAATGTTGCTTATATTAAAACAACTAAAAACGACAAGAGTCGACGTCAATTCGTAAGAAATCAGCTAGAAGTTTCAGAATCAGAATCAACTATTCAACGCGTTGTTTCCGAATATTCGAGTCTTTGTAAGGTGTGTGTGCTGGCCAAACCGTTGAATGAAAGCACCCAAACGAGTTCAATCCAAAAAAAGTC
Organism: Cryptolaemus montrouzieri; assembly: GCA_013387265.2. NCBI lineage: Eukaryota > Metazoa > Arthropoda > Insecta > Coleoptera > Coccinellidae > Cryptolaemus > Cryptolaemus montrouzieri. Next base: position 52,028,522 of record JABFTP020000103.1, read on the forward strand.
ATCTGAATGTATGAAAACAATGTAGATGTATATCTGAACTTCGAAGGCCATAATTCCACAAAAATTTGTTTCGCCCCATCCACAGTGTATGCTATGTCTTATGTAGCTGTTTTATAACGTTTGTTGCTTGGCATTCCTCTAATTTGACCAGAGTACCATGAAGAAGGAAGTTGGCGTTTGTTGTGCCATCATATCGATCCGTAATCTTGCCTAATAACTGAAGATAAAATCGCATTTAGACAATCAATTACCACCTATAATCGCCAGAATTTAAACCATTCAACATTTATTTGTTTTCAATGCATTTATCCATGAGAAAAAAATGCTGAAAAGACGAATAGGTAGTCAAAAAGGCATGTAATATCAATCTGACAGACGTCCCTACCGAAGGGCTAAAACACTCATGCAAAATCCTCCTTGATCATGGAAATGTTTAATTGAAATATAAGGTACGCATTTTGCAGAAATATTTAACTGATTCTTTTTCTTTTTTACATCAGGAAAAGTTGATATCAAGAATTATTTAGAGAAATGATGAGGTATCATATGATGTAGAACAAAAATTTATACTAAGATTTAACTTCACCTTATTGATGAATAGCGAAGATGTTAGGTGATTATTTCGTATACCATATAAATATGAACCATTGATGATGATAAGAAATTAAATTATGTATTATACTATATACTATCGCAAGAGATTTATTGAAAATCAGGATTGCAATTTAGGTCTCTCGACCATCTTCAGTTGACAACTAGTATTGAACTGAAGTTGAAAATATATACATATACAGGGTGTTACATACACATGTATATATGTCACAACTTGAGGGGGTAAATCTACGTGCAATTTAAAAAAAAAAAATTCATATAGATATAGATTCCGCAAAGCCGAATTGGCTGATATCCATTATATGTACGGTCTAGCTGACGGAAACACAACAGAAGCTAGGCGATTATATCAAGTGCTCTTTCCAAATTGAGTAACACCAGACAGGCGAACATTTTTAAATATCTACAGAAGGTTGAGGGAAACTGGTACTTTTACTGCAAATAATCATTCAAAAGCTGCAACTCAAACTATGAGAACTCCAGATATTGAGGAAGCAGTTTTGAATTGTATTGATTTGAATCCTCATGTGAGTACAAGAGAAATTAGAAATCAGTTGAATATTCGCATGTTCTAGTTTGGAGGATTCTCCACGACTTTTTATTGTACCCGTTTCATATTCAATGCATCCAATCTCTACTTCCTCGAGATTTTCCTTCAAGACTGAATTTCTGCCGATGGTTCTTAGATAAAATTAGAAAAAATGCTCATTTTGATAGTGAAACAATGTTCACAGACGAAGCTAACTTTTCGAGAACTGCTATCACAAATTTTCACAATAATCATTATTAGACTGAGAAAAACCGCCATTTGATTAAAGAATCTCATCATAAAGAAAAATTCTCACTAAATGTCTGGGTTGGAATGATTGAAAATTATTTGATTGGGCCATTTTATTTGCCTAACAGACTAAACGGTACCGCTTATTGGCAATTTTTGAGGAGGAGTTACCTTTATTGCTCGAGGATGTGCCACTTTTGTTGAGAAATATAATGTGTTTCATGCATGACGGGGCACCAGCACATTTCAGTGGAGAACCTAGGGAATTCTTGAATAATACATTCAACAAACGATGGATAGGTCGGAGTGGGCCAGAACCGTGGTCTCTTAGGTCCCCAGACTTAAATATTTCAAACTTTTTTTTATGGAGATATCTCAAAAGTTTGGTTTATACACACTGTAGAAGGATTGAGAAATCGGATAATAACCTCTGGTGACACGAGAAGAAATATGCCAAAAATATTTCAAAGGGTACGTGATAATATGCGAAGAAGGACAGAGCCTTGTATTCTTGCAGGTGGAGGACACTTCCAGCAATTTATTGAGTTTTTAATTGTTCTTTTTTCAGTTTGATATTGAATAAGTATAAGTTGAGTCTCAGAAGAAGATCTTTCAAAATAAAAGCATACCTATGGAGTATTTCTATTATTTTTTTTTATTCAGCGAATAACATACAGTTCAAATGATTCAAATTCAATAATTGTTCACCCAAAAACGGTTGGAGATACAAATAAATTACAAGTGTCAAAATAATTTCTAAATTGAAAGAAGGTGACGAAAATTGATTGTACTGCAAAAAAGTTTGAAAGGGCAAAATGAGACATGGCCTCGGAAAAGAAAACACCTTGTGAATTTCAATTAAAATCTAGGACGTGTAAAGGATGGAGGCTGTAAAAATAGCTTGCATTCCAAATTCGGGCTGAATATCTCAAGAACTGGAGGAGGTATGTTTATATAAACTTTTTTTCTCGAAATTGTACGTATTTACCCCATCAAGTTGTGACATACTATGATGTAACACTCTGTATAAATCGGTAGGTACAAAATTGATAAGGATGCAAACAAGAGGTGATATTATGAATTATGATAAAAGCAGGTTTTATTCAAAGATTTCAAATAGAGAACTTTAAATGAGTTATTATATAACACACAAGTGTGTTGTTTATATGAGTGATTGATAGATCTAAAGAGTGAGTTAGATTTCATGGAATCAATCAAAATTTTCGAACTGCAACAAACCCCCCATAGAGATAATCTTCTGGACGACCAGTATGGCCCGGTTTATTCGTCTCTATTTGAAATGTTGAAATAATATCTACTTTTATCATAATTATTTTATTACCTCTTGTTTGCACCCTTATCAATTTTGTACCTAACGATTTATATATGTATGTATTTTCAACTTCAGTTCAATAATTGTTGTTAACTGTAGACCGTCGAGAGACCCAAATTGCAATCCTGATTTTCAATGGAATCTCTCGTGATAGTATGATACATAGTTTAGTATTTTATCATCATGATTGAAACTATCACGTAGTACCGGCAGAATGAATTGACTATTCCAATGTTTTGTTTTGGAAATGTCATAGATCATTAAAATTGAAAACAATCTCTCCATTGCAGCGACATTGTCGGTGGAGATAACATAAACGTTTAAATTATGTGACGTATACATTCACGTACGAGCCAATTTTCTATTGAATTTTGAGATTCAATAGTTGAATGATTTTTGTTAAGGGATTGATTTGGTTAGGTATAGGGTTGTTCATTTCATCAAAGCTTGTTTCGAGGTTGTCGTTGGACATTACTAACCGTGTGAATCCATAAGGCCACGGTCTATATACCACGGTCGTAGTAGTTAAATTTTATATTTCATATTTGACGTAGACAAAGCAACAGTTGGTAGTGAGACGTTCGAAGGTTTGATGATTTTGAAAGTATTCAAACTTAGGAATATAAAAACAGAGGTTATATGTTGGGAGAAAATCTCTTTTCTGAAATCCAGGATTTGCTCTGAAGTTTCTTTATATGGATTTTTTGGATTTTGAAGAATATATTTCATACGGACCATTTTGATGTTCAATAGTGTTATCACGATTTTTTTTGATTCATAAATAGCAGAATATTAGGAATAAGTAGGCTATAAGGAATGAGTTGAATACTGGGAATAAGAAGGAAATAGGAATTCGTATGATGCATCAAGCAAAAAGAAATATAGAAACTCACTTGAACTGATTACCTTTTCTTCTAATTGTTATATTAATTTGAAATAAGTCGGATCGTCTCCACAAGTTAATTGTGTGCTCATTTTATGATCACAAACAGGCACTCTTTATTAAACAATTACATGTAATTTGTAATTTATTAATCATCATAAGTAGCCTTATGCCTGTTTCTTGTTCTTTTTTGGGTAATTGGATTTATACTGAATTTGCAGATAATAAATTCTACATTTGAATCGCCAATCTAACATGGTAACGCAGAACTTCAGTAGAATAATTGGTTTATTCCCACACCTTTTTTACATGAGCTCAGATGGAGGCACATAACCTTTTCATTACTGGCTTATTATATACTGATCACAATTGAATTTGATTCATTTCGTTAATTTCACTTGCATTATATTAGCTGGGGTACACCCGTTTTGAAACTTACTCTGGAAATTTTTTGAGATATTGAAAAATATTCACATTAGTTCTAAATTTATCCTCTTTCATGAATCATTTGTCAGATTTATATTTGTTTCCCCCTCTGTTTTCATAATGGAACTGAAACAATCTGTACATCAAGATACATATCGAAACCTCAATATCGATTCATCAAATTAATGAAAATTAAGAAGTGCTTTTACTTTTAGCCTTGGAATTTGCCTATGAATTTTCATTTCCCCTATTTCAGGAAACACATACATTAAATCTACATAAATTTGATCTCAATCAGCTTTGATATGCATAATATAGAGCGGCGTGAAAAGAATTTCACTTTTCGATTCTATCACTCTCCGCGGATACACATCGACAAGTTATACGATCTACTTCAATTAACATTTCAAGAATCAATGAAGATAGCGATATGTTATAGGAATTACGAAGAGATATTCATCCTGGATTTTGTGAAACAAAGCGGAGTAGTAACTACGATTATTTCCGCAAATAAGGGAATATTGTGAGAGATATAATTGATAATAACTGTTCATATGCATTCCAATATAATATTCATCATATAATGATGAGATTCTCATTGTTGAGGTGTTCTCAATTTACTTGTAAACTCGCTTGTTTTTCTAAAGTATGTAATTCCCTCAAAGTTACAATTAATGTTGATCTCACGATCCACTATCCTATGATAATGAACAGAGGTGGACTTATACCTCTATATTAAGTAGGCATAATAGAAATTCTTTAGCGCAGAATATTTTCGAAGGTTTTCTTGGATTATTAGATATATTTCCCTACAAAAAAGTGAATCGAAATTTGAAAAATATGGGCAAACGAATAATAAGGAAGGAAACACTGCTTATATTTCAAGGCATAAAATGAAACATGCTATGAGAAACTGAATATTTATTCTCAACTGCATCATCAACCAAGAAGACTTTGAAATGAGAGAAATTTTGACTTCATTCCTTGAAACATTGATTTCAAATCTTCTTTACTTGAATAGGTCTTGAATTTAAAGACCCGTCTCCACCTTTAACATAATATCCAATAATGGCAATTATTTCTTCATTATAACATATTTTTTTTGGATATTTTTTCATATCTACAAACAAATGCTGGTCACTAAATATGTGAAATGTGCTGCAGACAGAAGGAATAGATAGTGTAATTTTTGCAAATTTTCCATTATTGCATTATTTTTGTAACAGCGTTTATTTTCTTGATAAAATAAACATTTTTTTATGGAAGAGGTCATTAATTGATGAAAATTCATGAACTTATGACGCGCTCCAACACAATGTGGCTTCATAAGATCAGTAGTACATTCAGAAGGATGGTTTGCCTTATATGTCACATCGGTGAACGCAAGTATTCAGCTCAATAGGGGGAAATCCAAACAGTGTTGCTTTAATAACTGAAAACGATTCAGTTATGGTGACGACTTTAGGTCGAATTGACTACTAAGTAGGATTGCCGAATATTTCTGTTTATTGCTCCTCATAGGTTAAGTTTTAATCTATTATTTACATTATATAAAATATCAACTCGATCACTGAAAGGATGCTTTTGCGAGCAAATGGTTTGAACAGTAAGGGTCTTATTTTTGTTTTTCAAATCTGCGTTTGTATTGTAATAACCTAATATATAAATTTCTAAAATATCGACATTGTACGACAACTACCAAAAGAGAGCCTGTTAATACCAGGTTTGTTTCCTATATGAATTATATTCTCACAGTTTTTAATGTACCTGCCTAGAAAGTTATTTGTTCTAAAAGCTATATTCAAACTATGCCATTAGAAGAACAACTTTAAATTCAAACTGGGGTTATCAATGTAAGATTATATATTATGTGTTTGATTGGTCTCTTTAATACTAGGACCTTATCGCTTGAAGTTGAAATTGTTCACGAGAAAGCATGCTGTATATGATTCTATAGTTTTACCCATTATTGGCCACTTTTTTTTATAATATTGAGCTCTTCGAGGAAATAATTTCCTAACATTGGTATCGTGAAGTCTATGTATCATACTGTTGTGAGTAGCTATTTGATGTTGATGTGGATGTGCGGAAGAATTATGAAAAATAATGTATGGGATGGTATATGTAAAATGAGAAAAATCATTTGTGTGGTCCATTTTGCTAATAGTTAAATCTAAAAAGTCAATGGACTGCTCCATTCAAATTAACAAAGAGAATTTTATTTTACAGTGAATTCAATATCGAAATGTTGAAGTTGAATCGAAACTCAATATTATCAATCCAAAATTTTCAATTTCGATCTCTTCAGATGTAAAAGAGATTTTCAACATACTTTACTTTTCATCGCATAATCAGAATATAGCTTTCAGAATGAATAACTCTAGTAAGGTATATTGAAAATTGTAAATCCAAAATTCCTAATGGAAACAAATCAGGTATTTATTAGTTCTTTTGTGAATGTTGTAAAAAAATTTATATCGGTAAAACCTTTAGAAATTTCAGTGCAAGATCATCAAAACAACGTTTTGACAAACAAAATCAGTTTCCCACTAGGCAAACGTGGAAGACCACAACACTTTTACCATAATAACAATTATTATTTTGGAAATTTCACAAGATGAACATAATTGATTGAAATTAAACCTACGGGAAGCATTGGGCTTCAATAAACAAAAAAAATGCTGAGAAATTATTAAATGGTCCATGAGAGCCAAATCCGTGACAATAACTGAATCTTTTGAGTTATTAGAGCAATCCGCCTTGGATCTTCCTCCTATTGAACTTCGTACCTGCTTCGACCAATGTTATATATAAGACTCATTTTCCTTTAGAATGTACTACTTATCTGATGAAACCACAGAGTGATGTTATAACTTTGTCAATGTATTGAAAATTTGATCATCATTATTTTATATAATGCAAAAAAGAGCAGGTTTCTCTTCATTATTACGTGTTTCTTTCAGTATCTGTTGGTACAGTGTTCACAAGTAATTTCGATATTTCTTCTTTCCAGATACTCTAATGTATAGAATGCATTCTATTTTTCATTCTTGATAAAGCTGCTGTGTCAGCGAAACGTCGTCGAATTTTTTTCAAATAAAGTGTAGATTAAAGTTAAACCTTGTGTTTTTATCTCATTTATATCATGGATCTACATCAAGTAACGGCCTCCACAATTCAAACATTTTAAATGTGTTGTCTGAATATTTGAATGATGAAGATGTACAACACTGTACCTCACATTGATGTTGTATAATGAAGCCCAGTGAAGAAGAAAAAGAGTTCGTAGCAAAAATTGAATTGGGAAAATTTCATACCATGTTCAACGCACTGAATTAAGAATCCACCTCTGTGGTGCCTTCTTCAATCCCAGAAGACCGTGAAACTATTCACATGGCACAAGTTTAAAAAGTAAATGTGATACAATTCTATATTTTTTCCACGTGCGTGCACAATTCAATTCTAACCGTGTTGAATTAGATTCTCGATCAAATCCGCGATATGTTCACCTCTATGATAATCATTGAAACGTAATATGCTCATCTAATAAAACAAACAATAACAACTTCCCGTATGAAGAAAAGCTTCCTGAATAAAAATGAACTTTATCTTTTCAACAATACAATTGAGTTTCTTATATAAATTGTAAGAAATATAATTATATATGTGTGTTTCTACATAACTTGACGGAAATCATCTCAAATAAATTTGCAGGTGATATAATTTTGTGTGAAACACGCTTGGTCCTATATCTTGAAATAATTGTCGTATAATTCCAATTCATTGGATCTAACATTGCCAGGTGGAATAATTAATAAAAGAAAATTTGGTTAACACTTAGTAACTACAGTACAACTTCACTAGTTCGGACACTCGCTATATCGGGCACTCATGTCACTCGGGCACGCGACTCATTCGGCACTTTGAGAATTTTACCTCTATAATCCGGGCACGTCGACGCCGGCTGCCATACAAACGATAATAATTTTCCTGGCTGTACATGTATGTATGTACTTGTACTATCTAATAGTGGCGAGTATCGTTCTACAGTTGCATTTTTCATTTAAATCTCGCCGGTGGTGTGCATAATGGCTCCAACCAAGAGAAACCATAAAACGCTCACACTGGCAAAGAAATCAAAAATAATAGATTTCATTGATGATGAAATGAGTTCTCGTCGAATAGCAGCAAATTTCACTATTCCAAAATCAACAGTGTCTGACATAAAAAAGAACAAGGACAAAATAAAGAGATTTATATCCGAATCGTATCAAGGAACAGGTAGGAATTAGGGATGCACCGAGAAAGGGTTTTCACAAAAAGCTGAGTACCGAGCTCTCGGACAAACAAAATTACTGCATGCCGAGTATCACGGCCGAGAACTCGGCTGGGCCAACCGGGCCCTAGGTGCATCCCTAGTAGGAATATTATTTCAAACTTTTTTCGAATTTATTCCATCCAAGGTATTTTTGTAGGAAAAAGAAAAATTATTAGAGAAGCTGAGAATCCTGATGTTGAAATCGCATTGTATAACTGGTTTCTTCAACAACGCAACGCACACGTACCAATTTCGTCAGACATATTGAGAGCAAAAGCCGAACAGTTTTATGAACAAATCACAGGAAAAAAAGGTTTTCTGGCAATTTCGGGATGATTAGATAAATTCAAGCTTAGACATGAATTCGTTTCTTGAAGGTTTGTGGTGAAAACCTTTCTAGTGATGTTTCCCTGTGAATCGGCCAATTTTTGGAGATTTTTACCAGACACAACTTGGGTTCATCAAGGGGAAAAATCAGCACCAGGTCGAAAGGTGGCAAAAGACCGCTTAACGTTCATGCCATGCTGCAACGCGGCTGGAACTTACCTAATACTTTTACTAGTATTGGGAAAAGAGGCAAATCCACGAGCATTCAAAAACGAAAATTCACTACCAGTTGTCTGCAAAGAATGAGGTGAAGAATTTTTTAACTAAGATTTACAAGCCCTCTGAAGCTCTGTTGTTGGTTGACAATGCTTCATCACTTCCAACTGAGGAAGAGGTTAATACTGATCCAAACTTCAGAGTTATGTTTTTGCCACCCAACTGTACTGCCGTTCTCCAACCTGTGGATCAGAATTTAATTCGAAACATTAAAAAGTCGTATGGAAAATGCCTTCTTAATCATATCATTTCGCATGAAGGTGAAGAGGTAACTTCCATTTTGATGCAGTATAATTTGAAAGATGCCGTGAACAATCTTGTCCAATCTTGGAAGACCATTACTTCAAAAAATATTTAAAAAAGTTGGACAGCATTGTGGCAGGACACTACAGAAGTAGAAGAATCAGGTGATGAAAATATTTCATTCGCAGAGCTTCAGAAGAAACTTTGTCCAATCAGTAAAAATGATTTGAAAAATATTGCCGTAGGCTGTAGGAGACGAAGAGTTTGTTATCGATTTGACTGAAGAAGAGCTTATACAGGATGCTTTAGGAAGGAATATTGAGAACGTAGAGGAATTTTCTGACTCAGAGGATCGTTTAAATAGTATGGTTAAAGTGAAACATGCAGATACTGTCAATGCATTCTCCCTGATTATCAATTGGGCCGAACAGAATAATCTTCCTATAGAAGACGTATTGCTCCTGAAAAGACTCAAGGAAAAATCAGTTCAGATGGCAGCATTGAGAAAGGTTCAGAGTAAAATCGATGGATATTTTAAACATCATACGGAATAGCATGTTCTTTATATACACAAGCTTATATTTAAATTCTACATTTTCTATGAGGAAAGATTATCATGAACGGAAATTCTATAATTTGATTCTGTTTTATAATAGAAACTATTTTCTGTTCAAGTTTTCGATATTTTTAAAATAAACTCGGCTTTAACAGATTTTGGGTTGTTTCTATGAAACAAATTCAAGCCACTTCAGAAATTCGGGCATTTCGATAGTCCGGGCATGCGCCGGAACGAAATCTGCCCGGACTAGTGAAGTTGTACTGTATATTTGTAACCCGTTTGGACGACATTGCACCTTTATATGACAAATACAAAATAAAAGCTGAATTAAGGTTCAACAATTTACATATAATATAATACGTAATCATGATAAATGTGGATAAAACTACCGTAGATTAGAAGAAACATACTCTAAAATACTCATCTAGAGAATTAATTAGAGAGGAATTATGGTCAAAATCTACCCGCTCATTCAGTAGGGTGTTGAAATTTTTATATCTATTGTTTCCAGTGGATTTCCAAAAATTAATAATCTAAAAATTTTTCATGAGGTGAAGGTAAAATATTCAAATTTTGGTTGGAATTAGGTAAACTTCTATTCACTGCTGCCATCGTCATGGAGGAATCTCCAACGAATTACGAGTTTTCCTTAGCGATCATGACCCTCAGACCCCGTATCAATTTTATTCCACGATAACTATCACATTTAAGGTATAACTACCATCAAACATTCCAATATCATTTAAGTGTCGAAATTTCGGCAGGGGTTGCTACTGGGAGCAATTGACACATAGGCGTGAAAATAGGGGAGTTGAAAATTTTCAAATTACCATATTTCCAGTAATAACCAAGATATATCTATGCGGTATTTCTATTGGTCTTAGGTATATTATTATAAAAGTTGGTCTCATAAAGTTTCAATAAGTTTCGATAATTTTTGCTCTATTGAACTCCACGGACGAAATACATGACGCAGGTTTATCTCTATGGATGTACCATGAGTCTTGTGTTTCTGAACATTTTATTTATACATAACTTTATTGTTATCTTTATTCTGAGCATGTGCTTTACATGAATGTAAAATACTATTTTCCAATAACTGTAAGGGATTTTGTTATTTGAGGGAAATAATGGATTGCGTTCTCGTGATTTTTCATTAGCGCCGTTGTTGGATCCTAAAACCCATCATTATATTATGGCTGCTTAATTGTTTACAAAGCATATTGCAAATGAAAATATTAGATAGAATGATAAAAAGGTTTGGCGCCTCATTTCAATTCAAAATAAAATGGATTCAAAATCAATCATTCTCGTGGAAATCTAACCTAACCTTTATAAATTTAGAGAAAACGATTTGTCATTACATTGAAAATTTCATGATAATAACACTTTTCAAGAACGAGCTTTGACATAACGTTTGTGTTCAAAAACAGAGGAAAATTATATGACCTCACCAGGAAAACTACAAGAATTCAATTATTCTTTTTGAATTTATTTTGAATCTGCACTTGTATTTCTAGACATTCTTTATAAAAATACAAAACGAAGGAATTCCTAGGTATGTTTAGTTATAATAAAACTGTTTCATACGAAAAATAGAAAGTACAACTGAAAAAATTATTAATAATTATAAGTTATCATGAAAATTGATGTTTACAACGTTTTTTTGATGAATTTGAAACAGAAAAATTTCAGATCAACTTTAGGGAACACAGTGGAATTATTAACCGATACCTTTTCGTGGGCCCAAACTAATACGTTATTATACACTACTATCTTATTTCATTTCATGGCTACCTGAGAATCATTTGTTTTGACGCCGCAGTTCCATGAAGTTAATTCTTGCTCTCGTTGGCTCACAAATTCATTTGTCGTGCGTGTCGTATTCAAGGACTTATGTCTCGTTTTAATTCGTCTCCATTACTGAATTTTTCCAGTTCTTGAGAGAATGAGATTCTCTTCATATTGAGCAAAGTACCTTATTTTTCCAATGTACTTTATAAAGACACATTGCCGTTTTAAATGAACTTTTATCTGATGATGCACAGTTTGGTGGAACGCGTCATAAGTTTGTGAATATAGTGAAAATTTGAACATCATTGTTTTCTTAAATTAAAGAACGTATATTTATTATCATCGAGTAACGAACCCCTCACTCAAATTATAAAAAAAACTTTTACTCTACCTCACTATTTTTTTCGGAAAGAAACTTATACGGAATATTACAATTGATGACCGCTATTTTCAGCAACTGTTCGAATTGATTCTTCTTCAGACATAAAATCTATATTTTTGTGAAGGTTTCTAAGACTAACTTTAGTTGTAGGAATAATAATCCGTGGAATAAATGTTTTCTGTATTTCTCACATATTTTAATCCTCGGCTAGTTTCATATGTATAGAAACCATTTATATTTACTTTCTATATACGGGGTGAAAATGAATAAGTGCGAAAGATTTCACGAGGTGATTCTCAAGCCATTTTATGATGAAAAGTTCCCATGAACATATGTCACTAAACGTTTACCACCCTGTGAATTTTCATGATTTTATCTATGACCTGATTATGTAGATTTTAAAAGGCACCTATGTGCAGAATTTGATCGGAGTAGTTGAGAAACTGTAGTAATCATAAGAAAAATCGTTTGCGGACATGAAATGGACTGAGGAATCACCTTGCGAATTCTTTCGAACTTATTAATCTACACCCTCTATAGGTTGCAATCCTTGAACATTCTGAATAGGGAAGATGGATCGAGTGATGACTCAAAAGAAAGGTGGTATCTTTGTCTACATTGCCTTGCACGAATTTCCATTTTTTAATGGAAACTGTAAAAGATACAGGGTGAGTAACTGAAAGATAGGGAAGACTATTTCCCTGAGACTATTCAAGTTTCAGTGAGGTAAAATGGAACAAATTAATGCTGATCAATGGCAGTCATCATCAAGTACCATCCTCTCTCGAATTTCAACCCCTGGAGCAGGGGTGACAACCCTTGAAAATTTGGAAGAGGGTAGATGGGTCAAGTGATAACTCGAAAGAAAGGTATTATCTTTGTCTGCTTTCCCGTGAAAGAATTTTCATTTTTGATTGAAAACTGTAGAAGATACAGAGTGAGCCACTGAAAAATAGAGAAGACTATCGGCCCAGGACTATTGGAGTATTACTGCGAAAAACTGGAATAGATTCATTTAGACCAAAGATGATAGCCTTTGATCTGGAATGAATCTGTTCCATTCTTTTGCACTACTACTTGAATAGCTCAGGGCGATAGATAGTCTCCTCTATTTTCAGTAGCTCACTCTGTATCTTCTACAGTTTTCAATCAAAAATGAAAATTCGTTTACGGGATGCAGACAAACATAATACCTTTCTTTCGAGATATCACTCGACCCTTTTACCATCTACCAAATTTTCAAGGGTGGTCACCCCTGCTCTAGGGGTTGAAATTCGAGATGAGGATGGTACTTGATGATGACTGCCATTGATCAGCATGGATCTGGTTCATTTTACTTCACTGAAACTTGAATAGTCTCAGGGAAATAGTCTTCCCTATCTTTCAGTTGATAACCCTGGACCTTATCAAGTTTTCAATTAAAAATGGAAATTTGTTCAAGGCAATGTAGACAAAGACACCACCTTTCTTTTGAGTCATCAGTCGACCCACCTTCCCTATTTAAAATGTTCAAGGTTTGCAACCCCCGCTTAGGGGGTTGATATTTTAGTCAAGTCTTGCACCCCAAAAGATGTCTCTCTCGAAACAAAAATTGACTTTTTTCTGCGTTTTGATCAGGAATGAATTTCTTGGTAGATATAGCCTCTGTTTATTTTTCGTTGAAGCACCCTGTATAGTATCGGGTATGATAATATCAATCATGTATAACATTTGATAATGTTTATCCGTAAATATGATGTTGATGAAACACTTTCTTTGAAAATGATTTCGAATGTTGTGAAGAATCTTAACGAAAACATGTCTCAGGCAATATAAATTTTGAATTAATTTGTCTGAATTCTTTAATAATTCTTCTTTGGCGTTGTCATTGAATAAATGAAAAAACTTACTGTTAACCATCCTGATCTTGAATCCAAAGTAAATGCTCCACTTTTATCGTCTAGCTGATACGTGAAATCTGCGTTATCACCTGGAAATAAGTTTTATTTTATTTTAACCATGTATATCTGATTATAAAAAATCATCCGATGCTTTCAAGTCTAAAATTATTCAAGTTCAACACACTTGCATCTTTCACTAAAGAGACCATATATACAGGGTGGTACAACGAAAAAAATAAAAAAATAAAGGATCGTTCGGACCCATCATTTCCCAGTTTTTTATTCCCGTAACTTCAATTCCTTAACGGGGTTGAGCACAACACCCTGATTTTGAATAGGGATAAAGAATGTTGCGATACATCATTTCGAAGATGTTATCGAATACTATCTGACCCTGAATTTTCGCTTCAGAATTTTCATCGTTAACGAAATGGCAGCTAAAAAAGACTGATGTGATGAGTTTATTGAGTACTGAAAATGGGTACCATTCACTTCCATGCGGCAAAGAACGCTGGTGGATAGCTTATGTTGAATTCACCTCGAGATATGCAATGTTTTCACTTAATTGTCAATTTTTTGTTCGAAAAAGTAGACAGACCATGTGTTTGGATTACCTTAGTATCTCGTTAGTCTATCGTGAATTTTCAGGAACGTTGAAACTGTGCCAAAGCGATTGTAAATTCGTAATAGGATTAAAATGGTGTATTCCGTAGAAGAAAGGGTGGAAATGATAAAATTATTTTTTAGAAAAGTTGTTAATTATCGAGTTTTGTTGCAAATGACTTGTACTATCACCTTCTGGAGTTTGGCACCTTTTATAGTATATATATATATATATATATATATATATATATATATATATATATATATATATATATATATATATATATATATATATATATATATATATATATATATATATATATATATATATATATATATATATATATATATATCACATCACCAGTCAAAACGAGCGAAATAGTCCCGTTGGTTCTGATGCTCTAGGCCTCTGTTTCAGGAAAAACCTCCTGTCGGTAAATATTTGATAAAACAAATATCTTCCGTAATAAATTTCGCTAAGAAACTACATATATAAACATGAGTCAAGAAGAAGAACTCAAAAATCCGTAGAACAATGAATAATCCCTCTTGTCAAAATCACCGAACCTACGGGACTATTTCGATCGTTCTGACTCGTGAAAGATGTTCTACAAGTGTTGGAATGTTTACGTTCTCAAATCTGTTTGTTATTGTTCGTTGATTTTCTCGGTAACGGGTTCGCCGTCTCCGTCCTTAGAGGGCGACTCCCGTATGTTACACCTATGCAGATTTTATATTTTTGTTAATAATATCATTATAATAAAAGAGAAGCTACTTCTTGCTCATCGATTCCCCACACTGGAAAACGAAATCTGCCTATAGATTCTGTCAAAAAGTATTTTTTCGAAATAATTCTGTACACTCCAGTTCTAATTACCCACATCTCTTCTTGTATCTTGTATAAGATTCCAGAGTTGCTTGAAACATTGACTGCAGAATCTCGGTTTTCTTTGTTTTAGATTCGCGATAGAGGTTTGCCAAAAGATCCATATTGATTCGATGCTACTGTGCAGTGAAATTCGTTATATATAAATAATTATAGTAGGGATCTGAACATCTACCATTTGATTAAATTAGAAAAAGTTTTCAATTGGACTTTCTTTTGTTTAATTAGATTTCGTTTGTGACATAAGTGGATTTAGTTATTATATATGTGTGCATATTTAATTATGGCTAAGCTGTGCTTGCAATACTATAGAAATTATTTTTCTGTTATTAGGCTTTTATAGGACTTGTCCTCAGCCTTAAATTACTTCAATAATAATAATAATCAGTTAATCTTCAATGTTTCATATGCAAGTCACAGGTGTTGTATGAATAAGTTATTTCTAGATGTTAATTAGTTTGAAATATTTTGCGAAACGATTGAAAAATTTGTCAGACTTTATCGGTATAAATATATAATACATTCATTTCATTCTTCGAATGGGCGAGTCTTATATTTAATCATTATTAAAACATCTCTCCTGAAGATTAGCCACAATATCGAAACTGTAATTTTCTATTCGGTAATACAAAATTGCAATTTCGATACTGTAGCTCATCTTCAGGAGAGGTGTTTGAGTAATGATAAAATATAACACTCGCCCATTCGAAGAATGACATGAATGTGCGAGGGGCATTCAGTTTAAACAGGACTTTTCTCTACTTACCCTGATCCTGGTCGACAGCAATCATCTGAAGAACACTGAAACCGTTAGGTAAATTCTCAACTATACTAATGTTATAAAAATCTACTTCGAATTCAGGTAAGTTATCATTCAAATCCACAATTTCGATTTCAACTCGAACGACTCCAGCTTTGAGAGGATTGTCTACTTGCGATGCTTGAATTTGCAAAACGAACGTATTCGCCGGTAAGTTCCTCTCGGCATCAAGATCGATTTCCCTCTCGAGGAATATGGATCCATTCACATGGTCCTGGGAGAAGAGATGTCGCTCGTTTCCAGCTATAATGTCATAACGGATGGGAGCGTCGATCGCAAGATCTTGATCGAATGCGAAAATCGGTGGATCGAAGTCGATTCGCTTATGAATCCTCTCTCCCTGAAAATTACAAGAATCATGAATCTTGAGATTACCTAGAAGTTCAAAATTTATGCTATCTCTAAACGTTATTTTCCTTTTCAATGAAATGAAGCTTACTGCTTCAAGATTCAGTAATTTTGCCAGATAGTGTCTCTTTTAAGGTGACTGAAAGTTAGAATGTTAAAATATGAAGAGACAGTGCAATCCAACGAAGACTAACCAATTTAAATAATTTGGCAGTTTTTCAAAAATTTCCAGATACAGGTCGATCTTTGATAGGAGATGAACATGTTTTGTTACTCGTTTGGACATCTCCTCTCACAACCCCCTACTTCTGGAAGCTACTACCCTAAAGTTTTGAATAGAAAAAAGTGATCGCGAGATACGTTTTTGATGAAATGATTTTATTCTCTAGACGACCACGTAATAATTCTTTCCTGAAATAACGTGACAAATTGACATCGAGAATTATTCACAAAAAATTCCAAATTATTATGAGTTCATACGATCTTCGTTCGAGGAAAATATTAGATCAAAAGAGATTTGATTGAATTGGATAAATTTTCATTATTTATTCAAACTATTGCGAAAACACCCTTCAGCATTATCAACTGCCACCCCGAATAATTTCATAATGGGAAAGGGGTTGTGTAATACCTCATTCGATAGGTATCTGATCCTCACTATTAGTCTGCATTTTGAAGTGCAATTAATTAAATAGTAACACAAGTTGGACGACAATGATTTTCTCATCTATTATGAAATAAAACATATCACTGAGTTTCCATTTTTTCAATCGTGGTACATTCTTATCGCAAATGTTCGCAGTGGCTCCTATTAACGCATTAGTACAATCGAAATTTGTATGATAGCCAATATTTTGCAAAATTTGTGAGATTATCTGGTGATATACTTGAACAATCCTTTCCCGTAGTTCTTCCAGAGATTTGGGTGGCGAAACATAAACTTCAGACTCGAGATAGCACTACAAGAAGCGTTAGATCGGACGATCTAACCGGCTGTTCTATAGCGCCTCTCATACCTATTCAACAACCTAGAATTATTTTTCAGAAGGTCCGGCAAAGCCGCAGCATAATGGGGTGGTGTTTCATCGTTTTGATAAATAACGTTATGTTCAGATAAGTTTGGATCTCCTTCGATGATAAGTGTTACGAGAGGATCAAATTCCCAGGCGTGTTCAAATTTCACTGTCCAACTATTCCTTTTTGAATAAAAGTCCTTCAATTTGGTTCCCCAAAATTGCGTCCCAAATATTAAATTTTCGAGGTCTTGGAGAATGATTATCTGTCTTTAAAAATGTAGTTGAATTGTAACTCCAGAGTCTACAGAAGTGATGCACCTCCCCATGAAAACAAAACTCGATTCATCAGAAAAACAATTATTTTGTAGCAATTTCGGATCGTTTTTGATCAGCTCACTGAAATGTTCACAGAGCTGTAGACGACGATCAAGATCATCTTCATTAAGCTCTTGAGCGAGTCTAAATTTTCACTCATGGAGCCGTACTTGTGAAAAATTCACTATTATTATCTAGCATCCTCCAGATATTTGCGACAATCTCTCCACTGATTGTGTATTCTCCATTATGGCAACGTCACACAAACAGTCCACACGAATTACTTGGAATTCACAATTTTGGTGGTATAGTGTTTTTTATTAAGAACGCATCCAGCTTTCATGAATTTGCTCGTAAGCGTTTTTGTTCCCCAAATTTCTTTCAGGATTATCTTTCTAGAAAATGCGCGCAGTTGTTCTAGTACAATTATCATTTCTGAAGAAAAAACTCTATCTCCGATTTATAAAACTTCAGTAAATTGGGTACATTTTAGGGGTGGTAGTTGTTATGGGTAATCAACCAAATTGATTTTGATCAGGTGTTTTCCTCAAAGCAAGAACAGCTGATTGATGAAATGTTTCCTCAACTTTCTTCGATTTCAATTAGTCACACGTTACTTTAGAAAGTAAATAATTACATGGTATTATAGAGAATGGAATTTCCGTTTTAAAATTACACTGAATCTAACCCCATTTTCCTATCCAAAGGTTTCAGGTCGAAGCTGCCAAGGGTGGGAAGTTGATAACAGAAAAGATTTCCCCAAATCAGGAATCAAAGATACGACCTGTTTCAGGAATTTCACAGAAAAATTATACCAGCAGAGTCATCCACGGTAGTTAGTTTTCTCTGGAACGCACTGTATTCACTAATATAGCTAGTTATTAGAACGGAAATCTATCCTGGCTAAGCAATATTTTCAAAATGATCACTTCATCTTTTAGGCAATTATGGTCTGATAATTGAACAGCATGTCCCACAATAAGGTATCAATCTCGGGATTAGATAGATCTCGTCAAAATAATGCCACAATTTTACATAATTTTTTTCCTGAAATTCATCTCTGCTAAGATACTTACCACTAAAGTTTAAGAAAAAAATTAATTTCTTTCGATAAAATCTGTGTCTTTAAGACATTGGTTGGAAAAATTGTATTTTATAAGGTTTTTAATTTCGCCCTATATGCGCTCAGGGTGAACTACCCTAATAATTTTTACCCTCTAAGTTTTTAGGAATAGGTATTTTACAAATCTAATGAATTATTATTATTTTCTGAAGTTTTTACGTGAAAAATTCACACTTGTTAGATCTAGAAAAAGTGAACCAGTAACGAAAAAATTGTACACAAAGAGCAACGATATTTTCAATAAAATTATTTTTATTTATTTAATTAAAAATTCATTCTAATTATTCAAACCTTACTTCATAGACACTATTTACATTATCTGGTTAAATTGATAACCAACAACTCCTATGCAAGATCTAGCTCTCGAATCAAGATATCTTTGTGTTTTAATATAAATTTGAAGATTTTTTTATCTGATTAGAATAATAAATTATTCTCCCAAGCAGCATATTTCTCTCGCTAATGGGTACAACTTAAACTTTGCTTTTGAGATGGCCCCAGAAATAAAAATCTGATTCTGGTGACCAAAGTAAAATCTAACCTTGCACATGTTAGGTCGACGTCGTCCTATCCATCGATAGGGAAAGGTCATATTCAGATGATCGCCAACTACTAAACATAAATGTGATGGGGCACCATCGTGCATAAACCACATATTTTGCCCACTGTCTAGTGGAATATCCTCTTTCTGGCAAGTTATTTGAGAGACAGTCTGAATAACTTGCGCCGTTTACACCAGGTGACAACACATATGGCCCAACAAAATGCTGACCAACATGTCAGGCCCAAATATTGATTTGGAACTGTTGTTGGTATCTGATTGGAACGAAGTCATCGGCCCAAAAATGTGAATTATCAGAATTTGGTTTGCCTTCTATCAGAAATCGTGCCACATCACAGTAAATGATTGAACCAACAAAAAATTTTGTTGTCACCTCTTAAAGTTCATCAACTTAAACCAACATAATGTGGAATGGAATGAAACTCTGCAAGCTAGCGTCTGATGGATTTCCCGTGTAAACGAACTCGGAGCAGCGACATCAATCTCTTACTTCAGCCAATAATCAGTTTATAAGTAAACTTAAATTGTACAATAAACGACAAAATATCTATATTTCATTCAAGTCGTCACTCTGCCCAAATTATTACTGAATCTCACTCTCTCATCGAAGATTAAAATTATCTATAATTTTATCCATCTTCGTCTCCTACTGTAGACTGAGATAATTCAGAACTACTAACATTTGAATATAAGAGAAACAAACCCAATATTTACATGGTCCTTCGGGCCGGATATGAACCAGCGACCTATGGATTATTTTGTTCATGTTGATGTAAAACCAATTGCAAAATTGCACTGTTGTGGGTAATACTTCTGGGGACAGCGCTTGAACTTTTTGGAGATGGTAAGGGTGAAACAATGGATTCCTTAAAATTCTAGGGATCGTACTTTTATATGAATTAAATTGGTTTGATAATTTCCGAGTACTGTCAAAGGCTCACCAACAACCGCATCTAAAATGCTCTCTTCTATATCAGTCAGAGTTCCTTGCATTTTTTTTAAATGTACCTAAATAAGATTTCATACAAAAATATTAATGATATCCTTCAAGTAATTACCCGCTCCCCTTTATCGGCGATCTACATTCAGAAGAGTACGCCGACTAAGTAGTCTTCTGTTAGGAAATCGCTCCAAATGAAGTCTTTTAGCACGCGAAGCATTACAGATGCTAGACCAAACATTGAATGCATATCTGCATATTCTTCGAAAGTGTAGACCACATTTTAATTATCTCATGATACGAAAAATTAAATGCGTGAGCTCTCAAATATCAAAAGAATAATAAAGTTTTCTATATATGATTTCGTTTCTGTCTAGTGTAGTGTCTAATTGGCATACTTTTGTGAATGTGCATCGCCGATTTAGGAAAAAGGAAAATATTTCGCAAGATATTATTAACTTTTTTTAGGATGAAACCTTATGTGGTTTAAGCACGATTATCCCCCACCACATCTTAGCTCAACGGTTAGAGAATAAAAAGATATTTGCTGCGTTAGAAAATAATTATTTTGAAGCTGGGTTTAGACGAAGCGCTCCCATCGCGCACCTAGCTTGCTTACTTTACCTCGCACCGTGTAGACAGGTCCCCTCTCCGTGAGTTCCCTCGCCCCGAGAAAACTCCGTGTGAGCCGGCGCCAGTCGGTTTACAGTCGCGCTTCAAACGAAACTCACCGTGTTCCCTCGCATCATTTGAACGAGCAACTGAAGGTGTAGCTGTGATGAACTGATTACTGACTTGCCGGTCTTACGGCGCACTCTCACAAGTTAAGAAATGAGCGTCGAGTGAACACAGGGGCGAATATAAGTTTGAAGCGCTAGTGAGTGACGAGGTTTTATGAGTGGGTGGATGCGCTTCGTCTAAACCCACCTTAATGAGATAAAAATAATCTTCGAATTTAAATTAAAATATAAACCTCTCTTGTTTCAAAAGCTAGATCTGGAATAACAGTTAATGATTATCAATTTAAACAGATAATTTAAATAGTGTCTATGTAGTAAGGTTTAAATAATTGGAATAAATTATAAATTAAATAAAGAAAAAAAATATTTCAACTAAGAATATCGTTGGCTCTTTGAGCCGGTTTTTCTCGTTAACAAGTGTAGCTTAAAAAACTTCAAAAAATCTAAAAAGTTTATGAGATTTGTAAAACAATTATCCCTGAAAACTTAGAGGTAAAAAGTATTATGAGTAGTTCACCCTGAGCGCATATGGAGCGAAATTAAAGAAACCAAAAACAACATCTTATGAAATACTACTTTTTCAAACAATTTCTTGAATTTCAGAAAATTCCGTACATATCTCAGCAGGGATACACTTCAGGAAAAAATTTTATTCAAAGTTGTGGTATTATTTTGACGAGATCTATCGAATTCCGAGAGATTGATATCTTACTCTGGGATACCCTGTATAAGATTCAACGTTCCATGAGAGGTATATGACGGTGATTTTGATTTTTAATCACAGTTGAGGTGATATAAAATTTTTGTTAACTCGATGAAGCGTGAAAGTGAGTTTGAAGGAGTAGAGGATTCAAAACAAAATTCAAGTTAGCAGATTGCTGAAGATATCGAAATATTATCTTTCTCGGCTGAGACAACGGAATAGAAAACGTCTGAATCGTTTTCGAAGACAAAGAAGATTCTACAATTATTAATACTTTACTACTCACGATCTCCTGCTTATTGCTTATTTATTTCAGAAATTACTTACTCAATAATTAATTTTTTATCTATTGCACAGCTGAACAAGTAGAAATATTTCTATAAGATCCAGTTCACATTTTTAATTTGGCCATGAAAACTGAAGCCCGTTATAATAGGAATGAAGAACAGTTCCTGAAACTTGTTTATCTCTTTCGTAACGAATAGAACTGGAACACTTTCCTGTGATTTATGAAAACGATGAATTTGAGTAAAAATATAGCGCTGACATTTCAAATATTCGCGAATGCCCTTTCTAGTATTTGCATTGCTGAATTTTATCTCCGTCAAGCAGTTCTTTATTTATTACTGTCTCATGACATTTTGAAAGTTTTAACAAACATTAGAGGTTTAAGAATTTGTGAATATTCATCACCATAAAAGTTGTGGCGACAGTAATATATTGACAATAATCAAAAGTATATATATATATATATATATATATATATATATATATATATATATATATATATATATATATATATATATACAGTGTGTTCCAACGAAAATTTGACCCCCTCTAACTCCGAAATGAGTAACATTAGCGAAAAACACCAAGACACGTCGATTTTTGTTTCGAGGGGGAGCAATTTTCGAAATAATTCGAAACTTCTCAGATCAACCCCCTACCCCCAGCAACCCTAACTTTGAAATTCATCATACGGAATAAGGGTCGAGTGGCACCTTACTGAAAAGGTCTGTCAATTCTCCACCTTGATTTGTCATTTTTAGAATTTTAAATTAACATACCCAACATCCCAACCAAGGGTGAAGTTGAATTCCTGGAAATCCCAAATACTAAATGAAATAGATTTATTTTGGCATAATGCAAGCGCAGGTTTATGCTCGGTCTAGAAAAACGACCTACACTTGTGAATTTGGAGTTGGTGCAATCAACCCCCTATTTCCAGCATCCCCAACTCAAAAATCATTCGATCGATAATAGGTCAAGTGGCACCTCGTTGGAAAGGTACTGCAATTTTCTCTTCGAATTTGGTATTTTCGAAATTCAGAATCATCATACAGGGTGTCCCGAAGCAGGAACATTGAAAATCCAAATAACTTTTGAAACTGGTTCATTTCGGTATACGAGAACATGTTTGATCCGAGAATAGGACTTTCTTGTGTGGTTATAGAATTTTTGCAATCAACCTCTTCCATTCAGCATCCCCAACTTGAAAATCATACAAATAATTCAAGTGGCATATCTTCAGAAAGGTTTTTGAATTCCAGAATGATTAAAGCATTTCATTCAGTTCGGCTCTCCATACAGGATGTCGCTTTCGAAAAATTCAATATCGTCATTTGAAATTATCAACTAAAATTAATTCGAAACTGTTAAAAGTATTGGGGTACGATGTGTTGAGCATCAATTACGAAGAAATAAAGCTGATTTCTGCATTGAAAATGTTCACATTTTTTCATTTTCATCTGGCGTGCAGTCATCTGTTATTTCTCATTTTGCAATGAAATATTATTATTATTCAGATCAGTTCCTCATTATTGTTGTTGTTCGTCAGTTGAAATTAATCTAAAATGGTTTATTCCACTGAGGAAAGGGTCGAAATTGTATCGACGTATTTTCGAAATAACAGTTGTGCCAAAGAAACGGCAAGGATATTCGATAGGAACCATCCTGAAAGAGAAAGGGAGTCAGTCACCAGTACGTTAAATATTTGGTTGACAAATTCCTAGCTACGGGTTCGGTGGCAAACAAAAACATGAAATGGCATGTCCTGTCAGAAATGAGGCAACGGAAGTGGCAGTAGTGGGTCATCTACAAATGGAGAATACTACTTCGATCAGAAAACTATCTCGTCTGACTGGTGTATCAGCTACAACTGTCCTTAGAATCGTGAAACATCACAAATTTCACCCTACAAGGTAAAATTAGTGCATGAAATAAACGAAGATGATCCAGATCGTCGTTTACAGTTTTGTGAAAATCTAAGTGAAAACCTAAACGCTAATCCAAATTTTCTGAATAACATCTGTTTTTCTGATGAAAGCACCTTTATGCTCAGTGGTGAAGTGAATAGACATAATTGTCGATATTGGGACACACAGAATCCTCATTGGTTTAGAGAGGCCCACACGCAAAGGCCTCAGAAGTTGAACGTTTGGGCAGGAATTTTGGCAATCATCTAGTTGGGCCTTTCTTTATTGAGGGTAATCTGAATGGAAATGGCTACCTACAGTTGTTAGAGGAACACATACATCCTAGATTGACAGAAATTTTACAGATCGATCCAACTCTTTCTGAGGACGAAATGCGTTTTCAACAAGACGGTGCTCCTCTGCATTATGATGCTCAGGTGCGCCAATATTTAGACGAAAATTTCCCAGGAAGGTGGATTGGTAGAAGAGGACCTGTTGAGTGGCCAGCCAGGTCACCAGATTTAAATCCCTAGATTTTTTTTGTGGGGCCATCTAAAATCTAAAGTTTATGCCACAAGACCAGAAAACCTGGAGGAGCTGCGGATGAGGATTATCACAGAATGCCGACTTTTGACTCCTGAAGTTTTCGCTAATGTGAGAAGAGAGTTCGAAAATCGTCTGTATAACTGTATGGAGGTGGGCGGAGGTCATTTTGAACAATTGTTGTAATAATCAAGTTAGTTTTTTGTTTTCAATTGAATAGAAGTTCAATAAATCTCGTTTTCCGGTTAAGATGAGCATCCAATCAGTTTCTCCATCATCCCCTCATCCTGATCCTCACGCCAGAAAACCTCGATTGACAAACTGAAACCAATGCCTCAGTGATTCAGAAAATAGAAAAATCTTTCTGGAACTTTGCCACTCAACCTGTAATCACTTGTATGATTTTTTGAGTTGGGGATGCTGAATGGAAGAGATTGATTGCAAAAATTCCATATTCACGCAAGAGAGTCTTATTCTCGAATCAAACATAAACATGTTCTCGTATTATACCGAAATGAATCAGTTTCAAAAAGTTATTTGGGTTTTCAGTGTTCCTGCTCCGGGACGCCCTGTATGCTGATTCTGAATTTCGAAAATACCAAATTCGAAGAGAAAATTGAAATACCTTTCCAACGAGGTGCCACTTGACCTATTTTCGATCGAATGATTTTTGAGTTGGGGATGCTGGAAATAGGGGGTTGATTGCACCAACTCCAAATTCACAAGTATAGGTCGTTTTTCTAGACCGAGCATAAACCTGCGCTTGCATTATGCCAAAATAAATCGATTTCATTTAGTATTTGGGATTTGCAGGAATTCAACTTTACCCTCGGTTGGGACACCCTGTATGTTAATTTAAAATTCTAAAAATGACAAATCAGAATGGAGAATTGACAGACCTTTACAGTAAGATGCCACTCGACCCTTATTCCCCATGGTGAATTTCGAAATTAGGGTTGCTGGGGGTAGGGGGTTGATCTGACAAGTTTCGAATTATTTCGAAAAATGCTTCCCTCGAAACAAAAATCGACGTGTCTTGGTGTTTTTCGCTAATGTTACTCATTTCGGAGTTATAGGGGGTCAAATTTTCGTTGGAACACACTGTATATATATATATATATATATATATATATATATATATATATATATATATATATATATATATATATATATATATATATATATATATATATATATATATATATATATAAATATATACTGGGTGATTCACCGGTAACGCGGTGATCTGTAGCTCCTACACTTTTGAAGATTTCATGTTTGTTCGAACGGTATTGTATTTAGAAAGTAAGAATCTACTTCAGCAATTTATTTTGCAGTAAACAGGATGTCCCAATTTTCTATAAAAAATTTTGGGTGGTTTTTTCAGACACTTTTTCGTTCAAGATTCAGGAGCGGCCTAAACTCTGCTATAATGTATTTCAGTAATAGGTTTTTCTAGTGAGAAATTTCGTCACAATATTTTTTTTCGTAAAGTTCATGAAAATAGGCTCTCACATCATCGTATACTCCTTCGGCCAGAGAGGATAAATACTTTTTCCCTTTCGTTTTCTTATTGACCAAGGATATCTTTATTGATGAATTGGAATAGATTATCCTCATTTTATACAGGAGTGACTCAAAAAACTATTGAATATTGTAATTTTAAAAATATCATATCTTGAATTTTTCAAATAGAACACCCTGTATTTTATTATTCATGTCAACTCATAAAATATTGTGCTATATTTTTGCAGAAGTAACCTTATCTTCATCTTAGATCATTTTCGAAATATTCGATTAGTTGTAAAAATTCTTGATGAAAATTCTACAGACCGTATACAACTCATCAACATGCATCATTATTCGCACAGAAGTTATTGTTTTTCTGTATTGATTCAAGTAGTAAAAATGAAACCTAAACAAGATAATTATTTCAACGAATGATAAAATCAAGATGATTAAAACGTAAATTGAGGTATGTGTTGACTTTTTTTTTATTTGTGCCTTCTGTCAGGTGTCCGGACACATCATATTCAGCATTTTACATGGTGAACTTATCAGTGTTTCGTTATTAAACATTGTTAAAGTGAGGTTTGTACCCAATTTTCTCAATTGACTGCCATGAAGTATTCCAAAGAAGAAATGGTTGATATGATTTTTATTCTGGATGAGTGTAATAGAAATTTTTTGTTGGCAAGTAGAGTTCATACATAAAGGTTTTCTGATAAAAGGCATCCTGAAGCAAGATGCTTTGAAAAATTTCTGAAGACATTTATCGAAACGGGTAATATCGCTTACAAAAAACCTGAAAAACCAAAAGCTGCTACAGATGAAGACAACCAGTTATCAGTTATGTTAACAGTGGCAGAGGACCCATATAAAACCCAAAGAGAGATTTCTCAGTTAACAGATATAAGTCAAACTTCGTCGAGAGAATCTTGAAAGTGGATAAATTTGATACATATTATGTACAGCTGTACAGGAACTGAACAATCAAGACTATGAAAATCGAATCAGTTTCTGCAATTGCCTAAGTGACAAAGTAGTGGAAAATTCAAATATGTTTAGCAGAGTTCTCTTCTCGGAAGAGGCACCTTACCACAAGAATGGGCTTGTTAACAGACACAACTTTCATTATTACGCCTCGGAAAATCCACACCTCATGAGACAAATAGATCACCAGCAGCGTTGGTCTTTGAATGTATGGGCCGCTGTAGTAGATAGATATCTAATTGGCCCACACTTTTTCGACGAGCACCTAAATAGTGAAGTGTATTTAGATTATCTGCAAAATCATCTACCAAAGTTACTTGCCGATGTACCAGAGCATATAAGACAAGATTTGTAGTTTCATCAGGATGGAGAATCGGCACATTACTCACATAAGGTTAGGGAGCATTTGAATCATGTATTTCCAAACAAATGAATATTTTATATATTTTATGCGTTGACATAAATAAAAAAATACAGGACGTTCCATTTGAAAAAATCAAGATATTTTTAAAATTACAATATTCAATAATTTTTTTGAGTTCCTCCTGTATAAAATGAGGATAATCTATTTCAATTCATCAATAAAGCTATCATTGGGCAATAAGGAAACGAAAGGAAAAAAGTTTTCATTCTCACTGGTCGAAAAAGCATGCGATGATGTGAGAGTCTGTTTTCATGAATTTTCACGAAAGAAAAACATTGTGACGGGACTACTCACCAAAGAAACTTATTACTTAAAGACATTATAGCAGAGTTTAGGACGCTCTTGAATCTTCCAATCTGAGAAAAGCTCCCAAGATTTTTTTATAGAAAATTGGGACACCCTGTTTACTTCAAAATGAATTGCTGAAGTAGATTTTTACTTTCTTAGTACAATACCGTCCTAACGAAAATAAAATCTTCAAGAGTGTACGAGCTACAGAGCACCGCGCCACTGGTGAATCACCCAGTATATAACTCTGAAAACTTAAGGAAACAAATTGAAATATAATTTGAACTTACCCTTATTGGATGAAATTCTGGTATTTTAGTTCGATAAACACCTTTTGTGAATTTTGGACTCATGTCATCGTTGTCAATCACCATTACACGTATGGTGGCATTCGATGTCTTAGGAGGTACACCTCTATCCTGCAAATCCAAAATTTTACTAGAATTAATGAAAAAAATTAATGAAAAACATTCCATACAAAAGATATTAATTTGTTGCCACATATACCGGGTGTGGCAACTCAAACGAAAAAGACTCAATAACTACTAAACTATTTATTTCTGGACAAAAACAGAAACAGGTCAATTTTTGTATGAATTGGAACATCTTTTAACATACGGCGAAATGGTCCTGTAATACCTCACTGGAAAGCTCTTTTGATTCTCAACATAAGTGTGTAATAATTTTCGAGTTTTGACATATTCGAACGAAGATACAGGCTGGTTCGTCAATAGACGAATTATTTTCAGTGATTGCAAAATCTGTCAATTTTGAATAAACATTCACCGAAATACTGTTTATTTTGGGGAAAAATATCTTTAAGCTTCCACTACACCCCCTCAGATGAGGGTGTCAACCCCTCAAATCTTCGAATTGATCATTTAGTTTGGGTAATAACTCATTAGAAAGGTTTTAGAATTTCTAGAATATTGTAGACAGCATTTTTGATGGGAAAATTAGAGATCAATACAGTGAAGAATCACTAAAAATGCTGAATGATACTGATAGTGAAAGGTTTGTATACTAATGACTAACGTGTGAGCCATTCATATACACAACCGAATTAATATGGAATCACTTTTTATGTCAAATTATTGATCGTTTTTAACAATGGATCTTTGACTACTTGTGACGAATGAATTTTTTTGTTAAAAAAAACTGGATAGTATGATAAGAAATGTTGAATTATCACCACATGTTCGGGATATTGTACTCAGTCGTCACTGAGATTTGAAACTGTGAATTTCAAAATTTAAAAAAGCCTACAATCAATATGAAAATGCCTTACATTGGATTGTCCGATGTGCACAGAGGTTGGATAATTGCTCTCCTTGAAGAAAGGGTGACACAGAGGGATATAACGGCCAGAATGGGGGTGATTTTAAGCTCTACAAAATAGGCTTAGAAGATGTCGTAGGAAGATCTCTTCTGAAGAACAAGAACGCTTGTTGTGCCACATTGCAAGAAGAGACCCTAGTGCGTCGCAGCCCATACTCCAAAGACAATTTCTGGAAGCAACCGGCATCAGTGTGTCAGTCGAAACAATACGTCAAAACTTCGTTCAAGGGGTTTATACAGCAGAAGGCTCTTAAAAGTTCCAGAGCTAACCAGACAACAAAAAATTTACAGACTTAATTGGTGTATCGAGCACCAAAATTGGAATATTGAGAATTGGCGAAATATTCTTTTTTTTTGGATGAGGTCAGAATTTGTGTTCAATAAGATGACTGCCGGATTCAGGTTTTTAGGGGTCGTGAAAAACATGCAAGGCAAACTCCGAAATACCAAGAGTGCAGTGTGAAGTTTTGGGGTGGCATTATGCTGGGAGGAAAAACATATTTGATTCCATTTTCTGCGCGTATAACGGCTAGAAATTACGTGGACCTAATGCTGGAGCCCATAGTGAGACTCTAGCAAAGTTCCTACAGGGAGAATTTCACGTTTATGAAAGGTAATGCTCCTCCGCATACCAGCAACTTCGCGCGGCATTATCTTGAAACAGAGGGAATCGCTATTTTGGACTGGCCAGCTTGCTCTCCAGAATTATATCCTATTGAACATTTATGGGATTATCTCAAAAAGAAAATTAGATCGCGCCAGGATAATCGAAGAACCCCAAAACAGCTCAAAAAATCTGCAGAATATCACCCCAGAGGAGGTTGAAAACCCAATCCAAGGGCAAGAGGAGAAAATACAAGCTACTGAGGTCGAGAAAAAAACACCTATTCCGTGAGAAAACAATTTTCAATACTTTTACTACATGTGGAAAGAGTCTCTTATTTTCCTTTTGTTGTTTTTTTTTCTCAAAATAAACCTTAATTTATTTCTTTTTCAATTCAAATATTTCAAAAAGGATCAATTCTGACAATCCTTCGAAATTTCCAAAATCCCTGAGGTTATATTCAAAATATCGAGTGATCCACTGCTAGTTATAAGCCGCCTCATTATCTTAGACGTTAGTCGTTATGATCGAGGACTTGCAGGTTGAGGTTGAGAGACTTATTCATGTTATTTTGTTGGAATTTTCCGACTACTTTTGTCTTTCCTGAATTTTTCCTTTGTTAACTCACTTGAAATTATAAAGAATAAAAAAAGAATCAAGTAAATATATCATTTATATTGTAAGTTACCATAGAAAGTGCAAATGTATAATCTTCGCAGAATTTTTCGCCTTTCATCAGTAACTGTCCCTACAAGTTTATTGTTGAAAAAATTTTCCGTTTATTTTTCAAATAGCAAAATATGGTGTGAAGTACGTGATTGAAATGCTCCTCCTTTGGCATGCATTTTCTAGATGTTTTTTCATATCAAAATGGCGATCTCTTGATTGTAGAATATACTCTAAATGTAATACAGCAAAAGAAATTACTTCTTATTATGTCAAAACAAAAACATTTTAAGGGTGAATAATAGGAGGAGAATAAAGGGAATTCATAAAATCACAATTATTATTGAAATAAGAAAAGAACTTATGATCCCATCTAATTAGATATCATAACCGTTTGCAACTTGAGAATAGCGAACTCGAAAAATTTATTCTACAGGAACAATTCTTATCATTTTTGGTGAAACATTTTATATACCCATGCTTATGCGACTCCTTAGATAATCAATATTTCTTAGTGTATTTAGGAAAAACCTCGGACATCAGATAATCGCACAAAAAGAAGTCCAGAGGGGCCTTATTACCTGACCTGGCTGGCCATTAAAAGGCTCCTCATGTAGGAAATATCAACCGAAATGTTCCATAACATTCCTTTGGTTGAAGGATCCATCTTGTTGAAACCAAATATTGCGTCTTACTATACTGGCGAGCATATTGAGTTCTTGAAGTGATTGAGTGAGAGTTTTTAAAATCCGAAGTTGATTTTGATTTGGATCAACATCGAAAGTTTTTTGGTTCATTGTACATTTAGCCTAATAAACCAAATAATGAAATATTCTGATTGCAATTTGATTGCTCGATGTCCCAGAATTACAAACTTCGGTCTGAAACACCCGCATCTGGTATTTGTATGACGCAGCTTTTGTGGGGATAAACTTTTTCTCGATGCAGAATTTTTTACACAGGTGTATGACTCATTTCCTAAACAAGTGCTAGTTGGCTGACTCTACGCAGATTTTCTTCAACAACCAAGGAGATATCAAGTTTGATATAGTCATCTTACTTCAATCTTCTTCTTTAAGTAGATAAATATTCAATATAACCAAAGTTTCCTTTCAATTCTGCTAACTGTGGATCACGAAATTGGTGTTCAGTCTGGAAGGATTGGATTGAAAATGTCTCTCATCTGATAACTCTCCCACGAAACCTCCGTAACGAATCATCATCAGTATTTCAATACGGTTTTGTTTACTGTGCAAAAATGAAGGATTATTCCAAAGGAATTTCACAAACCTCGAACGTAACCGCTCGTTCAAGACTGATTAACTTTTTTTTTGCTATATTCTCATGTATATCATGTGTCATGTTTCAAGTGTATCGCCATCCTATCAGTCTGATTCCTAATTTTATTTGTTCTGTTCATTTTTCGTTTCATTTATTGATAGAACCGTATTCATTTGTTTTTTCTAATAAAACAAAAACGACTTGTTCGATAACTACTGAGATCAATTTCAGGGGAAATTCCCTAACTGAACGGAGGACCTGTGTGAAAAATTTCCTTTAATACGCTGAACACCATATTTTGGTATTTAAAAAACATATAGAAGATGTCCTATTTTTGGCTGATTACGGTAAGGTAGTTGGTGAATTTTATCATAAAGTAATAAATTATATAATTATTACTGTTAGTTAATTTTTCAATTCCATACGCCAATGTTATAGTTAATTTAAGATCTGAAGTATACAAAAGGAAAACAAAAACAATCAAACAAATATATTCGAATGTCTCGATAGGAAATATATAGGAAATAATAAATTTTGCTATATGTTCAAATTTTTAACTTTCTTTCCATAGTTATTGTCTGAATTTTTTTCGTTAATAATTTGATGATAATAAGATATAACTACAATAGAAAAATATTTTGGTGAACTTTTGAAATGTTTCTTTTCTTAATAATCCAGATCAGATTGTAGCCAAACATTTTACATCAAAGAATAATCGAATTGGTCCAGCAGTTTTCGTGAGATATGGACAACAATCTTTAGGGCGCCTGTATAATAAAAACATCTAATGTTGATTTTTTAAATAGCAAACTTTCTTCTTGTCAAATAGCGCCTAGCTTATCTACGTACGTGGGGTCTCGTAGGGACCCTGATTGGTTCTGTACGTAATATTTTCTTTTATTAATTTTTGTGTTTTCGGCTAAGGTTCTACAAAAATGGAATGCGTTGGAAATAGAAAATTAACTCAAGCAGAATAAGAATACATCGCAAATAATATGGATGAACTTTCGGATGAAGAACCGACTTATGATAGCGATGAAAATTTATCGGATGATGAAGTTCGCGTGGCAGATGTATCCGAAACTGAGGACAACACGGAAATACTGACGGAGGAAGAATCTGATGAGGAACCTTCGAAGTCGAAGAAAACATTGTGCAAGCCGACCATCCCGTTTTCTTATCAAAATATGGTCTGAAATGGAACAAACAACCACTTCATCAAAGCAAGATATTAGCAAGAAACATCGTAAAAACAAGCCCAGGTCTAATCGAATACAGTAAAAATGTGAGTACCATTTTAGAATCTTTCGACTTATTTTTGACTGACGAAATGAAAGACGTTATATGCCTTCACACCAATCAAGAAGCCTTCCGATATTTTGATGCCTGGAATCAAAAAAACCAGCAAACCATCTAGGAGGTCTGATAAATGCTGGTGCCTTGATATGTAGAAAAGAAACGACCCGAAGAATGTGGACTATGAACACAGCAATTCGAAGATCATTTTTTCCAGCGGCATTTTCTCGCAGTAGATTTGAGGAAATTTCAACATTTTTACGATTTGATGACAAATCGAGTAGAAAGGCGAGAACAAGACAAATTAGCAGCAATAAGAGATATTTGGGAGATGTTGGTTAGCATTTTCAAGAATGCTTTCGAACCGTATGAAACTATTACCATTGATGAGCAATTGGTTTTCTTTAGGGGAAAGTGTCCCTTTGAGCAATGTATAAAATTAAAACCTCGTCGGTACGGTATAAAAATTTGGGCAGCTGCTGACGTCAAAACCTCATATTAGTGTCATACCCAGGTATATACAGGAAAACTGCTGGGTGGCGTAGCAGAAAAGAACCAAGGTTATTGGGTTGTCAGAGATTTGGTGCAACCATATCATACCACTTGGCGTGGAATCACCACAGATAATTTTTTCACTAGTGTTGACTTAGCCAATCACTTGTTGAAAAATCAACTTACACTACTGGGGACAGTCCATAAGAATAAACCAGATACTCCGTCCAAACTAAGTATAAAATCTAGGCCCATTCATTCTTCAATGTTTGCATTAACTCGAAATATAACAATGGTTTCGTATGTTCCAAAAAAAAAAATAGAATGGTACATCTATTGTCTAGTCAACACGATGATGATAGTGTATCTGAAGGGCATGATAATGAGCCATATATGATTTTGGATTACAACAGAACCAAAGGCGTAGTTGATAATGCCGATAAACTAATTCGGGAATATTTATGTAGCAGAAGAACGGCCCGATGGCTGTATGGACCTTTTTGAACATCTTAGATATTTGTGCCAAAAATGCTTTCGTAATACATAAACAAAAAAACCCCGATTGGATAAAAGAAAATATTTCAAGACGGTGTTTTTTTTTTTGCTGAAGTTGCGAGATGAACTAGCTCGCGCCAACATGAAGACACGTGCAACAAATAAACATCACCACTCTCACATAAAAGCTGCCCTGAAAGATTGTGTAATTGAGGTTCTTGTTGAACCTGAGGTTGAAGCACAAGCTGCAGCTAAAAAACGCGACAGGGTGTTTTAAATGCTACCAGAAGTTTGGACAAAAAAGTGAATCCAAAATGTGCACAATGTATGTGAAGAGCATAGAAGAAATCTGTGCCATGATTGCTTGTTGGTCTAACATTCAAACCACTTGTTTTTTCATCATCTGATGTTATGTTTTTTTTCTAGTTTTCATGATTCGGTTGTTACTTTTTTTTACGATTGAAGAATTATATTTTATTACAGTTCGAATTTTTCATTTCTTTTGTAGCGAATTCAAATTATTATTATGAAATTATACTTGAGAAATGCCTTAGACTTTGATTTTTACTGAAAAACAAAAATGTCATCATTAGAAACCTGTTTTTAAGCTGGGGTCTCTGCTGGACCCCGCTTGGGTATTTACGTTGATTTCAATAGCATGGGTATTTAAGGGTTAATGACTGTTGCCAATTCTGGGTGCTAGGATAATAATCTCATACACTTAAATTTCTTCTGGGGAGCCTTAAGCTGAAATTCTTAATATAATTGCAAATTCCGATTGTTCAATTGTGTAATGTCAATTCCGAAGTAATTACTGCTATTTTCAGTGCTCGAATAACCGCTCGCTATCTGTTGCGGACATTCATTCAATCAAATTCTTAAAATTAGAGTCCTGACTCGAATGACTTTTGAACGTATTAAATGGACGCGGGTCAAAAGAAATTCGAATTACATAAGATACGGTGAAAGGAAATCAGAATGCATCAATAAATCTCTTTAGAATTTGAATCAGCTGTTTAATTAAATAATAATCTGCTAGTAATGGTCCTTCGTCTTGAATAGAAGTGTGACACAATTTCCATTTTTAAAATAATTGCTTTCGCGAGGCAAAAAATTAATTATTCGTGTGGGAACGCCCTCGTCCAAATGTTTATTCATAAAGATTTTCAGAAAATGCGTAATTGATAATTTAAAACGTATAACATATATTACCTCGTTACGTAAATTTCTATGAAATAATCATGCATTTTATTACTACATATATGCAAATAATTATAAAAACAACTTTGCATTGTAATTTAAAAATGCTAAATTGAAAGAAGGGTGAACGCCACTGTATTCTATTTATAATATAAAAACATTCATTACATGATTTTGATAACGAACAAGAGACATAAACATTAAATTAAATCAAAGAAAATAAGAGACTTGAGATTCGGAAATACGGGAAAAATGGGATATCTGAACATGTAATTAATTTCTCCCCAGAAAAGATTTACTGTATGAAAAATGTTATGGTTAAAATGAAGTGTTTTTCTTTGTTGATGTATTGTTTCATTCATTTATGGATTTCAAATTTGATTTTTCTATGACATATCATCGAAGTGAGTAAAAATACGGGAAAGAATGCTATTTTTTAGTAAAACATAACAATATGACAATCAGCAATATTGAATTATAACTTCAATTATCAAAATATAGCTGAAATGCTACTTCTCAAGACTGAAGATAAAAGTTTAGTGGAGATGATTGAATCATGGTTCTTGATAGAGCTTTAAAAATATAAACTATAGCTCATTAGATTAAGAATGACGTTAAATGAAAAATGTATCGAAGTGATTTACCAGCTCATAAAGAATTATTGACATTATCAAAGAATTAAGGTGAAAAAGGCATTCAGCTCTTATGGAATAATTAAGAAAATGTTAATATTTCCGAAGTTATGTAAGAATATTCTTGAAGCGGAAGAAATTTTCTTTTAAGAAGTGCCTACGCTTGAAACCCGAATTCTTTTAATTATAGTCCCAATCTAACTTAAAGGCTTTGCGCTATCATTTTGACAAACGCATTGTGCTCGTACCTCCCTTTTTAGTTAATATTACTGGTAGCTACTAGTTACCAAAATAACAACGACAAAGTTGGAGACTGGAAACATTGGCGGTGTATTACACTAAAAACACTATACAGAGTGTCTCAAATTCGTGGTCCGTGAATGGTAACTTCTGAACTAATAGAGAAATTAGTTTGCGGTTTCTTCGAAGTGATGCTACCTTTCGATGAAACAATAGATACAGTCAACAAAACTTTCATAGCCTCTTTGTTTTCTAGATACAAGGTGGTTTTCAAAATCTTCCAAGTTCCCTATTATCTCGGTTATCCTTCAACATGGCGCAATGGTGAAAAGTTCTTCTTACGTAACTTTCTCTTACGACTACAGTTTTCAACTTAATACTAAACGTAGTTTTTTAATGGAACAGCCTGCATATTTTACGTAATCGAAGTTTATTCAATAAAACCCCCATAAATATATACAACTCTTCGTAATTTCTTCTGTTTTGAAGACGAAAAATGCTATTTTGATGTTATAAATAGGATTTTCCATCAATTATTGGAAAGGAGGTCGTGAAGTATCGAACGAATCAGTGAATTGTTATGGATAATTCGCTTTATCCAAACGATAACTAACGTTCCTTGTAAGATCAACTAATAACATTTCAATCAATTAATTATATTCCTGTTTTGATTGAAAAATTCGTTTTCCAGTAGTTGATAAACTAATAGAGAAACAAATTGAAAACTATTGGAACATTTGAAAACAAAGTTCTATATTTCATACTGTTCGAAATTTTTCATTTATTTCCGTATTAATACAATTAAATTAGAAAACATATGCTGATGGTAAGATGAATCTTAGCTTCAGATCACAGGAACTGTTGAAAATGGTCGACGTTTTGTTCGACACCTTATGGGCACAAATTTAGGATCCTACGTAGCCAATTGATTTAATTGATGGGAACGGTTTGTAAAATACGTAGTTCCCTTTACGTCGATATGTGTTTATCTTCTATCATAATATTAAGGGTTCGATAGATCCTGTCCCACTTAAAAAAAATCAAGAATTGTCAGGTCCATCGATCTTACTGACCATCGTATAGGACCTTAGGTGCCTATACCGCGTTATGGAAAATTCTTGTTCAGATATTACGCAACCATTTGCGAATTATGAGCAGGGGTTTCATCCTGTTGGAAATATATGGTATTCGGTCAACGGATTTACATCCATTATTTCCGGTAAAATGTCTTCAATTATGGCTAAATATCTTTTTGTTGTATGAGTTCCTCACAATATAAAATTTCAGGCAACCATCCAGAATAATGCAAGCCACGCTGAAACAGAACCTGCCTTGTCACTCCTTGAATTACTTGTTATGAATAATGAAAATTCCATCGCTGCTCATTTCAATAGGCCATATAATTTTCCCATGAAAATTACCATGTTGGAAGTGTTTTTCAAATATCCGGTGAAGATTCTGAACCTGCATCAACATAAATGATTCATATTCATATTTATTTCATATTCATGAATTATGAGATTAGATGTAGTCAGAATTAAAAAAAATTGATTTTTTTCAGCATAACATCTACGAAATATTCTCTGAAAATTTTAAGTGAATTCGAGTTATTCGATAATTAGCCAAGGGTTCTCGGGAGCTCCGAAAAGTTCGAGAGCAGGTAGCTAGCAGCAGCTGCAAGCGACCGGTTTTCGGGTTCTATTATCATGATTGACTCCGAACTTTGATGTATATATATTTATACCCAGCTTCATAAATATCTAACTATATATATATCTACAATTTTCAGGTATAATTAGTGTTGAAAATTATTTGTTTGTTGCCAGTATGCGTTTGGTAGTTGCCCTGAGCAGTCCATAGTTGTGTGTTAGAATAAATTATTCCTCTAGTAATTTTGAATGGGGCGTGATTCTAGAAAAATTTCAAAAGGTCTTCGGAGTTCTCAAAATATTCGTAAGTCGCGTTCAATGAAAAGAAAAATGTATTCGATCCGAAAACAGCGAAACGTGATGAAAGTGTCCAGGGTACATGTTCTAAAAAATTAAAATTTAACACTGAAGAAGATGTACACGAAAATAGCAGTACTGAATTTTATCAAGCCAATTTATGTAGATCTCAGTAATGGCAATTTACTTTCAAGATGTGTAGGTGGATTCAATCAGAATAATAATTGGAGTTTCAATCAACTAGTGTGGAACATATCCCTGAAAACTATAAATACTAGTTTTACTGTTGTAATAATTGCTGCATTCATAGCTACTGGTATATTCAATAAAGGTACGAAATCATTATTGATCATAATGAATACATTGGGACTTGATTGTGGCCGTAATTCTCATCAGTTTGACGAAAAAACCGATACTGAATATGTAAAAGTGGCAGATAAGCGAGCTAACGACAATACTCGAGAAGGTAGAATGCTACGTAGACAACATCAAATTGATATTTTCGGAGCTGCTACAACAGCTGAAGAACTATCATATGACCCAGGGATAGATGACTCGGTGTGAGTAATTAAATAATATGTATTATTTTACGTAAATTGAGTGTAAAACTTCAAATGCGTTTTTCTCAAAACTATGTTTTCTGAACTGGTGACCACTGTAGCTCGAAAACCGCTCGATAGATTTCAATGAAATTGCCCCATAGATGAAGAAGTATCCTACGAAAACGGCGAGGCCGATTAGGTTGATTTCTTCGTTTGTTGAGTTCGTAATTATCAAGACATGGATTTATTATAAGAAAATTTTCGAGAAATCTACAGGAAAAAAACTATATACTGATTGTGGCGGTTCGATATTGAATAAGTCTAATTTGGGAGTACTGCTGTCCTAGAAAAATCATGTGACAGAATCCTCAGACTATGTCTTGTTGGTTTTCAAAACAATGAAATTTAACAAGTGTGATATTGCACGGAGTTCTTTGATTATATTTTCTTGGTTTGATGAAAAAGTTTACTGCATTATTATTAGTTTCTAGATTACATTATGAAATGCGTCAAAATATCAGTCTTGTATGAGCAACCTGAGAAAAATACATGATCGTCTCTAATCAGTGGTAGTAGTAAAGAACCTAGCGATTAGAGGCAAGTATAATAATAATTTCTCAAGCGCGTTGAATTATTATTTCGGAACAACGGAGGCAGTCCTGTTCGACGGTTGAATAGAAGGTATTAAATAAAACATAACGTCGATTAAACATAATAATTGAACACCAACTCTGGAGATTAGATTCGAACCAACTATGTTGCGGATGTTCGTTCACTTAACTGTTGAACCCCAATTGTCATCAGCTGATTCCTGAGTTAGGATATGAACCAGCAAAAAATTAAGCTAAAATAGCATAGGGCATTTATTTTCAATCATGAAAATAACTTGAAATTGAAATTGAATGTGGAGCAAACTATAAAAATTATTGAATTTGGGATGGAACAACGTCAGTCGGGAACTAATGAATGATAAACATAAGAAATATGACAAATTCTCACCAGTAACTTCACTATTTGTTTGATCATCAGGACAGATAAATTATTAGACTTATGATTAATGAAGGAAATGAATAAAATCGGGTAAGGTTCTCATACTTTTGACAAATTTGAATCGAAATAATTTCGAGACTAACGTAAACTGAAGTTCTTGAAATAAATTGTGAATTATAGATTCCAAGAATTATTCAAACTAACCTTAGATAATCGACACTTCGTTACTATAAAAGCATTTAATTAGTCTCTTGATGTAATAAATGCAATTATACAATACCTTCTCTTATTATTATAACTAAAACAATCTTTTTCAATTACCTTACGTTTGATTAACATTAATTAATCAATGTTAGTAAAAGATTATGCTGTAACTATTCAAATCGAAAGTAAATAAATTGAAATAATAAACGAAATTCGTGAAGGGTACCAAAATCTCTTTTCTCTCCTTCACTTTCGGAGATTATGAGTACTATCCTAATACACAGGACATTCGTTTCTGCTTCTTTAAAATAATTAAACACAATATAGCTGATTACCAAAACTTTTCCGCAATTTTATTTTTATGTTATGTTATGACAATGTCTCCGTAGGTGATAAAGCTGAATTTAATTGAGCAGAAGGTCCCATGCAAGACATTGGGGTTGTATATTTCTGTAGATAAGATACAGGTGTTACCGGAAAAGAACGTCATATAGAAATGGGGGATACTGTAATTCTTGGCCTTTCAGAAATGTTATATGAAAGTCATAAACCTATCTGGTTCTTAAGATGAAGGATGATTAGTTAATCATTTATAACTTGAGAACCGGAGACCAAAATTGACAAAATTTCACAAATTTATTGGGGTCGTCTTACTAAATCGACCGATGAAAAACAAAATGTAGTTGGGTGTTCGCTACTTCATATTTGTGGAAAACGGATAATATACACACCTGTATATGGATAATCTGATAACTTTTGTATTCCAGATCTATAACTGATAGCTGTCCAATACGTATAAAAAAGAATCATAGTACCATTTCCACTATCATGAAATCAACAATGAAAATTTGTTTTTTCGTATAAACGGTATTCTCTGTACCAATATATCATTTTGAAGATGTTAGTTCGGAAATACCTACAATTTAAGATATCTTTCAACTCCTCAGGACAAAAACTGATAAAGTTATGAGCCTGGGCAGTTTTACGTGGCAGATCCTGTATATATACCTGTAAGAGTATGAAAGATCATAGGACGATCATCATATTCCTTGAATTCCTTCTGAGCTGAAGTTTTTAGGAATAATGATGAATCCCAATGAAAGGTGTGTGTTATCACCATAAAAATTTTATTGATAATATATGTTAATGCTAGTTACAGACGGGATCTAAATGATCGAAACTGACGTTTATCACAGAGAAAAAACGATATAATCGGAAACTGCTGATCCGATGAACTCAATTCACTTTGTTCATAACGGATAATATAGACACCTGTATATGGATAATCTGATAACTTTTGAATTCCAGATCTATGACTGATAGCTGTCCAATATGTATAAAAAAGAATCATAGTACCATTTTCATTATCAATGAAATCAACAATGAAAATATTATGGTCGGGCAGTTTTCAGGTCATACAGAAAAAATTACCTCAAAAACGTTGTTAATTTACAGTTCTTCGATTGTTTTTATCGAAAAAATAATTGAGCATGTTCGGCACTACTTAGTGAAATTGAAAATGGACAAAAAATTGTACAAGGCTTCCCATATTATCTGATCAATTGCATTATTATGTATTTCTTCTAGTGCGGAATACGATTTGTTCACAAGAGTGTGCATTTTCAATATAGTAACCATTAAAGAGAAATTCAGTTTTTGAACCCTATTCTTGCTGCCAAGGCCAAATTCTCAGAAATTGCATCAAAATACCCAAGCCGAGGTACAGAAAGAAATGGTATCCTATGATTCTAAAACTGTTCTTCAGTGATTCCCATCAATGACCTACCCGAAAACTACCTGATGAAATTCATTCGAGTTGGAAGCGGAATTTTTCAGTGAAATCAAGAGAAGAAGCAATGTTTCATTGATTTACAAATAAAGAATATACCAATATAGTATTTCGTTATGGATTTCGCAATGGTAATGCACCATCAGCTAGGCGTGAATATAAAGGATAATTCAGAAATCAGCAAATTCTAAATTTTTATAGGGTGTTTAATGTACTATCGGAAACAAGGAAACCACCTTCTATTTCTAAACATGAAACTAAGCAGAATATTCAGGGGGAATAAAATCGGTCAATCTGCCAAATCTGTTAACTTAAATGTGTGAAGAATTTGGTTACAGCACATTGACGCTTTACCTCATTTTTCAAATGTGAGAAATTTTCTGAGCTAAAATTATGAAAATATGAAGACTGGTCGCAGTGGGCCTGTTCCAAGGCCCCCAAGGTCACCAGAGCTCACCCGTCTAGATTTTCTTCGGTGGGATTATTTGAAGTCTAGAGTCAATGAAGTAGTTATTGTTTGCAGAGAACAACTAGTAAATTGCATTTTAAATATCCGACTGTGCGGATATTGCAAATAACGAGATTTATTGTGTTTTCTACGTTTTTTGCATGTTTCTTCGTGTGATTATTTGATTACATGTTAACTTATATCTATCATGAGCAATATTTGATGAAGCATTTCAAAAGGAAAATCATAAAATGTATTTTACGTTAGTGCTTCTGTATAACCTAACAACTGGCGACTTCCATATTTTCATTGTTGATATTAATAGTAAAAATGGTGCAACAATTTTTTCATGTATTGGTCGACTCATAGATTTGGAATGCAAAAAATATACCGATTATCCATATACAGGGTGTCTATATTATCAGTTTTCCGAAAATATGAAGTTTATGCAGATAACGCAACTATATTTTGTTTTTCCTTCGTGAGTCCACTCACCTAGTAAGACAAGCCTAATGAAGTTGTATTCTACCAATTTTTTTCTACGGATTTTCGAGTTAAAAATGATGAACAAATCAACCTGTATCTTAAGAACCCGAAAGCTTTCTTGACTTTTATACGCCATTTCTAGAAGGCCAGAAGTTACTGTAGCCTCCTTTACAGTAACAACCTGTCTGGTAACACCCAGTATATTATTTACAGACATATAAAACCCCAATGTCTTGCCTGCGATTGAAAAAGAAATAAATATGAGACACATTCTCAACATAGCAAAAAAAATGACCTGTTTCAGCGCCTTTTTATGAGTTAGAGGAGGGGGTCAAACTTTCGTTGGAACACGCTGTATAAGCATATACACGCTGTATATGCTTATACAGCGTGTTCCAACGAAAGTTTGACCCCCTCCTCTAACTCATAAAAAGGCGCTGAAACAGGTCATTTTTTTTTGTTCTGAGCGGGACCAATGGTAGTTCTAATTGATGTCAGCATTAAAGAAAATGTTAGGCTAATGCATGCTAATCTGAAAGTGTACGGATCAACCCCCTACTCACAGCATGCCAAAACTTGATTATTATATACCTCATTGGAATGGTCTCTTCATGCTCTAAGCGACATTGGTCAACACTACGTGTTAGCGGTTTATAGTGTTCACACCGAAAAATGCATTCGTTACCTAGCTTGGTACGGTTCCCTTAGTTCAGGCTCAATTATAGTGTTCGATGCAAGAAGAGCTCGAGTAAGGTTCACTCAACAGAAGACAAAGTAGAACTTGTTTCTATTCATTTTCGAAGTAACATTTGTGTTAAAAATACTGCAAGAACATTTATCACAAATCATTTAGAGAAACAATATATTGGCTAATAAAGTGAAACAAATGTTTTTGGTTGAAATCAATACAACGATTATAGCATTTATCAAATTTTTCGATACCATTTTTTTAGTATGATTTCCCTTCAACCACAAACTAGGCCCAGATTCGGTGATTACCCCTTCATCATGCTAAAATTTGTCTAGCGCGCATTCTTTAGAGATCAGCAAACAGAAAAAAGTGACCTGGAACCACATCTGGAGAATACCGTGGATATGGAAGCAATTCGAAGCCCAATTTATACACAACTCCGCCATCGTTTTTATGGATTCATGACAAGGCTCATTATCCTAATGAAGCAACAAATTTCTCTTTTTCAAATGGGTAATTTCATCTTTCAAATGTTCCAGTATTGATATGTTCTACCCAATGTTCAAAGTCTGGCGCCATCTGAAGTAATCGAAGAATATAATACCATGCAAATTCCAGAATACTTATGCCATAACCTTGTCAGCCGACTGTTGCATATTTTCACGCTTCGGCTTCTTTGATTCTTCTCGTCCAGTCCACTCGGCTGACTATCGATTGGACCCTGGAATATAGTGATAAATTCAAGTTTCATCCGTTGTAATATATCCAGAGGAAAATTATTTTTTACTTCAGTTAAATATTGGTAGGCTCTTCTCTAGATCATCACAACGTTGTTGTTTTTGATCGCATGTAAGCAGGCGTAGCACCCACCTTGCACAAAGCTTTCGCATGTCGAAATATTCATATATTATATGTTCTACACGTTCCTTTGACATTTTTAGAGTTTCAGCTAACTCAAGCAACGGTCTGTCAAATCTATTCCATAGATTTTCTCGATGTTTTCGTTGGGTGATGCGCATTTTGCCTCATTCGATCTTAGCAAATCACCTCTCAACAGTTGATTTTCCTGGTGCAGAGTTCTAATAATGTTTATCGAATCAAGCCTTTGCTTAA
The DNA here is from genome assembly GCA_013387265.2 of Cryptolaemus montrouzieri. Classification (NCBI taxonomy): domain Eukaryota; kingdom Metazoa; phylum Arthropoda; class Insecta; order Coleoptera; family Coccinellidae; genus Cryptolaemus; species Cryptolaemus montrouzieri. The sequence goes on from JABFTP020000103.1 coordinate 52,072,785, forward strand.
ACAGTATTTCTTTTTCAATAAAATCAATATTTTACTAACACAAAAAAATCTCTTTCATCAATCTTCTTGAAACTGACAAAGGCTGCTTCACTTAAAATGTATACACATATTTTTTGAGGTTTAGTAATAACAGAAATTCATATGGATCTTAACCTAACGTTAACGCCATCTATGTGCTCGCCAACGGACTTTTCAGACCCACTTTATTGAAAAACTTTGAAAGTTGAGGAAGACTTTCTTTCCTGAGTACAACGCCAATAAAATCAGTTTTGTTATGAATGCTCTGTTTGTTTTTCCTTTAACGTACTCTGCTTCTGCCTTTCGGCTAATGACACGCCGGGGAATTCTGTCACTTCAGTAACCCGGGAATTTTGCCGAACCCCTCTCGGGTCGAGGGAAGGGATCTATAATGTCCAACACATCTCTGTTAGACAGGACCGACAACTTTACATCTCCTCCGAAAGATGGACACTCAAGCGATTCCCAGATTCCTAAAAATCGCACCAACTTTGTGGGGATTGAACCCAGGTTACTCTACGTAGGAGATGAGCATCATATCCCATACGCCACCGAGCTGGCTATGAATGCTCTGTATAAAACTACATTACCATGTGATGTAAATGAAGTACTCCAGAACATAAACTATGTAAAGCCATAAAATATAGTTTTTGTGATACCGAAGTCAAGATGTCCAAGAGCATGTACGATTGTGAAAAAAGTCATTTATCAAAACCAATGCAAGAATTGGATGACTTTAGCATAGTTTACCAAGTGAAACGACGAAATTCTTATCCCTGAAATTTGAAAAACCGCCCTCTGCCTCATAAGAACCTATTAAAGGTTTATATGAGTATAGCATAGTTTACAAAGTGGTACATCACTTTGTTATCCCAGAAGGAATATACCAAAAAGTCTTGCAACAGAAGGTAACGAAGTGCTTTGATTTTTGATAAAGCACCAACTCATCCCAACGAAGGATTATTTGAAAGAGAGAATGGTAAATTTGAAATAGTCTTCACGTAAGTGGAAAGCTCAGAAAAGAAAACGGCGAAGATCATGATAATTTGTCACTTTGTACAAGGTTCTATATTCTCGATGATGAAGGTTTTATAGTTGGTATTATATATATATATATATATATATATATATATATATATATATATATATATATATATATATATATATATAGGGTCCGCTGCGTAAAACTCCTCAGGCTCAAAACTTAATCAGTTTTATCCTGGAGAGTTGAAATTGTAGGTATTTCAGTTCTCATTAGAATGATATATTGGTACAGAGAATATCGTTTAAAACAAATGAAGAAAATAAAATTGTTTTCCTGTTTATATATTTTTCACCCTGTAAATCGAATTCGATCTCATACGTTAAATACCATCCGTGAGTTTTTTAATAGAAATAGAAGAAATAAGTTATATAGAATTTTCGCATAAATAGGAAATTCAAGTGAACCTATTACACAACTGCGAGAAAATTTCCTCAAATTAGATATATCTCTTCCTTCTCATCGATGATTCGAGGTGAAAAAACTCGAATGAAATGATTTGATGTCAAATGAATTCGAGTGAAAATTCGCTTATCATCTTTCGGTAGCCGACCATTGATCGAGGGGGTCGAAAATTTTTCTGTGGTCTGCATTAAGAACTAGCCAACTTTGATATTATGTCTATTATTCATTTATTCTTTCGAGAAATAGTTTTCTTACTCGTTGTTTCTTGTTATTCTTTGAGATGTATCTAATTTGAGGAAATTTTCTTGTAGTTATGCTATAGGTCCGCTTGAATTTCCTATTTATGCGAAAATTCTGAATAACTTATTTCTTCTATGACTATTTACAAAATAACAATCTCGCGGATTTGCGAATGCGATATCTCAAATGAGACGTATTAATGATGGTATTTAATGTATGAGATCAAGTTCGAAATACAGGTTGAGAAAAAAATAATCAGAGAAAACAATTTTATTTTCCCCATTTGTTTTTTCGTATAATCGATATTCTCTGTACCAATATACCATTTCGAAGAGGTTAGTTCGAAAATACCTACAATTTAAGATATCTGTCAACTCCTCAGGACAAAAACTGATAAAGTTATGAGCCTGGGCAGTTTTACGTACTGTATATATACTTCAAGAGTATGAAAGATCATAGGACGATCATCATATTCCTTGAATTCCTTCTGAGCTGAAGTTTTTAGAAATAATGATGAGTCCCAATGAAAGATGTGAATTGTCACCATAAGAATTTTATCGATAATATATGTTAACGTTAGTTACAGACGGGAACGAAATGATCGAAACTGACGTTTGTCACAGAGAAGAAACGATATATTCGGAAATTGTCGATCCGATGAACTCAATTCACTTAGTTCATGAATATATTATCATTATATTATTATTATTTTTTATTAGATTAAACAAATTCAACTTGCGTTGCGAGAAATAAATATACACAGGAGATTCACAGCAGATACTTTCCGAAACTCCTATATCTAGGATCTGAATGCGGCACTGTGCCACCAGCGAGTTAAATTGGAGATGGACAACTTTTTCAGGTAAGGCTAGTATGGACCGAACTTGGTCTTTTCGCGCAGGGTGACGCACGTTCCATAAGATCTTGAACTTTTTCTTAATCTGTTATCGATGGATCAACGATGGACGAGATCGGGTTTTCCCTTTTGTTTTTCCCTTTGTTCTCTTGAATTATGAGTATGCTATGCTTTTCCTGGTCGTACTATGACTATTTTGAAAGTTTAACATTTTGACGATATTAATAAGAATGTGTTCTCATCTTCATATATATGAACAAATAGCCAGACCAATATTCATTCATATATTTTCATTACAATTTATTCAAATATCTCTAAATTAACGATTTATTGAATTAAAAATATTACATAAGAATAGTTAAGCTTCGAAATCTAACCCGAACCAAGATTGGTGGCTTTCGAGCGCTCATTTCAGAATCAATAATTCCATCTTCGCTAAAATTTTAACAGTTCAACCGCATCGAGTTCTATGCGGAAGAGACAGTAAATTTGAACAGTTAATTAGAAATAGGATATCGGTGTGAATTATGAAAATGAAAAATCGCAATATGATCGAGAAAGCGTGTAACAATGGCATGTTATCAATGATGGATTGAATGAACCAACATAAGTTTCGATGAGATTTACAGATCTCTATGGTCTGGTAGTCATAACGAAAAACTAATTTATGATGACTATTTGAACAGATTGCGTGATTCCAATTAAAGTTAACTGATTGTTATGTAATTCGTTTAAGGATTAATTCACTGGTATTTGCTGGAATATTTTCTCATTGTAATGATTTGCTCTTCGCAATGACTGACTTTTGGAATAGTTATTAGAACTGGTAAAATCAAGTAAATGCTTTGCAAACAAATTTGAAAGAGAGCAAGAATCGTCAGACTTTTTTGGATCCCTCTTTTTTTTGAGTACGCAGACAAGAACCACCTCACGTAGTTTGCGATGTGAGATGATCTGAGATGCGTCGTTTGTCGTTTGATTCATTTTTCTGAAAAGGTTTCGATCAAACAAGATTTCCAAATAGAAAGCAAAAAATCGAAAGGACTTAAAAAAAACACCTTCCCTACTCTATTACTCGTCTGATAGATCAGGAACGATCCAACAAAATGAAAAATTCCATCTATCTCATCACACAAGTCTTCAGTGTCATTACTATGGTTTTCTAATTCGATGATCAAAACCCTTCGTAATGGGCGCATAATGTATCTGATTCAGCAATTTCCGTTACTAACAATCACTTGAAACATCGAAGCCGGTAGAAAAGAGAGATTATTATGTCGTTTATGTATTTAATGATAAATGAAAATAAAACCAGGTATATGATAGTAGGACAACAAGAAAATGAAAGGCACTCAAATCTGCAAATAATTAGTGAAGAAGAAGAACAGTTCAACTATTTAGGTGTAACATTGACGAGAACAGGGGAGGAGAAAGTAGAAATACAGGAAAGGATAGATAAAGGAACAAAATGCTTAGGAGGATTATACAGAGTGCTCAGGTCCAAAAATATGTCGAAAAACGCGAAGAAGAAAATTTATCAGAAGATCATCAGGCCTGTTGTAACATACGATTGCGAACTGTGGAAGTTGAATCAGAGGGAAAATATACATTAGAAGTTTTCGAGGGAAGAATACTCAGAAGAATATATGGTGGAAAAAAGGAAAAGAAAATCGTTGGGAAAGGAGAACGAACGCCGAGCTTCAAGAATTGTATGGACAACCCTCAATAACAAATGTGGCTAGAGCACAAAGAATGAGATGGCTTGGCCATGTTTTCCGACTGGGAGACGATAGAACAACAAGACAAGTTTTGACAAGGGGAATAACGGGAAGAAGAGGCAGGGGAAGACCACGCACAGAATGGATCAAGATGGTGGAGAAAGATATTGAAGAGCTAGGAGTGAAGAACTGGAAGGGAGCAGTTATGAATAAAATGAAATGGAGAAGAACGTGTAATGAAGCTATGGGCCTACTTGGCCTGTAGAGCTGTTTATATATATATATATATATATATATATATATATATATATATATATATATATATATATATATATATATATATATATTATGTATTTAAATTAGCATTGTTTCATGCGGCAGAAATACAGACCACATAATAAACACATACTAACCCTAGATCAACTCCGAGGGACAGGGAACACCGCAGGTAATGTATAATTTGAGTATCTTCTTAGTCCTGAATATAATCTTGCTGAGTAGGTAAAGAATTTTGTTATATTTTTCAGTTATATTCGGTTGATATGGAAGGATATTTGTTACTTAGTACTCCATTTTACTTCGGTTTTTCTCTTTAATTTTCAGATTACTCCAATCGCGTTTGAATGAAGAATGAAAAGTGAACACAACAATTCTGGCTAAACTATTCATTCACAACGCAGTATCAATGACAGCTGAGACAACATTATACCTCAAGCTTTTTTCCTGTTCTCTTGAATCATATGAAAGATTATATATTGTTCTTACGTTTCTTTTCATTTTCCTGAGCTTACATTTTAGAGGCAAGTGCCGAAGACAGAGGGAAAATATACATTAGAAGTTTTCGAGGGAAGAATACTCAGAAGAATATATGGTGGAAAAAAGGAAAAGAAAATCGTTGGGAAAGGAGAACGAACGCCGAGCTTCAAGAATTGTATGGACAACCCTCAATAACAAATGTGGCTAGAGCACAAAGAATGAGATGGCTTGGCCATGTTTTCCGACTGGGAGACGATAGAACAACAAGACAAGTTTTGACAAGGGGAATAACGGGAAGAAGAGGCAGGGAAGACCACGCACAGAATGGATCAAGATGGTGGAGAAAGATATTGAAGAGCTAGGAGTGAAGAACTGGAAGGAGCAGTTATGAATAAAATGAAATGGAGAAGAACGTGTAATGAAGCTATGGGCCTACTTGGCCTGTAGAGCTGTTTATATATATATATATATATATATATATATATATATATATATATATATATATATATATATATATATATATTATGTATTTAAATTAGCATTGTTTCATGCGGCAGAAATACAGACCACATAATAAACACATACTAACCCTAGATCAACTCCGAGGACAGGGAACACCGCAGGTAATGTATAATTTGAGTATCTTCTTAGTCCTGAATATAATCTTGCTGAGTAGGTAAAGAATTTTGTTATATTTTTCAGTTATATTCGGTTGATATGGAAGGATATTTGTTACTTAGTACTCCATTTTACTTCGGTTTTTCTCTTTAATTTTCAGATTACTCCAATCGCGTTTGAATGAAGAATGAAAAGTGAACACAACAATTCTGGCTAAACTATTCATTCACAACGCAGTATCAATGACAGCTGAGACAACATTATACCTCAAGCTTTTTTCCTGTTCTCTTGAATCATATGAAAGATTATATATTGTTCTTACGTTTCTTTTCATTTTCCTGAGCTTACATTTTAGAGGCAAGTGCCGAAGACTTTCCTACAATCTTGTTTTGACTCACATCGGCATTTGACAATATGATATGTTGTCATCCTAATTATCATATATCTTTTCTTCGTTTCAATTAATGAATGCATAAATACATTAATTGCGACGATTAAGAAAATGAAGCTAACAATGAGAACCACGCATAAACTGTCTAGTCAAACACTAAAAGAGTAAGAGGAACAAGAAATATTCAAAAGTTTAAATTACGGTTAGAGTTGAAGGATTTAAGAAAGATTAATGCTGTTGCTGAAAGTGAAATTGGAAATCTAACCTAACCTCACCTCGAACCAGATCTTCTCGTTGCTTCGACAGGAATTATAATCTATGTGGAAAACTGCCAACAGACACTGGTCGAATACAAAAAGATTCAAAGAAAATTGAATAGTTTCTTAACTTGATCATTCGGTTTCTAACTGAATAAGTGGGTTGGTTATTTTCTACTTACTGCCTCTTCCAAGCTTTGGGTAGTTACTTAAATATTTTGGTGATTCATAAACATTTTTTTATTTTAATTAAACAAAAAAATAGTCATTTTACCGAAAACTGCTACCACTTGATTAAGTTATTCAATGAATGGCATTAAATCCTATCACTAAACTAATTAACAATTGCTTGCCGATGGATAACTCTTCAAAAATATTTATGACCAGCAAATGTATGATTTAGGTCAGAATAATTTCGTCACTATTTCTTTATTTGAAGACTGTCTGTTTCAATGAGCTCTAGAACTTAACACTTTCAGACGTAATGCTGGAGAACGGAACCAATATGAGTCACACATTTCAGTGGACCGGCCCAAAGCAGATGGTTGATAAAGTGCATTATCTTCAAACTTGGTATGGTCTTAGTTTCGAATTTTGGCTGCTTCAATGACTTTTAGCGATTTGCTCGTTATTACATTCTCCGTAAAGATTGGTTCTTGCAGTATACCTTAAAATCAAAGTAATGCAAACTAAAAGGTATGCCAAATAATAAACTCAACAGTTTTAATTTTAAGTGAATATTGAACCTAACCTAATCTAGCCGGGATCTCTGTAATGCGTGATTAGAAGATACTGTTTAATCTTCCAACACACCTTGATCCCGTTTTTTCACAAATTTCTGTATTCGAAACGATGATCACTTCAAATGAACTCGCAAAATATAGATTTCAGACGTAATGCTGAAACGGGAACGGGAGTTTTTGGCAATTTTATTATCCATATTCAATCAGACTTTCAGTGTTGGAGGAAAAGTACATTCACGGACTTTGTACGTATTTCCTTTAAAATTTAATTTAGTCTTACGAGCAGTACCCATCACGGCCGCAAAATTAACATGTCATAACCTAACCTTCTTTATTGACTTGGAAAATACCCATCTCGTCGCAGACTTTCATTGGCAAAAGATAAGAGATGATGATTAAAATGACAGATGATAAAAAAAATCAATCAGATTTAGAAATTTATTGCAAGAATCACGTGAAGAAAGGCAATGTTTGAGAAAAATAGTTCTTCAAGTTTGATTGAAGTGCTCAGTAAAAGAAGAAAACTTCTCTTAGATCATACGTATTTCAAATATGAAGAACATAATCGTAAATTAGAATTAGAAGAAACTTAATAGAAGAAGTGCATTAAAGATAAATATTCAGCATTTCTTCGAGTAGTTGGTGAATCTGGGGGCCGTGTTATAAAGAATTCCAATGAAAACCATAGCCACCAACCAGAAGGGCAACATATGCTGCAACAACTAAATATGAACGTATGTGAAAAACCTTTGAAAGATATCAGAAGTGAAATGTACTAAACTGAAGCAGACAAATTATATGTTCAACGTAGAATGATCTATACTGCGTAGAGATAGATATTTATTAGGCACTCCGTAAACTGTTACCAGCATTACTTGAATGTATTTAAGAAGCTCATAAAGAATTGGATAAACTCATCCTGAAAACGAACAGAAATGATAAAATTTCATAGATCAATGATAATTCAGAGAGTTTAGAAATTATTGCACCAAGTCTTTTAAACAATTGTTTACTCTCCATGGATTTTTCAACGGTCATTACATTTCCTTGGTTTTTGTCTGTTAAAATACAAATCAAATAACGCCTAAGAATTATGCTTATCAAAAATCAGAAACCACTAATCAAGATATTGTATTATCTCCAGCAGTAGTAGTGATTGCTTCGGAAATTGATATTCGCCATGCCATGCCTGATGTAAGTTTTTCCGAAATGTACAAACCAACAGATCTAAGAATAAGTTAGCAATTTTTAGATTACTTGTAAGCAAATCATATAAAGAATTCTTCTAGATTTTCACCATGTACCTGGGCAGATCCATCTGCTGCTTTGAATAAATAGATGAATGCTTGTCAATAATTCCACTCTCATTTGAAAAATTCTACAATCCTCGCTTTTCACATTTGTCAATGTTATTCTTAGTATTCCATCTGGTTTATACTTATATATTAGTATTCACCTTCTCCATAACTTCAAAAAATATCGAAGTTAGCAAAAATATGTCTGCATGAAAGAAAATAGAGAGACTTATACAAAATATCCATCTTGGATATTTTGTATAAGTCTCTATTATTTTCTCCATGGATTGCCCTGAAATTTTTTCGAATTTTTTCAGTAGAAAGTTGTAACACTATATTGTAATTCAATTGAAAATAAAGAAAAAATTAATAATCAATGAATAACACAAATACTCTTAGACCTGTTTTTCTTCCTGAATGTACAATTGGAAAAATATTATAATCAAGAATGGACTAAGGATATGGGCCGAGATAGAGATACAGATTATAAACATGAAATTCCACTCTCCATAACTTTATACGTGGAGCCTGGGTCAAAACACCACATCTCGATTATTTAAGAACATATTTACGATACATTGCGCAACCGACAGATAATCCCCTCTTTCGTTTATCGTAGACTAAACCGATCGGGCGATCGGCTTGACTTTCTCGATGTTGTACCTGTCTTCAACGCTCTTTTCTTGGAAGTAAAAGCTTTCTTCATATTTAAATGAACCTCGTACTGAATTGTTTAGATGTTCTATTAATAATTCCCAAATTAATACTGTTATAAATGAGATAAAAAACACAAGGTTTAATTTTAATCTACACTTTATTCGAAAAAATTCGACGACGTTTCGCTGACACAGTAGCTTTATCAAGAATGACAAACAGAATGAAGAGTATGGTATTATAAACAAATCGTAGAACAAGTTGGATGAATAACAGGAAAATCCACACCGGGCCATTGTACAGTTAGTATGAAAGGTAATAAATACTAATTAAACAAGTTAAGTAGGGGTGAATAATTCACATCTACCTGCTCATTCAAAAGCTTGTCCGAATGTTTGTATCTATTTATTTTAATGCTTCTAGGAGATCTAATTTTAAACTTTTGATTTTATATGTAATATGTCAAAGTTTTTATTGAATGAATGGTTTTCTTTTATTAAGTGGTTTGAATAATTTGAATCAGATTTATTTTTATCGAAGCTACGTTTATGTTCAGATGTTCTTATGCCAAAACTCCTATAGGTCCTACCGACCTACCGATATAAATTTTATCACAAGAACCGCAATTGAGTTTATAGATTCCTGATTTACTTGATTTTTCAATACGAGATTTATTATTTTAATATATTTAGAAGTTTTGAAAGTTATATTAAGATTTTGTTTGACGAGAAAGGATTTAATATTTGTACTTGCAGAACCGCAGAATGTTAAACTGTTGAATATTTTATAGTCTTTATGAATAGGATATACTTCATTTATTGCTTTCTGATACAGTTTTTACGAATGATTAGATCTATCATATCCGGATTATATGAATTATTAATGGCTATCTGTTTGATGATGTTTAACTCTTTATTATAATCTTCTACTGATAAAGGTAAATTGAGTAACCGATGTACCATGCTGTTTAAAGCTGCAACTTTGTGTTGAATTGGATGTAATGAGTAGTTATGTATAATTGTATCAGTATGTGTTGGTTTACGAAAGACCGAAAAAACATGATTATTATTTCGTTTAGTGATTTTCAAGTCCAAAAAATTAATGGAATCGTTCTCTTCAATTTCTATCATGGATCTACATCAAGTAACGGCCTCCACAATTTAAATAATACTGTTATCTCCGTTTTCGGCAATACCTTGACAGGTCATGATTAGAATTAGGATGAAACAATACCAAAAACTTGAATAAAATTAAAATTACGAGGTATTGAATTCGAACCTTCTTTGTAAGTGACATGTTACTGTAAATGAAAAGCTTATTACAGCTTTGTACATCAAAGTTCAAGAAAACGTGGTTGAGGGTTAATTGTGCTATTTATTATAGTGTGTACTTATGTTTATTGGGAATATTACAGAGTGTCCCCCTAAACTCTGACAAACTTTGAGGACTGATTCCTGAAGTAGTTATAATACAAATCACTGAGAACAGTGCGGCCCTAATCCTACAAATTTGGAGATATTTAGTTTCAAATATTTGATCCTCTTGGGTCATGAAATCACAAATTTCATACGAAATACGAGAGACATTCGATGGTGTGAAAATAGATAGAATGGAATACATATCTTGTTATACAGAGGATGTTATTTATTACAATAGTAAAATAATTATCAAGAATATTAGGTTATTTTGATAGATAAATCACAGAATAATTTTTCAATAAAAATTATCGTTCTGAAACCTCAATTTCCTGAAAGTTGAAAGTTTATTCTTTCAGTAATGAAAAATATGCAGATATTATTTATGTTTATGTTTTTTGCAAAGGAAACTTACGAGAATAGGAACGATGCTTTCCTCAAAGATATTCTCTTGTTCGTTCAGTTTTTGAATTAGTATTTAGAAGGCTGAGAGAAACAGAAACACTTGAGCCATAACATGTACGACGCAGTCAAGCCAACATATAAAATAAGGAAAACATTATACAACGTGTTCAAGATAATCCTTCGATAACTATTTGGCGCATTACAAATAATCCGAGATGTCGTGTTTCGAAAAAAGATAAATGCACCCTTATCATCGTCAGGGAGTGCAGGCATTGGATAGAAGAGACGAGCTGCATTTTTCCGCCAGATTATGAAGGCGTTTTGCCCTCTAAGAAAAAAGAGATACACAGATTATCATCTTACATAATATAAAACGTTAATATTCAATCGATTTGTTTTTGTGCAACGTCAATATTGATATTATCGCCTCACACGAAATTTTCTCTTGAAATAATCGATTCAATTCAGGAAAGAGAATGAACATATCATACTTATTTCATTCGAATTTGATCCAAATATACTCGCTCACTTGTTCTCATTCAGAAAAATCATTGAAACTCACCGACGCCGACACTGTTAACAGAAACTCTCTGTCGCCATTATCGAAATCAAGTGGCTTCTTCAATATCAGATGTGCTTGATGACTGTTATCCAGGGAGAACTTTTCATCTTGGTTACCAGCTACTAGAGCATACTGAACGTCCGAGTTTGGTGTATTGGGCTTATCTCGGTCAATTGCCTTCACTCCTCTGAATAGTGTCAAACCTGAAAAAACAGTTCATAGTTTAATGAAGAGAGAATAGTTAATTCATTCCACCGTTACTGCATGATAGTTAATCACGATGATAATAAGAAGTTAAACTATGCATTATACAATGATTCATTTGGCCGTCTCTATGCCATTATTCGAAGAAAATATGTCCAGGAAGTGTCAACTAATATTATTATTAGTTATTCCTAAAATGTTATAAACGGAATAATCAGAAAGCAACAAACACAAATAGCATATCACAATATTTATTCATATATGGAATCATCTAATACTAATAAATATATTTTATGAACATATTTTGGCCCTATCAGCGAAAAAGATTGCAAATGCCATTTCAAAATAGGATAAAAAGGTAGCTTTTAAAACCCACAAGAAAAGGTCCCAAGAATTTTTCAATAGTGAAGACAAAACTGATAGATTAGACAATACTGGACTTTACAAGTTGTCCTGTATGGATTGTAAAGACATCTTCATTCGAAACTAGATACAAAGAGCATCAATCAGATCACAATAATCAGAGAACCGACGATACTACTTTATCTTCAGATTGTATCAAAAATGGCCCATAGATATATTTCAAATTATTCACAGATTACCTAAGGGACGAAAGTTTGATTACTTAGAATCCATCGAAATTTTCAAACTACTCATAGAAATAATCTTCTGAACGACCAGTATGGCTCGGCTCATTTGTCCATATTTGATTTTTTTAAATAATACCTGCTTATATCATAATTCGTTACCTCTTGTTGCATCCCTATTAATTTTGTATCTACTTGTTTATGTATGTATGTATTTTCAACTTTAGTTCAGTACTCGTTATCAGCTAATGATGGTCTAGAGCCTGAAATAGCAATCCTTATTTTCAATAAATATCTTGTGATAGTAGTTTAATTTCTTATTATTATCAAAAAGTAGAAAGCCTTCTTCAAACAACATAAAAGAGTGCATAAATATAAACATAATCAAAAACAACTATTCGTATTCCCTTACATATTTATAGCTGTGAATAATCAAAAAATGATTATCTGATCACGAGGTGTGGTGGGGAATGTAGAACAGTATGGTCTAGCAGGAGAAGAGATGATAGTAGCGAAGTGACATCACGAAAATATCGTCAAGACAAGCAGAAATGCAGATAAGGCGTGGATAATATTGGTAGGAGTACAGGTGAGAATGGTCTTGCGACAGTTGATAATAAACATTGAGGTATGGTGTGTGCTGAAATGCATAAGATATACGCTCATAGTACCGTATGTTTCGAAATAAGCAATATGATGCAACCTAATGCACTATTGAAACAGGCATGAAGAGGTTAAATTCAAAAATTTCGGTAATAAGCAAATAACTTTTTCTGGAAATGGAATGATTATACCTGGCAATTAAGATTGCCGCCAGCACACAAGATCCTAATTTCCATACAGTACGTGGACGGACTATCTTTAGTAAAAAGATGATATGAAGATTCTATTGGAAACGCTGAATCCGCTCAATTTCTGTTAGAAATATGACGTTTTTAATAATTTAGCTTCAAGCAGCTATCGTCGTACAAGTCTACTATTTCGTTTGAAAAAAATGTTGTTTGGTCAATAATGATCTTCTGAAGGCGTCTGTTCTTGCACCACTATTATTCGATTTATATAAGAACGGTATTCCTACAATTTCGACTACTTACTTCATTTATGCCAATATCTAACTTTCTCGTCACAATAAATTTGAAACCAGTAAGCCAAGGATCAATATTCTGTACGAAAATAGCTGGGTCCACTTGGAGTGCCAATGTTCACACTGTTCGAACTTGGAATGGCCTTTTTACAGCTAAATACTATCTTTTCTACAATTGAATTATGATGAGAGAATTATGAGTATTACAGTAAGAACTATGAACTATCACATATATTGGTTCTCAATATATCGATGGCTTAGGTTCAAAATGTCGTAACCCAAAAAAATTCGAAATTTTAAATTTGGCGTCTATGGAACTAGCTCACTCTTCTGCACATGTATGCAGAACATGGTAGGTCACATGAAGTTATTTATCAAGCTTTGCCCGTTGCAACGAAATGTCGTATTAACATCCCACCACTATTGCCTAGTCAAAACATCGTACCCCTCAGTTTACCAGTGTAGTTCTCAGAATGACGTTTATATTCGTGTACACTCATTTCGTTTTTTTGCTGAAGCAGGTACGCTTGCCTAGTTACAAAGTTGTGTATGAGTTGAACAATGTTATTATAATCGCTATTTCCAAAAATAATTCCATTATTCAGCTGAGATTCATGAAAAACTCCAAAAAAACTTATCAGTGGGATACGACATTTTGAGTTTTATTGCCGAGTACTATTCACCTGAGGCTTGCAACAAAATTTCAACAACAATTTCTTCTTTTCAGTATGTCTAGTCGGGCTGCTAAAATTATGGTTCAACAGGAAAGATAGTCCAGGAAAAAAATTATAATATAAATTTTGATGATGAATAAGCCAATGCATCTTGCCTAGAAACAATCAATTTCTTCTCAGAAGTCGATGAGAATTTGCTCAATAATATTCCAATAGTTTTGTAATTAGCTCACATTAATGATGATAAAAAGTATCTGTTACAATGCGATGATGGGGGTGAAAACATTTCACCTGACTCTGTAGTAGAAAGAGTAGAAATAGAAAATTGGAGTTAGACTTAAGTGAAAACAGAGAAAATGGAATGGCTTCCACCGAAAATTGAACTACAATTGACATTGAAAACTGCGATAAAAGTGAGAACGGAAATGAAAACGTAGATAATGAAAATCAAATGAGTTATGTCGAAAAATTCAGCCCTCTAACGTATTCGGCCTCTAAAAAAATTATCATCACTTTTATTTGATGCTGAAAATCCTATAGAAAATTTAAATCACTCAGAAGTTTATAAATATTCTGCCAAGACAGCAATATTGTTTAGATAGGTCAGACTGTTCTTTTCTTCAAAATTGGATGTAAAGAACATCAATTTTCATTCCTTGAGAATGAACAACATTCAACATTAGCTAACCACTCCTTCCAAAATGACCACTATATTCCTAGTATTGTTGATTTAAAAGTTCTACACATTGCACCAAAAGGATAGAAAACTTAATTACCTAGAATTAGTGGAAATTTTGAAATCGCTTTTGAATGACAACTTTCAGATTATGAAAGACTAGACTGATTCTTGTTAATCTCAAATTTTCAATGTATTCAAATAATAACTCCTTTTCAATAGACCTTAAATACAGTCATAATATCTTGTTTTTCCAATTAAAGATAACGACCTGTTCATTTATATTTCATTTCACTTAATATTGAGTTTTCATACTGTTCGACGAGAATGAGACTTTGAAGCAGCAGTAATAGTGATCTATTAATTTGGTTTATTGTTTGGAAGTAAGAACATGGTAAAAATTCCATTAATGTTTCATAGATACTTTTTCTTCATTTTCCAGATTACCACTCCTACTACCAATCAAACACCTGGTTATAATGAAAATTGAAATGTGAATATTTCAATATTTCTGATTCCACATTTTGTTCACGACACACTTACAAACTAACTGGTACTTATATATCAGAAGAAAATTTTTTCTCGAGTTTTTCTTCCTGATTTCTTATTTAAAATAATACCCTTGACCAAAACGGTTCTTCTTATTTTCTTACTTGGGGAAGAGTGTGGGACGCTCAGCAGTTTTTTCTCATTTCATTAAATGAGTTCAACAAAGTATGCGGAATATTTCAGTGTACACTTCTCTTCTGAAAATACTGTGCACTAAAACGGAATATCTTTGTTACAGGTAGGAAGATGATTTATCGATTTTTAAAATTAGCGAAATTAATGGCAAAGAACGACAGAATCAAAATTGAGGTACCAGAAGATATATTTTTTATCTCCAGAAGGTTGCTGAGGACAGCGATACAGTATAAGACTCATTAGATGAAAGAGCTCCTTCAGAAGTACGGATGCAAACAGAAGATGACTGGAATAGCGACATTGATTAATATCTCTGAGAATTTGTAGAACGAAGACGGAATCTTCTGAAAACATTTGCCTATGAAGAAAGTGATAAGAACTTGGAAAAGTCGACTGTATGGACATCGATATTTTTTGCTGATAATAATCTTTAACCTACTGCTACTTTTCAGTCATTTTTCTATGACGTAGTAGTTGATGTAATTCCTCAATTCCCAAACACCTTCACCCAGCAGAATAATCATGCCGGAGATATCACTATCAATGAGCATATAATGGGTAATATTAATTGCGAGGATAATGGACATGGATTTCAACGATAAATATTCTAAAATGCGACCAGTTTCCGATATTTTGTACACAGCCCTTGAAAAATAACCCTAGCATAGCCTAGCCAATGAAATCATAATTTGGACTTCATTGAGGAAAGCAATTTATATTATATATATTAGATGGAGATATGAGATTTGAATTGGTCCTCTTCGACGAAAGTATATAGTTCATTTTGACACTTACTAAGGTTCTTTAAGTAAATTGCTTCAAAAATACAAACATGTCAGTAGTTTTACAATATTCAGAGATATTGAAAAATACTCCATCTGCCTGATTTCATTAATACTTTGATAAAGAAAGACTTTACTCCCGTTGCTCATAGAATTGAAATTGGAGAGCATAAAATCCACTGGAACGCTGGAGGAAAACCATATACCATTATCACCCCTATCTATTTCAGGTGTACTCAAAAAAAAAGAGCTGGGCTATTTTCAGCTGATTATGAAATACTGACCAAATGGAATGACAACAATGTGGTTAATGTAACACCAAATGTTTCAACAGCGTTTCCGGTGAATGGAGTTAAGAGGTTCTCCCATTCTGAAAAATTATATATTTACCAACGATTGATTAAATCTGGGAGTTCTGGTTCGTAGCCATCAAAATCTCGGTGACACTAGAGTGAGAAAAATTGTATTTTTCATTAATCGCTCATTGCATTGACATGGTTGTACTAAACTCTTGGCGCTGAAATAAATACAATGGCAGAAAACCCTACCAACTAGAATTCAAAACATCTATAGCAACAGAGATATTCGAATCAATCAAGAAAACGAGGAAAAGAAAACCTTCTCAACCACCAAAAAAAACATAAGTTTTCACGTTATGAAAGATTGGATCATCTCAGTGCTCATGAAGACAATCAACTACGATGTACAGTATGCCGTAAAAAGCAAATTTTCTCAGCATAGTCATGTTATCTTGGAGTCGAAAGATTGTTCGGTTGTTTATCATACCGTTTAATGTCTGGGCATTCTTATAAATGAAAATAAAGAAATGTCCGTTTAAATGGCCGCATAGTTTTGCCCAATACCAACACTTCAAATTTGGAAATCAACAGTAAACTATAAGAAAAATTCTGTTTACAAAGAAAATGCTGTCTGGATTATATAGGTTAAGGAATTGGCCAGTGACGATGAATCTCAAGAAATGTAATATTTGTGTACAAACAAGGTATTTCACCAACGAGAATCAAACTTCTTCGAAAACTGCCATTGATGTATTTTTTAATAGTAATAGTAGTTCAATCATAATTAAGTTTCGGCGCATTTACCCAACCCTGTATAAGTACGACTCATGCAATTGTTAGATCAAAAACCCTAAATCGAATTACTATTTCTTTCAACATTTCGATGCTAAGTCCCGTTAAAAATGAAATATTGTTGACTACTGCGGTGTTTTACTACCGAAAACTTACTCTTATAGAGATAACTGGCATCAAAAATTTGAAATTGCACGAACGAATTTTCGATATGATTCTTCTAGCTTGTAAACTTTAGTTTCATTTGATATAAAACACTACTGAACTGCACTTTATGATTTTGGAAAAAACGGAAAATGGGGTTAATTGAATTCAATAAATCAATGAACTCGTATGCAAAACCTATAAGTCATCCTTGTATGTAGTTTTATGATAGGCAATCCAATTGAATATTGTCACTGCTGTGACAAGTGAAAGGATCGGTTAACATATCCGAGAATCAGCATTTCATAGAAGATTATCTGATAATTTATTGCCAATAAATAATTCTTTCTAATTTGTATTCATAGTTTAGTCAATAACTAAGTCTTATTACTTTATATGATTTTCAGAAGTATAAACTATTTTAAAAAGTTTAGATGTCGTTTCAGCATCGCTCTGAAATAAGAGCTTTCAAACAAGATTACAACATACCACTTGTACATTTCAAAACCGTCACAGCTAGCAACTTCACAATTGTGTCTACCGTAGAAATTCTCATCACAAAGTCAAGTCAAACACGATCTCGATCTCTAATGAAAAAATCACTATTACACCATAATTTCTTACACAGATCAACTCATTTCCAATTTTTGGCATTCCAAGTATTGCGTTTCATAAATAAATATTCTACTACATTTGTCAAACTTATTACTTCCATTGCTGAAAGCGTTCGAACAAGCATTGAGTCCGAAAAAGGAAACTGTAATTATGTGGAACGAAATCATTAGGTGAAATCAAAACGAAGGAAAACGATTGCGAATCACTCTTATTCTTGCTTCACGCGGTATTATTCCAAGAAAATTAATTGCCGTTCGGACAAATGTTTAGGTAAATTCTAGTTGGAATTTCTCAATAAATTATTCACCCATTTCATGTATTTCATGTAATATAAAGTTGGTCTTGTGTTGTTCAATGCTATATACAGAGAATTTCCAAGATAGAAGAGACACCTTAATATATAGTATCGTATTTCAAGCTTCAAAGAAAGAATTGATTAGACCGATTATGATAATCAAACATAAAGGGGTAAAATTATTGAGGACTATAAGCAAGGGATTCTTAAATTTAAGAAAAATTCTTGGCAAATTCGTAAATTGCCATAAGATCTTCCTTGGAGCCAGTCCCTACAAACGTAAAGTTGTTATTCTATTAGTGATGTGTTTCTGTTAAACTAACAGGGTCATAAAGAATAAAAAAGATATCTTATATCTTACCCCATTTAATCGTAACACATGAAGCTGTCTTTCACAAAATAAGTTAATAATTATAGTGAATGCATACGATGCTATAGTTTATGAAAATGTTTATCTGAAGTAAAAGAAAATATAGTACTGTGCCTGCAAAGATGACAGCATTAAATTAACAATGAATTCAGTTTTCAACGAGAAGAGAAAAATCTGATAGCAGAGAGAAACTGCTCTTAATCAGCATGACAGGAATTGATTGCTAGGAATAAAATACAAGAAATTTATTTTTTAACACGCTTTTATTAACTTCATATTTATCTATCCGTCTGAAATATATTCAGATGGTTATCGGATAAAAGCATTAACTTCTACGATATGGCAGTGAAAGAACTTAGAGGAATATGCAAAATAGACACAAAATGAAAGAAAGAACGGGGAGTACCTCTGCTCCGGTTTCCACGATATCTAATAAAATAAAATAATATCTAATAATATTATTAGTATCAACAGGTTTTTGAGGACAGTGATTTTTCTCAAAAGTTTTACAATTTTTATTATTTCGTTTCAATTTCTGTGAGGACCATTTTCATTTCTATTGAAGCATTCTTTACAGCTTGAGGATTACTGGAAAAATAATTCTTCAACATATTTGAATTCAATTTGCTTTAATTTCTTGGTGCAGTATAATAATGTATCAATTTTGTATCCACAGTAAGTGGCGTAGTTATAGTCTGACAGTCACCAACCTTTTCAGTATTATTAAAGGTGCCCAAATTTTGGCGGGAATTGCTATTGGGCACAATCGGTTCAAGGGGGTAGAAATAGGAGGAGTTGAAAATTTCTGAATCACCATATCTCCAATAATAACCAAGATCAAGCAAAATGGTTAGGTAAGGTTAGATTACGGTATCATATATCTTATGCATGTTATTATCAAAAACTTTCGTTTCAAATGTTTTTGTTTACAACCCTTAACTTCCGAATCGCAAAAGCGGTAATTACGAAGATATATGTTTGCAGTTCTCATATTATCATCTGGAATATTAATATCGAAGATTTGTGTTCACTGAGGTTTCAATTCGATCCATAACTTCAAAATCAGTGTAGAGGGCGTTGAAATTTTAAAATCGCCATTACTCTGATAATAACAAAGATAAACATATGCAGTTTTCATATTTAACTTCAGCATATTATTGTCGAAACTTTCATTTGAAGAATTTGTCGATACACACTTTAACATTCGAATCGGGGTGGAGCAGTAGAACACCACATGAGTGGACGCCTGGGGAGAATTCAGGTGTCTGTTTACTCGCTTCTTGAAGAGGCCAAATTGTAAGATGTTAGAAAGATGTTGCACGGAAGCGAGTTCCACAGCTCACCGGCACTGAACACAAAAGAATTCTCATAGAGAGAGGTTCGTGGGATCGCTAAATGTACCGCCACATAATGAGAACTCCTTGCTAGCTAGTGTTGCGGCAAAACATGAGTTTTCCGGAAACTAGGTCTTTCAGCTCCTTGGAGCATCTTCCGTGGAAGTATCTGTAAAACAGAGAAAGGTCAGCAACTTGTCTTCTGAGAGCCAGCGGTTGGAGATCGCAGGTGATCTCCGGGTAGTCGATGAGGCGCACAGCCCGTTTCTGCATACTATCTACGACTATCAACGAATGTTTGGGTGCAGATCCCTATACATGGGAATAATATTCCAAAGCAGGTCGAATATATAGAAGCAACAGGTGAGATGACGTGAAGTATCGCTTGGCTCTGAAAAGAAAACTAAGTTTAGCTGATGCAGACTTTGCTCTTGCTGATGAATGTTCATGACAGAAAAACCTTGAGTTCATCGTTATTCCGAGAAGGTGCATCGAATCTTTGGATGCAATTTGTTTACCTTGCATCGTTAGGAGAGGTTCTCCAGCAAGGATCTTTCGAGAAAACATAGCTGCTTGCGTTTTGCTCGCGTTGAAGCTCACCAGCTTTAACTGACCCCACTCCGATATCCTCTGTTGATCAGGGTTTAAGTTATTGATTGGTTGACATCTCTGATGCTGAGATTCCGCAGCTGTGATCGGCCGTAGACTACTGAAAGACGAAACTAGGGTACAATCGTCTGCAAAACCGAAGATCTTGTTCTCTGTGGATGACAAAAGATCGTTTATCTCCAACAGAAACAATCAGATGTTATACCGTCGACCACAACTTGTATTGATCTATTTAAAAGAAAGCTACTTATCCAACCCCGCAATTCGGGAAGCCCATATGCATGCCAAACCCTATAGAAGGCTTAAGGGATATCGAGGGCTATTGCTCTAGATTCCCCATGAATTTCCATCGTTGATGTATAAACATGAGCGGACGTAGGCGAGCAGATCTACATTCGATCTTTGCCTGCGAAAACCATACTAACGGTCGTTAATAATTCCCTGCAACTCGAGATATTTGATGAATTCATCGTTTATGACTATCTCCATCACTTTGGACATAATGGGAAGAAGTGCAACAGGGCGGCAGTTTTGGGGAAAGGACTTCTTTCCTTTCTTTGGGAGGATTGGTTGAATTGTCGCTATTATCCAGCTGCTCGAAAAAGTCTGGCTTTCATAAGAAATCTGGACCAGGCGGTAAAGAATGGGTGTCAGTCCAGGAGCACAATTTCTCAGGACGATTGGTGGTATTTTGTCTAGACCAACTGCCTTCTTGCGGTTTAGCTGCTTCAGAACCCGTCTCACAGTGCGAACTCTGAACTTGATTCCTGCCATAAAAGAATTTGTGGGTGTAATATTCGGTGGTACTGCGTTACATGAATCTAGCACAGAATTCTTTGAGACCAAGAGAGCAAAGGGATCGGCTTTTTCTTTCTGAGAAGATGCTATCCGTTCGTATTCTCTAACAAGAGGCGGAAACGCAGATTTTCAGAAATGAAAGTCTTTGACATAGACCAGAACTGTCTAGTCCCACTTGCCTGTTCAAGGAATTCATTAGATACCCCTTCCTTGAAATTGGCCTTTGCTTTTGAAGTTGTTAAGTTGCATACGTTCCGGTTGTTCTAGTTTCCTCTGTTGGATTTATCTTCCATGACTTGCCTACTCTGTTCTTGGGTGCAGAGGCTCTTTCGCAGTCTTTGTTGAATCATGGCTTTTGTGCTGTTGTTTTCTTCATGGAATGAGAGATGTAGAGATCCATTCCTGCATGAATGATTTCCGTAACAGATACAATGCACACATTGATATCAGGATCTGAAAAGCAACATCACCGAATAGAAAGCATGAAAAGAATTCACGCTGCTCATCCCAGTTAACACGGTTATAGTGTCAAATGCGTCTTAGTTATTTAGGTTCTTGGTTTAGCGGAAGCACAATAGTTCCAGTAGAAGATATAAGGTTGTGGTCTTCACTCCAAAATCATCTGAATCTGAAATCAAAAAAATTCGGGAAGTCGGTTGGATAATCAGGTATTCTTGTCGGTTCGTCGACTAGCTGCATTAGATTATGGCTGATTGAGAAAGTTTCAGCCTGTCTTCTCGCTTCATCTGTTCTATTGGAGTGGCGGAGCCAATTGTGTTCTGAAAGTTGAAGTCACCCAGTACAATGGCCTCAGCTGCCGGATGATGTGTCCCAATCCAATCCACCTTATTACTTAGATACTGAAACAGTCTAGGAAATTGAATATCGTTTGGCGAGCGATATAGACAACATAAGAACAGTGTTTTATCCTGCAAATAGATTTTAAACCACGCAACATCTGATCTGGCAAAAACACAGAGGCCCCTTTAAACCTAAATCTCGTATGTAACCCATACCCATCAGAAAGTTAATACGTTGTGTCGGTTGTTTGACTTATATGGGTTTCTGTTAGGGCCAGCACATGGAGTTGTGCGTATTGCCGATTCTGTTGGACTGCATCGACGTTCACGTTATTGTGACCCAGTCCTCTGATGTTTCAGAACTCTACCAAGAGTTTGCTTTCTTTTCTAAAACGTAAATGAATTTGTGAATTTGCCGGAGGAGTGCTCGAGTTAACCGCATCATGTACCCCTCGAGGCAATCCTATCCGGAGACTATTTCAACTCCGGATGATTTTGCCCCAAAATAGCTCATCAGATGAAAACAGCATGGAAACCGGACCATCCGCCAGATCCCGAAACTTAGTCACGCAGGTGACTAATTCACGGGACCTATAGTTGGAAGTGGTGGTATCACACCGGGTGACGGGGGTTAACCACCTGATATTATTATCACGGACCTTTATTTATGAGGCTTTCTCTTCTTCTTTTCTAAATCACAAAAGTTGAATAATTTTCAGAAGTCTATATATTTTTTCTAAGCTTCTACCGGAAAACGAAAGCTACTTTAGCCTGTAGGATCTACCGAAAGAATCTTTTTCAGATGATGTAACCTCTACCATTGTAACGAAAATGTCATTCCACCTTGATAACTCTCGTAATTAGAATATGTGGATGTTACAGAAATTGACAATAACATGTATGAAATGAGTCATTCCATGCTGATATATTAAATCAAAATTTATTTTGCAATGGATGGAAACTGTTCCTAAAGAATGATCTCTATTTGAATTTTTTTCCATACGGAAAGTTGCTTATGTTGAAACTTTCGATCACTCTCTCCCTATAATTCCGTGAGTACAATATATAGGTAAGATTTGCGATATCGACTACATTTTTCTGACATATACGATAAAATTAAGTGCTCTGTAATATCAGAACATATAATTTCTCTTTCATAAAATATGAAGTGGCGTGCGCTTCACAAGCGAGACAGAATGAGCATAACGATGAAAGAAAATTTATGCTGCAACTTCCTCTTCACTTTCATACTCAGTTATCCGATTCATACAATTATTTATGAGAATTCTGTCTAGAATTACAGATAATAAAATGCGAACAATTTAATAACCTCTTTTACAATAATTGATATTTACACACAATAAATATCTCTCATTTCTGTCGGATTATGCGAAAATTTATTCTTGTGTATTTATCTAACTACAGGAAATACGTAGTAGAAGAGAGTAATCTACGAAATGGTAAAGCAAACATGTGGAACATTTCACGAGAGACTGTAGATCGTATTCTGGATGTTTGTTTGGAAATTTGCAAATTCTCATTGCAAAGTTGTCAAACGGATTAACATGACTTATTGAATTGAAGAATGAATTCTACTACTCCATAAATGTTAGCATTAAAGAAAAGAGTTGATTCGTCTTTCAGAACAAAAGGATCTGTTGGCATGCCGATCATAAGTCGACGACTAATCTACAAGTTTTAAAAAATTATAAATTTTATTCATATGAAATTAAGGAGAAGAGAATTGAATAAACCACATAACCAAGATCCCTAAGATTGTTGGGTTGGTATTTATGAAGATCATGTTATAAGACCCTTTTTCATACCTGAAAATTACACTGAAGAAATGTATTACGAACACATTGAAGAATCCTTAATCCAGAATTTGCTGAAATTTATTAAATTTTTCGAATGAAATAATCGAATAAATTACTTTTATTAAATAAAACAATATATTGCGTAGTGTCAAACTTATATGCGAGTCAAAATCTCCACTGAGTGAAAGAACAGTTGGTATAATGGATAATCATTCATAGCACGCTGAGACTCTCACGATCGCCCTTGAAATATAAGCTCAGGAAAATGAGGAGAAACAAATAAAACACGAGATTATTCATATGATTCAAGAGAATAGGGAGGAAAAAAAACCTGAAGAAAAACCATTTTCCCCCTTCGCTGATGACTCAGGTAGTCTATAACTATGTTGCGAACAAAAAGCGGAAACAGACTGATTGTGTCAACGTTTCTATCTTCATTTTAATCAGCATTTCGATTGGCGAATATGGAATGATGAGATGGCGGTAATCTGAAAAATGAAAGGAAGAGAAGCAGAAAAACATCGTGACAGTATTACGAAATGGATTTCAATGTTTCAGCCCAAACAAAAGAAGAATCTTATACCAAATGTATATGCTGAAAACCATCTGGATATCAAGATATAGTGCAGTCTAAAACTCTGAAACTAAGCCTGACCATACTCGCAATTTGTACGATATACAGAATTTTAGTTGAATACTACTAAAACGTTCATGAGCTGTTTTCAACTCTGAGTTTGACAACGTACCCTATAATCTACATTGTGTTTCTGTCAGCATGTAGTTATCAATATAAAAATATTCTATCGAATGTCCACTCTAAAGAACGAGCTCATGATTTTACTTACAGCTCCATCTAGTGATTTTTATAGAACTCATATAGTCGAGAATAAAGATGGGTGCGTGAATGTAATGAATAAATGATAATGTGCGAAATGCTATAAGTGTAAACACATTTAACAACACGGCAAGCACAATGGGCCGAATGGCCTGAGTGCTACTACCCATCAAGGCGTTGTGCAGAAGAAGATACACATTCAATACTTCCATTTAGGGAACAAAATTAAACCTTCCGTAGAATGTTAAATATCCTTTCCTGAAGGAGCTAGCTTTCCGATCCACCCTTCATAATCACAGTGAACCACACAGTAGTGTTAGGGTCTGCTCGAATGTCATAAATGGCAGCAATATACTACAGTTTTAGTCTTATTTGACCACGTCAGTATTGCATAACACCATGCCTGACTGCCATCTATATTATGAATGGTGTGCCATTGGCAAAGATATGTGACAATTAATTGAGTAACTGTTTCCTCTGAAAATATTGAAAAATATTTATTTCATATTCTCCAGAGGTAGATAGACACAAAAGTGGCCTACTAGAAAAATAAGCTACTCGCACTCCTGCTTCTTTTCAATGACGGTTCTGATGAGGAAAATTAGTCGAGTGACGATGAAAATGATTTGTTTTCACGTGTTGTACAAAATGATAATTTTTCAGCCTATGATACATCATCTGAATCTCCATCGTAGCCAGAATTTGACAAAGCTGAATTTCTATAATTTCTCACTTCTGATAATCTGAATGATTACAATGATCAGACAGATCGGATCCTCTGTCATGATTAGATAAGCTTGACCTATTTTTGGATTCTAATAAGGACGATACGGCTGTTAAAAAACAAAAATTTCATACGAATTGTCTAATTATATCTGTTTATACGCCACTGAAAACGAGATCGGTTTCTACAAACACAATCGAAATAATGCAAAGCTACTTTCTACCAGTAGCGCTCTTTTGGATAACAGGACAACAGAAGATAACCAAAATGCAAAGAAAATTGATAGAAAATCTGCTATTACGAAAAAATTTGTTCAAATAATAAATTTGAGTTTCTAGTTGATATACATACCAGCTGACAGTTTTACAATACCGAATTATATACGCTCTCCCTAATTCAAGAAGAATTTTAGTGAAGATCTTTTGCTTTCATATATTGATTGCTGGAGTCAGATATTCAGATATGAAAAAGAAGCCGAAATTACGAATTTGAAAAGATATCAGCAAATGAGAAGGTAAATAATGATAAACAGAATAACGAGTCATATATCAAAATAAGACCATTATCAGTAGTAACTGCTTGAACATGGAGAATATATATATATATATATATATATATATATATATATATATATATATATATATATATATATATATATATATATATATATATATATATATATATATATATATATATATATATATATATGAGATACTGCAAGAACGGGGAGATATATTGGAATATATTAGAAACGTTGATATCTCATGTTGAGTTAAAGATAGAAATTTTTATTTAACTTAACAAAAATTTGTGTGTTAAAATATCTTTGTTTTTTGTAATAAAGTGTAGACGTTTTCACAATAAGTTTTCTTCTGTTGTAATATTTATCAATTATAGAGTTATCAATATATCTTATTGTATATAAACTTCTCTCATCTTTCAATTCGTTTACTGTAAAATTGGCAATGAATTTGCTAGGATACAATTTGTATTTTCTTCTCGAACTAAAATTATTCGTATTTTTTTGCAGAATAGTGTATATTAATTATATATCAATTGAAAATCAATATATTTTCGATAAAAATTGAACAAACTACGATTGCGAAATGAGAAGGTTAAACGTTTTTTTCTTCTTAGACCAAAACTAGGACCTTATGAGTGAAATCTTGTATGAGGAACTCATTGAAGCAACAACTTCATTTAATTCATTTTTCCAGATAGTGAACGAATCGAAAGGACTGCGAAGAAGACAAATTGACCTGATTTGTTTCCGTGATTTCAAATTTCAATCAATTTGACTCCGGAGTATGAGGATAGTTGGAAAAAGTTTTGGAGGAGAAATATATTTGTCTCAATGTTAATGCTGCTTGCGGAGAACTTGAAGCCAGGTAATTGACTATCTGTCAATGCAACGAGCCTTCATTTAGGAAATTTCTCACTGGTAAGGCATAATGGGGTATAGCACCATCCAAATGTATATAGGTTTCCAGATCCCAATATTCTCTGGCACAAATCTTAAATTCATCCAAAGAAAGCTCTGCTTTCAGTAGATAATATTTGCAATCACTCTTTGAATATACATTATTCTGACGACCACATAAAGGCGATCTTTTCACCAAGGTATCATCTCCATATTTCATAATAAGGTAAATATCAGAGAACACGCGAAGTAGCACTGCTGGTCGTAAATACATTCGCATCTATTGGAAGAAGTACAACATTTTAAATGAAGTTGAAACCACCGAAACCGCTTGGATTTAATTGAAAAATTCAACTTTAAACTTTGAACTATTTTGCAGAAATGAAGATGAAGAGGAAATTATTCAGGCGTACGATAGTTAACTTTCAATTGAATAACTTCTTTCACGAGCCGAAAAAATTCGAAAAAATTTCGTCATGAACTGCAGAGCAACCGAAAAATACAGGTAAAGACATAAAAGAAACCTACCTATGATTTGTGAAATGGCAGACCAGTTAAGTGTAGTTGACAATAACTAGCAACGAACTTCCTGAAAGGATTGCGAAAAATAAGTTGGAGATAACAAAAAAACAAGCAACCCAATATATCTCACTTTTTCAAGCCAAAGAACAACTAACTTTTCAATGTAACTCTTCCCCTGTTCCTAATTTACATAATGATTGATTACTCAAAAATTCGGAAAGTCTTGTATCAAAACCACTAGAAATTGAATATGAATTCATAATCTGCAATAAGAGTGAACTTTGAATGGTAATTCATAATCTGAAATAAAAATGGGCTCTTACCATTCTCATTGTAACAGGAAAGTTACAGCTACTTCCAGTAGAACTGGGCCGGTAAGATATTTATGGTATTCTAGTTTGTCTTAACTTGTCAAAGGAACTATTCGATCAAAATTGATTTTGTTTGTTCCAAATTTTTTTCTTTCGTTAAAAGTTTGCGCTTCATCTCCCTACCCCTGCCAACCACTACTGCCAGAAATTTCCACTTGAGAAAGCGGTTGGGAAATACTTCTTTGAAAGGTGATTCATTTCACTATATTTTATTTAAAATCATCGACAATCAATCAAACCTTTATATTTTATGTTATCAAGTCGATTTTACAGATCTGGAATGGGAAATAGGGAGCGTGCAGTATCATTCTCTTGAGAAAAAGCTAGATTTCTTCCGTTTAAAACTGATCTGATTGGTTGAGTTACTTTTACATATTCGTTAAAATACAGGTCATTTGCGCTGGCAGTATTTTTCAAAGTTTTAATAACGTGAAATATTGGTGATTCAATTGGTGGCAACACTGCGGGAACGATTGGAACTGGGAGAAGTTTGGGGAGCAAATATGTTCTTGAGTTAAGCTTGAGTGACACTAATACCAACTTAAAGAAGGAGATTCCTATACAAAATATTAATGTTTGGGCTGGAATTTTGGGAGACCATACTATAGTATCCTTATCTTTACAGAAAAATTGCTGAGAACTTGATTGATCCTCATAACTACTATAACTGAAGGAAATCCAAATTTATCTGTACTCAACGTTATGTATCAACATGATGGGTCACCGCTCATTATGCCGCCGCTATGCAGGACGATCTGGACAATAGATTTCCAGATCTTTGGATAGGTAAGAGAGACAATAGAATGGTCGATTAGATCGTCCGATCTAACGCCTCTTGATTCTTTCTAGTGCAGTTATCTCTAGTCTGAAGTCTATGTTATGTCACCCGATTCGTTGAAAGAACCACGAGAAAGGATTGTCCAAGATAATACCACAAATGTTGCAAAAAAAAAGGCAATCATTCGGATCTCGATTACATGAAAGTAAATGAGAGGCCACTTGGAACATCTGTGATACGAATGTCCCACGATTAAAAAACTGAAAACTCAATGATATCTCTTTCATTTCATACTAGATTTTCATAAGAATCTCAGAAGTCCAAGCAGTGTTACTTTTCAATTACTGACTCCTCGAAAAGCAAAGTAATATCGAAGATCAGATAACCTTTCTAATGAGGTATCACACAATCTCATAATAATAATTTTTGGGGGTTGTAGTTGATGAGGGGGGGGGGTGTATACGCAAAGATTTAAATAAGTGCCAAACTGTTTCCCATCCTACTAAATAGATTTTGCTGAATGTTTTCCCCTAAGAGGAGATCGAACAGACTCATGAAAACCTGGACATTATACAAACAATTCTCTATTCAAGTTGGTCCAGTGTTATTTTAGAAAATAAATCATTACGCAGTCGTATAGAAATCCTCTTTTCAAAAAGATATCACATGACCCCTTTCCTCATTTTAAATATTTAGTGTAGGATATTGACATATTGTCCCCATGGAATTGTCCTGTTCTAGGAAACTATAGAATCTAACCAGCCGAGAAATTTAGAGTTGCTCATTTTCATTAGGACGCACTGTCTATGAAGACACTCGTGAAGAAAATTTCATAAGGCTCATTCAAACTCTTTCTGAGATATTTCTACTAGAAACTTCCACGACACCCTGATTAATTCACTGAAAGCCAAATATAAAATTGTTGTTGATAGAAAGCTAGCTAATGCTCGCACAGAGAATATTTACTAATATTTCATAAAGCATTTATAGCTTAGCATAAATTTGTATTGATATTTTCAAAGGATATTAACACATTTGGAAAGTATCGCTTGAAATAAAATGAATTGTCAATTTTCTTAAAACTTCATCTCTCTGTATATCGATAAGTAAGTTAACACTAAGGAATTGACAGAATAGATTTATGGACCAATTACAGACTAAATTGGCATCAGGAACATTGTTTCTTTCGATAATTACTTTGCTCGATCGATGTTCTTCCCATGAGGCATCCTATACCCATTACGGTAGTTATCAGAGATGACCTCGTCTTAAGATGCCCGAACGGTACTTACTCATACACTTTCCTCCACTGTGGCCTTCAAACCAATCAGTAACGCCAAAACGAGAGAACTAAAAATTAAGATCAGTAATTACTAATTACTCACCTACGGGTGTTAACTCATCCACTGTGACTCTGTACGGTGTCCCCACGAAAATTGGCGCATGGTCGTTCACATCCTCTACGTATACGGTAACGGACAAGGAGGACGTAATCTGCATACAAAAGAAAATCTTATCAGAAATCTAATAGATACCCATTTTGTCTTGTTTAACGTTGCAACATACTCTAAAATTAATCTTTCGTACAAATTACTGGTAATGTTGTTTTAGCGAACAACCTTATAAGGATTGAAAATGTTCACAGTTAGTTTCTGATGATATTTTCCGGACCGATCATCCGAACTCATTTTAATTTCAGATTTAATTTGCAAATCTAAATGGAAAATATATAAATCTTTACAATAAACATATGTACATTCGGCAAGATAGATCAGATTCGACGTTCGAGTATTATAAACTTCTGTTGTTTGACAATACAGGGTGTTTACCGCAAACTTTACATACATTTAAAATTCAAATAATCACTGCAATCGTCGGCATACCTCCAGTTTTTCATCTGATGCCAATTTTTTATAACCAGGGCAATCTTTGTCTCAAAAGTGAGTGAAGTTTTTTCAAATCGTATCGAAATACAAACAGTTTCCGGACATAAGCGTCATATTGTAATGGGGTAAAGAGGAACTCCAGGCATTTCACAAATGGTGTGTGAAAGTTAACTAAGCTTCCGGGTTTTCAAGATGATTTGTTGTTTGAATGTTCAATCATTCATATCTCTAGAACCCGTAGTCCAAAAAGATAGAATTTATTGGGCTCGTTAAACTGAAACGACTTACGGAGGAAAAACGAAATGCCATTTCGTAGTTAGCCCAAACTGGGTAATTTCGGAAAACGGATAATATAGACTCATGAATAATCTGACTTTTTTTGTAATCTGGAGCAATGATTCATATCAGTCCAATACGTGTAAAAAAAGCATCGTACCATTTCCACCATCAAAGAAATCAACAATAAAAGCGTGATGGTTGGCATATTTCAAGTCTCGCGGAAATACTCATGCTAGATATTTTGTAAATTTACGTTTTTTAGAACGGATTTTCAGTTGTTTTTATCAAAAAAGCTATTGAGAAATGAACAAAAAATAAAACACTTGTGACAGTTTCGGAAATGCTTGGAACAGGAATATTTTGAAGCATTCCAAAGGCTCAATTTACGAGGGGTGGAATCTACCATAGCAGAACTGAGCACAATTGAAGTATCGATCGCAACAAAGATTTTCGTTTAATGTGTTGTGTGGTGTGTATGATGTTCATCTAGTTGGACCTTACTTTTCTGAAGGATCATTGACAGGTGAAATATATTTTTTTGGTCAAAATTCTGCTAAATATGTTACAAAACATAAATCTGAGGGG
Organism: Cryptolaemus montrouzieri; assembly: GCA_013387265.2. Lineage (NCBI taxonomy): Eukaryota > Metazoa > Arthropoda > Insecta > Coleoptera > Coccinellidae > Cryptolaemus > Cryptolaemus montrouzieri. The sequence goes on from JABFTP020000103.1 coordinate 52,104,124, forward strand.
ACTTAGGTTCCATAACGATGGCGGTGGCCATTTCGAAAAACAACAGGGTTGTATTCGACTTTATCAGTCTGGCTTTGATCGATTGGAAACATTATTTTTCGAATTTCGGATAGATTTCCTTCCGAGGATACTCACTTCAACTTTATACAAAACACATCGATCGATCGAGTTACTTATTATTTGACTATCGATCATACGATTTGAAAATTTTTCATTTAAGAAATCAGACTGTATGTAGATTATCTGTTCCTGATACTCTACTGTAAAAAAGTTCCCTAAATAATTTCAGGATAAACTCGGCAGTTAATATTCCTTCGAAAAAAGAAGAATTTGTGAATTGGTCTCTATTTAGAATAAGGTATCAATAGCTCAGAATCGGACATATTCCTTTGGAAATGGTGCCACAACTTTATAAATTTTTTGAATAGGATACACCTCTGTTGAGATAAATTCGTTCAACATAATTTGATGAAATTCGGGAAACCACAGTAATAAATATAGCGGATTTTGTTTTTAATTTCTCTTTAAAATGAGCTAGGGTGAACCACCCCCAACGTTCATTAATCTATAATTCAACAAATTGACTAAAATATTTCCGAATATGATAAAATTCTGGAAATCTTTAATAATTGTAGCGTGTAAAATGTCACTTTCGATTCAACACGCTACGACTTTACCATTTCGCATTTGATCAATGCCATACGGACGGTGTAAAACTGGTATTACACTTATTATTCCGTATACTATCAGTAGCTCTTATGGTCTTGTGCTCCGCGCCCCTCTTGCGCATGCTATAGATTTTATGATTTCGGAACGACTGAACAGCGATTCATTTCTGGTTGCTGCCTTTCAACTACAACTTGGCTTCTCTGCGAAGATTTTGAGTTTTACATCTTTGAGATTATAGTTTTGGAATTTAGACTTTTGTGAAACTAAGGCTCGTATTCGCTCAATATATATGAGGTAAGTATAATTATCATCTGGTTTAGTTTCTACGACTTTCGGTTACGGCAATCTTCGCAAAAATTTGTTCTCGGCATTTCAGAACCGGAGAATCCTAGGACCTCTTGTCCATATTTTTTGTACTTAACTAGTCTGTTTCTGGCTCAGGTACCAGGCGAAGATTTATTCAGTCATAATTTCGTGTTTTTTGAGCATTGCGGCTAATTTCTTTGTCATATTAATACCTAACCTCTCATTGCAGCAAAGTATCCTGATTTTTGTGATTCTCATATTTCTCATTTGATTACTCTTATTTCTGAATTTAATCTTTTCTCATTCGCGTTGCAATGCATATAAAATCTCTCAAAGTTTTTTTTTATGACCGTTGACAATGACGGATATCTGGAAATTTGACTTACAGGAAACCATCAGCCTTTACTTGACATGACTGTACAAAATTGTCATATTCGCTTTTGAAACAATTAATTCTGTTTCCTATATATAACAATATAGTTTATGTCATTTGAAATGAATCACAGAAATCATAGGTGTCTTTTGTATCATTCCTTGATTATGTAGTAGTCTATGTGAACTCTTTCAGCTTTTTGGGAGAAGCTGTGTTTGAACGAAAATACTCTTTTTAGGAGAAGCTGTGTTTTAACGAAAATAACTACTTTTTGGGAGAAGCTGTGTTTTGATAAACAAATACTTTTGGAAGAACCCGGATTAGTTTTCGCGATTTTCAAGTCTTTTTTCGAAGTAAATATATACTATGTGAGACGTCCCGAATTTTTTTCCTGGCATAACATATAATCACGAACAACGTCCTATCTTGAGAAGTGGATGTCTGGAAGACTGCTGCTTTCTAGAGCTCCATAACACCGATAGAAGCATCTCCACTCTCAAGATAAATGAATATATTATCGTAATCCCAGTTCAGTAAGCAAATTGACATCCTACACCCTCAAAATTATTGTATTGAAAAAAAAAGGAAATAATAATTCAATCTATTTATTTTGACAAAATTCACTTTCTGTGAATCTGATCAAGAACACAGACCCATCTCAGTTTTCTATGTCTGCAGACACCAATCTGTGTCAAATTAATGTAGAATGAATTTTCTCAATAGAGTCGCGGAAGATTCGCGAAATATCAGGTAAAATATCGAACACTCTTTTCGATATCGAACACTTTGGTGGACACACCAAACATCTTCAGAGGAAAAGGAATATTTTCTGTGATGAAATCGCATTCTATATTTTGTTTCCAGAAACACGAATCCCAAATCGAGAAATATTGCGAACGCAACAGCAATTTTCAACAAATGAATATCGCAATGCAGCAGTATTGAGTATATCCCAGACCTTTTCAAGGAAACTGGGACTTTATAATTGTGAATTATGTAAACTAATGAATAGGCTATCTTTGAAGACATTTATTTCTCAACTGCTTTACGTCATATTTAAATGGCCACATGCTAATGAATTAGGAGGACAAAGAAGCTTGAAATCGGTTGACCATGCTTGAGTAAAAACAAAGCATATATAGGTTATAGAGTTTATTTAGCGGATAACAAACTCGCAGGAAGTTATGAGACATTTAATTTTCGTTTTCAGAAAAGATTAATTATTGAGATGAATCATTAATTCTAAATTCTCCATAATATATAAATATAATACTTATAATAATAATCATCATAATGATTTTGATGCAAAAAATATATACATTGTTGAATTAGGGCATATAAATTCAACCCCGAATATTTTAGGGCCCGTTAATCATATGGGTAAATTCGGTCCCGTGATACAAGCAGAAGAAGTTGATTATTAAATGAAATAGAAGAAAATTAATTTTACTAGATCATTCAATAATCCAACCGGCTATGGACCGAAGTTTTCATGCCGGTTTACAATTGCTCAATGTATTTTTTTATAAAAATGGAATTGAGCGAATGAATTTTCATAATATAAACTAGCTGACCGGGCAGACTTAGTACTGCCTCAATCGATGAATAGAAGACCTAAACTTTTGTATAGAATAAAATTAAAGCAAACAAAATAAATCCGTAATTAATAAGATCCGATGATATTTTGAACATGTTTACTAAATTGTTGTTCTGATGAAGAAACATTCGTAATTCTTGGACAATGGTTCTCTTCATTGTTGGATTGTGAGCACAACGCTTATCAACTTCCGCATCTGAATTGCACATAAAATGAATTTGTAAAAATTGATGATACGCATCTGGTACTCGTAACAGCGCCCCCAGTAAGTGATAAATTTGTCCTTGTATCTGTAATTTTAAAGATTTGCGCTATAATTATTTCCGATATATATTTTAATACAAACTTGAATATTATAAAAAAATATTATGGTATGATTCCTTGAAAGTGGGAATGGAATAGTCCTGAATAAAACGCCAAACGATGTAATCTGGAAACAGCTGTTATATTTCTGAATGTTTGCCAAGAAGTGCTTAGAATCATTTCCAATGGCAGAAAGTAAAGGATCTGGTGGTGGGACCAATTGTGGCAATATTACTTTGCCAGTAGACTCACCATTTATTTTTTCTTCTTCTTGCACAGCATTTATGGGCAGCACTCAGGCCGTTTGGCCAATTGTGCTCGCCGTGTTGTATTATTTGGTTCTGTGTCTTGGAAAAACTTTTTGATGGAGCTTGCAAGACTGTTGTTGCTGGCCTCCTGGATCATCTGGGTGCTGAGTGTTTCAGTGCCGAAGGTGATCAGTCTGGTCACCTTATGTGTCAGATATTCCGAGTGTTCCGTTGTTTCGTCATTTTCTAAGCAACCACGGCACCGTGTGGTTTTCGATAGTCTCATGACGTGTAGGTGTTTGTTGAGTTGATGTCCTGTCAATAGGTCAACAACCATCCCAATAGACTTTTTATTATTTTTATTATTATTATCATTCCCAATTGTTAACGATTTGTCGGCACAATAATCAATTCCTTGAACATAGAGGAATGCAGCTCGTTCAAGAATTACAGGAGCACTGCGTCTGCGGATTTTCTCTTCATTGTTACTCAGAAAGAAATGACGCAATTCTGATAAAGCAATACGACCTTTTCTCTTGATCTGTCTCTCTCTCTCTGGTCATCAGTGCGGTTAGTACGTGAGGCAGTTCTTCGCACATTTGATTGACTGCGACGATCTAAGTCAGATCTTCTCCTCGGCACCGTAAATTATAATTAATCAAAGTAAGAAAATTTCGCGCTAACTTAGCAATAGTGTCACTACCTTAGAATATCAACAAAAAAAAGAGCACATTACTTGGTATGTCACTATCACCAAGGATCACAAAAGTAAAGAAAGTTCTCGCTCACGTAGCAGTAATCCTCACACACAAAGATAGAAGGATGCACTCATAGATATCGTAATACTTTTTCTGTGTTTCGAAGTGCGACAGGATGGATTGACAATCTAATGATTGATACGAAGATAAGATAAGTCCGTTCAGCCGTTCTCGAGTTTTAGCGAGACAAACTAACAGCAATTGCTTTATATATATATATATATATATATATATATATATATATATATATATATATATATATATATATATATATATATATATATATATATATATATATATATATATATATATATATATATATATATATATATATATATATATATATATATATATATATATATATATATAGATTACTTTTAATTTGCCGCTGTTATTTGAGGGTGTTTGTCTGGTGAATGAGAGCCCTGATCAACTCCTGGTTGCGTTTTTGTGAAGTGAATTTTCTGTTGTCTATTGTATGTGGAGTCTATCAACAATAACTCTATTCGAGTTTCGTCGTACAGTAATGTATTGGCTGGATTGAATAGGGAATTGTTGGAATGCTTCATTTTTGTGATCCTTCTGAAGCTTGATCTTTTTATCACTTTGGTGGTTCTCATAACCGTTTTATCGCTATTCACTAGGAGCGAGAAACTATATTCTGGGAGTCGGCAAATCATTTTGTGAATTTTCATTCATTCTTTGCTATATTTTTGATAGGGTGCTAAAGTGGTTGGCTCTAGTAAAGGTAGCTTGTTTTGTTTTGTACTGTGTGCTCTCAGACTTATTTTTTATCAATTGTAATTCCCACGAATTTGCATGCCAGTGGTCGTTTGAGATATAGTTATTAAATTCAATCGTGGGTGAGTTGTCCTTGATTCTATGGTTGAAAGTTATGTAGTTTGATTTTCGAGGGTATAATGTGATTCTCCCTTTCTGCATCCATTGGATGTATGTGGATGTATGCTGGGTCTCTGTAACTGCGTAAACTATGATTACAGATGTTGTGGCAGAAGGCATTGTATATCATGGAAGATAACGGAGATCCCCGAGGCAAACCCTGTTCAGGATAAAATGAGGCAGAGTATTGGTTCATTATTTTGGCCTTAAGCGTTCGATTTAACAGGACAATTTAAAAATTCTCCACAAACGCAGTGAAGGAATATGATAAATCTGTCCAAAAGTTTGTAAATCAAGAACTCTCGTAGAAATCGAAAACTCACCACCCTTAATAGCATATAATTTCTGGTAAGTGTTAGCTCAGAACACTTGAAAATGAAGTAACCATCGAAACCGGTCGTGTGTATTGAAAATAATCATTGTGGAAATCATGCAAATATGTTTCATTTTATTTGCATCAAAACATTATTACATACCCTATAAATGTGTGAACCAAATGCTGTTTCATTGGTGATGGAATCCTAAGACATTTTTGTACCGTTCTTTTATTTCTGGAAAAATATCCCAGTAAGTCAGTAAATATACCTGGTAAACTTAATTTCTTTAGAGAAACTTTATTTTTTGAGCCGTTCTAATATTTTGATACAAATTTATTTCAAATATTAGTATTGAGATTGGTAATCTTGTCTTCGAAATTCTCGTTCATTTTCAGTATACTAAATCTCCTCCTCATTTGAAGACTAAAATACTTTTATCTGGGCAACTTCTTGGACCGAAGCGCTCATGAGCAGAGTTATCTATTTGATAGTTTAGTCATTTTTCGTGACAAAAACATGGATAAATAAAGGAAAATATTCTTAGAATTTCATTATATTATTGTATATATAGAGATTCACTGAAGTATTTTCAATGAGGAGGTCGTTACTTGATGAAGATCAATAAACATTTTTAAATAAATAAGTCAATGACAATCAAATTTTCAATATATGGACAAATTTATGACGCGTTTCACCACACTGTGACTTCCTCAGATAAGGATACCTTTTGACGAATAATGTGCCTCATATATTACATGGTAAAATCAGGTACTTAACTAAATAGATCTTATAGAAAAAATTCAACATACTGTACTACTATACAGTGCTCAACTTTGGTCCTACGATGTAGTTAATCTCTACCCTAGTGTTCCACCTCATGATTCATTGAAATAGATAAACCCATCTCTGCAGAATAATAATACGAATCCCATTGAATAATTAGAACATATGAAACTTTTAGAAGTCTTCCTAGAATTAATTTTTTGTTATGAGCAACAACTGCTTTATAATAAGTATTCATCTTACTGGCAAAGATATTCATGAATAACATTGAGAATATTATTCATCTCCGCTGCCGAAATACCTCATTTATAGGTTTAGATATGTGGATGACAGTTTTTGTTGTTTCACAGATTTCTTTCGTACCTCCATAAATTTAATTCACCCCTTATATAAAGATCACTCTGGAAATCGAATCTGAGAATTTCATGAGACAGTATGATACCTAAACTTACTACGATACCAATCTAAGAAAATAATTTCTAGAAGGAGCTCAATATTATGGAATAAATAGAGGCCAATAATGGGCACGATGCTAGTATGATTGACATTATGCTGTCTCGTAAACAATTTCAAGAGGCGATTCATGAGGCTTTTCCCATTGTTAAAGAAATTATTCAGAAATAAAATATATTACGCATCGTATCATATCTGCTACATCAAATGTAATATTGCATTCCTAAGTCTAAAACTACACATTTTCGGACACAATCATTTTGTAGCATTTCTGTTATGTCTCTATTTACTGTGGACATGGATGGCGACAGATCAAATTTAGATGATGAAGAAGAATTGGGTCCAAACAATCAAGATATTCAAAATGCTGTTATCGAATTTGAGGATGGAGTTTTGGTTGGCGGTGAGCAGGCACAAAATAATGGTCAAGATCACTTCAGTGAAGATGAAGCTGATATTCAGGATCCAGGTGAAATAATAGTAATCATACTAATAATAAAAAAAGGAGAAAGAATCGATCCTTCGGACGAAAATAATTTGATAATAAATGAAGAAGTGAAATCTTTCAAGGGAAATGAAGAACCATCCCCTGAAATTATGAACCTTGAAACTCCATATTCGTTTTTTAAATACGATGATCTTATGCAGAAAATAGTAGATCAATCGAACTTGTATTCTCTACAGATAAATCCGAATAAACCTGCCAATATAATTCATCAATATATCCATGAATATTTGGGCATATGGTAAAGATTTGATCTTACTGGAGCCCCAACTTGGGATGAGATAAGTAATGTCTGAAAAAAAGTTCGATAAAATCCGTCAATTTTTAGATTTCAATGACAACACCAAAATACTGCCGAATAATCATACCGATCACGATAAGCTATTCAAAATAAGACCAGTCATTGAGAATGTCTTACCAAAATATCAATCTATACCCCTTGAGAAACAGTTGTTGATAGACGAGCAGATATGTGCTAGCAAGGGCAGACATAGCCTAAAACAGTATATGCCTGCGAAACCGTACAAATGGGGCATTAAATTATATATTCTTGTCGGAGTTTCGTGATTCGCATATAATTTCGAGATTTATGTAGGCAAAGGGGGGAATGAAGCATTGCTACATAATAGGGAGGATTTGGGGGCTACAGGAAATTTAGTTCGAAGACTTTATAGAATTGTGCCACAAAATCAAAATTTCGTGATTTATTTCGATAATTTTTACACGAGCCTTCCCTTAGTGGCATTGTTGGCAAACAATGGCCTATTTCCTCGGAGTACGGTACGAACACCATAAATTCCAAATAGTGAAAAAGAATTCAACAAAATGCCAAGAGATACCTCTTGTGGATATGTATGTAATTATCGTGGTGATGATTCGTGTGTTTGGTGAAAAGACAATAAAGTTGTTTGTCTTCTATCTTCATACACAGGTGAACTGCCCAAAAAAAATCGAAAGGTTCGATAGGAAGAAAAAGGAACGGGTTCAAATAGACTGCCCAAGTTTAAAAACTCAATATAATACACACACGGGCGGTGAAGATTCAATTGATAGCCTCATCGGAAGTTACAATATCAAAATACGTTCCAAGAAGTGGTCATAAGATTATTCTACCATTTATTGGACGAAATGTTGGTCAACAGCTGGCTAGTTTATAGACGAGTAGCGGAACAGAAAAGCGAAACTAACTGACTGAAGCTCGCTGACTAGAAAAGAAATAGCTTGCTGTTTTGAAAAATAGGGATAGAAAATCATCCTAAAAGGGGTAGACCTTCAGACGTTGAAAAGGATATCCAAATGAAGAAACGATGCGCTGCAACTGCCTTTGTTCCTCCAAAGGATGTGAGGCTTGATGGAGCCAGTCATTAGCCAGTACATGAAACAACACGGCGAAGATGCAAGCTACCACTATGCAAATCATTTTCATTCTTAAAATGTCGAAAATGTGGTCTAAATTTTTGTTTGAACAAAAACAGTAAATTTTTCCTGAAATTCCACACTTTGTGCACTCTGTATCTGTTACATGTTCAAAATCTCAGATATATAAAGGAGGTTACATAATAATATGTCAACTTGAGGAAGTATATCTAAGTGCAATTTGAAAAAAAAAGTTCATACAAACATAGGTCCGCAAAAGCTTCGTTACGGAGTTACAGGGTGTTGAAATTTCCAAAAGAAATTGGTTTTTTCTTCAAAACTCCCGCAGGTTTTGAGATATTCAGCCCGAATTTGGAATGCTAGGTACTTTTCACAGCATCCATCGTTCTACGTTCTAAATTTTAACGAGAATCCACAAGGTGTTTTTTCTTTTCCGGAGCCATGTCTTATTTTGCCCTTCAAACTTTTTTGCAGTACGCTACTGATCAGCGTATAATAAATTTTCGTAATTTTCGTTCAATTTAGAAAATTTTTTGACACCTGTACTTTTTTCGTATCTCCAACCGTTCTCAAGCAAAAAATTATTGAACGATTGTATGCATTCGCTGAATTGGAAGCACTTCTAATTGAAAAATTGACTATTAGGCTTTGATTTTTTTCATTTATTTATTGATTTTGACATTGCTGAAGTTGAAACAGTGTCCGCTCGATTTTATTGAATAAACGATTAGTTTTAGGACTTTTCTAGTTATTGCTGTAAGAAAAAATGGCTAATTTCCCTAACACAGAATGGGCTGATATCCATTACATGTAAGGTCTGGCTGACACAACAAAAGCTAGGCGATTATATCAGGTGCGCTTTCAAAATCGAGTAACACCAGACAGGCGAACATTTTCAAATATCCACAGAAGATTGAGGGAAACTACAAATAATCATTTGAAAGGTGCAACTCAAACTATGAGAACTCCAGAAATTGGGAAAGCAATTTTAAATTGTATTGATTTAAATCCTCATGTGAATACAAGAAAAATCGGAAATGAGTTAAATATTTCACATGTTCTAGTTTGGAGGATTCGCCACTACTTTTTATTGTACCCGTTTCATATTGATGAAATGATGTTCACAGATGAAGCTAACTTTCCGAGAACTGCTCGAATTTTCACAATAATCATTATTGGGCTGACGAAAACCCCCATTTGGTTGAAGAATCTCATCATCAAGAACAATTTTCACTGAATGTCTGGGTCGGAATAAATGAAAATTATTTGATTGGCCCATTTTTTTCTGCCTAACATACTAAACGGTCCAGCTTATCGGCAATTTCTTGAGGAGGAGTTACCTTTTCTGCTCGAGGATGTGCCACTTTTGTTGAAAAACATAATGTGGTTCATGCATGACGAGGCACCAGCACATTTTGGTGGAAAAGCTAAGGAATTCTTGAATAATACATTCAACAACCGATGGATAGGTGGGGGTGGGCCAGAACCATGGCCTCCTAGGTCCTCAAATAGTTCAGACTTTTTCTTATGGAGATATCTCACAAGTTTAGTTTATACCACTCCAGTGAACACTGTAGAAGAATTGAGAAATCGAATAATAACCTCTTGTGACACGATCAGAAATACCCCAGGAATATTTTAAAGAGTCCATGATAATATGCGAAGAAGGACAGAGGCCAGTATTCTTGCAGGTGGAGGACACCAGCAATTTATTTAAATTTTAATTATTTTTTTTTGTAGTTTGATATTGAATAAGTATAAATTGAGTCTCAAAATATGAGTTATTAAAATGAAAGCAAATTTTAGACATACCTATCGAGTTTTCCTATTATTTTTTTCATTAAGCGAATAACATACAATTCAAATAATTCAAATTCAATAATTTCTCACTCGAAAACAGTTGGAGGTACGAAAAAATTACAAATGTCAAAAAAGTTCTTAAACTAAACGAAAATAACGAGAGCTGATGGAACGCTGATCAGTGGCGTACTGCAAAAAAGTTCGAAAGGGCAAAAAGAGACTTGGGCTCGGAAAAGAAAACACCTTGTGAATTTCAGTTGAAATCTAGGACGTGTAATGATGGAGCCTGTGAAAAATAGGTTGCATTCCAAATTTGGGCTGAATATCTCGAAGCTGCAGGAGTTTTGAAGAAAAAACAAATTTTTTCCGGAAATTTCAACACCCTGTAGCTCCGTAACGAAGCTTTTGCAGACATATGTTTATAAAAACTTCACCCTCTTAAGTTGTGATATACTATTATGTAACACCCTGTATATGAATTTTAGACAACGAAGAATTGCATAATGTAGGGTTAACCAATATTGATAAACCCAGTCTGAATTCGAATTCATTCCTCTCATCTCATAATTCAAACATAAGTTTCAAAACGGATAACTTTCTAGGCAGATATTTAAAAAACTGTGAACCTAAAATTCATAAAGTAAGCAAATCAGGTGGTTACAAACACACTCTTTGAGAGTTGTGGATTTTTATCGGTAGAACTATAAAAAAATTTCAACAAAAGAATCTGAGTAAGTAGTTTTGACAAACAAAAATCTGATTCGCACTATGCAAATCATGTACTTGAAGAAAACTTTGTTTTCAATAATTTCGATATTTTACAACATGGAAATAGTAGATTGACTGAACCTTAGGGAGGCATTGAAAATTCCGGGAATTTACTTACCAATCAACAAGACCTAAATTCGTCACCATCACAAAATCTTTTCAGTTCTCGAAAGAAGCTATTCTGTTTGGATTTTTCTCCTATTTAGCTAAGTACATGATTTTACCATGTAATATATAATATACATCATTCTTCAAAATGTACTACTTATCTGACGAAGCTACACCAAATGAATATTTGAACATCATTGTTTCATTTGATTGAAAAACTAAAGTACTTCATTAGGAGTTCCAACCATAGTTTGAAATTAAATTTTCGATATGGCAAAAACATTATATCGCCTTTCATGTAATATTTTCATAATTTTGGCCGGGGTTGAATTGAATTTCTTATTTTGAATACAACCTCTTTATGTTATGGAATTTACTCAATACCCATTAATCAATAATTTAAAGAAGTTATATCACTTAGTATATAGCGTGTTGAAACTTCGATATATTTTTATTTTGAAGGACATCTTGAAAAATAGGTTGGGTTTGATTCTTTCTGGGAACGATATTCTTCTCAGTGGAACTGTAAACAAATTTCTTCTGTAGAAAACACCGCCCTGTTAGATACGAAATGTTATCGATAGAATTTGTATGTACGATGTTTCATATAGGATCGCAATTTTTGAAGTATGTAAATGACAACAAAATAAAAAATTTGCTGTCTTCCTTAAATGCAAACAAATGATGAATAGATTTCCTATAATTTTGACGAACAAACATATTTGAAGAGAACGAAAGTGAATGATAATGATAAATTCTATTAATAGAAATTTTAGATATTCATTGTGCGGCTTATAATACTGTATAAATATTCAATCAATTTCCTGAATGAAAGGTGTGCTAAACTGCATTTTGCAATTCCTTCAGATAGTCAACATATATTTTGTATGATATTTTGAATAATATATCTGGTCTAAATGGATACCTGAAATCGAGAAATCATTTCACAAGAATTCATCAATATCAATTAAGTGAATGTGTTAAATTAATAATAAACGACACCCTGTCGTGAATGTGGAAAAATAAGACTATTTCGCCATTAAATGGTGACCAGACATGATACTCAAGTCATATTTAAGACTGAGACATATTATCGACAGCTCCTGTTCCAGATGATTGAATCCCTTAACCTACTGTTTCACTCGTGCACCTGCTATTTGAAGCTATCTTATTCACATTAATTGATAATATAGAACTATGCTTTAATGCTACAAAATCAGCACACAGTAAGTAATGATAACAATAAAAGCTCATAAATGTCGAGTACAGAACATATATCTGAGTGATTTTTCGAAATCTGTCGCATTTCTATGAAGGTCATTTATCACAAATGAACTTCGATTTATGAATATCTTTAATGGTTCTTTTTCATTCAGAAATTTCCATAGATATTTCATCGTATCTCCAAGTTCTTATAAATGTAATTGATATGTTTAGTGAAGTATTACCTTTCAAGGATTGCTATGATAAATTCAACAATAAACTAGGTCCACGTTAGCAATGCAGTAACAAATCATTAAAAGGTAACCATTCTCCCAGTTTCTAAGTTCAATACCGACATTTGTCTTGGACTATACGTTTATAATGAAATGAAGTGACTATATCACAATTTCTCTCTCTTGCACGAATGAGCCTAAACTAAATACACTGTGCTCTAAAAGTTTTGAACTTCCGAAATTATGGGTAATATATGGCATACGTGTTTATTCCATTGACTTTGTTCCTAGCTTTTGTTCTTACATTTGTTGAGAAAATTGCATTGTTAATCCTAATTCAGTTATATCTATACTTACGAGTACTTTAAACAGGTATTCAGTATTTCACAAAATCTAAGGCCACTGCCATTCTTAAAGGAGGTGGAAATTCAGAAAATCCGAAAAGATTCTGGTCTATGAGTCTATTTTTTTGTTCTTTATCAAAGATTACAAGCGATTATTGATACTGCATCATCTTATTCTCAAGGTCATTTCAGGAATTTTTTTTTGATCCTTCTGCTCCAAATGATATGGTGAGTAAATATGGTATGATAAATAGACTCAACGTGATTGCTTTCAATAATAAATCTGCAAGATCAAGAATATGTTGTCTGACAGAAGACTCCAGGTTATTGTTATAGAGAAACTACTTCTGTTCGCTCTCTCGATAATGGTCTGCCCCAGGGATCTGTTCTTGCACCATTACTTTCGATTTGTATATGAGTGATATTCCTAAAACTTTATTTATAACCTGATAAACGATATTGCTCCAACATGGAACGAGTTTTAACTGCCGATCTACATATTCATATAAAGGGAGAATCTTCTATACTCCAATCTTCAAGAACTGATATATCATGTTTTCATATGAATATTCATTGAAATGAAAGATTTCCTAACCTGAACAATATTTTTCCAATATTAGCTGATTTCACTTTGGGCACTAGTGTTCAAACTCTTTGAACTGGTGCTCTTGTTCTGGTATTTTCTGCATCTGAGTATAGTTCTTCTGTCTGATCATTGATTTTCGATTGAATTATGCTACGAATTATAATTGATGCCATTAGCTCATTCCTGATTCATTAGTTTCATGTTCTCTGCATTTCCTCCGTACATCCGCCGACGATCAATTCTCTTCCTGAACTTTTTCAATCATATACGAACTTGGGAGTTCTTCTTTTTTGAGATGGAAATCTCGGAAATCATTTCGGTCCCTTGATTTTTCGAGCAATACTTTTGACTCTTTAGCCCTTCGAAAAAGTGAATGGAATTAAGATTTTATTATAAATGAGTTCTTCATTCAAGATCATAGTAGTACTTCAATATTTAAATTCTCTATTAACGGCTCGATTATTCATGCTTTTTGTTCTGAGGAAAGACCGACTCGGGAGCTGCACGGTTAGTGAGCAAGTATGTAGAAATATGCTTAGCCGAGGTGCCTAGTTCGAATCCGGGTTCAAGTCTTGGATGTTGTTCTTGAACACAAAAGTGAATTTGACATACATAGAGATTAAACACATAACCATAATTGTTGGTCCACAACGTCTAAAGGCCAGATAACTTGTAACCCTTAGAGGTGGCAGTAATTATTGCACGGTCCAGGTGAGTGGTTCGGAGTCCACTATAAACTGTAGGTTCATAGAAAACAAACAAAAAACGAACAGTTCTGATGAAGGTTAGGTTATGAGTTCAATTTAGGTTACTTCCTTCCATGTAGGGGAGAACTTTCTACACTTATTCAGAAAGATCAAGTACTTCCTCGTTTACTAACATAATCCAATCACAAGAGAGCATTGACATCAGATTTTGTTATGTGGTATTAAGACGCCGATTATTTCATATATCACGCGAAGAAAAATTGTCGGAAGAAAACTGTAATGCTCGGATATTTCTCTAAAGGCGTCTTAATACCCCTTAACAATGATTGCTGTGAATGCTCTCTTGAGATTGTATTATGTAAGTAAACGAGAAGGTACTTGATGTTTCTAAACAAGTGTAGAAAATTCTCCCCTACAGTGAAAGAAAATGAAATGAAATGAAGAACTCATTTATAATAAAAACTTACTTTCATTCACTTTTTCGAGTGGTAAAAGAGTCAAAATTATTTCGCGAAAAGTCAAGAGATGGTTTCCGAGATTTCCACCTCAAAAGAGATGAACTTCCAAATTCGTAGATGATTGGAAAAAATCAGGAAGAGAGTAAAACTGATCCCAATCCTTTTTAGAAGTTGACCGCCAGCGGATGTACGGAGGAAATGCGGAGGACATGAAACTAATAAATCAGGAATGAGCAAATGGTATCAATTATAATTCATACCGTAATTCAATCGGATATCAATAATCAGACAGAAGAACTATACTCAGATGCAGAAAATACCAGTGCCAGAGCATCAGTTGAAAGAGTTTGAAGATCAGTTCCCCAAGTGAAATCAGCTTATATTGGCAAAATATTGTTGAGATTAAGAATATATATATATATATATATATATATATATATATATATATATATATATATATATATATATATATATATATATAATTCGACTAGCTTACGCAACACTATCCACTGTGTCTGCAAGAAGCCATGTGTCGAAAAGTTAACGCCCCTTTTACTTGTCGAGTTGTTAAGCAAATTTACTTATGGCTGTATGTGTTACCACAATGAAGACTTCTGAGGAACAATATTAATTCTTCCATATATCGAAAGGGTGTGCAATACTCACAATGTCAAACGAGACCAAAACTGCAGTCTATTACTCCAATTCATGACATCTGACCAAACTGTACCACTACTGATTAGCCCTGGTTGACGATGAATATGAAGGGTGGATCGGAATACCAGTTCCTTCAGGGAGGGATATTTAACATTTCTGGAAGGTTGAATATTGTTTCCCGATAAAAGTCTTCAATATGTTTACACATATAGAGATAAATTTCACATATTGTCATTGTAGAGATATAATAACTCATTTACATCAAATGTCTTCATTAACATTTTCTACCTGTTGTAAAATAACTCGAGGTTTGCCGAGCCGATTAAAACATATTCAGCGATTTTCTTCCTATGGTATAGACCCTTCATTAAACGCAATCTAAGCTAACATAATCCAAAAAATAATAATTTTATATTCCATTTCTGCAACGGGCACAATCTTTTCTTGAAATTTTGCATAATGTGTATTTTTTATTATACTAATTCTCCATTTATAACTTAATATTCTGGAACTGCTTCTTTTTTGTTTTTAATATTAAAGATGACGGAAAAGAAGCTCTTCCATAGAGCATGATCAACTATCAACTGATGGTGCTAATTATACTTAATGTTAATTATTGGTATAGGAACCATACTTTCTTGCATATGATTCAATAAACGAGTGAAAAAAAAACCTCAGGAAAAAACTCGTTTCCGTGTCGCTATTGCACTAGCTTGTCTGTTTATGTTGTGTTAGTGTCGTGTGTAGATAAAGAGTACCAAAGATTTTTTTGCTTAGCCGCTTCATTCTCTAATTAATTATTGGTAATTCAACGTATCGCAAAAAATTCAAACAACGTGGACAATCAAATAATTTCGTGTACCACGATCGCTAACAAGCGATGCAAAATTGGTATTTAAATTTACTTCTATTTAGTCTTTCACAGTAAAACACAATTAAATATCAATCTTTTCCGAACTATTACATCTGTATTATATATCGTCCAGCTGTGAGCAGATAATATCCACCATAATACGTATACGCATAGAAGTTTCTCGAGATTCGATTTATAATTGAACGAAAAATTTGGTGATTCCCGCAAAAATGAAAAATTTCTACTTCCCCGTACACTTACAGTATCTTCACCATCATTGTAATCGCAAGAAATCTTGAACTTCAGTACATTTCTTGGATTCGCCGAGTCCACCATATCCTCTAAGCTTCGAGCAAGTATGATAGAGATTGATGTTTTGTTGACATCTCGGAATGTAAAGTACTGGACGTCTTCTGCCTGTAATATAAAACAAATTGCTTACAGTTTTTCAAATGATCTAGAATTGTCACGCGCAATATGCCACAACGGTCGACATATTAACTTACTTCTAACGGATCATAAACTCGCGAATATAATGACGTTTATGCATCGTGGACAGATTGAGATGACATAATTTTACTGAATACCATTTGGTCTTAAGAACGCCTGTTCAGCATTCATCATTTCGCTATGGGGAAATGGAGGATACGAATGGCTCAATGCATTTATAAGTTTTGTACTATTTTCGTCAGTTAAATCGACTATGGTGTCACAGACATTGTTATATAATATATATCGATATTCCATTGAAAGCCCACATTATTTCTGGATTTCTTTGGAATGATATGCCGATATTTAAAGCTAGAAGCGATTGCAGAACGCTTTTCTATCAATGAAAGCTCGTGAATATCAAAAAATATCTCACATTACATTAATACTTGTGTAACATAGGTTTGATTTCTGAAATCGCTGCTAGTTTCTAATATTGGCATATCATTGCCAGGCAATGATTTTAATCAAAACATACCCCGGAACGATTATTATATATATATATATATATATATATATATATATATATATATATATATATATATATATATATATAAAATCGTATTAGCGAAAAATATATTAACTCAATATGGTCGTATTGAGTTAATATATTATTTTTCACTAATACAATAACAATGACCGTTACAATTGACCAAACGATCTCTTGGCAAGAACTATCTGCTGTGCTTTTATTTTTAGGGAGAGAACCTCCTTACGAACTTTACAGAGAAGAACTCAGTCTTCCCATGAAGTGATCGTGTTGGTCCATAAGTGCAGCGGCCACACAGCGATAGACTTCATTTGGTTGAGATCTTCTTTTCCGAAGGTACGATCTTTATACCATTTTCAGTGTACGCCTTCAGCTTGTTGTTATTCTCGTGAAAATTTATATGGACTTAAATTATTTCATTCTTTTTATAGAAGAAGATAATCTTCTGTCAATTGCGCGTTCCTGAGAGATACTGCTATTTAGTCCTTTCATTGAACTAGGCATGAATTCGATCCCCTGGTGATAGAATCTGACTACATCTGACTGACTAGAACGAAATGTCTTTAGAGATATTAGGTGGGTACAAACCCGGAGCACGATGATTAGATTTGTTGGATAGACTCGTGCGCAATAGAACATTTCCGGTCCAGATATGGTACTTTGCTTTGCAGTGTAATAACTACAGGTCCTGGTAAAAGCAACCTGATAAAGTTTGGTCGGATATTTAGAATATTCTGTGATGTCAACCATATCACTCTTAACATTATTTTTCTTCCATTGAGTGACTCAGTCATCAGTCAGATTATTTGCTTTGCTACTTTTTATATCGAAATCCTCTCGAAGAATTGGTGTATATTACATTTAAAAGAAAGATTACTGAAATAGCTGAAAAAACTTTTTAAGGTTGAGAATATTCCTGGCAGAGATATTGCGAAAATTGGCCATTGTTCTTTCTCTTTTGCACTGAATTAGAAACATCTACTGATTGAAGAAAGCTCAACATTTATTTGCATTGTTTTATTCCTTGTGACATAACACAGCTTGATGAAGGATAAGTTTTACGACCGACAAAGGTAGGGACCACCTTAGTGTGTAGCTTTTTTCTGAAAAACTAATTTTATTTCTTGTTATATTCCGAGGTATTTTTATATCACCCCAAGCTTCAAAGCTAGTATAATTTTATCATTCAAGAGGACCATTTATTTCTATTTCTCTGCCTTACAATATCGTTGAAGACATTTAAAATCTGACCGAAGTAGAAATTGACCTTCTTCCGGTAATATCAGCATAACTTGCCCTAGTGCTCATTAAAGTAATGATGGATATAATGAAAATTGAGAGAATTAATAAACTTAGTATATAATAAACGAATTGAGATGAGGAGCAAAACTAACCTTATCTACTGGCAGAAGAACGAGTTTGTTTCTAGGGAAGACTTGGATTGGCAGTATCTCTTCTCCTACTCTAAGATTTTCAGGAACTCTAACAAATCGTAAATATTCACCAGGTGGGTAGAACTGACACCCTGAAATAAAAAAATATATATATTATAATACAATATTAGTTATAGGCTTCGTCTTCTGGTTATACATTTGAGGGAATGCGTAGCTTTGTCGTCAGGTTTATAGGTAAATATGGCAACGAAAATTTGGATTCAAAATATACGTCGTGAAAACATAATACCAAAACTTCAGTCGAGGTATGAGCAAAAGTCAATTATTTATTTTCCTCGTCTTCTGAGAAGTCAAACAAGGTTGCTCTAGCAGATTATGGTCTATCTACGGAAAAGCAGAAACCAGCTAGTTAAATAGGAGGGTCACATCGTGAAATTTTTTCTGATTTCACTTTTCTGTAGGTGAGGGTGCATTATCGAAAAATAGAAACAGCTGAATGCTTCTCGAATCGATCACTTACTGTTAGTAGCGTTTTGTTTTTCGGTTCTCCCAACTGCCATATGCAATTTCTATGTTATTCATCTTCAAGACAATTCTCATGTCTTGCGAAAAACACATACAACTCCTTGTACCAAAGTTAGTTAATCCGCAAATACTCCTACGAGAGTTGTAGAATTTGCAATTATCTGCGTCCGAATATTTTCGTGAGTTCAATTGTTAAAAACTACCATATATCATGAAAACTTGATTCGGGTCTTAAAACAAAAACAATACGTCATGTAGTTTGTAACCTCATTAACAGATACACCGAAATCTCATATTAAAAATTAAATTCTGCAGCAATTCATGAATCAAGGTTCTTATTCTCACGGTGAAATAGGAAGTCCAAGTCTTCTGCAGATACTCGATGTTATGTGAGATAGATGATAATATCTGATGAATATGTAGCCTGTGTCATATTTTTTCTCTGGAGATAATGGCGGGAAATATACTGGATTTCCGAAAAATTGGATGTGAAAAGAAATACCAAATATGAAAACTGGTTAGACAAAGCAAGACAACTTTTTTCTTTAGGCCGAAAAGAGAGTGACAGTTTAGCAAACATTAATATGATAACATGATTTGTTTGGCATCAGTCCTATCATGGACAATTATTATTCACGAAATTGTACATTCAGAAGTGGAAATGCAATATTACAAAATGACACAAAAAGCTGGAAAAGTTTTCCGGAATTTGAGTAAATAGTGAAAGTCCTGCAAGAAAAAATGTCTCACAAGTTAACACACGTGAACAGAAGTAACTCGAAATAGCTACATGATAAACATCTGCTTAATTGATTTTTAAGTCTTGAGAATGGAAGAAACTGATAAAGGCATGAATGAGCATCATTAGAAGAACAAAATGAAACTTTTTGTTTGCGTTATCAGGAATATTGAAAGAAATACATCAGATATGACACTTAACAACATGTAGCTCGCAAAATTCGAAATCTTTCTACCGAAAACACAAATCTAGATGCCTACCAATTCGAAAATCAAACTCACTCTATGCTGCATCTTTCCAGTGATTGAAACTTGGTTCACGGCTCGAGCTAGCTGATTTAATATTAATGCATTTTGCTACAACGTCGTGCATCCCAACATCAATAACTGTCTTCTTATTATTCGCTCGATTCAGTAATGATTCCTTTGTTCGATCCGGAATGGGGGCTATGGTAGAATGACCGTGTAACCACAAGGAAAATTTAAATGCACATTATTGTTAGAATTTATGAAAATTCTCATTTTGTCTCATCGATAAATCTCAAATGTTCAATTGTTTAGCGATCAAAAAATTAAAATTCCAGTTAGTAGTTTTAATTTATACAATTTTGTACAGAAAGTATTGAAACCAGTTCATTTGAAAAATTTAAATTATAAACAGATGACGAGACACATGAAAATCCTCAGTGTTGCTATAAACATACCACCTAGACCACCCACATAAAATTTGCTTTGAAACTCAAGGACGAATTGAAGGTGACATCAAATAAGATATGATTGAAATTAGGATTCAATTGGGAATTCATTGTTGCCTATCCTTTTGGTCTATTTATTCATTATATTTTGATATTATTCGGAAGAGATGCCTGTGGAAGATCAAGTGCAAAAACGGCTATTTTCTGCTCTAGCGAAAACATCTCCTGTCAGACAATATTTTTCGATTAGCTTAATAGATTTACTAAACCTGTGAATTTTTAATGAATAATGTTTGTAGCTTTGTATGTCTTATTTTGAAAGAACAACCAGTTTGACTTATGTTGAAATTATTGCAGTTTGGACAAGATAACTTACAAACTGATTTTTTTAATTCTTGATGGGAATTTGAGCGATAAATAACACTGCTGACAATTTATTTCGAGTTCTAAATGCAATTTTAATTTCAATTTGGAAAGAATATTGTAACATTCTTACTATCAATCCAAAATATGTTGAAGAGTTGAATTTTTCGGTCTCGTTGGTACTTATAATGGAATATATTTGGCTTAAAGCTATATGTTATTGTGTTCATTTCAGAATTTTATCAATTAAGTCACGATCAGAACCGTTGTCGTGAGTTAAAATTTTCAAGTATTAATTTCTTTTCATTTATAATTTTCTAATGATAAAGATTATATATATATATATATATATATATATATATATATATATATATATATATATATATATATATATATATATATATATATATATATATATATATATATATATATATATATATATATATATATATATATATATATATATATATATATATATATATATATATATATATATATATATATATATGAGTAGGTTTTCTAAAGATGTTGCTATTCGAGTTGGAAATTGAGAGATCTGAAATTGATATTTGATGGTTTCTTCTTCTTCACATTCAAATTTCATTTCGTGAAATATACTGTTTATGAATTTAAGAAATAGACCAGATTGTCAAGTTGTATCGTTTTGACGAATATGTATGTCATCATACCAAAGATAAATTTTAAAACGTGAGTTTGAATTTCTTCCTTCCTTCGTGAGTTGAAAAGTTCGTTAAATTGAAAAACTACTTTCTCACAACTAAAAAAGAATTAAGCCCGTAGAAAAAAATGCTAAATTTTTGATTTAAAAATTTTTGAAAAAACTATGAATTCGCTTGTTATTTCATATCATATCAATGGGTGCAATAATGTTCGACAAAATGCATCCAGAACTTTTAATTTGTAGTATATTTCTTTCAAATGTACGTTCAGTAATTTGTTAATTGCTGTATAAATAGCAAATAGAAAAAACCTTCGGCAGAGCCTACGGGCAAAGATAGATTTCGATCTGCAGTTGGTGGAATCAGCTTAGCTAAACTATCTAGACTTTTGTAAATTATTTACTTTTGTGGTCCAGAAAAGGAAAGTAGAATTTTCAAAAGAAAAGGTTTTATGAGAATTTTCCTATGGAAAGTATAAAATTCGCATATGTGGTTAATACTGAGGATATGGCCCTTCACGATATTTTTTGTCGAATCAGTGGAAAGGTATTTTCACAGTATAGATATAAGTACATGTAATCAACCTATATGGAATTTATCAAGTTGATACTTTTTAATTGATGAGAGTAGACTGTGATTTGTTCAGTGTTTAACTGGGAGTGTGCACGGTAAGATAATTTGTTGCTATTTTTAAGTTATCAAACATAATTTGTTGCAAAACCTTTCTGAAACAATAGTTTACATACTATATTATTATTATAAATAGTTAAAACTGAAACTAAGTATTTTGGCTCGTAAAATTAACGTAATTTGCTACTGTACCTGACCAGGTACAATGAGCAGATGTAAATAATTCTATATATTTTTTCAGAAATAAGAAAATGGCTCACAGACGAAGTTTTTTGCTACAAAACCACTATTTTCAATTAGAATATGTAGTAAATTCCATAATTCCTGAAAAAGAGGATAATACATGCGACTTTCTGATTGTTCCGCCTGACCTTGGTGCGATAACTGACGAAGAGGAGGGTCCAGAAGATGATCTTGTGACACAGGCATTGCCAAGAGTTGTTCCTGGAACTATAAAAGTAGTATGACGTAAAAGACTATCCTCGGATGGTGATAGCAGTGACGATGAGCCGCTTTCGACATATGCCTCAACACCATAACGCCCTCGTATGTCTGAGGCTGCTATTGTAGCCTCAAGTAATCCTATTTGGCGGAAAACCTTATCAATTTACTCTACTCCGCATGAGGTGAATAACGGTATTGAAGAACGATTGAACAATCTGTATAATGATAGTAGAACAGAGTTTTTTGTATGCGGGACAAAACCATAGGCATGGGTTTCAATTTGACATAGAGAGTTTGAAAGGTTTTACAGGGATACCTCTGATATCAGGATATCACCAATTGCCTACAGAACGTGCATAATGGTTTTTGGACAAATATCTAAGCGTGCCACTCGTTTCAGACTGCATGTCGAGAAACCGCTACATGAAGATGAAACAAAATATACATTTTGTTGACAATACATTGATAGCTTCATCTAATGACAGGATGTACAAGGTAAGGCCTTGTTTGATATTTTACAGAAGAAGTTCTGTCAGTGTGAAGTATTCCATGAGAATTTGTCTATTGGCGAATCTATGATCAAATACTATGGCCATCATCCAGCCAAACAGTTCATTATGGGAAAACCAGTGCGCTTTGGATATCAAAACTGGGCCGGGACTAGCTCTGATAGTTATTGCTACGCATTTTATTTATATTGTGGAAAGTCAACCGAAGCATCTACTGACCCTTGGGATTCAGGGTGGTAAAGTCTTTTCTGCAAATAATGCCCACAAATCCAAAAGAACATATCGAGTACTTCGATAACTTTTTCACAAGCTATAATTTGTTGAGTGACTTACGAATGGCTGGCTATAGAGCATCGGGGATACTTAGAGAAAATAGAAAAATAGGACAAAAAAATGCCCACTAGATATGGTGAAAGAAATTAAAAAGAAACCTCGATCTGCTTATGACTATCGCTCTGATAAAACCAATGAAATACTTTTCGTGTGATGGAAGGACAACAATATTTGCACTATTGGCACTAACTTTGTAGCGTAGAACCATTTGTTAAAGCTAAACGTTGGTGTTCAGTAAGAATCAATGATCCAATGGATCAATCCATCAGTCTATATCGTGTGGCAATGGAAGGTAAAAATTGGTGGTGGGTAATTTTTACCTATCTATCCTATATAGATATGGCAATTTCCAATGCATGGCGTTTGCATATCATTGCTAAGAAAAAATAAAGTTCTGCTTCTCTGCATCAGTTGTCATTTAGACGAAGCATCGCTTCGTCTAAATCGCTTATTTGCGACGACCAAAACCGTCAAATCAAGTGTGGCAGTTGATGCAGACCGTCAAAATAATGGCCATACACCTCAAAGTATTACAAATCCATTAAGATGAGTTATATGCCATAACAGAGTACGTTGGAATTGTCAAAAGTACTCAAGAACACTTCAAACACTTCGTGAAGAGAAACCATGTTTCGGTATATTTCACACTTGATCTGCTCATTGTACACGCGTGGGTACACCCCTATAACTTTACAAAAAAAAAAACTATTTTTTATATTTTCTTTATTTTGTCTTTTCTTATTTTGTATTATTAAGTATATAATTAAAGCTAAATCATTCAAAATATAATTTTTTTCATTTTGGGCGTTAATGGGCTAATATACCAAAGGATCATTTGAAAACTATATAAGCTTATCTTGCTTATCATCGGAGATATGGCGATTTCCAATAATTAAAGCTGTTACTTTTTCGTCGATAAAGTTTCAGATCGGCTTTTTATTAATTATAACGATCTAATGCCAACAGACCCATCTTGCGGAAGACTTTTTCATTTTAAATGAGTCCAATTTAGAGGACCACAGTCTAAACACTCTCACGCACTTTCACTCTCCACTCGTTGATAATGATATCCTGGACATATAATCTCTGATATGGTGATCTTATTCGAACAACCTTGGGGATGTTGGACATGCATCGATACTTGTACAGCCATTTCATATTTTACGGATGATAATGAAATTTCAGAATCTCATTGTCAAGACTATATCTCAATATTTAATCTGTTATAGTTGTACATAATTGTTCTATTCTCAACATGAACTATAATGTGATCTGATCGTTCGATATTACCAAAATTATAACAAAAATTAACTTAATAATCCCTAGATTCTGTCAAGTAGTCATGATTTATATGGGCGAATGTCCTGATCAGTAGTACTACAATTGTTCCGCATTCTATTGAAAATTTTTCACAACAACCAAACCATAAACTGCCTGAAAATTCGTAAAATGAAAAACTTGAACAAAATGCATTTTGGATTTTTTCAATTCAGCATCTTCAATATTCACAGAATTCTCCTAAATTTCTTTGTTTCGGGCTTATGTGAATATGAAATTCAATAATAAAAAACAAGTACTGTGTTTTAAGGAATTTTTTCTTCATTCGTCTGAAGAAGCTACGGTGTAGTGAAACGCGTTACGAATCGCAATTATTAAGTAAAATTCCTTAAAACACAGTACTTGTTTTTTATTATTGATAATGGAATTTTACCAAGTAAAAGCCTGCCAAATTCAAATATGAAATTCACGCTACTTCAAAGCAGTAGGTACCACGAAGTAAATTTGTAGCCTTAACATTCCATATAATAATATCCGATGTTCTCTTATGAAACCAATTATTTTCTTTGTATATAAAATATAGTTTTTACTTCACCTGAAAACTTTTACCAAATGAGAGTCCTATATCGGGTGTTCCGTGACAAACACTCCAAGTTATAGGTCGTAACAAAAAAAAAAACAAAACTTGCATCTGAATGATATTCAAACACCTTTAAGCACTTTCATTGTGGCCTGTCACTTCGTGGAATACCGGGGGTTGACCCTCGCTTGGACTTTCGATTATTATCTCAATTTTGAATATCTTTAGCGAAAAACCTTTCACTTATAGGGCTGAGACATCAGAAATTATGGAAAAGTTTCGAAAGAAAACAGGCATTTCCAATTTACGATGTAATTCGCAAAATGGACGACCGTTTGGGTTTGTTATGAAATTTTCTATCCTAGAAAGTGTTTCGGTCATTATTTCAATTCGGAGGTTTCGTATTTTAAGTGAAAAAAGACTCACAACGTAAAAGAAGATTCTAATGAATCGTGAAGTGAGTTGTGTGGCGGAACACCATCGAAAATCACAATCTTCATAGGATAATGTCATTCGAAATTATTATAACAAGAAATTAGGTCAGAATATCAGACTTCATATCAAACAAGCAGAAACCTAGCTTCATCAAGCACTAAAATAACATTCCATTGTCGAAATATGTTTTGAGCAGTACTGTCAAAGTCAACACAACTTTCAAGTTTATATGGAAGCTAGAACATTAATAGAGTTTTAAGCATTTTGAATGACGTAGTGTTACCTTATGTTACCATATACAATTATAAAAATAATTATTCTTCTTTAAAGATTGTCAGATGTTGGTCCCCATTTTTTCTAACAGCGAACAAGTTTCCACTCAATACAAGAATGCAAATGGTATAATATTTCATGAAAAAAGCTGCAGACCTTCAACTTTTATGGCATATCGGCGATTGAATAACAAGCTGATTTTGAAGTTTTCTTTGGAAACAGTTGATTAATGTAGAGTTCAGGTTAGGTTAGGTTAAAAATTAAAGAATATATTGGTTATTAGGTTGAAACATAACTAAGTAAGATAGGTCCCCAATGAAATGGAGCTGTTTCTATAACCAAATATATATGTCCAGTACGCGATAGATATTATAATTCTTGCACCTCAATATTGATGATGAAAGGAATATGAAGTAAATACTGTAGATGAAACACTCGGTCTATAACAATTAACGTAGATCATTTCTTGATCATTTTTAAATTGAAAACTTCTTTACATCTTATTTTCCTCACATATTTAACAATTTTCGAAATATTTGTAAAAATTGAATCAATGTTCTTCAACTCAGAACATGAAAATCATGAATTATTAAAATGTCATTTCAAAAATCGCTCAATAATTGGGCCCTACGTATTTACGAGAGGAATACTATTTAAGAAAACGAATCCCTTTTGTAGAATAAACAATATAAGCTTATAGTGCATGAGTACATGAATTGCTGAAAAATTGAACAACCGAACGTTGATGCTTGGGATGAGTTTTTTATAACAAATGTCATAATCCTTGGAAATGTATTCATTCGGAATAATGATTGATCGGAACCGATTGGAATCTAAGACAATAGGTTAAGATTTAGTGAAAGTTGGATCGACTTCTGTAACAGGATATCTATTTTTAGAGTAAATTGCTACAGGTTGCGCCTTTGGCGGATTCGATTTAAATATATTGTCCGTCATGTAACTATTTAACTTGTGATTAAACTTATCCACTTGAATAGAATCCGAACGAATTATTTCATTCATGCAACTGAAAGCTTAAGGCCAGTAGTAATTGTAAAATGATGTTTGAAGACCGTTCCCAAGGTATAGTTTAGAGTATTCTTGCTCAAAATAGTATTCTAATGAAAAATAGTACAGAAGCACACTATGCAGCAAATATTCGGGATGCTAAGAATTATGAATATGCATTTGCATCAGTGGTAGTTTCATTTAATTATATTACTGTTTTGATTGCATTTGATCTTTGTTTCACCAAAAAAGAACATATTTCTTTTTTCGAACTATATGATTTTCCGATAAATTCAGTTGGGGGTGGTAGGTGGATATTGCGGAAGATCTGGGTGTTATAGTCCAAGATTCCAGAGCAATAAGACATAAGCGTCTCATGTACTATGAATACCTGCGGGCTTGTGGGGTTCAAAATGATATTCCATCATATATATATATATATATATATATATATATATATATATATATATATATATATATATATATATATATATATATATATATATATATATATATATATATGATGGAATATCATTTTGAAATGGTATTATGAGTGTCAGACATTTTTCATGGACCAGAACTTTTGTCAGACGCTTTAAAGCTCTACAAAAATAAATGAACTTTACTTATTTTTGCATGTATGACTTCCACATATGTTATTAAAGTGACTATTTTGAATTTATATCTCATCAGTCAGACAAATTGTAGTGACCAAATATTCCCCCAAACAAAAAATTATTCAATAAGGAGTACGAGCGCGAGAACACTATACCAGCGGACAGGTAACACACCGTAACTTTTTTTGTTTGAGGGGCGAATCGAATAAATCTTTACAGAGTTATTGGAATTATGATTTCCCATATGTGAGAGTGGAAAGATTTTCATATTAACTTCCGGTTTAACCCTAAGTGACATAAATTTTGTTCTCTTAATGACACCCTGTATATATTTTCTTGACATAGCAACCGCATCAGGATTACCTTTTCAACGGTGTATCACTTTGATGCATTCGTTTCGATAATTAAACACAGAATTTTACTAATATGGCCGCTATATGAATTCTGGTAGCGATAGCTGCTCAGTGTGCTCTTAGATAGTAAGGGCTCAGTTATTTCGACCATATTCTTATGCGTTCTTCCATTTTATTCCATCCTTGATCACAGAAACATACTCCAGAAAATATTCTTTGTTCACTATGTAGATCTGTGGGCCACTATTATCTGATAGTTCTACGATTTAATCATTTCGTCGCAGTTGTAATTACTGGTTATCTCTTTGTCAATAAAGTTTTGTAGTTTCCATTTCACATTAGAATTTATACTATTGACGAAAAGGTAGATATGCTAATATATGGGGAATGTCGTAAAAATTCCAGAAGAGCGGCAGAGCTTTATGCGGAACGTTTTCCCAACCGTATTGAGGTTTCGAACAATTACTTTTTTCGACTTGAATGGCAGTTTCAAGGACTCCCAGTTCTACCTGATGAGCAACTTATTATTGTTGAAGCTACAGAAACCAACGTGTTAGCAATAGTTGCGATAGATTCTACTATTTCGCTGAGACTGATTGAGATTGAGACTGGAATACCAAGGGAAACAGCCCAACGTATTTTGAAAAAATATAAATTCAAATCCTTTTCAAGTGAAAGATACATCAACATTTATACTCTAACGATTCATTTACTGTAATTGAGCATACTGCTCTTGGTCTTTCATTTTTTCAGGTTCTCACGAACTGTAAGAATTGACCCGAATAATAAACTTTAAACACACCTTTTCAAAGTGGTTATATTTTATAAAACAATAAAGATGATAAATGATAAAATCTTCAAAGGATAAAAATAAATTTAACCTCAACGGAAAACAGGAAAAACTATAATAATTGTTCAAAATGTCCACCATTATTTTCTTGACACATCCTCTGCGGACCAAACCTCTCATTGGCATAGTTGAGTTGTTCTGCTGTTGTTTCATTTATAGCCCTCCGAACTTTCATTTCAAAATCCTCCCTATTTCGAGAAGGAGTCTATAAACTTTCTCTTTCAGTTATGGTCATATGAAAAAATCGAGGGGTGTCAGATCAAGTGGCCTCGCCGGCCATGAAATTGGCCCATTTGTCCTTATCCAATTCTGACTAAATCTTTGATTTACAGGCTCTACAACAGCTCTACTATTGTGTGCAGACGCACCATCTTGTTGGGAGATTATATTTCTCTCCTCGATCAATGGAATATCTTCCGGAAATTCTTCGATCCTTTCCCTTGGGAAGGAAAAGTATCGCTCTCCATTTAGTGGTTTATCAAAAATAATTGGACCGATTGTTCTCCTTCCGTATATTCCCAACCAGATATTGAATCCAGATAAGCACCTTCTATTGAAAGTCTTGAATGCTTCTGAGCCCAATGGCGGGTGTTATTACGATTAAACAAACCCTAGTTAATGAATCTCGATTCGTTCGTGAATAATATTTGAGTATGGGAATTATTGTCCATATTGAATCTTTCGAAAAACCAATTACAATTATTCAAGCACCTCTCTGAATCATTAGGGTATAAATGTTGATGTATCTGGTACTTGAAGGATTTGAATTTATATTTTTTCAAAATACATCGGGCTGTTTCCCTTGGTATTCCAGTATCATTCTCAATATGTCTCAGCGAAATAGTAGAATCTATCTCAACCATTGGTAACACGTTGGTTTCTGAAGCTTCATCAATAATAAATTGCTCATCGGGTTTAACTGGGAGTCTCCTAAATTGGCTTTCAAGTCGAAAAAAGAATTTGTTCGGAACCTCATCACGGTTGGGAAAACGTTCCATGTAAAGCTCTGCCGCTCTTCTGGAATGTTTATGACATTCCCCATATATGAGGAGTATATCTACTTTTTAGTCAATAGTATACATTCTAATGTGAAATGGAAACTACAAAACTTTATTAACAAAGATACAACCAGTAATTACAACTGCGACGTATAATTATATCGTGGAACTGTCAGATAATGGTGGCGCACAAATTTTCATAGTGAACACAGAATATTTTCTGGAGAATGTTTCTGTGATCACTGGGATGATGCGATTTCGACTGGGTGGATCAGTTTAGATGATTATTTGGGATGAAAATACAGTCCAGGAATGAAGATTTCTACTGAAACGAATAAGTAAAGGATTGCTACATGCGCTCATGAAATGAAAATCTAGTGTTTGATACTGAAAACAGAGAAATCGCAAATTTAAATCAGCGAAATTCGAATTAGGTGAAAAACCTGATATTATGTGTAATGATAACTGAGCCCTTACTATCTAAGAGCACATTGAGCAGCCTTCGCTACCAGAATTCATATCGCGGTCATATTAGTGAAAATCGATTTATCGATTTCTGTGTTTGATTATCAAGACAATGTATTAAAGTGATACACCCTTGAAAAGGTAATCCTGATTCGGTTGCTATGGCAAGAATATATATACAGGGTGTCATTAAAACAGTTCCGCCGGAACTGGAAGTTGATATAATAATATTTTCACGCTTACATATGGGGAATCGTAATTCCAATAACTCTGCAAAGTTTTGTCCAATTCGCTTTTCAAACAAAAAATTACGGTCTGTTACCTGTCCGCTGGGTCACCCGGTATATTTAAATATATATTAAAAATATTTACTATTCAAGGTGTTTATATCTCTATTTCAATGAAATAAACTTTAAGAGGACTTCAAATTCGAAGTATTTCCTGATGAATACTAAAATAAGTTAATATATTACATATATTTGGGATAGTTAATATATATTTGGAGTTATTTTTATAAGAAATTAGTTTTATTTTATACTGAAAATCATTCCAGTTGAGATAGTTTATAGAAAAATATTATTTCAATAAAAGATCATCTACTATAATTAATAACAGCAAGTATTCATTCATTATTCAATTATCAGAATAATCGTTAGTCATTAGATTTTTCATCATCCATCCAATCGCGAAACAGTCCATTGGAGTCATCATCCTCATCGTCATCAGTTATGTCGTTATTGCTGACAGTTTTTTATGCAAAAAAAAGTTCAAAGAATTAAAAAATATGAAATTACAAAATAATAAATTTTCATCTTGAAGTCAAAGTATAATACCTGATGCTAGAAGTGACTCACTAACGTCTCCTAGTAATTGGTCACCATCAAACCAATGAAAGTGAATATGATTTTCTTCCAACCTCCACCCATTATGTTCAGGAGTGAAAATGCATGGTTATTTTTTATTTGCATTATTCCATATGCTGGAAATGTAATTAGTTCGAAGAAATTATTGGAACAATTCAATTTTACATGGTGGTAATTTGCTAGCATCAAAATTTTTTAAATTTCTGCGGTTGAATTCTTCGTTAACATCAGATATACTGTAATTATTTAAAAACAGCTGAAGTCGGGAGCATCAACGTCGAGTATACCAGGAACACTTTAAATTTCACAGACGAATCTTGGAAATTTTTGAAAATATCTTGTTGTATGTCCTCATAGGTAAACGTTATGGATCTCCAAACTACGTAAAGGATAGGTTACGTGTGATAAAAGTGCCGTGGAATCAACTCTTGGGAAGAGGTACAGTTGCCTGAAGACCTAAACGTGGACGTGTACCCTGTACAACGGCTCAATGTGATCATTACATTAACTTAACAGTTAGGCGAGTTCCCTTTCTTCGTGTTTCCCATGTGAGAAATGCCTTATATGTAGTTAAGTGCCTTACATTCACATCTGCGACCTGTTGTTGGCAGATGTGGATAGTACATAGTAAGATAACTGATAACGGACTAAACATGAAAATACCAGATAAGCTCTACATTTCTCAAATGTCGAATTATCGTTTTCAGAAAGAAATTGTATAGGAAACGCTGATGTTTCAGTATGCCAACATATTCGGATTTATTTGCATATGGTTCAATTTCCTGAGTTATATTTGAAACAATTGGATATAATGTTTGGAACTATCTTTCATAGCACTCTGTGAACCAATTAGTACAGCAAGTAGGTGACTTTTTCACTGAAAAATGATTACACTTCATTTTCTATTCTAGTTTTGGAAGCATTTTTTAACTGATTTGTTATAAACATTTATTTTCATTTTTCAACTGTTCAATCCAGTGTTCACTTTTAGAAAAGATTTTTTATGAAATCTCTGGACAAGGTTTCATTGCGCTTTTTGATTGGATGATAAGAATCATTTTACATTTTTTTTTGGTGAATTTAAAACTACTTTTATAGCACCTTCGGAAACGTTTTTATATTATATTTCAAACTAAGTTTTCCAACCTTATTTTCTTCACGAATTTCTACTAATTGTTGGAACTAATTTCAATTATTGAAACAATTTTATATCAATTTCTGAATGGAGCTCCTTACCCTTTTCATAAAGTTTTGAACCAAATTTCATACCATTTTGAAGCAAATTTCATATTATTATTTCAAAAGAATTTCACAGATTTTCAAACCATTATATATTAAGTTCGTCATTCTCAGGTGCACATATTCTGACGATATTTTAATTCAATCATCCATGCGTCTACGAATATCTACTAACTATTGGAACTAATTGCAATTATTGAAACAATTTTATATCAATTTCTGAATGGAGCTCCTTACCCTTTTCATAAAGTTTTGAACCAAGTTTCATACCATTTTCTTCACGAATTTCTACTAATTGTTGGAACTAATTTCAATTATTGAAACAATTTTCATATCAAATTCTGAATGGAGCTCCTTACCCTTTTCATAAAGTTTTGAACCAAATTTCATACCATTTTTGGAGCAATTTTCATATTATTATCTCAACAGAATTTCACAGATTTTCAAACCATTTTATATTAAGTTCGTCATTCTCAGGTGCACATATTCTGACGATATTTTAATTCAATCATCCATGCGTCTACTTTTTTTTCTTCGCAAATTTCTACTAATTGTTGGAACTAATTTCAATTATTGAAACAATTTTTATATCAATTTCTGAATGGAGCTCCTTACCCTTTTCATAAAGTTTTGAACCAAATTTCATACCATTTTTGGAGCAATTTTCATATTACTATCTCAACAGAATTTCACAGATTTTCAAACCATTTTATATTGAGTTCGTCATTCTCAGGTGCACATATTCTGACGATATTTTAATTCAATCATCCATGCGTCTACTTTCTATGTTCGTCAAGCTATTGGATATAAATCTATTTTAATAGTTATAACCGATAACCGATATAGCCTTATCGGATTCTCACTGCTGTTCGAGGAAAACCTGCTATAATAGTTCAGGTTCTGAAAGAAACATTATTCATTCAGATTAAGCTGAAAATATAAGTCGTATTCTTGGATGGTTTTTAGGATGATTCAGTGTGAAAAGATGTTAAGATAAATAAACAGTAAAAGCTGGTTAATGGCTTAAGAATTAATATTGATGCTAAAAGAGACCGTAACATCGATGCAGACTCATTTCTTAATTACTTCAATTCTTTTCCCCAAAAAGTTGTTGAGTCGATTTCAAGGGAACACGTCAGTGATCCTATTGAACTCATGCCGCAGATTAGTGGAGGAAAGCCTTATTTTTCATATAGAGCTCATTTCAATAGTGTGAGGTATACGGTTAAGTCGTTTGAAAATAGCAGGGATACACATACATAACACACAAGTAAAATATTCACACAATAATAAATCCCCTGAAAACTTTATTTAAAAAGGATGACAAATATCTGCCTTTCAATTTTAGACCCATTTCGTTATTGCGCATCTTCTTGAATGTATTAGAGAGGATTATGAGTCAGTAGATTATAATACCCTTTTTTGAAACGAGTGAGCTTTTCGATTGCAGGTAGTACGCGGAAGGAGTCAAATAGATGCTAATACTCAATTTGTGAAGTACACAATGTCTTCTTTTGAGGAGGCATCTCTCTCTCTTTGTCTCTCTCGGTCTCTCTCTTTCTCTCTCTCTTTCTCCCTCTATATTCGTTTTCTTGGCTTTCGATTGCGTCGCGCATTCGGTGCAGCTGGAGAAGCTAAAGTGATAAAATGTCAGTAATGACATTGCGAATCTCATAAGATCATGCATGTTCAATCGTTATCAGATGGTTTCTTTTGAAAGAAAATTGTCCCAAAAAAGTTCAGTCAAATGTGGGATACCTCAGGGTTCAATTATGGGGCCGTTACTTACTCTTACATTCATAAACAATGTTCCAGGTTTTCTCAACTTTGTTGTTGTGAATCAATTGGCACAACTATTGAGCAAGAGTGCTCTCATATTGTGTTGTTTGTCATTTACATGTGCATACATTATTTTAATATCTTTTATTTCCACATAAAGAGTAACACAATTGTCGTTTAAGTGAAGACTTATATATATAACACCCGGCGAAAGAAATACATACATACACAATTTTTGCGACTTTCGAAGACGCAAAAGAAGCTCACTAAATATGGCTAACATTTTTTTCAATCGATTATCATGGGAAACCGAGCTTTGTCCTACGAGAGATACAAAGATAATGTTTTCAGGTTTGTATCGAAATAGTTCTCTTCTTCTCTTGGCGATTTCTCTTCTTCCGATTTCATTATGTGACATATATTTGTGGTGTACTATTTAGGTTCTATATTTTTAAGCTGCGAATTTCATGATTAATTTAATTTATTTGTAGTTAGTAAAATATCTAATGCTGTTGGAAAATGTTCAATTCCTATAGTCATAATGAACCTCTTTGTACAATATACTTCATGTGACAATCTTCACAACTGCTGTCTCTTTTGCTACAGCTTCGTATCCGCGAATAAATAAGATCGAGAATTATTGAGATATAGATTCAAATTGATGTCAATTATGTTGAACATTTTTTCTATACTGAAGGTTTATTTCGGTTATAAAAATAATTAATTTTTTTGATTGGAAATGTTTCAGTTTTACGACAAATTTTTGTCGTAATTTTGTTCATTTTTCCAACTTTTTCCGAAGCTGTGTTTTTTCTAAACTAAACTCATCATTACTGAAAGAATATATTATCAAACTATGAACTGAGAAAAGCAAGCAAATAATGCTGCAGCAGTAGACACTCTCTCTACATTGTGCACAAAGCGCTGGCGATATTGAAATATTTCTATTGCTTGCTGCGGGCGATGTGGTGAACGTTGTCGCGTAAAAATTGGCGGCATGAAGATTTGATAAAATGTGTGGAGTGTAAATCTATCCAGTCGTCTAATAATCTATATATACTGAAATTTAGTGTCAAGTTGCTTGTCCACGATGAATTTTTAAAAATCTAAAATCATTTTGATGAAATTTAGCACACAGTTTGATCTAGTTTGAGATATAGGACATTTTTATTCGAGTTTAAAATCATTTTATATTTTTATTGAAAATTATTTTATTATTATATTCAAAACAGTAATAATTATAGTGAGTTCAATGAACAAGAATTAAAAATTTCAATGTGAATTAGTTTATTGATGTAACGCCTCAATTCTTAAATGTTCAAACTCAACTGTCAAACGTTTCATTTCTGCTTACTCTATATTTTAACAGATCGTTTGTAACTGGATTGATAATTGAAATATGTATCGATCGAAAAATAAAGTCAATTATGGAAATATTGAATAATCTATGGTATCTACCTCATTGATAGAACTAATTGTTATGTGCTTTCAACAAAGAGCTACCTAAATTACTAAGATATTATAAACTATACTAGAATATGAGATGAATAAACCATGCAATTCAAAATTTCGTTTTAATTTCTCCTCAACTATAAGAAAATGTTTATCGTTTCTCCCAAATTTTGACTTGAGGTTCGAGTCACAATCATGTAGGTATTTAAATTGTTCAACATATTCTCATCTTTATCCGTAAATAATATTTTGCTTATATTGAATAGTACTTATTCTACAGTACAATTCAAGGTTCAATCTTGTCACAATAACACATCATCGTGTCAACTACAACTAAATATGTGCGTCCTACTCTCATATCAGCAGCAACTATTAGAACTATCATGACATGAAGCCATTCTTTGCATTAAGCTTTGTTCATAGTTCTCTACACTTCGCTTTCAGAACACGTAGACATCGCTACACAGACGAAAAGATAGATTGTATACTCATCGACGGACCTTGGGAAGTTGGGAAGCAAATAGAAGGAGATTTCGCTTTTATCTTAGGTTAATATAATAATCGTTTTGAGCCGTAATATACTTCTTGATCCTTAGTCAATTTAACTTGTTCCCAAAAACCGATTTTTATAGCTAACTTATAACGTTTGTTATTTTACAACCAAATTTGTTGCAACTGCTTACATGAATGTTAACTTTTGTCAAATAAAAATGTGGAAATTTTGGTAACAACTGAAGAAGTTTTCAGAAATAGAATCACGCAAGATATTTAATCGCCATGACATCTTGCAAGAAGGCAAATATTCCTCACTACGGTTTATAATGAAGGGCAAAATTAAAGGTGTCGAAAGCAGATATGTGGTTGAACAACCTCGGAATATGGACCGTCGGTCCAAAAGCTGGTGATGTCTTAGGAACAGAATATCACTGGAAAGCACACCACAACTTTCAACGAAACGTCCAACTTTTGGGACTCATTTGAAGAAAACGATAAACATGTATGAAGTTTCTCTACAAATTGATTTATATTTGATATTTGTTTGTGAAATGTAACAAAATGATATTCTCATACGAGTAGGTACATTAGCACGTGGAATTATTGAAATTTATTAATTATATTCATTTAATTTGCGTCAACTTATAGAATTCTTTCAATTGTACGAATTTAACGAACTGGAAAAAACCAAGCGATGACTGCTGAACACGATGACAAACAATCATAACGTATACTTCATTTGCTTTGATAATCTCCAGATTTTGCATCCAGATTATTGTCTTTTATCTTAATATTAAAAAACTGCTCAGTAGAAAAATTACTAGATAAGTGTGTTTATTCCTGGAATTATCGACGATCGTACTTTTCTTATTGCTGAACCAATAGTATCGGACTGCAAATTCTCGTGTATAAATGTTCTCTTGTATGCCGCATAATTCTCATACAACCCTCGTATTTGAGCTGTAATTCGAATGTTGCTCTGCACCAACACACCGGAAATCACCTGATAAATATATCCAACCATCTTCGTTACTCACATTATTAGTTAGAGAAGTAGATCAAACAGTCATTGTTGATGCAAATTATTCACACGTTCAGTTCTCGAGTCTTGAAAAAATTTTTATGAATAATGTGAAATAGTTTTCACTTTTGCTTCTAATTAAAACATCAATTCAGTGAAATTATATTTTCACTCCGTTCCATTCTACCAAATTTAATTGATTTGATTAGATAAAATTGTCACAAAACGAATAGAAGAAAGTTTTCTTCAGTTTTTTCTCTAAAATAATTAATTTGGAAAATTTCTCGTATAAAAGTTGATTTCAAAATACAAACTGGATATTCATGATGAATTTAAAATTTGTTCGATGTTGATAGAGGACCAATACGAGGTCAATTCATTAATTATGTGAAAATGTTACAAGATTATTGTTTTCATACCGTTTCATTGGTTATGTATATATCATATAATGTTATATAATAAATCTAGCCGTCTAGTTCGTGATGAACTGAGTAAAACTTCGCTTTTATATTAAAAGCAGAAATTGAATTTCGAAAAGCTCTTTGTATAACTCTTTTATCAATTTTCTTTCTTGCACGATAGAATAAAAACCTAGTCAAATATCCATTCCCTGTCCCGTTTTGAAGGAACGAATTTTCACGAATATTGAACGACTCAAATGATCTAATGAGATTTCTACTCCTTTATTTCAAGTTTATGAAATTTTTCTTGCGTTATGTCATAAGGGGTTCATTGAAAAAACATCATCTTTCTCAGAACTTCATATACTTTTCGACCATTTATTTTATTATCTTTTGAGATTTTACACTATTTCATTGGATTACGTGGACAAAAGATTGTTTTTCCGATGAAAACAAACCACCCTGAATAACTCGGTTGAATTGATTTCACTGTGAATTTCCTGAAACAGATCGATTTTTGATTGGAAGGGAACATTTTCTTTTACCTGTTTCATTCTCCCCCTATCAACCCCCACCGCTGGCAGTTTTCGCTCAAAATTTTTGTATAGGCAAAAAGGGGTCGTGTGACCACTCCTCGGAAATTCGATCTCATTCTGTATACGACGTCGTAATTATTGACTATCTAAATTGAGATGTAACGATTTTAATTCGAGAATTTTCTTTTAGTTTTTATCAATCCTTTCGATCTCCGTTTGAGGAAAAGACTTTTGATCAAAATCTATCCTGTTGGTGAAAAAACATTTTTTCCTCATTTGAACGTTTGCGGATCATCTCCCTACCCTGTCAACTACCAACCTGAGAATTTTCTTATGAGAAAGAGGTTATCTAAAACCTCTTGGGAAAGTTATTCAATTTTTTCCATATTTTTTTTCCGTTCGATCGATCCATCCTTTGGATTTTATGTTATAACTATTAAGTCGATTTCGTTTTGAAGAGATAATGATTTTGTTGATCCGTAATGGGAAACAGGAAGCATGCCATATCATTCTTTTGAAAGAAAGCTAAATTTTTTTAGTCTGAATCAATAAATCGAAAAAAAAAGATAGCATGTGTCGGTTTGATATCAATTTTTCCAAGTACGAACATTTTTCTGGATCTGATAGATTCAGTAAATTTTAGTTATTGGTTGAGACACACGTGGCTTGCGTTGGTAGTATTTTCTATAGTTTCAATAAACTGAAATAACGGTGATTTAGTTGAGGAAGGTGTGCACACCGCAGGAACGCATTGAAGTTATGAGTTTATTTTCAAAAATAATAACTGTGCTTAGCAACTGAGCGCATTTTCAACAGAATTAATTCTGGAAGAAATTTGGGCACAAATACGTTCTTAAGTTAATGAGCAAATTTATGCAAACTCGATGTGTTATTCATAGAAAATACATATGTATTATTCATAGAAAATACATGGTTGTCACAATGAAGAATACACAATTTGGAAGGGAGGAGACTGTCGCTAATATTTTTCTAAATAGTGTGGTGCATCGTCATAACTGTAGAGCCACGACTAGAGTGATTCGAATCTCCATTTCAGAGGAAGAATTATACTCAATGATCCCAAAAAATTAATACCTGGGCCGGAATTTTGGGGTAGCATATTGTAAGACTCTTGGTCGTACAGAAAAACTAGGATGGCGAAACCTATTTGAACCTGCTTGATAATTTGATTAATATTCTCTTAACAGTCATCATAAAAGGGAATTCAAATTTATCTGAACATAATGTTATGTTTCAATAAAATGGTGCGTGAACATGCTCGATAATTCAATCGATCCTCTCATAACCTTTATCATCGAATGCAGCTATTGAATGACCAGCTAGATTGCCCAAGCCATTCAATTATTTCTTGTAGGGCCATCTCAAGTCTGAAGTCAATGTTACGCCACCTGAATTGTTAGAAGAACTACAAGACAGGATTGTCCGAGGATATCAGTAGATAACAGCACCAATGTTGGAGAATGTTAGACAATGATTCGAATCTCGAAGATAATGAGGACCACTTCGAACATTTGGGGTTGAAATGTACTGCGATAAAAAATTGAAATAATATATTTCACGACATAATAGATTTTCAGGAGAATCATAGAAGTCCAAGCATTGTTGCTTTTTCATTAATTGCCCACAAACTGATATGGTCTATCAGCTAACCCCTTTGTCAACATAAACATTTTCGGGGTGGTGGATATGCAAACGGTCGAATAAGGTAACAAAATTTTTTCCGATTTACCCAAATCGGTCATG
This sequence comes from Cryptolaemus montrouzieri, assembly GCA_013387265.2. Classification (NCBI taxonomy): domain Eukaryota; kingdom Metazoa; phylum Arthropoda; class Insecta; order Coleoptera; family Coccinellidae; genus Cryptolaemus; species Cryptolaemus montrouzieri. The sequence continues at coordinate 52,144,127 of JABFTP020000103.1, forward strand.
GACGAATGTTTTCCTCAAATGGATTCAAGATAACCTGGAATTTTTCCAATCAGTTCTCAATTTCATTTCGTTACATGCTATTTCAAAAAACAAATAATTGCGTAGAGTAAGAAATCATTATTCTGACAACGTATCTTACGACCCCTTTTCCTCATTTAGAAATTTGGAGTAGAAGCGGTTAGTGGTAGGGAGTTGATACGGAGAAAACAAAACATCCAAAAGCAAAAAAATCCAACCACCAAACACTTACCACCCCTTCTCCAAATCAAAAATCGACTTGTTGCATGAAACGAACCTTCATTTTTATCGATTGACTTAGATATAAGTGTACTTAACAAAACACAATTCGGTAAAGAATCTTTTAGTAGCGTCGGACAAATCACAGAAATCTTCAAGTTCAGTTTAAAGTACCTTGAACTGATATCCGAAAGTTTGGATGGCGAACAACGACACGTTTACTCGTGATCTAATATTATTCACATTAAATGAACGTATTTTCATGAACTCAAGGGGTTAGACCTCTACGTTCAAAAAGCAGACCTTCATTTTATCTTTTTCTTGACAGGGTCATTAAAAATATGAATTATCCTATGTTATACCTACATACATCTAGATATAGCAGATTAATAGCAATTTCCAATATCGAAAAAAGAATACAACAAAAATGGCAGAGATATAAGTCTTCTCTTTATAATTCTTGCTAACGGTATACAAGAATTTTCCATCCAGTATTGTACATGGTGTCCCAATTTCATTGTCCCTGAAAGGTAACTTCCAAACTAATACAGAAATAGAGATAGGGTTGCCATGAAGTTGTGCTGCTTTTTGATGAAACAATAGATGCAGTCAACAAAACTTTCATAGCTTTCCTTCGTTTTCAAGATACAAAGTGATTTTCAAAGGCTTCAATTTTCAAGTACCCTCATGACTCAGTTATCCTTTAAAATAGTGCAAGGCGTACAGTTTTCGAGTTATGGACAAAACTTGTAGTTTCTTTAATCGCACACGCTGTCAATTTTTACGTAAGCGAATTCTATTCGTTAAAATTGTGATAATTATATATAACTCTTAGATATTTAATTTTTGGAAACGAACAATGCAATGCTATTTTGATGCTATAAAAAGAATTTTCCATACAGTTTTGGAAGGGCGGCCATGAAAAATCAATCGAATCAGTAAAGTGTTATGGATAATTCGAATCTAATTGAATACTCTATTTATTGTATGGAATTTCATCTTCAAAGTAAAACGAAATAAGACACTCTTGTCACTTTTCTACAATTTATTCAATAATCAAGAGCGGCTTCCCTATGCAGGATGTACTGAAAACAATGGATATCAACGAAATACCAAAAGATCCAACCAAACTCTTCAGAAAAGAAATCAAGGAAGAGCTAAGTTTGTCAATACACCTAACACACACAGAACGGAGAAAGAAGAAACTGATTCCAATGAATGTTCAAGCTCCATAAATGTACGGATTGATTCAACTACATAAAGAAGAAAAATCTGCAAGACCTGTAGTGTCATGTACAAACACACTCTCAGGTAAATAAGCGAAATTCTTGAATCAAAAATGTCTAGAGCTCACGAATTGTCACGCACAATACACTATCTCCAATTATGTAGATCAAAACTTTCAAATCTCACAGTCTCTCAAGATATTAAGTTAGTCTCTTCCGATGTCAAAAATATGTACCCGAACATTCCAACGCATGAGTTTGCTCTTCTTGTTTCAGATTTCTTATCCACCGCCATTTTTCACGAATGAACTTAGCAATCTTCTTCAAATATGCCTATCCCAAAGTTACTTTCAATTTCAATCTGAATTCTTTAAACAATGGGATCACCTCTTAGCCTACTAGCTGACATTTCAGAAAAAAATTCAGAGAAAAACTCAGTATTGAACACAGATTTTGCTTAAAAAAAATCATATTATTTTCTGGTACAGATATGTAGATGACATTTTAGTTGGTTCTCTTGGTTATAACAGACAAAATAGGCAATTTTTAAATTTCCTGAATTAAATACATTGCCGCATCAGCTTCACTGCTGAAATACAAAATAATAACTCAAATAATTTATTAGACTTAACCATCATAAATTCACATAACCATCTCACTTATTAAACTTACAGGAAGGAAACATTCACAGACTCATCGATCCCAATGGACTCGTTAGGTCATTTGAGCCACAAACTACCTGCATATAATTCCATGATTCATAGAGCTTACTCTGTTCTCCTTTCGACAGAAAATTTCCAAACTGAACTTAACATCATCAGAAAAATTGCCTGAAACAACAACATACCACAACATTTTCTAAATACAATTATTAAAAGCAAAGAACAACGTATAAGCTTGCAATTACTATATAGCATCGAAAAAAACTCTAATAAAATCAGTAATTACTTTTCCAAATTCAACATAACTACTTCATTCTCAAGCGGCCCCAACATAAGCAGATTATTATTCAATGACAAACAAAAGAACGATACATTCAAGCAATCAGGAATTTATCAAATCAAATGCAATGAATGTCAGGTAGCCTATGTCGGACAAACAGGGAGAACTTTTGAAGCTAGATTCAAGGAACATATTTCCTCAGATAAAAATCCGCCAATATTAGAACACATAAAATCAACCAACCACTCAATATCATTAAACAACCTTAAAATCCTTCATAAATGTAACAAGGGAGAGTGATAAATTTGTTGGAAAGTTTGGAGATTAACAAACTATGTAAAAATCCACAATTAACTGCCAACTAGATTTTGATGCATCCCCACTACTCAATATCTAGGATAACTTTCACTCTGTACTTGTACTTACTGGTTATTTTGTTATTCACTTGAAAATGACCCTAAGGTCGAAACCGGTGGAGATTAGTAGTTGATGCAAGAATATATAAAAACAATTGAAAACTATTGGAACATTTGAAAATCGCCTCCTAATGTTCGAAAACATGAAGATAACATAGTTCTAATTTTTATATTGTCAGAAACTTTTTATTCATTTTCAAAAATATTAATACACTTTGGTTAGATAATAATGAAGTGCATCTTAGTATTAGATCACAGAAACTGTTCAAATTGGTTGCCGTTTTGCTCGACCCATTGCTGGCACAAAGTTCAGATCCTATGAACGCATTGAGTGAAATTTTGTATCTGGCATACAGATTATGCAGATCCTTTTTACAAGCTTTTATTCAACTTGCAAAGTATGTATGTTTGTATGTTCGAGTGAAATCTTACAACTCAGTTTTAAGGCACTTGACCTTAACAGATTGAGCTGAAATTTTGTAATCATGTTTAATTTGAATGACAATGTATGATTAAATGTGTGACGTCATTTTAAATCCAACATGGCGCCGTACCCCAAATGGCTGACCAATTATTTTCAATGCACTCCTACAATATGGGTATCAAATAAAAGGGCTTGCCAGGAATAACAACAAAAATAATGTGACGTTACTCTTACTCCAATATGGCAGAACACCCAAAATAGCGGATAATTTTCTTTTATTCGTTAATACAATATGGGTATCAAATGAAAGGGCTTGCCAAGAATAACTAGAAAAAAATAATGTGACGTCACTCTGAATCCAATATGGCGAACTTATAAAATTTCAAAACAAATTTTGAACACGTTCAGTTTGGATGTCAATGCATATAAAACTGTGTGATTCTAAATCCAAGAACTATAAATTGAAATTGAGTTAAAAAAATTCTCTGAAAACCAGCTTTTATTTAAATGCGCCAAAAAGAAAAATAAACTTTTACACTAAAACTTTTACTGTTAACTTATAACTTTATTTCAAAACACATTCGACACAAGTTATATGTTATAATATAAGAGCTTGTCGAGAGATGTAAGTATCCGTATTTACTTGCTGCCTATTAAAATTTTAAAACTAAGAAAGTAAATACGAGTACTTATATCTCGCGACAAGCTTTATATTATACCATATAAATTGTGTGAAATGTGTTAGATTTGCAATTACGTTATAGGTTATCAGTAAAAGTTTTCGTGTAAAAATTTATTTTTTTCATTTTAGCGCATTTAAATAAAAGCTTGTTTTTAAAGAATTTTTTTGTCGGGTGCAGCTATTGTTTCATCAAAGAGTAGCACAACTCCGTGGAAACTGTATCCTTCTATCACTACTAGTTTACGGACAACGAATTTGTCCTTGTAATGTTTATTGAGAAGGGTAATAGCCTGGACTTGACTTCACAAACAAGTAAAAAATAATTTTTGGAGAAATGATTGCTGAAATCCTGCAGAACGTGATGCAAGTTTCTAACCTAACCTAATCGGTTCAGTACCTATTAAAATATCGTGTACAACAGTTTAAAAGAAGCTATTCTAAAGAGACCGTGGAAGAATTGTAAACTAGCCCCAACTTTGTGTAGACAAATTAGGTACGTAACGATACGAGCTTGACTTAAAAATCAAGCTGCAAGACTTGACTTGACTTGAAATCAAGTCAAGCTCATGTTATTCTTTTGTTTTCGGAATTCGAGTCATCAAGCTTCTCTTTTCACAAATGCTTGAGAATTCAAGCTTTTTGAATCGCAAAATTTGAAATTTTGAGTCAGAACACAACTGCAATAAAACATTGAATTTCCTTTCATATGCAATGAAAGACAATACAAATTCAAATAATACTGAAATTCAAGGGTTCAAAATTCTGATAAGAATACATAAAGTTGTTTAGGGACACACAAATACAAAACAAGGAAAGAGTAAAAGTGAAATATATATTTTCAAGTGAAATAGCATCAAAATACAACATAAATAAAATTTATATGAAACAATCGAATTGAACTGTGAAAATGAATGAAAAACCTACATTGAACATATCAAAAGATTAAGCATAAGTGAAATGACATTCTCACTTCATCAAATAGTTGATAGTTCGCTGCTTTTGAACAAAGATATTTTTTTTATATAATTTTGATCTATATGTTTTCATAATTATATTCTTTTCGCATATATTCATATATATTTTTGCAATATATTTATACAGTACAGTTATATGTGGGAAATCTCTCTTATTCAGATAGAACATGAAAGAAGAACATGACAAGTTTCCATAATTTTTTTCCTATAGGCCCTCCCTACGTAAATATGGGCCCCTAAAGAACGCCCTTGGAAATAGGTTTTTCTGGAATAACTTTTAAAGACTTTGCATAATTTAATAAAAATTAAGAATAATGTCCAGTAGTAGGGACCCGTTAAAATAGTATCCTTTCAATAATTTTAGCTTCTTTGGTTTACCAGGGGCGGACAAAGTGTAACACTGTAATGTTTATTGTTTTAACACCCTGTATGATAAAGACCTAAAAATGTTTTCTGATAGCTTAAACCTCTACTAAAAATGTAATACTTGTTTACTATTGATAAAATGAACCATTTTCGAGAAACATAATAAAATAAAAATGTTTCACTTCTAATAAACTATTGAAAACAAAAATTAAGTCAGTTCATTTTAGAAATTATCATAATGTCACATCACTGACATCTTTATTGACATTAATATTACTTCAATGCCTTTCAATTTACTGATTTTCGGATTTCATGGTGAATTTTATTGTGAACTTATTCCAAATATGGAATACACTTTTATTGAGTATCCAGATATGCATCTTATGTATCGTCTTGCCTATTGCAATGTTTTAGAAGCTAGAAGGTTGTATCATGAAAGATTTACTAATAGTACTATTCCAAATCAGAAGACATTTCAACGAGTCGACCAACGTCTAAGGGAGAGCGGTAGGTTATTTTAGTTAATAAGGCAATATTGACATATTATTGACTTTGTTCATCACTTTAGAAAAGTTTGTGAAGAAAAGTACTGATGCTGGTGTGGGAAGAACAGTACGTACGGTGCAATTGGAGGAAAACATTTTGAATGTTGTAGATGACAATCCTTCGACGAGCACTCGCAAATTAGCCGCACAATGTAATGCGTCGAAAAAGTTCTTCGAGAGCAGCTGTTATACCCGTTTCATTTGCAAAAAACGTACCAGCTGATTCCTGAAGATTTTTCTCGTAGAAGGCAGTTCTCATACTGGATAGTGGAGCAGCAACGAAATAATGCAAACTTCATTAGCACCATTCTCTTCACAGATGAAGCAGGTTTTACAAAAAATTATTTTACAAATTTACAAAACTCACACGTATGGGCTGATGAAAATCCTCATGCCACCATTGTTGTGCATCATTATTATCAGTTCGCACAAATTAACATCTGGGCAGAGGTCATTGGAAATTTTTTGATTGGACTATTTGTATTGCCGGAGCAATGATGGAGAACATTATTTGGAGTTTCTCCAGAATGCTCTTCAAGATTTAATAGAGCATTTATCACCTCATTTTAGCGGGGCTGTGCGATAGCACCTAAATAACGTCTATCCAAACCGTTAGATAGGTAGAGGTTGACCTATTGCCTGGCCTCCTAAATCTCCCGACCTGACTCCGATTGATTTCAACCTATATCGATACCACAAAACCTTGGTATACTCCACGCCGGTCAATAATAGGGGGAACTTCTACAGAGAATAACGTTTCATTGTGATGAACTGAGACACAATGCGGAGATACGGTGGCGGGTACAGTAGTCCTCTATCCGTCATGCCCACGAGTGTATTATAACGGAACCCATGTTGAAACTCCTTATGAAGTTTTTCATTGATTGTTAAATTAGGTCTTAAGGTTACTGACTTGATTCTTGTTGTCAATAGTTTATTAAAATTAAAACATTTTTTCGTTTATTTTTTTCTCGAAAATAGTTCATTTTATCACTAGTAAACAAACTAGTATTACTATTTTTTAGTAGAGGTTCAAGTTATCAGAAAACATTTTTTTAGATCCTTATCATACAGGGTGTTGAAAAAATAAGCAGCATTACAGTGTTACACATAGTCCGCCCCTGGTAAACCAAAGAACCTAAAATTATTGCAAGGATCCTATTTTAAGGGGTCCTTACTACTGGACATCGTTCTTAATTTTCATTAAATTATGTAAAGTACTTTCAAACTTATTTGAGAGAAAACTATTTCAAGGGGCGTTCCTTAGGGCCTATTTTCCGTAGGGAAGGCCTATAGCAATATGAAATATAGAAACTTGTCATGTTCCTTTTTCATGTTCTATCTGAATCCGAGAGATTTCCCATATTTTCTCAGAATCTCTTGACTTTCAGTTCTCAAGAAATCACCGTTCAATCTCGATTCCCGAGGATTCACTCATTCTCCAAGAAGGTTCTGCTCAATATCGCCAAATGTAGTTAATCGCTAGATTCTTATACTCACACGCTGAAAGAATCATTTCATTTGAATCTATTCTATATTATATGGAAATCTGTTATAGGTGGTAGGCAGGAATCAATATTTTGTTGCTGAAAATAGAAATTCTTTGCATATCTAAAATGACTGCTGTTGATTTCTTCCCTTTTTTCTTATTAAGAACTCCGCGAGAGAATTAAGCAAATTTGTATCTACTTGTTATGCTGCGAAATGAATTAACTAGATCGAACGTACCAAGTTTTGAAATCCTAGTGTGTTGCAGCCAATTGAAATCTGAATGACTAAAGATATTACCACCTTCTATTGCACCTGCAAGGGGTACGGCAACGAGCGATTAGCAAGTTTATGAAGCCCAAATCTGCGAACTACCTGAGTTTTGGGTAAGCCCCCAGACACGCTTGCATCTAATCGAAATAACTTTTATTTTATTTTTTTTAACTGAAGAAAGCATTTATTAAAATTTTCAAGGTACTGTAACTCCTACAAAAACCAGTACGAAATTGTAAGATGGAATTTATCTTGCAAAACATCAATGAGATATTTTTATTGCCAAATTGAAATTTGTACCATTTATATTTTCTGAGTTATCTGTTTTTCAGTGAGTGGTATTCCATTATTAAATATGTATATAAATATGGCATAACTTTAAAGTGAATGTTCAGGTTTGTAATTTCACAAACTATATTCATTTAAATATAGTTTTTATGTTGCATTTAGAAGGGCAAGAACATCGTACGATTGAATTCAAAGATCTTTCAGAAATCCAATTATTCTTTCAGTAATTGCATTCTCGAAAAACAATTCTTAATATAAATCCCTAGGAAATTATGAAAATTTCAGTTCGATATGTCTATACCACCTTAAATTTTCAACACAATATAAGATTTTCCTGAAGAAACTGTCAGATTTAGACTGACCCTCTGAAATATTCCCATGAAATTCAGGAACATACTGCACCTAATTATATCTTTGCTTTCGGCAGATTCTTTCTCGGTTACTAGGCGTTCCAAAAAAATTCAATAGAACAGAAATCGTTAATCGAACAAGAATTCGCGGTTGTAGCACATGGCAAAGTGATTTATAATTTGATCAACAAAACGATGTATTACTTTCACTTGATGCGAATCGTACAAACAGCAACCTGTGACCTTGTTCACAAGTCGCGTAAGGAAGCTACACGGTCAAGGTTCATGGATTTCCAAAATTCTACATGATGCACGATAAGTGGAAAGCTGTAATTATCATCGCATATAATTACTATACATGTAGTTTATACATGCACTTGGATTTATGAAAACCATAAATCATAGTTCTTAGAATTGAGAATCTCTCGATAGATTTCACGAAAGCTATAATTTAACAGCAGCAAAATTCTTCTACAACAGGTTAATCGGACAGCGTGGGTGAAAAGTTCGAAAACTAATTTGAGTTGAATTAGAGTGCTGTATTTCTTGGAAAATTACATTTGAAACTATTTTATTCATTCACCTGCCTATAGTAGTTCTTTCTCTAGTCATATATGAATAAATTTGAATCTATTATTGCCTGATTTTCAATTATGGTCATAATCATTATATATAAATAATTGTTAGAATCGAGGATTCCTTTTCAGGGAAGTAAATAGTGAAACTTTCGTATAAGCTTACAATGAATAAGCAACCTCCTTTTTTGACCTTCTATGTCAGGTTAGACTTTGAATTTGCACCTACTGTATAAAAGGGCAATGAGAAGAATTATTAGTATTCTTACAGATTTCGCTATCTGCAGTACTATTTACGTAGAATCTAAGATACATCTAGAACATAAATTGGCGAAATATCACCTTGACAAATATTTTGCTACTGATTGGCGCTTTTGGACGAGAGATTTTTTAATTTTTGTTTGTTAGTTTGCACCGATTGTTATTAATATTCCCTCCAAATTTCAGCCTCTTAGCTCGGTGTGTGTAAAAATGGTGCCCTTTTAAACACATTGAATTAAAAAAATTTATAGAGCGGAATTAAATTAGCAACGACTTTGAATTGAATTTTGTGTTGAAAATGGTTCCAATGGTGTTAAGACCGTGAAAATGTTCGGAAATTGTATCGACAACGATTCCCTGAGAAAAATATTTGTTCACAAGTGGCACGAACGTTTCAGAAAAGATCGAGAGTCCATCGAAGATGACGAACATAGTGGCAGGCCGTCGACATTAAAAATAAAAGAAAGTAAAAGAAATGTTGGGCCATAACCGCAAATTTACTATCAGATAGCTGACGGAGGACTTCAGTTTTTGCTTATGTATCGGTTCAAAACATTGCAGCCAATAATTTGGGTTTGCATCGTATTGCGGCAAACTTGGTCCCTAAAGACTTTATTTTTCTTTCAAAAAACAAAAACCGTGTTAGCATTACTAAAGCCATGATTTCCATTGCCGAGACCAGCATTTATCACGTTTCATTACTGGAGATAAGACGTGATGTGTTAGTACAACTCGCAATTCAGACGTTAGGCGAGGGAATGGCGTGCACCCAATGAGCCAAGACCAAAGAAAACACGACAGTTCCAATTAAAAAAGGCATTCTACACGGTTTTCATAGATTAAAAAAGTATCGTGCATCACAAATTTCTACCAGAAAGTCAAATAGTCTGTAAGGTCTAGTATTTGAATGTTACGTTTGTTAGCATGAAGCATTACACCCAAACAGAATACACAATACCATACCATCACAAAATACCATCGTTATCCATGAGTTTCGAGCAAAAAAAAGAGTACCATCCAATTGCTATTAAATACAGCTGATTAGCTATCTGTGACTTATTTCTGTCAAGTCAGAAAACTACTATCTAGAACAAAATTCAGAAGACGAAAGGAGGTATTCGATAAACTGAAGACAGTTGTGTTTCAGTCAGTAAAGAGTACTTTGATGGGAACAATATTGATATTGATGAATAACGTAGCATTTTGAGTTTTAGGACTGGAATTTTTGATCAAGATAATATGTTCAATTTGACTGCCTAATTCTGGCACGCAAAAGACTAGATTTCGGTCCAACCAGACATAAAGAAAGAAAAGATCACAGAAGATACCATAGGCTGCATTAAAAGATTGTATCACATTGATCAGGAACGCCTGATGGATCATAAAATGCTATGGAAAGATTCAAAATCAATCAAAGTGACGTACTAAAGTACTGATGAAAATTCCTTTAGAAGAGCTTGTTTTCTGATTCGATCACAAAAATCATGAAAATTGCACCACAGCTATTTGAACCAGTATCTTTCATAGCCACAAGCGTTGAGACAAGCTGTGACAAGTTTGAATGTGAGATGTGAGGTCGTGTCTGTCGTGTCTGTCATGTCTAAATGGAACATGAACCTTGAACCACAACATCAATCTCTGTTCCAAGTAAAAAAAGTGGCAAAGAAGGTCATGGAACTTGATTTGTGTATGGTATTAATGTGGATACTTTGAATAGGAACTTGTCCTCTGCCCTTAAAAACATGTTCCAAGACTGTTCGTGTTCACTTTTTTTTTCGATTGCGAAGCGATAGTATGGTATGGTTTGTTCCAAAGGGAAACAATACTTAATTACGATATTTACTGATTTTATTATTCGTGATAAACATAAAGTTCTGCCCGAACGACTTCTGGCTGCTTCCAAATATACAAAAATGTGCTGAAAATGGAACGTTCGATATCGTTCCAGTTACTGAGTTGACTACGAGCAGCTGTGAAACATCTTGAAAGAAACTTTCCTGGAATACCTCCAGCTAAAAATTCAAGGTTAGAACAAATACATTTCTGACCTAAGATAGTATTTGTAGGAGATTATTCCAAATATTTCATTATTATTATTCTATAAGTCACCTTTCGTCTATTTGAATATGAAATAAAAAGTACTAATCAAGAGTCCTTCAGCAATCATTTTTTCGAATTGAATTGGACGGAATAATGGTGGAACACCTATGTTTTGTTTTCATTTGAATCGGTCATTTCAAAAAGCACTTAAGTCACATTTTTTCCAACATGCTTTTTTTGCTGAAAAGGGTTCCTCAAAGGTATATGCGTATTCTGGGTAAAAACAGCTTGAGTCAATACATTCCTTCCTCTTTTAATAATACCGCATGAAAGACGTTAATTGCATAAGCAACATTAGTCATTGACTCAAGAGGTTTTTGCGTGCACTACTAGATGGAAGGATTACCTTATGATTGAGTTTGACATTTTAAATTGGCTATGTTTTGATTGGTTCAACTATATTTCAATTTTAGTAAACCATCGCCATTAATGTCATTTGAACTGCACTTGTCTTTTACTATTTTTTGCGAAAAGTAAATTTAGCTTTAAAAAGTCTTCAAGTGATACTGAGAGGGATGGTGAGCCTAAAAAGAAGAGACCGTGTAATCCTGCAAAATATAAAAGGAATGTTATAAAAAATTCCATAATTAAAGGACAGACACATACTAATTATCGAGGAAAACAAATAGCTCCCAGATCTACTGGTGAAAATTGCAGGCAAGTTTACCATAAACCTCTATTCAGTTTACTTTTTTTATCGGGGCCAATATAATCCTAATATATAGCTTAATTATTCCAGATGTAGGAACAAATATTTTGCGAATTTCAACCAAGAAGTCATGGACTTTTGCATTTCAAAAAGTATCTTTTCTTCAACAAAAAATGAGCAGGATTCATTTCTTCATACATTTATTGATAAGTTAGATATAAAGCAGAGGCGTCCTCGAAAAGAAAATGCTACACAGTAGCAAAATGCTTTTCAATTCTATGTTTTAAAACAAACTGATAAAGTTAAAGTCTGCAAGAAAGCATTTATCAGCCTATGTGGAATTACTGAAGCCTGAGTTCGCAAACTTTGTGATTTGCTTATATGAAGAGGAGAGTCCTATAGATACGGGAGGATGTCACCCGAAAGTGAATATAGTGCCTCCTGAAATATGCCAAATAATACAAGAACACATCCTCTGCTTTCCTACAAAAAAGACACATTATTCAGGAAAAGACATTGATTATCTTGATGCAAGATTGGATGTCAAAACAATGCATTTAATGTTAAATGAAAAATAGTCAGATCTGTGAAGTACAAATTTTATTTACAATACTTTAATGATGACTTTTCCCTCAGATTTGGTCGAACACAAGTCGACACATGTATAACATGCGAAGAACTGTCAACAAAAATAGAACATTCAAACTTATCAGAAAATGCAAAACGTTCAGTAGAAGCTCAGTTAATGATCCATAAAAGACTTTGTGAGGAACAAGATGATGTTCCAGCGATAACATTCGATTTTATGCAACTCTTTAGTATTAAGAATTTAAAAACAGGCAAATCGACATTTTACATGTATCATGAAAGTATTGCTAACAAAGGAGCCAATAGGGTTTGTTCAATGTTGATGCATTATATAAAAAATAATATTGGGCCAAATATTAAGTATTTATATCTTTGTTCCGACGACTGTCCTGGTCAAAATAAAAATGATACATTGTTGAGGTTTATGTTGGCTCTGACTGACTCTGAAAGATTTGAAAAAGTTCGCCAGTAATTGTTCTATACGTGGTCATTCATTTTCACCAAATGACCATGATTTCGTAGTCATAAAAAAAAATTTACGAAAGTATGATCGTATTTACGTCCCAGGAGAATACATTGATTTGGTTTAGACAACTGAAGATGTTTTAGAATTTAAGAAATGGTGGCCAAATTTGTATAAAAAAACATGTTTGTCCACTAAATCTTATGATACAAAAAGTCCGAAAGTACTAGAAAAAGTCATTTGCACCTTCAACATACATGATTCCGATCGAAAAGGAACTATAATAGCCGAGGAATACATTGATGGATTGATTGAACATTCATTCTCATTAATAAAAAAAATAACAACTTCTGTTTCACTTCCATCAACCAAAGCCTATGATTTGAAAGTGCCCATCAATAAAAAAATAGACGATTTAGAACAAGTTCAAGTTGCATTTTGAAGAGCTTCTGCCATTTTATAACAACATTTTTAGCTGGCAAACTGCAATTGTTGAAAATAATCCCGATGAGAATGATGAAGAATATGCCTACGAACCATAAAGATATTAAAACATGACAAATTAATATATGTAAAATATTAATAATATTATTTTTAAGTGCAATTCTTAATTATAAGCAATAAATAGTTACTACGATTGTTTTGGGTAAATTATATACCACTAAACCTCTTTCTCGCTAAAACAACATGAGTCACGAACTGAATTCAGGTTTTTCATTATGTCCATTAATAAACTGTAAACTTTATACGCTATTTTAATTCTTTACCACCCAAATACTAAATTAAACATAAAAAGTCCTTTAAAATTCATTTGTTTGTGTATGAAACAGTTTTTATTGATTTCTGAAAATTATAATTTTGTGACTTATGAGGTTTTTGAAATGACCGATTCATTTGTTACAATGATATGTTTCATCAAATTCGAATTTTATTTTCATCGGAAACATTTTGAATCCCAAGGGCAGAGCAATTAGAATAATATCATTGTATCATTTTGGAAAATTAAGAAAATTGAGTCATCCAGTAAGTTTCGCGGATATGGAGTGATCAAAAGCGAAGAAACTGGAAACTTTAACAATTTACCCTATTGAAATAGATGAAATTGAATTCCGAGCATCTCTTATGAGTTAGTTTTAGAGAAAAGGTATCTTATACATTTGAAGGAATTCTAGGGACTTGCCTGGCACGGTTAGTGCGCAAGCATGAAGGAATATACTGAACCCAGGTGCTCAGTTCGAATTCGAGTTCAAGTCATAGATGTCGTCCTTGAACAAAAAAGTGTAGAATTTTCTAGAGTCGCCTAAAGGGCATAACATTTCTAAGACTAGTTAACTTGTAATCCTTGCGGGGGAGTTTACAATGCAAGGTCTTGGAGAGTGGTTCGGAATCCGCTATAAACTGTAAGCCCAACTGTATAAATGGGCAAGGTTCCCGAACACATTGTTGAAAGAACAACAACAACAACGAGTCCTAGCTTAACATTCAGAGCAATGCGGTTTTTGTACCATGAATAATTCATTTATTGTTATACTCAATATACTCACCACTACAGCCATGCCATACAGCTATTACTAACACAGTAATGATCTTCCACATTATCAATCAATTCATCTAAACTCCCGAAGTTATGTCATTCTGAAAAAAATATGGCAAACTTTAATATTCAGAGCAAAACAGGATCGAATATCACTTCAGAGTGGATACAACTGACATAATTTATATATACTAAATCATTTCTTCTCATACAAAAATTGTAAACAATGAATTTAAATCGGAAAGAATTCATTACATTACAAAATATTCAATTTAATTCAAGAAAACAATTGTTTGTGTAATATAAATGCAAGAAATGAAAATATGACAAAATCTTTGCAATCAGCACTGAACCCTATGGTCTAATAGATACAAATTATTGGCGTTTAATATTAAATAGAGATGTAGCAGTTAAGATATTGTATAATCATTTCGAATACGCGTTTATTGTCTGATCAGTAAACTCTATTATTTGGAAAAGTCACTGCTACATTACATTCGTAGGAGAAGTAAGGAAACTAAATCAAATCTATTTTGCCTCCCAACATAAAGCTACCCCAAAACATCACACTGCCCCCTTGTTATTTCGGACTTTGCCTTGCTTATCGGGTCTAGCTTGTCTTCCACGACCCCTTAAAACCCGAATCTAGCGGTCATCTGATCGAACACCAGTTCTGGTCTCATGCGAAAAAAAGAACATTTCGCCAATTCTCAATATTCCACTTTGGTGCTCGCTACACCAATTAAGTCTGTTAATTTTTGTTGTCTGGTTAGCTCTGGAACTTTAAGGGCCTTCTGCTGTATAAACCCCTTGAACGAAGTCTTTGACGTATCGATTCGACTGATACACTAATGGCTGTTGCTTGCAGACATTGTCTTTGAAGTATGGGGTGCGGCGCACTAGGGTCTCTTCTTGCAATTTGACACAAAAAGCGGTCTTGTTCTTCAGAAGTGATATTTCTACGACTTCTTCTAGGCATATTTTGCAGAAATTGTAGCTCCACGTATCTAGCGTATATCTTTGAAATCACCCCCTGTGATACCCCCATTGTGGCCACTATATCCCTATGTGTCACTCCTTCTTCAACGATAGCAATTATTCGACCCCTCTGCATATCGGACAATCCAACGTAAGACATTTTCAATTATGATTATAGGCTTTTTTTAAATTTTGAAATTCTCAGTTTCAAATCTCAGTGACGACTAAGTACAATATCCCCAACATGTGGTGAGGTTATACATATACTGTGTGACAAAAATGTATCCGGAAATTCTCATTCAAACTGCCTGCTTTGAGTTTTTTAGTATTTTAAGGTACTGTATGTTGGTAGGATTTGATTACTTTGCCATAAGCGCGATCTGTTAACTATATTGTTTATGACGGCTGTTGAAACCAGTCGACCTCAGTGGTACGAATTTTACAATGAAAAGAATATTGAACAAAGAGTTTGTATGAAATTTTGCGAATCATTGCGAATCATTGCGAATGCTAAAAAAGGCTTATGGGACTCTGTTTAGAAAACCCAAGTGTACGAAAGGTACAAAGCCTTCAAAGATCTTCGAAGGTTTGCCTCGTTCCTGACGACCTTCGGCCTCTGCAACCGACAATAACTTCCAAAAAATCAAAGAAATGGTGTTAGAAAATCGCCATAAAGAGACAGCTCGTGATCTCAATATCTCTCGTGATACCGGTCGTTTGATTTTGGTGAACCAACTGGGCATGCGGCGCATCGCCGCTGGGCTGTTCCGATAGAGCTGAATTTTCTTCAAAAACAGTACTGGATTTTCGCTCTTGATACACGTTTGATGAAACCGTGCCTACATTTAAATTTATTTTCTTGAAGGCTTGTTCGAAGTAAATACTCCAGACACTAATATCGTCCAATAGAAGCTTCTCTACCAGTGTAGTATGTTTTTTTTTAATAGTGGTGACAAAATCCAAGTTTTCAGTTTTGTTATAATCTGCACGAAAAATTCGAAATGCATAACTTCCTCTTGTATTGTTATTATATTGCATTGCATTGCATTTAAAAGTTGCAGGATCATTCTCAGTTACAAATTCACATTTTTCTATAATTCTAACATAAATCATACAGTATAAGCTTAAGAATGTGCCATCTGATCTACAATACCACGGAGAGATTTGATTTAACAACTACGATGGAAGTATTGTCTACTTACAATGACAAAATACCAAAAATATACCTGATTATCAAGTACATATTATTGTTATCGTGGACTTGTGCACTATCTCAGCTATTAGCTGGATATAATTTACCTTTTCCAGATTCAGCAATCAAAGGGGATAGGATCGATTACAATATACTTGACATAGATTTCCTAACTATCCTACATGTATTCAGAATTACAGCTTTTTGCATTTCTATATAGGTATTCTTATGCAATTCTAATTTCTTAAGGCTATCATGCAAAGTTTTGGGTATTAACCCAGTGGAGGATTAGATGACAGGAACAATATCTATTTTCTCGAGATGCCACATCTGCTTGATCTCAAAAGCAAGGTCTGTGTATTTGGACTTTTTCTCCTGGGACTTGTTCAGCACGTTGTTATTATTCGGTATGGCGACATCCACCAGCTTGCTGTTCTGGCTCTCTTATCATACACCACCATGTCCGGCCTATTATTCGTCACCATTCTGTCAGTGATAACAGGCCTATCATAGTATAGTCTAATAGAGTCATTTTCCAATACGGGCGCAGGTTGATACTTGTAATATGGCTGGAAGTCCGTACTTGTATGGAAGTTTCTGATGGATAATGTTGCACACTTGATAATGCCTGTGAAGATAGTCCTAATTGGCCAGTTGTTCGCTTCCGGACGTAATATGCTGTAAAGTCTCCGATCTTATATGCCATTTTCTGCACTTACCTGTTTGTAATGTTCCGTCCTCAATAATAAATTTTTTGTAGTTGTTTGTAGCGATCACTTGGTCTTGAATGGCCATAAGGAATCCTTCTGTTTCCGCGAATATCTCTCCTTTCATCAACCATTTGTTAGAGTCTTCTTTGTCGATGTGTGGTTGATTAATCTCATGGTGATGTCGTTCATGCAATTCCTTCCTTGACCATTGCTCTTGTTTTTCAGTATCTGATAGGAACAGTAGATTCAGCAGGTCATCTCTGGTAGCAAGATTTAGAGGTGTATATCCCCTATCAGCCAACGATACCACTCTATGGAGGTCAGAAGTGAGAGCTTTTGAGAGAAGAATTCTCTGAGATTTTTTTATCTGTTCGGTGTGTAAATTGACAACATCTATTGATCCGGGTCCTCCTTCTTTCCGCTTCAAAATTGTTCGTATCACAGACGATTTTGGATGATGATTGTTGTACTTTGTCAGCATCGTTCGGGTCTGCCTTTGAATATCATCGAGTTCTGTCTTAGTCTATCTGATTATTCCAAATGAGTTAAGCAACACTGGAATGGCGTAGGTGTTAATTGCCTTGACTAGATTCCCCGAGTTCAACATCGATTTCAGCAGAGACTTCACACGCTGACTGTATTCTGAACGAATCTTCTCCTTTGATTGTTTTTGGTCTTGCAATCTGGCTTGTTGGTATCCCAGATATTTGTATATTTCGCATTCCCTCATGCACTGTATAAGATCACCGTTTGGAAGTTGTGTTTCACCATCTATGACTTTCCTCTTTGAATGTTCAGGGTCTTACATTTTTCTATCCCGAATTTCATATGAACATCTGCCGAGAACTCACTGGCAGTTTTCGGCAAATCATCCAATTGCTTCTTGTTCGAAGCATATTAGTTGATGTCATCCATATAGAGCAGGTGGGAGACTGTATGATAATTCCTATCTGTTTTTATCCTAAATCCGTATCCTGTTCTATTGAGCATTGAGGACAATGGGTTCATAGGTAAACAGAACCATAGTGGACTCAAAGAGTCTCCTTGAAAAATTCCACGACGTATGGGTATCTCGTCGGTTTTAATTGATTTATCGTTCATGTTGACCTGCAGAGACGTGCGCCAGTGTGTCATTGTTGTCTTCAAGAATTCTACCAGGGCTGGGTGTATTTTGTATATCTGCAATACTTCAACAAGCCAAGAATTGGCGGTACTATCGAATGCCTTCAGATAATAGAGAAAAGCTATTACTATACCAGTAGCGCACCACAAAAAAGTGCAGGGGGCAAAAAGAGGAAAATGCACGTGAAAAAATAACACCCTGTATACTGTCAGGAATTTTTGCCTCATTTTGTTATAAACATACAATAAGGAGATATCTGATGTAAATTTTAGCTCAATTCCTGAAAATTTGCATCAGTTATTAAGATAATATCTCCATGGCTTCGATATGGGAAAACTATTGGATTATTTTCAATAATTAATATCTCAGAAACGGTGATAGTTACGATCAAAATGCAGGAGTCAAAAAAAATTTCAAATTGAATGATCTATTCAACTTTATTTTTTGTTAGTGCCAGTGGCGTACCAAAAAAAAGTTCCGAGGGTAAAAATGGAACATGGCCAATGAAAAAGTATCACCCTGTATACTGTTCCAAAATTTGGCCTCACCTGGTGATTCAGATTGTGTTTAATAGCTTATGTGGAAAATTTGAGCCCGAAATCTTGAGAAGTCTAGGTTTTATCGAGAGAAAATCGAAAAATTTTCTCAACTTTAACACCCTGTATCTCGGCAACGAAGCATTTTTTGACCATTGGTTCTTCGAACTTTCTTGCTCAAATCATTCAGGGATTTGCATCCTTCATTTATGACATCTTATTCGGAAACACCCTGTATAATGACTTAGGTAAAATCTATGATAAATTGTAAAGTTTACTACTGATTCATGCTATATCAGTGAAGAACATTATAGGGCATTCAAAAAAATGAAAGATTGAGTACAAGACACTCTGTCTAATGTAAATATATGTTTCTTGTGAAAAAATCTGATTGGTTTACTACCCACTATGTGTAAAGCTTTCCACACACGCTTAAAGCACGCCCTCTTTTACCAGCAGAATGCTGGTGACATGACCTTGAATCGAATGACGCTCCATTTTTTGATTTAGTAAGCAAGGTACGTACACTGACTTATCACTTAGTCAATCTGTAGCATGTATTAGTGATTTCAGAGGCAAAAGGACACT
The DNA here is from genome assembly GCA_013387265.2 of Cryptolaemus montrouzieri. Classification (NCBI taxonomy): domain Eukaryota; kingdom Metazoa; phylum Arthropoda; class Insecta; order Coleoptera; family Coccinellidae; genus Cryptolaemus; species Cryptolaemus montrouzieri. Next base: position 52,163,635 of record JABFTP020000103.1, read on the forward strand.
ATGTTCTGAAGAACGTCACATATTGGTAACTATCTACGACATTATATCAACAGAATATTGAACAGTCATTTTACCAGATATAAAGTTTGTGTCACTCTAAGGTTGATTCTGTTTCATCCTGCTCTATTCATAATATTCCATACTGCATAGTTGAATCACATCATAATAATATTTTAAAAATTGCAGTAGATATTTCAATCAGAACTAACCAGGAAATGAAAGAAGCTGAAGAAAAATCAGGTGAACAGTAGCCACAGTTTCACAAACATATAAAAAAATTGGTCAATCAGACAATAATGAATATTCATTTTGAAACCACATTTTTTCCGAGAATTCTAATTCAAGCAAGTTTTATTCGATTGATTCGATGAATTTCATCTATGATTCCTGGCTTTGGTTACGATAATCGTGAGAAACAAGTTATTTAATTTCACTTTCATTTTTCGATAGAATTATTCCAAGTGTGAAATATCGGCTATAAGTTCTGAAGTTAGTTTCACACCATGATGCGCAAAGTATTTCCTTTAAACATCTCAATAATATCCAATTAGCTCACGCTCACTTTCTCAAAATGTATTTCCGATATTAATAAAAAGTATTTGGAAGCATAGAATTTTTTTTTATTATTAAATGCAGGTTAGCATGAATTTTAATGAAGGAAAATTCCAACATACGAAGCTATATAAAATCTATTTTTCTAGAATAAATGTAACGGGTGCTCCACTTTTGATGTATTAATACGGAAGAAGTGTGAAATACTGCTGATAGAGAAGAATGGCCCTGCCCAAATTCAACCTCAATTTTCTGAAAACAATTCATCAGTGAACATAGATCACAGCTATCTTTTTTTATTTTCGAGTTTTCCAGATTTCTCGATTTTCCGGAATTTCGGCATATGCGAACATCTCGTTTGTTATCAAAGTTGAGTAAGAAGTATTTTCTTCGGACAATTCTTGATTAGAATGCAGGGACGAATGCAAAGGGTCTGAACTTTAAAGATTGAAACAGAATCTCATAAACACAGGTAAATATACGATAATCAAGACAATTGAGAAGTTTCAATGAAAATTTTGAAAGCCATTACTGCAAACCTCTCAATTTCCTGAAAGCAACTTGAAGCAGAGAGAGTTATACCATAATCTAAGGTTTCGCGAAGCCTCAGAAAAAATAAGTTTTTACTTTATATAATGGGAAAATGGGAAAATCGCAGTTTCTACAGCCAGGGTGTGGTGACGGCTAGTGGTATTAAGAGAAGTCAAGGTAATATCCCGAATTCTACCAATATACTATATGAACTGATGAAATGGGGGTGACTAGAGTTGGATTTGTAAAAGGACGTGGTACGCGCGAACAGATCTTGAACTTGATGCAGATCATTGAGAAAGCCAGGGAACATTACTTTCCCGTTTATATCTGCTTTGTAGACTACTCCATGGTTTTTGATAATGTCAAGTGGCCTAAACTGTGGGAAATCCTGCGTTCGATGGGAGTTCCCTACCATCTAATTTTTCTCATTCAGAAACTGTATATGTCCAACTCAGCTCAAGTAGGAATTGACGGTATGTCTGATCAAATAGCAACCAGAAAAGGAGTACGTTAAGGATGCGAATTATCTCCGATGTTATTTAACATCTACTCCGAGTTTGTAAAGAGACATGTACTTGACAACTGGCATGGCGGCATAACTATTGGTGGTAGCAAGATTTCTAATTTGAGGTTTCCTGACGATACTACCCTTATTGCTGCTTTTCAGGATGAATTGTTAGCTTGCGGAGTAACCTAGAACAGCATAGTGCAGGGTATGGTCTTAGTCTTAACTATAATGAAACCAAGGTTATGATCGTAGACAGGGAACATAACAATTATCCTGAAATGAAGTCTGTTGGCCGTTGCCAAGTAGTTCAAAGTTTTGTGTATCTCGGTTCTTTGATCGAAAATTCTGGTGGTTGTGGAAATGATATTAGACGATGTATACAGCAGGCACGGACGGCCATGACGAAGCTCACTAAAATATGGAGTGACAATAATATCACTAAAAGCACCAAAATGTCGTTAGTTCAGACTCTTATTTTCGCTATATTCCTAAATGCTTCTGAAACTTGGAATATTAAAAAAGTAGATCGCGCTCACATTGTTTCATTTGAAATGTGGGCTTGGAGGACAATGTTGAGAATTCCTTGTACCGCCCATCGAACTAATGTTTCGATTTTAAATGAACTTGGTAATTCATAGCGGCTCTCCTCCATTGTAGTCACGCGAATTCTGACGTTCTTCGGTCACATTCATAGAAGCGATAATATGGATAATATGTTGTCCTAAGTCATGCTCCGAATGGGCGACGTCGTGACCGTTCCCCTACACGCTGGGTGGATGCAACGAAACAGTTGATGGATGTGTATGTCACAAAAGCCACCGAACTAACTCGAAGTCGCGAAAGATGGCGTGCTAAAATTTCGAAAACAATGGGAAGTCTTCGTATCGGAAGCGTTCCAGCTCCGACTTAATTGAATTGGAAAATCTCTTAGTTATAATTATTGAAGTCCATTTTGTGACTATAGTGAACCGAATTGCATCTTGAATAATATTCTAATAGACTGAATCATTTTCATTGGCCTATCACCTTCGGAAATACCGGAAGTTGACCTTCACTTGGACAGTTTATATGATAACCCAATATTTTCAAATTTTACGATATTGACGATTACTGCTTCGGTGTTGAGTACGTTCTGCTAAGAATTAATCACTTAAAACGCTATGTTTTCGAATAAAACAGAAATTATCGACAAATTTTGGGACGCAGTTCACATTTCTAATTCAACGTGGAGCCCGTTTGAATTTGTGATGAAATTTTTCTGTCATTGAAAGTATTTAAGTCATTATGTCAGTTCGGTTAACTCATAACTTGTCGTAGTTTGAGTGAAAAAAGAAATTTTCATGGAATTATAATGCATATTATCAACGCTATTACTAGCAAGAAATTATGACAGATTAGGAACCTACCCGCTTATTCTTGTTATGGTTTCGTTTGGAGTCTTTTTCGCGGAGAGTTAATAAGTATGAAAGTCGAAAATCAAGTGACGTGCTCAAGCATTTCGACTCTATCGGGAACGTTTTCCAGATCGTGATGATTCAAAGCCTTGCAAATTAACCATGCTCGAAAATAACTCAAGAAAGTGCAGACATCAATAAATCGGAAACATTAAAAACACGTGTTGCATTCAGAACGGCATCTGTTGGAATTTCTACACAGCCGGTTATTGTTCAGCAGCACCATCTTGTTGGAAGTAGATCTTTCTTTGTTCTTCAGAAGGAGAAACTTCGAGAAAATCTTGTAATGAATAAAAATGTCATTATGATTGTTTTGATTCAAATTTCCTTCAATAAAAACTGGTCCTATCAAGCGATTCCGATAAATGGCGCTTCAGACGTTCACGCCGAATCTACTCCCAAAATTAATATTCATTATGTCATGCGGATTCTGAAGGCTCCAAATGGTGCTTCTGAAGAAGAGAATAATCTCAATGCATTCTATCTGTTATGAAGTTCGAAAACTCGAGGCCTCTAGCACTGTTAGGTTCTTCAAGAGCTTGAATTTTTCGAAAAATATATGGCTTGCATTTATGATTTCGTGAAGGGATTGAACAGTCATCATTGACGTCCTGGTTTTTGCAGAAATTTGTCGAACAAATACCTTGAACACTCAACAAGACATTCAGTTATGCTTCTTCATTAATCTTCCTCTTGTTTTTTTGAGGCGCGATCTAGAAAACGTTCCCGACAAAGTCGAAAAGCTCGACAATACTGTAAAATTCAAAAAAGACTTGTATCATGTCTTGATTCTCGTTTTGAATACTTATAATTCTCCGAGAAAAAAACTCGAAACAGAGCCATAACAAGCGGGTAAATACCTAATTTGTCATGATTTCCCGGTAAAAATTGCTTTATAAAATATACATCACGGTTCACTAGAATCTTCTGTTGAGTTTTGAATCACTTTTACCAAAGTACGAAACAATGTGAGTTATCCGAACCGAAATAGTGACCAAAAACTTTATAGGGAAGAAAAATTTTATCAAAAACTCAAACAATCGCCCAATTTACGTATTAAATCGATGAATTGGAAATATGAGTTAGCTTCCGAAATTCTATGTTGATTTATCTATTCTTGGAAAATACAGCGTTTTAAGAAATACATTTTTCACAGAAGAAACTCAAAATTGAATAGGTAATCGAAAAAGAATTCAAAATATTGGATTGCCAATTAAATAGTCCAAGGGAAGGTCAAGTTCCTGTATTTTTGGAAGTGAAAAGCCAGTGAACATATTCAGGATGCAAGAACGTCATTTAAGATGAAGATCTGCTTTTGTTTAATTGAAATCGATCAACAATTGAATGAGCTAAAGCTTGAGATGTTTTTCACGGAACACCAGATATAATAATTGTGAGGTTAGGTTAGTGTTAATGTAATTTCATTCAATTATAATTTGCATTTGAAGAAGCTCTTGTATAGCAATAACTTGCAGTGTCCAGAAGAGAGTATAATATATAATATGAAACAGTTATATCAGCTGGCAACATATTGAGAAGACGAAATGCATAACTTAAGAAAAGTCGTTGTAGAGAGTGCTTGTTCATTGCATGGCTAACACCTAGAACCTCTGTTGAGAAAACTAGAACTTTGTAGGTCATGACTATTTGGCATACATTTATCTACGTATATCCAAGAAAAATTATAAATAATTGAATACATGATTCGAACATGATCATTATCATGCGAAAGAACAAGCTTGTTATTGAAAGTTTGCCTATTGATAAATATCAGGAAACAAATTGTGAATAAGCTACGATAATTCATGGACACTGGCAAATTATCATTGATACTAAAATATTTCGTCTTGAGGTAACATGACATACCGGAATGATTCTCATATACAGGGTTAGGCAAAAGTACAGGAACGGCTAATTATCTCAGTTATTTACCGAGCGATTTTTTTGAAAATTGGTATTCCTATATTATAAAGCAATTAATATTTTGTGCTCTATGGAGTTTCCGGAGTAGCCGGAAATGACCACAACATGAAAATTTCAAATATAACACCTTATATGTTTATTTCTTTTTAAATTCAGAGGAAAAAACCTCCTTAGAAACAATCAAGAAAAATGCTTCTCCTCCAATGTCATGTTCATAACAATAATCAAAATGACAATATTTATTATCCCCTAAATCAAATTACTCCCGAATTCATGATCAACACGACAGGTTGTCACGTCAAATCAAATAGATTTCTTCTGTTATGCGATGCCTAATTTCATCTAGATTGGCAGGTCGTTCTCTATAAACTCGGCATTTCAAGTGGCCCCATATAAAGAAGTCTGAAGGCGATAGATCAGATGACCGCCGGAACCACTCGATAGGACCTCTTCTACCGATCCATCTTTCTGGAAAAACTTCATCCAGATAATTTCGAACATCTACCGCAAAGTGTGGGGAGCTCCATCTTGTTGGAACCATACAATATCAGCTGGTGTTAACGGATTATTTAAATTTGGAAATAAAGCTGTTATGGCTGCTACAATTTCATTTCTTAATAATTCCAAATATCACTCTCCATTTAAATTTCCTTCTATAAAAAATGGACCAATTATGTGGTCACCGATAAAACTGGCCCAAACATTCAATTTTTGTGGATATTGTGTATGAAGCTCTCTAATCCAATGGGGGTTGTCTCTCGACCAAATACAGAAATTATGACTATTTACTGTACCGTTGAGGCAGAACGTAGCTTCATCCGAGAATACGATCCTATTCAAAAAATTTGGATTCGCCATAATCATTTCCATGATGGTCTGTGGAAATTGTACTCTACTCAGGATCGTTTTCAGTAAGCTCATGGACGAAAGGGATTTTATATAGTTTCATTTTTTCTGTTTTCAGTATCCTACAAAGTGACCTCTGAGAAATATGAAGATTCAAGGCTAGTTTATTTGTAGAAACCTGAGGATTTTCCTCAATTGCCACTGAAATGTCCAACTTTGTTTCTTCGTTAGTGGCAGACTTAGGGCGTTCTGCTCTGGAAACATATTTCACTTGCCGACTTGGTTCATATCGCTGAATAGTTCTTTATACTGTAGATTTGCCAAATATATGATCTTGGTGAACGGTATTGAACAGACTGCGAAATTCTTGGTAAGATCGTTGTCTGTCACCATATCCGCGCACCATCAAAACCTCGATCCGCTATGCTTCACTGAGCTTGACTACCATTATCAGGAATTGAAGTGCAAACATCTAAACTTCAACAAATACTTGACATTATTTGTCAACCTGTCCCGTTGATTATTAATGCAAGTAATTTGATTTAGGTGATATAATTTATATTATTCTAATCTTTATGAACTCGAGGAGAAATGTTTTTTGTTGACGTTTCTGAAAACGTTTTTCCTCTGAATCTGTAAATAAATGAACAAATAGGGTGTTAAATTTGAAATTTACATTTCCGGCTACACCGGAAACACTATCGAGCACAAAATATCAACACTAAATTCTTCATGTTCAGCAATGCAGGAATACCAATTTTCAAAAAATCGCTCGGTAAATAACTGAGATAATTAACCGTTCCGATACTTTTGCCTAACCCTGTTTAACGAGTATTGGTGATTCAATAATTACAATTTTCAGGTTTATATTCACTTTAAATTCTACAAATTTAAGTATAGAGTTGATTTTAAATCTACTGAAAACAGATTCAATTTTTTCAGTAAAGAGTGTTCCATTTTCCAAGTTTTATTATGGCAGCTATGTTAAATACTCTAAATAGAGAAAAATTACCACCCCATACCTGTCCTCGATTCTCGAGGAAAATTAATTGGAGAAATAGATCGCAGCTATCTTCTTTTCTTTTCGAGTTATTCCGGATTTCTCGTTTCTGCGGAATTTTGGCATATGCAAATATTTCGGTTGTTATCAAGAATAGGTGAAACAATTTTGACATTATACAGATGCCGTTCTGAGTATATTGCAAGGACGTATGAAATTTATTTTTCTATGGAATGGTTTTCAACTTACGAACTTATGTTTTTTAAATATAAACTATAGATGAATTTGGATAAAATAGGAAGAGTATTTCTTTTCAATTATATATAACATGAAGTGGATCTAGGTATTGGATGTTCCTGAAGGGCACGGCGGCAGAGTACGCTTTTGTGAGGACCTTCTTATCCGAATCCAGGAAGGCCAAAACTATCTGTGAAATGTTATCTGGGTTGACGAATCAAAATTTTCGAGCTATAGATCGGCAACCAAAGACATGCAACATCATACACGTCTTAGTTTTAACGTTTTTTGCTTGTCGAAGAAGAATTCAATTGTCAAGCAATCTACAATGGTACATAGAATTCCAATAGATTTTGAGAATTCTCCAGACCATTGACGATAATTTTCTTAAGAATGTGCTACTCCAGAAATTTTGGGATTATTGGCTCCGATTGGGCGGTGTTCCACCTCATTGCATGCATGAGGTTAGAGCTCAAATAACAGAAATGTTTGCTAACAGATGGCATAGGAGCTCGAGACCTAGGCACTGGCCTAAAGATCACCAAACGTCATTTTTTATGGGGCAGAGTGGAATTCTGCCTTGCAGAACTGAATTCTTTGGAAATTGAGCGAGCTACTTCGACAGCCGTTCAAACAAGTATTTCAAAATGTTTGGATGTCAATGGACATCATTTTGAAGTTCTATGATTATTATTGTGAGTGTCACTTTTTTTTCTGCAAAGTATTGGATTTATGAGTATACCCTTCCGCACTTCATACATTCGCGTTTTCACTATTCGTGGATGGATAAAAAAATGCGACCCAATTCTTATATTTGTGGCTGAGATTTCTTTATTTTCGGATCTAATCGGTATATCGTTACATACATATGTATTAATAAAATGAATTCGGTATCCTTTGTGAATGAGTCGTTAAATGGACTAATAGAGTTGTAAAATAGAAGTTATTACTATTACACCTAAAGTATGTTTTTATATGATATTGGCGCTACATCTGTTCGCCTTTTCCTTTGACATAAACCGCCTTCGCCGCGGTCAATGTTCTTGAGAATGTAAACTAACAAAATGTTTGAGTAAATCGATCTTATTGCTCAATGCTCAATGTATATTGTTAAATGCTAGTTATAAGATGTTCTGTCATTTGGTTAGAGCCGCTATGCATTTCTCATTGTTTCATTCTTATATTCGTTACAAAAATTTTGATCGAGTGAAACAACTCTACGGCGTGATCGAGTAATACGTTTCAACCGTTGTCTTCCTAATTTATAATGTCTTGTAATAGGAAAACGAGTTTCGATGATTGTTACCGCTCAAAATGAGAATAGAAATGGTTGAACGTTTACACCTTAGAGAATCGTTGGCATCCATCTCAAGCTCATTAACTGTTAACGATTCAACTATACGATCGATAAAAAAAATCCGACAATGAGATAAGGTCGTCTGTAGCTTCAACTTCACTGTCTGCGGACATTGTTTGTGATCCAGTAATAGAAAAATTGGAAGTGACGTTGTCATTATGGATCAAAGACCGCAACCAAAAAGAGTGCCCCTGAGTGGTCCAACTATCAGAAACAACGGAAAGCAAGTAGTGTAGGAAGCATTACAAGATTGTTTCAATAAATCTGAGGTACGACAATTATTACATAGAATTAAAATCGTTGCAGAAGCTGCATCAGAAAGATATCCAGAAGAATTTTGTTTTTATGCGCGCTTCCCAGGAATAGGCGAACCTGTTACACCACATGAGTTGACGCCTGGGAAGAATTGAGGTGTCTGTGTACTCGCTTCTTGAAGAGGGCCAAATTGAAGGATGTTGGAAAGATGTTGGACGGAAGCGAGTTCCAAAGCTCACCGGCCCTGAAAACGAATTAATTCTTATAGAGAGAGGTTCGAGGGGTCGTTAAATGTACCGCTATATGATGAGAACTCCTTGCCATCCTAGTGTTGCGGCAAAACATGAGTTTTCCTGGAACAAGGTCTTTCAGCTCCTTTGAACATCTTCCGTGGAAGTATCTGTAAAACAGAGAAAGGTCAGCAACTTGTCTTCTGAGAGCTAGCCGTTGGAGATCGCGGGTGAACTATTGCTGGTACATGTTAATGTCAGCAAAACTTGTAGTTGACCGTTATGCCGAGAAGGTGCATCGAATCTTTGGATGCAATTTGTTGGCCTTGCATTATTAGAGGATGTTCTCCAGAGGGGACCATTCTAGAAAAAGTAGTTGCTTAAAACTTGTAAATCAAAGTTCACTGGCAAAATATTAGTTTTCACGGAACAAGGTCTTTCAGCTCCTTGGAGCATCTTCCGTGGAAGTATCTGTAAAACATAGAAAGGTCAGCAAGGTCTTCTGAGAGCCAGCGCTTGGAGATCGCGGGTGATCTCCGGGTGATCGATAAGGCGCACAGACCGTTTTTGCACACTATCCAACATCCGCAACGAATCTTTGGGCGCAGATCCCCATACACGGGAACAATATTCCAAAGCAGGTCGAATATATAGAAGCAACAGGTGAGATTACGTGAAGTATCGCTTGGCTCTGAAAAGAAAACTAAGTTTAGCTGATGCCGACTTAGCTATTGCTGATACATAATCATGCCAGCAAAACTTGGAGTTGACCGTTATTCCGAGAAAGTGCATCGAATCTTTGGATGCAATTTGCTGGCCTTGCATGATTAGAAGAGGTTCCCCAGCGGGGACCCTTCTAGAAAAAGTAGTTGCTTGCGTCTTGCTCGCGTTGAAGCTCACCAGGTCCAACTGACCCCACTCAGATATCCTCTGTAAGGGTTCAATTGTCTGCAAAACCGAAGATTTCGTTCTCTGTACATGACAGAAGATCGTTTATCTGCAACAGAAACAAGGTTTGCAAAAGAATCGATCCCTGAGGCACTCTTGCTTGTAACTGGAAACAATCAGATGTTATACCGTCGACCACAACTTGTATTGATCTATTTGAAACAAAGCTACTTATCCAACCCTGAAATTCTTCGGGAAGCCCATATGCAGCAATTTTATTCAACAAAGCTGCATACCAAACCCAATCGAAGGCTTTAGAGATGTCGAGGGCTATTGCTCTAGATTTCCCATGTTTTTCCATCGTTGATGTACAAACATGAGTGACGTAGGCGAGCAGATCTCCTGTCGATCTTCGCCTGCGAAAACCATACTGACGGTTGTAATAATTCCCTGCAACTCAAGATATTTGATGAGCTCATCATTTATGACTCTCTCTATCCCTTTGGACATAATGGGAAGAAGTGCAACAGTGCGGTAGTTTTGGAGTAAGGACTGGGTGCCAGTTCGGGAGCATACTTTCTCAGAATGATTGGCGGTATTTCGTCTAGACCAACTGCCTTCTTGCAGTTCAGCTGCTCGAGAGCCCCTCTCACAATGCGGACTCTTAACTTGATTTCTGCCATGTGAAAATTTGTATGTGAAATGTTCGGTGGTATTGCGTAAGATGTATCCAGAATTCTTTGAGAACAAAAGAGCAAAGAAAATTCGCAAACCTAGAATGTGATGAGGGATACTAACCTGAACAAGTATTTAATACAGACAAATCTGCACTGTTTTGGAAAAGAATGCCAAGAGCGAAAAGTCTGCCCCTAGGCAGCATAGGATAGAGTTACACTGCTGCTATATTCTAATGCATCTGGAGATTGTGCCATCAAACTCAAATGCTTTACATATCGTTAAATCCTTCAAAATGACGAAGAATCTGTGCAAATTCAAACTAACTGCAAACATTGCCAAATAAACGAAATAGGACTATATGAGTTCGAATAGATAGGATTCAGTGACATTCGGGAGTTGCTTGAATCGCAAGGTGAAAATTTGACTGAAACCGACTTGGAGGAAATGTTAGATTCTTAGCCTATAGAAGACGAGGCTTCAACAAGCACTGGAAACATTTAATTTGGAGAATCTTAATGAAAGTTTAAGAATGACAAATGGGTTCTGTGGTTTCGTAATGGAAATTGATGAAAATTGCTAATGCCAATGCTGAATATAATTCTGAGCTTTTAAAAGCTACCTAGCAAGAAAATATTCCAAAATTCTTTTAATCATTGCCTAAGCCTAATGATAACAATAAATCAATGTGTCCAAAAAGTTCAATTGAATTTATTTTTTATTTTATTACCGAGGAACGTATTCCCTATTATCTCATATGAATAATAATTCCATACTCAGGTTTTCTGTATTCACGGCATATTTACGGAACATACAGGGTGTTACATAATAGTATGTCACAACTTGATGGAGTATGCAATTTTAAGAAAAAAAGCTCATAAGAACATACGTCCGCAAAAGCTTCCTTCGGAGCTACAGGGTGTGAAAATTTCCGGAAAAAAATTGTTTTCACGTCTAAACTCTTGCAGTTTTTGAGATATCCACCCCAAATTTGGAATGCTAACTATTTTATACAGCCTCAATTTTAACTAGAATCTACAAGGTGTTTTCTTTTCCGGAGCCATGTCTTCTTTTGCCCTTTCAAACTTTTTTGCAGTACGCCACTGATCAGCGTACAATCAATTTTCGTCATCATCATTCAGTTTAGGAACTTTTTTCACACACCTGTAATTTTTTCGTATCTTTAACCGTTCTAGAGCAAAAAATTATTAAACGATTGTACGCATTCGCTGAATTGAAAGCACTTCTAATTAAAAAAATGACCAGTAGGTTTTGATTTTTTTCATTTATTTATTCATTTTGACAGTTGCTAAAGTTGAACCAGTACCTGCTCGAATTATTCGTTAAACTAACGATTAGTTTTGAGACTTTTACAGTTATTGCTGTAAGAAAAAATGGCTAATTTTACTAACGCCGAATTGGCTGATATCCATTACATGTACGATCTGGCTGACGGAAACACAACAAAAGCTTGGCGATTATATCAGGTGCGCTTTCCAAATCGAGTAACACCAGACAGCCAAGCATTTTCAAATATCCACAGAAGGTTGAGGGAAACTGGTACTTTTACTGCAAATAATCATTCAAAAGATGCAACTCAAAGTATGAGAACTCCAAATATTGAGGAACCGGTTTGAATTGTATTGATTTGAATTCTCATGTGAGTACAAGAAATATTAGAAATTAGTTGAATATTTCACATGTTCTAGTTTGGAGGATTCTCCACGACTTTTTATTGTCGAGATTTTCCTTCCAGACTGAATTTCTGCCGATGGTTCTTAGATAAAATAAGAGGAAATGCTCATTTTGATAGTGAAATAGTGTTCATAGACGAAGCTAACTTATCGAGAACTGCTATCACAAATTTTTACAATAATCATTATTGGGCTGAGGAAAACCCTGATTTGATTGAAGAATCTGATCATCAAGAACAATTCTCACTAAATGTCTGGGTCGGAATAACAGACTAAACGGTCCCGCTTATCTGCAATATCTTGAGGAGGAGTTACCTTAATTGCTCGAGGATGTGCCACTTTTGGTGGGAAACATAATGTGGTTCATGCATGACGGGGCACCAGCACATTTAAGTAGAGAAGCTAGGGAATTCTCGAATAATAAATTCAACAACCGATGGATAGGTCGGGGTGGGCCAGAACCATGGCCTCCTAGGTCCCCAGACATAAATAGTTTAGACATCTTCTTATGGGGAAATCTCAAAAGTTTAGTTTATACCACTCCAGTGAACACTTCAGAAAAATTTAGAAATCGAATAATAACCTCTTGTGACACGATAAGAAATACCCCAGGAATAATTCAAAGAGTGCGTGATAATATGCAAAGAAGGACAGAGGCCTGTATTCTTGCAGGTGGAGGACACTTACAGCAATTTATTTAGTTTCTAATTGTTCTTTTTCTTTGATATTGAATAAGTATAAGTTGAGTCTCAGAAGACGAGCTATCAAAATAAAAGCAAATTTTGGGTATACCTATAGAGTATTTCTATTTTTTCTTTATTTAGCGAATAACATACAATTCAAATAATTCAAATTCAATAATTTTTCACTCGAAAACGGTTGGAGATACGAGAAAAATCAAGTGTCAAAACAGTTATTAAATTGAACGAAGATGGCGAAAATTGATTGTACGCTGATCAGTGGCGTAATGCAAAAAGGTTTGAAAACGGAAAAGGAGGCATGGTCTCGGAAAAGAAAATACCTTATGAATTTCAGTTGAAATCTAGGATGTGTAATGATGAAGGCTGTAAAAAATAGCTTGCATTCCAAATTTGGGCTGAATATATCAAAAACTGTAGGAGTTTTGAAGAGAAAAATAAGTTTTTCCGGAAATTCCAACATCCTGTAACTTCTTAACGAAGTTTTTGCGGACGTACGTTTATAAAAACTTCTTCTCTTAAAATTGCACGTAGATTTACCCCCTCAAGTTGTGACATACTATTATGTAACACTTTGAATACCCCGCGAATAATGAGCTTATACTGGAGATCATTGGAAATGCCTCAAAATACCTTTCATTTGGCGACATAATTTTTGGGGCATTGCATTAAAAAAAAAAACTTTCAAGGAAACATTCAGTATAATACAGAGCCAAGCAAAAATATTATCAATATGAGTGCAATATTTCAAACCTATAGATTTTCTAGGTCAGAAATGAGAAGATTTCTAGAAAAGAGCATTATGAGCAGTAAAACATAAAAGAAGGCATTAACCCGTTCAACATAAGAATATGTATTCAAGAAATATTTCAAGTTTTGAAAATTCCCTGAAATGACAATACAACAACGTATTTTTTTAAATATTTTAGAAAGGCAGATCGACTAAAAAAATATAATTACCGATTTTTAAGATAATCTTATGACACATCTCCATGAACGTCTAATAGACCAAGGCCATCCACCGCAGCCTAGCCTGTATGGTTACATTTTAATTTTCAGAATTAATTAATTCTATGATCTATTCTCTATAAACGTCTGATAGGCCATCCACTTTGGTCAACCATAGTATATATCATGGGGAATAAATATTCCGTTAACGAATAATTCACAAGAAATAAAAAGGTCAGTTGCAGATGAGGTTGATATCTTTCCATCTTCTTTTCTATATGAAATTTGGAACAGTTTTGAATGAGAACTAAACTTGTTTTCGATCGAAAACTCTTCCTCTCATACGAAACAGACAATACTCTAATTAATTATACTGTGAACCGTCACATTTGAATTTCGATAAATATTCATAAAATCGTCATTCCATCATTAAATAATTCCATTTCATTCGAAACCTAGTAACTTAGTTATGCATTCACGTCAGAGATGTTGCACTCATATTTTAGACATATTAATGAGGAAGATGATAGTCATTTAGAGAATGATCTGATATTTGAGTAAACATTAATTATTTCAGAGAAAGTGATGAATATGCCTGAATATCTTAAAAATATGAATTAGTTATCACGTTTAGTTTAGTTTCTCACTTTTATGGGATTTTTGGTTCAGGCATAAATATGCATTCAACATTGTTGCTCGAATATAAGGAAAGGTAGGTTCTGAGTTGTCTTCAGCGTATAAAGTTAAATCATTCAACCAGATTATTTCTCCTTCGGATGGACTTAAGTTTTTTCTCTTGATATTTGTAGAAGAATGCGACTAAACAACATTCTTTGTGTTGTGTACGAAAGGGAAAACAGGACCCTTCATTTACTTAATGAAGTAATTAAGTTCAGATAGATATCAACGAGTCAGTTCCGCAATCCTTTGAATCTGTGAAAATAATCAAACTTGGGATTCAACACAAACGGAGAATAAGGCCGTATATGTAAATTTCTTCTTTATATTTTGACACTAGTAATGAACTTAGAACGCTTTATAAATGGTGAAAACATTGACTTAGAAACATGAAAAGAGAAAAGGTAAGAGCTACAAACTAAATATATTACGAAAAAAGCTACGTAGTAGAGATTCCTACAAGAATTCACTCAAGTATGCTATACAGGGTGTTACATAATAGTATGTCACAACTCAAGGGGGTAAATCTACGTGCTATTTAAAGAAAAAAAGTTCATATACACATAGGTCCGCAAAAGCTTCATTATGGAGTTACAGGGTGTTGAAATTTTCTGAAAAAATGGATTTTCTTCAAAACTCCTGCCGTTTTCGAGATATTTAGCCCAAATTCGAAATGCAAGCTATTTTTTTACAGCCTCCTTCATTACACGCCCTATATTTCAACTGAAATTCACAAGGTGTTTTCTTTTCCGAGGCCATGTCTCTTTTTGCCCTCTCAAACTTTTTTGCAGTACGCCACTGATCTGTGTTCAATCAATTTTCATAATTTTTGTTTAATTTAGAAACTAACTAACTAACCTAACCTAATTTAGATTAGGTTAGGTTAGGTGATTATTCGATTTCTCAATTCTTCAACAGTGTTCACTGGACTGGTATAAACTAAACTTTTGGGATATCCCAATGAAAAAAAGTCCAAAATATTTGAGTCTGGGGACCTAGGGGGCCATGGTTCTGGCCCACTCTGACCTATCCATCGGCTGTTGAATGTATTATTCAAGAATTCCCTAGCTTCTCCACTGAAATGTGCTGATGCTCCGTCATGCATGAACCACAAATTGCCGATAAGCATGACCGTGTAGGCTGTTAGGCAAAAAAAATGGCCGAATCAAATAATTTCAATTACTCCGAGCCAGACATTTAGTGAGAACTGTTCTTGATGATGAGATTCTTCAATCAAATGGGGGTTTTTGAGCCCTATACTGATTATTGTGAAAATTTGTGATAGCAGTTCTCGAAAAGTGAGCTTCGTCTGTGAACATTATTTCACTACCAAAACAAGCATTTTCCCTACTTTTATCTGGGGACCATCGGCAGAAATTCACTCTTGAAGGAAAATCTCGAAGAAGTAGAGTTTGGACGCGTTGAAGTCGAGGAGAATCCTCCAAACTAGAACATGTGAAATATTCAACTGATTTGCTATCTTTCTTGTACTCACATGAGGATTCAAATCAATACAATTCAAAACTGCTTCCTCAATATCTGGAGTTCTCATAGTATGATGCACATTTTAAACGATTATTTGCAGTAAGAGTACCAGTTTCCCTCAACCTTCTGTGGATATTTGAAAATATTCGCCTGTCTGGTGTTACTCTATTTGGAAAGAGCACCTGATATAATCGCCTAGCTCTGTTGTGTTTCCGTCAGCCAGACCGTAACATACATGTTATGGATATCAGATACTTTGGCGTTAGTAAAATTAGCCATTTTTTCTTACAGCAATAACTTCAAAAGTCTTAAAACAAATCGTTAATTTAATAAACAATTCGAGCAGACACAGGTTCAACTTTAGCAACTGTTAAAATAAATAGATAAATGAATAAAATCTAAGCCTACTAGTCATTTTTTTAATTAGAAGTGCTTTCAATTCAGCGAATGCATACAATCGTTTAATAATTTTTTTCTCGAGAACGGTAGGAGAAACGAAAAAGTTACAGTTGTCAAAAAAGTTTCTAAATTGAATGAAAATGACGAAAATTGATTATACGCTGATCAGTGGCGTACTGCGAAAAAGTTTTAATGGGCAAAAGAAGACATGGCCTCGGAAAAGAAAACACCTTGTTGATTCTAGTTAGAATTTAAGACGTGTAATGATGGAAGCTATAAGAAATAGCTTGCATTCCAAATTTGGGCTGAATATCTCAGAAACTGCAGGAGTATGGAAGAAAAAACAATTTTTTCTGGAAATTTCAACACTCTGTTGAAATTACCTCATATGAATGATTCAGACAAATGTATTGATTGCACAGATTTCGACGTTTTAATACTGTAGCTATGTGAAATATAATGAATATAGGTAAATGACCCCTACTCCTATCCCGTATTTTTTTTCTGTAAGAAATTCGTTCCCGAAATAAATTCAACCTTGCTTTTTCCATTTTCGAGTTATTTGAAAATTTTGAGCATTTTCGAAATCAGTCAAGTGACAATATCTCGGTTGGTTTTGAAGTTATATACAAATGGTTGTGACATTTTACAGTAACCTTTTACTTAGAATCCTACTTCGTGGAGTGTTTTGGCCAATGATTTTTCAGTAATAATGGAAACTCAAATATGAACGATAGGTAAGCTTGATTTCGATGAACTGATGAGTTCTTTTTTGTTCACAAAATTAGATCACATGTGCATTTAGTTTTTTCATCCAGGACATGTTTTCATGATTCCCGAAAATTGTTTAACTTTCTCCTGGTTTTATCTAGCAACTATATATTCATTCTAACAATTTATACGCAAACACTGAAATAGCTCAAGTATGTACCGTGCTTTCATTATGAAGATTCGAAAACTAATTCAATGCAATGACAATTCAGATAAATTATTTGATGTTTTTTCCTAAAGTTTAAACTATTGTGTGATTATAGTATCGTCGCTCATAATAAAGCGACCATGCGAAGGAAATAATAAAATATTCACTCTGATTCTATGTCATATTCAAAATAATTATGATGCGGATGCTGCAGAAGATGCTCATTTGCAATGTTATATATATATATATATATATATATATATATATATATATATATATATATATATATATATATATAAATTTATATATATTTATATATGTATATATGTAGAAGAGCTAGTCGAAATATTGAAGAGTTGAAGCAAAATTTGAGACTTGTATTTCTTCGCTTACCAATATTAAAATTCCACTCCGTGTCGGAGTATCCTCAGAAGTTGTGACTTATGCAGACAGAATGATGACATTATACTTCAATGCCCACATTGATCAACTGCATAAAATTTCATTCATATCATGGAATATCTCGTTAGTATTTTTTTCAAAATAACGATTGCATGTTACTACGCTAATCTTTTTACACAGAAGTTGTAACTTGTTGAGAAAACATCAATTAATTCATCCGAATTGTCATTGTGTTTCGAACCTCCTGAACGAGAGCACATAACATATTTAAGCTATGTCAATCTCTCCGTGTAAATTCTTCGAATGGGCGTAGACTTACTAGGTACAATTAGGGAAGTAATATAATTTAATTTTCGTTTTTTCATGAAAACATGTCCTGGATGAAAGGATGAGTGCACATTGATATATTTTCGAAAAAGAAAAGAAAAACTCTATTCAACGAAATCAAAGTTACTTATGGTTCATACCCCAGATACTTCTAATGGATATTTTGGTACGGACATCCTGTATATAAATTAAACAAACGAGCAAAATTGTTATAACAGTTACACATAAGATTTATAAGTATGCAAATTTATTCATATTTTTATTTTGTTGGAGAATCTTTCATCACAATTTGCGGAAGTATATTCTAAAATCTTTCCATGCCTACAGATTCCATATTTTTTATGGTCATAAAAGGCAATAACTATGCATTATTATAAATAGGCAATGATAACTTACGAACTAAAATTTCCACTACGAAGACAATTTTGCAGTGAAAATGAACTGATTTTCAGGCATGCATGTTACAGATGTGAAGGAAATGAATCTGATCGAATAACCTGAAGGTAATAGTTTAACATCGCAACGTATTAATATAACCACGTTTTAATTGCAGTTCTTTCAGTGAATGCTCAAACAACTGCATTTGTGGTAAAAATGTAATCGTGGCTTTCAACATGTTGCGGGAAATTGAAAACTATCGAGTATATAACTACACCAATTCCTCAGGCCTTTAAATAATTCTGAACGAGTAACCACATACTTTATAATTATCTTAGCTCAAACCTGCTGCTGTTAGGTCAACCTTGCTTTCATTTATAATAATTAGTTTCGCACTATGCAGGGGTTGTTTTTTAAGCCAATTATCACATAGCAATGGCAAATGATAGATGTAGGTTTCAACAATATGTTATTTCTCCGCAAGGCGACTATAAGGTCGCAACAATAAAGGAATAAATTGTGCAATTTTGAAAACATTTATACCAATTACAATTCTACATATATAATTGAAGTGAGAACAATTTATTATGTTGAAAAAAGAAGAAATAATGATGGACTTAGTTATTTTCAACAAAGTTGCTGGAATAGTGTTCTCTATTGACTTGTGGCTAATCAGAAGACAGACGAAGATTAAAATGCTGGTTCAGGAATCTGAATTCAATTATGATATCGATTTCTATGCAATTGATTTCGAAAAGCATTCAATAGAGCTCAGGATGATGAAAAGTGTCTGGAATAGAAGACAGAAATTCATATGAACATAGGTCCGCAAAAGCATCGTTACGGAGCAACGGGGTGTTGAAATTTCCGGAAAAAATTTTTTTCATCAAAACCCCTGCAGTTTTTGAGATATTCACCCCAAATTTGGAATGCACGCTATTTTTTACAGCCTCCATCATTACACCTCTTGAATTTTAACTAGAATCTATAAGGTGTTTTCTTTTCCGGAGCCATGTCTTCTTTAGCCCTTTCAAACTTCTTTGCAGTACGCCACTTATCAGCGTACTATCAATTTTCGTCACCTTCGTTCAATTTAGACAATTTTTTGACACAGGTAATTTTTTCGTATCTCCAACCGTTCTCGAGCAAAAAATTATTAAACGATTGTATGCATTCGCTGAATTGGAAGCACTTCTAATTAAAATAATAACTAGTATGCTTTGATTTTTTTCATTTATTCATTCATTTTGACAGTTGCTAACGTTTAGCCAGTGTCTGCTTGTCTATTGAATTAACAATTAGTTTTAAGACTTTTGAAGTTATTGCTGTAAGAAAAAATGGTTAATTTTACTAACGCCGAATTGGCTGATATCCATTACATGTACGGTCTGGCTGACGGAAAAACAACAGAAGCTAGGCAATTATATCATGTGCGCTTTCCAAATCAAGTAACACCAGACAGGCGAATATTTTCAAACATCCACAGAACGTTGAAGGTAACTGGTACTTTTACTGCAAATAATCATTTAAAAGGTTCAACTATGAGAACTCCCGATATTGAGGAAGCAGGTTTGAATTGTATTGATTTGAATCCTCATGTGAGTACAAGAAAAATTGAAAATCAGTTGAATATTTCGCATGTTCTCCACGACTATTGTACCCGTTTCATATTCATCGCGTCCAAACTCTACTTTCTCGAGATTTTCCTTCAAGACTAAATTTCTGCCGATGTTTCTTAGATAAAATCAGAGAAAATGCTCATTTTGATAATGAAATGATGTTCACAGATGAAGCTAACTTTTCGAGAACTGCTCTCACAAATTATGAATATCTGTTGTTGAGTGTTGAAGAAAAAACTAATTTTATCCGAAAATATCAACACTCTGTAGCTCCATTACGAAGCTTTTGCGGAACTTTCTTTAGATAAACTTTTTTTCTTGAAATTGCAAGTAGATTTACCCCTCATGTTGTGACATACTATTATGTAACGCCCTGTATAGAGAGAAAAAAAATTTTTGGAGAGCTCTACATTGAATAAAAATGGAAACATCAGAGATGACATGAGATATAAAAGTAAAAACGATGTTGTCATTCATTTATTAACTCGTTTGAAGGAGATAGTAAGATTGATCAAATGATGTCGGATTTTGCAAAATGGTTAATCATCCGAATTAATAGCTAGTTTTCAAGGTTCACCAAAGCTTTCTATGAAAATCAAAACCTGTAGTACAAGTAGGCTCTCGTATGAAGAATTTATTCAAAATAGCAACTTCATTTCTCTAGCTTATTCAGAGAGCTAACGCATAAAAACAGTGTACAGAAAACGAAGCGACCAAACATTTTCCAAGATTTGAGCCTCAAATTAGACGGACTCCGATTATAGTGAACGAATTGAAAAAATATACCTGAAGGGAGTACACTTATACCAATTCTTTTTTGAAGCTCTTTTCCAGAGCTGACTTTCAGCGGATTTATGGTGAATTTATATTATAGACGTTATGAAGCCAGGTGATTGGATCTGCGCTGATGGTACCTCCTGAATAATTTAATTGGTAATCAATTTCCCCTTAAGTGAGCACAATAAAACAAAAAGACTAACAGTAATCCGTTGTAGAAAGACCAGATTGTGAACATCATCACCCAACTTGTTGCAAATTGCTGTTTTTCGTTTTCAACTTATAACACAATTCATTGATGCAGCTTTTGAGAGTCAATGCCAATCCCAGTGTTATACCAAGCCAGTAGTGATATTCAATAAAAAAATAATTCATTGAAAAATATTCTCAATTATTTTGATCATAACATGGAAACTCAGTTAACGAACGATTTCGATAAAGGGTTTAAATGTCATAAAACATTATCACCAATATTTGCATATAGAGGGTGATTCAACGAAAACTAAACAGAGGCTATATCTACCAAGATATTCATTTCTGATCAAAATACAAAAACGGGTCGATTTTTGTTTTAAGGGAGACATCTTTTAGGGTACAAAACTTGCCTGAAATATCAACCCTCTTAGCGGGGGTTGCAATCCGTGAACATTTTGAAAAGGGAAGATGGGTCGAATGATGACTCAAACGAAAGGTGGTATC
Source organism: Cryptolaemus montrouzieri (assembly GCA_013387265.2). Lineage (NCBI taxonomy): Eukaryota > Metazoa > Arthropoda > Insecta > Coleoptera > Coccinellidae > Cryptolaemus > Cryptolaemus montrouzieri. The sequence goes on from JABFTP020000103.1 coordinate 52,185,117, forward strand.
TTTGTCTACATCGCTTTGAACGAATTTCCATTTTTGATTGAAAACTGTAAAAGATACAGGGTGAGCAACTGAAAGATAGGGAAAACTATTTCCCTGAGAAAATTCAGGTTTCAGTGAGGTAAAATGGAATAGATCCATGCCGACCGATGGCAGTCATCATCGCGTACCATCCTCATCTCGAATTTCAACCCCTAGAGCAGGGGTGACTACCCTTGAAAATTTGAGAGGGTAGATGGGTCGAGTGATCCCTCGAAAGAAAGGTATTATCTTTATCTGCATTATTGTGAACGAATTTTCAATTGTGATTGAAAACTGTAGAAGATACAGAGTGAGCTACTGAAAAATAGAGGAGACTATCTATCGCCCTGAGCTATTCAAGTATTAGTGCAAAAGAATGGAACAGATTCATTCCAAATCAAAGTCTGTCATCTTCCGAAACACCATTCACATCTCAAATTCCCCTTTTTATTTTCAGCCATTGTATTAGTTTTTTATTTATTACATTTGAAACCGGATGTCTCAAACCAGTAACTGTATTTCAAAAGGTGTTTATTCAGTGAAAAATCAACGTCTGTTTGATACTGGTCGAAGAAAGATGGTATACCATACATTGCATCTTCAGTCACTTTTCCGTTTTGCATCCTCTAACTCCTATGAAACTCAATGAGAATAGAATTATTGCGAGCATTCATGAAGGCAATCGTAATCCTTTACTTGAAAGGTATCACTGGATCGAAAATTACCCCTGCTCTAGGGGTTGAAATTCGAGATGAGGATGATACTTGATGATGACTGCCATTGATCAGAATGGATCTATTCCATTTTACTTCACTGAAATTTGAATAGTCTCAGGGAAATAGTCTTCCCTATCTTTCAATTAAAAATGGAAAACCGTTCAAGGCGATGTAGACAAAGATACCACCTTTCTTTTGAGCCATGACTCAACCAAAATGTTCAAGGATTGCAACCCCCGCTTAGGGGGTTGATATTTCAGGCAAGTTTTGTACCCCAAAAGATGTACACCTTGAAACAAAATTTACTTGTTTTTGCGTTTTGATCAGAAATGAATATCTTGGTAGATATAGCCTCTGTTTAGTTTCCGTTGAAGCACCCTGTATTTGCATAAGATAATCCAACAACAAATTCTTGCAAATAATGATTAAACTAGTAAACCCTTCCTTTCTAAAATAACCGAACTGTTTTGAAGATTCAGTACTACTAATGCCATCTATTGTAATATTGTACCCATCGATATATTGGTACTTCATTAACAACTGAATTTCATGATATTTGTATGTAAGCAACTTGAGTTATGTCGTCATGTTTGTAAGTGCACTTAGTACATCGGTTGAAAAATGAGTTTCAAACAAAGAACAACAGTTGAGTTTTGTGTTAAACTTGGCAAATCTTTTACCGAAATGAACTAATTTCGAATCGTGTAGAAAGACCCTTAATTGAAACATCAAAAAAGTGCGTGAATTAATCAAAAACAATGAAAAATCATGAGTGAAATTTATTGAAATGGAATTGGGCATTCCTCAAACAACAGCATACCGCATTTTGACCGAAATGTTCGAGGTTTATACCACACAAACTCACCGACAACCAAAATTTTAATCGAATTTAGCATAGCAAAGACATAACTCAAAGTGCTCGAAAGGAACCAAACTTCTTGAAAACGATTGTGACAGGTGAAGAGACGTAGTGTCTTCAGTAAGAGCCCGAAACAAAGCGCCAAAGTAATGAATGGAAGAATGAAGGGAGACCCAAAAAGTCTCTCCGATGAGTCAAAAGTGAAGGTCATGCTGATTTGTTCTTACAAGTGTAAAGGATTTATTCACAAAGAATTTGTTCCACGCGGCCAGACAGTCATAGGAGACTTTGATTTTGGGTCATGAAGCGATTGTTGCCAGAATATCGAGAAACGGCAAAAGGACTCAATTGCACAATAATGTCCCATTACATTGTTCAAGAGTTATAACTGAAATTCTCATTAAAAACCACATTGTTGCCTTGTAACATTCATACTATTCACCTGATCTGGCCCTGTGCGACTACTATCTGTTCCCTAAGCTGCATTCGACGATGAAAGGAAGGAAGATAGAAAAGTCGTTTCACAATCCGTTGGCGCGTGCGAATTTGTGTATCAATGCAGAAGGCGAATACTTTGATTAAAAATATTTATTTCAGAATTAATACTGGTTATTTCTATTCTCTAAAAGTTCGGTTACTTTTGGAATGGAGGGTATAGATCACAGCGGTTTCGAATTCTCGTTCATCTTCGGACAGTATGAAAACCGAGTACAAAGTGACATGGAATATAATGAGTAGGTCGTTATTTGGATTTGGAAAAACTAGTTATTAGGTATGTAGTTGACAACCACTGAAAAGAAGTTGATATTTTTTAATACACCGAAAATTTGGGATTTCGTTCATTATCAGATAGTATGAAAATGAAGTACAAAGTGACATGAGATATACCATATATCAATAGGTAGTTATTTGGATTTGAAATGAGATATTATGTATGCTGTTGAAGATTGAAAGGGATTTATTATTTGAATACATTGAAATTCCGGCTTCACATAGATCAGTCTGGTCGTTCATTATCTGAAAATTTTCACTCATTCTAGAAAATCGAGTTTGCTACCTTTTGGGGCAATGTGTAGAACTTTCAATTTATCAATACTAGGAAAAAAATGGCCATTTTGGATGAAGTGATTTGCTTATGTTGAATCTTGTCCTATTTAAGGAATAAAGTTCGATGTTTCTCATATACTGGGTGATTCACCAGTGTGCTCTGTAGCTCGTACACTCGTACACTCTCGTGTACGAGCTACAGAGCTCCGTGCCACTGGTGAATCACCCAGTATGGATTTTAAGGAACGACTAGTCCGACCTATGTAGAAGTTATTGCAGTCTGGACAAGATAATTTATAAACCCTTGATTTATTTCAATTCTCTATAAAATTTTCAGCATTTAATAGGAATTATGCTAATTATTTTGAGGTCTGAATGCGACTTTAGTTTTCAATTTGGAAAGGTAATATGCCACATTTTCTCTTGTGTGCCCAAAATATGTTAAAAGGATACATTTTTCAGAATTGTAGGGATTAATAATAGGATATATTTCTCTAGTAATTATATGTAATTGTTTTTGTTTCACTATTTTGTCAATCAAGCCAAGATCAAGTAAACTTCAATTCTGTGGGTTTCAATGCTTTTTCAAGATTTTCAAATGATAAAGGTAAGGATAATGCTCAGTTGATCATTGAATTAGAATCCTTAAGAATACATATATCTATGCTAGTAGGTTTTCTAATGACGTTAAAGCTAATTTCGCTATTTGAGTTGGAAATTGTCGGATCCAAGAATGATATTTGGTGATTTTCCTCTTTTTTGAATTTAAATTTTATTTTCGTATATTATTTATGAATTTGAGAAAATGATCAAATTGTCTACGTGTACCATTTAGGTCAATAAGTAAGTCATCGACGTTTCTATATCAAAAATGACTTTGAATAGGCACGTTAGAATTTGGTATTCTCTTTTCTGTGCTAGACATGAATAATCTGCTAGAAGGGGGCTTAGTGGTGATCCCATCACAAGGCTGCTTTGTTGTTCATATATCTTTTCATTAAATTTTTGGTATTGATAGATCTATGACATATTTATCTGTCTAAACGATACCCCTAGACGATTTGATCAAATGAAATTTGAATTCGAACTAGAGCAAAACGATCAAATATTAATTTAAGATCTGTCAGTTTCCACCCAAATAGCAAAATTAACATCAACATCTTTAGAAAACCTTCTAGCACAAAAATATTTATTTCTAAGGATTCCAACCACCCAAATTTATAAGTTTTCCGTATACAATTCATGATGTACAGAGCATTTTCTTCATTTTCATCTTTAGAAAATCTTGAAAAAGAAGTTCAGTCCATTGAAACTATACATCAATGGTTTTGATTGTGGCTTGATCGATTAAATAGTGAAACGAAAAAACATATAATTATTAGCAAAATATATTCGATTGTTAGTACCAACGAATCCGAAAAATTCATCCCTTTAATATATTTTGAATAGATAACAGAGAATGTCACAAAAACCATTCCAAATTGAAAACATTCAGACCTCTAAATAATTGTCATTATTCCTATTTAATGCTAAGAATCCTAAACATAATTTAAATCAATCAGGAGTTTAAAGCTTATCTTCTCCAGATTGCAATAATTTCTACAGAGATCAAACTGGTCGTTCCTTAGAACAACAAACTTCATTTCTCAAAATAGACAAGGTTCAATATTAGCTGCATCCAATTTGGCCACTCTTTTCCTGGTATTGACGAATTGAAAGTTCTACAAATCTCCCAAACGGTAGAAAATTTAGATACCTAGAATCAGTGAAAATTTTCAAATCAATTTTTTAAGACGTTTTTCAGATAATGAACGACCAGACTAATCTATGTGAAGCCAGAATTTCAATGTAATAATAAATGCAATGTAATAATGAATCCCTTTCAATCGTTAACAACATACATATTATCTCATTTTAAATCCAAATAACTACCTATTAAAATATGGTATATCTCATGTCAAATCGCTATAACAGTCATCTATTAATTTAATTTATTTGTAAGTAGTGAAAACTTCCATGTGTATTTCAATCATGCAAAGCTACCAAACAGTGACGTCTAAATCCATACGGTGACAGATAAATGTACCTCACGACGGTATATTTATTGTCAACGAAACGTCACTTGAAAGAATTCTGAACTGGTCACCAGCATTAAGAACAATTGAGAGCAATCCAGTGAAGTGTAAATTCTTGCGAATCTTGCGAAGTATTGTGACCATACTTCATGAAAATGCAATAATATAGAATTTGTCCTCATTCTTCTGCTGAAATATGTTAATAAAAGCTTATTTGAAATGAATTTTTCATGAAAAATAATAAAAAAATATTTTTCAAGTTAGTAGCATGTGGCTCCTCCAAGACTCCTTCTAATGACTACTTTTCTTGACAGGCATAAATCCTTATAGTGTCAGATAAATGTACCTCAAGACGGTATATTTATTGTCAACGAAACGTCACTGGAAAAAATTGTGAACTGGTCACCAGCATTGAGAACTAATGAGAGCAATCCAGTGAAGTGCAAAGTCTTGCGAATCTTGAGAAGTATTGTGACCATATTCCAAGAAAATTCAATAACATATAATTTGTCCTTATTCTCTTGCTGAAATATGTTAATAAAAACTTATTTGAAATTAATTTTTCATGGAAAACAATAATAAAAATATTTTTCAAGTAAGTAGCATGTGGCTTCTCCAAGACTCCTAATGACTACTCTTCTTGACAGACTTCCTATTAAATTTGCTATAATTTTCTGGGGCATGGTAATTGTTATTCCTGAAGAACTTCAACCTACTCATCTAGTGTATCAATGAGTTCATGTCTCTAATGAAATTTCTGTAAGCGTATCCATATGTGTTTGATATGATTGAGATCAAGGGTTCGTACCGGCCAGTCCATTCTGTGAATGTGGTGGGCTCGTAGAGTTTCTACGACAATGTTTGCCCAATGAGGATTTGATTATGGTCCATTGAGATGAAATTACTCCCCATTTCTTGCCTCAATGGTAAAAATGATACCCAATATCATGCATTCATAGTTATCTAATAAAAAATACTATTTTGATGAGTGAGTTGGAAGTTATGCCACACCAGACTGTTGCAGATTCACTACCGGAAATACTAGATATTCAGCAATATTGGCTTCTGAAAAGTGCGGACCAGTTTCACTACATGTTAAAATGTGACCGTCGTATGTGACAAACGGCATTTCCATTCATCAGAGAACAACATTTCCCCGAAGTAATGTTCGATGGTCCAATTGGCATGTTCTTTAGCCCAGCTACTTTTTGCTTGCCGGTGCTCTTGCTTCAATCTACGAAATCGAGAGCGTCTCAAGCATTCAACCCAAATTCATGAAAACTACTGTGAATTGTAGACACAGAAACCTGCACTCCAGTGGCAGTTCCTATTTTTCCAGCAGTTCATGTTTAGTCCTGCTTGGCTGTAGTGACTAATAAGCAATTTTATCATAGGGTAGTGAAACACCTTCTTCCGCTCCCTTCAGTCTTGTTAGCACTTTCACTTCCACGATATCTTCTAACTACCCAGTTAATCATACTCTAAGGAACAAAATAAAACAATTAAGGTTGTGTTCGCACCTTTGAATTGCTTAATGTATTTGTTTGCACTAATTTCGCTAAGCTATTATCAGTAACAGCCTTTCTATATCTATAATGAAGAACGAACTGTTGAAGACTATCACAATCTAGCGAAATAACCATCATCACGTTGCACTGAAGAAATATTTGAAACAACAAACTCAAACTATGACTACTACTCGTTGAGTGTTGATCCACTACTTGAGAAGGAAATGATAAAAATCTATGATGATCACACGATAGATTCGGCTATACATTGTCAAATAATTACTGGGAATTGTTTAACGGAACACAAAATATTAATTTTTCATGCAAATTTATTGAATCGCCTTCAAAATAGGCCCCTTCCGAAATAATACATTTCCGCCAACGAATAATCTATTCATCAAATCATTTTTCTCTTTTATGTCTTCAATCGAGTCAAAACGGGTACCTCGAAGTGATAATTTAAGTTTTGGAAAAAGAGAAAAGTGCGCCGGAGCCATATCAAGTGAATACGATGGTTTTTCCATGGTATTTTTTGAGATTTGGTCAGAAATTCATTCACATTGATAGACTTGTGAGATTGTGCATTATCGTGGTGCAAAATCCATGAGTTTTCTATCCACAGATTTGGGTTTTTTCGACAAATTTGCTCTCTCAAACGCCACATAACGCTCAGATAATATTCTTTATTGACCTTCTGGCAAGGATGTAATAATTGCCATGTGATAACTGACAAAATCCGCACTATAAACAAACTCCATGACAAATCGCGTTCAAACTCCGCGTCATTATAGAAAATAGTGGTGTGAACTTAGAAATATAAAAAATTTGACAACCGTTTCGAGCAAATTTTCTGAATAATCAATTCCCGGATACTTTTCTGACAGAATGTATGTTGGTTATCATCAGAAGCTTCGGAAATACGAAGCTGTGAAATGTTTGAATCGATATATAATTTTACAGTTAAACAAAATGATGAAACTGCTAAGTTACGGATAACTGCAAATTACAAAAAAATAATGAAATTCAATGATAATCATTATAGCCTGAATGAACTTTTCGAAAGAAAGTAATGAGTAGAGTAATGAAGAATCTACTATAACACTTACACATTCTCGAAGTGGACAATTTAAGTATTACACACCTTTTTCCATTAATATATCCATATTCAACAACAGGTGTTTAGATAATTTGTTCAGTATGTCGGTAGGTTTCAATCCTAGCACATTGAACATTGAAAGAAACGAACGGAAATAAAGCACCACATCAATCATTTCTGTTCTTAAATTAGATTACATAAAATGAACAACTATATGCTTTGAACGACTCTTAGTTGTCGCATTATTTCATATTAATTGTATAATTCAATAATTGCATTGTCTATGTACGGAATTCTATAATAAGATGAATCTTCAATGATCAATTGAAATTCTTCAACTTCATAAGACACTGAAATAGTTTTTTCAAAGCACAATTAAAACGTTTTTTCCTCATTCTTCTAATATATAACTTGTTCCGTTATGATAACGAAAATTGTATGTTAACATTAACAAACTTTTTCAACATTTGATGAATAGACATGTACGAGTATAGATATGTTGAATAAAACTGGATGATTGGGTTATATGACTATAATGATCTATCGAATGGACCGTATAATGAGCGATTTTAGAAGTCAAAATTAGAGTGCTAATGACATAAGATAAACCCAACTGCATTCCCAAATACGGTACACGGGCTGCTTATTTCAGTTCAGCAGACTTAAGATAAAGAACTAGTGATCTGAATTTTCGTTGATGAAAATAACCAGTGCAATTAGATTAGGTGCGCAACTATGTTTTCCCTGTTTGTCAATAGATGGCTCCAGCATTAACTGCTGATCGATTTTTACATATCAAGAACGTCTTGATCAAAGCTTAGACACAACAAGTTATGAGAAAGTGTCTGATTTTGTGCCAAATAATCGTCATTTGCGGGAAGTGTCGATTTACTTCTTTCATTCGAAGAAAACGGCGGCTGAAGGTTATAAAAAGCTCCAAAAAGTTTACGAAGATGCTGCTCTAAGTGAAGCAAGCAAAAATCTTCGAAGACGCTGAATTGGAAGCATTGCAAGATGAGGAGCCGTGCCAAACGCAAGGAGAATTTGCTTCAGCCTTAGGAGTTACCCGCAAGCCATTTCCAAGCGTTTGCATGCGTTGGGAATGATTCAAAAACAAGGGTTCCTTATGATTTGAAGCAAAGAGACGTTGAGCGTCGTTTTTTCGCCTGTGAACAACTGTTCCAGTGGCAAAAAAGAAATGGTTTTCTTCATCGCATCGTAGCAGGTGATGAAATATGGATGCATTACTGCATTCCAAAGAAAATAAAATCTTGGGGACTACCCGGTCATGCTTCTACGTCATCGACTCGGCCGAATATTCACACTTCGAAAGTTATGCTGTGTATTTGGTGGGACCAAGTCGGTGACTACAATACGAGAAAAGACACGAAAAAGTAATTCTACAGCATGACAACGCTCGGCTTCACGTTGCCAAACCTGTTAAAACCTACTTAGAAATGCTAAAGTGGAAAGTCCTACCCCACCCGCCATATTCCCCAGATAATGCACCATCCGATTATTATTTGTTCCTTTCGATGGCACATGGTCTGGCTGATCAGCAGTTCCGCTCATATGAGGAGCTCGAAAAATGGCTTGATTCGTGTATAACCTCAAAAGACGAACACTTCTACCGTCACGGTATTCGAGCTCTTCCATAAAGATGGGACGAAGTTCTAGCTAGCGATAGGCAATATTTTGAATGATTCATTTGTAATCATTTTTCATATTAAAGTTGTATTTTCATGAAAAAAAAAACAGCAAGAACTTTGTTTCGGACCTGATACCTTTCATGTATTCCTGCCCCAATTCAATACTTATGGAAAAATTAGAGCGAATTTCGACTGTTTTCTTATTGTGTATTCAAAATTGGGAATGCAATCTAAATAATACACCGTTGTAGTCATAAATGAAAAACAAAGTACCATTATTTCAGTAAACTTGACCGCCATTTAGGTACATAATTGTGCTGGATCCTTTCCGAAAGAAATATATTTACTTTTCAATTATTTTCAACAAACATTTTGTTTTCTAAAACGAGATAACACAAAGAATTTAGATAGAATGGAATCAAATTTTCTCATGAACGACAAGAGGGGATAAAGTATGGCAATTATGATGAAAAACAATATCGGACAAATGTCAACCGCGACTGCGCTTTCAGATGTCAAATCTTTTATTCGTTCATTTTTTATGCAAGATGGCGAATATATTTGGTTAATCATGTCAAGAATTTTCAATCTAAAGACTGCAACGCATTCGATTGGATCCATATTATCATCAACATTAACAATAAGCCAGAATTGAGTTTCTTAGAGTTTCTTATATCCCTCGTTGGCGTAATTCATTAACCGTAACGCGTTCCAGTCCAAATTTTAATTTATGATGTATCCTAACAAATGAAAAAGGCTTCGTCGGAAGAAAGGAGTTTCTCTAAAAGCAACAGTGTATTCTTGAACCAAGAGGGCGAATCTACGACGATGGGAATACTCGACTGGCTTCAATTCTTATACCATTTGTGCCTTTAAGGTTTCGATGCTAAGTCCTAGTCAAACTAACAATGGTATTGGAACAATATACAACAATCTTTCCATTCAAATCCATCGACAAATTTCTCAATAGCGATCTTAGTCGGCTAACTGAATGAAAATATCACGAATTTTGCGAAATTTTTTTTCCACCGATCCAAAATTTTTATGGGGAATTGTTATTTTTTTCGTACGATTTTCAAGCGAAATTGAGTCCAATGTAAAAACTATCAAAGATTCTACTACTGATATGAGATTGAATGTTCAAACTGTCATGTGACTAAGACTTGCATCTACCTACTAAAAAACAAGTTCTTGTAGAAAACCCCTTCATATAATTTCCAAGTTTACTGATGGATGATACTGGGACTCATAAGGCTCAACTAGTGCTCCAGAACCATCAGATTGATTCACTGGCTGTTCTTCATCATTGAGGTTTACAGATATATGAAAGTCAAAATTCTGGACCAATTTGTCCCGAAGCAGACACTCTGGCTACCATGAAATACATGATTCTGCTAATAGTAGGTAAGCACAGGGGCCAATAGCGAGAATTTTCTTTTGGGAGACGAGCAATAATCTGCATGGTAGATTCTTTACAGATTGACAATTATCTCACCTTCTACTTCAGTTCCCACCCCGTGGTTAATTTTAGAGCCGTCAGTGAACCTACAGGAGCTCTCAAGTAGTCTTTATCTTTGAGCAGGTCCGTTCCTGCCTGTCAAGAATGATGATTTGAATATTTATTTATTTATTTATTTATTTATTTTAACCGGAGCCCCAACAAGAATTCCCAATACCAGGGGCTTTCTGCAAAAAGTTAATTCAAAATAATAAACATAATCGAGTTTCAATTAAAATATGAAAAATAAAAAAACCTATTAGGTATATCACAATAAGCAAAAAGGATTATCACTAGCGATGGACTAAATATAAAAATATCTTCTTCTTGAAACAAGACAAACTGACGTTGAACAAATCGATATCACCAAAGTGCCAGTTATACAGTCTCATTATTCTTAGAAAGACATAGCTATAATAGAGATCTATTCGGGCCTTAGGAACGTAGAAGAGTGCCGTTCGACGGTTCGGATATTTAGACATAAGAAATGTTAAATAATGTATCAAGGAAAAGTTGAATTTGTTGTTCAAAATTCTATAAAGAAAGATACCATCGAAGAGCACCCTTCTCCGCTCCAAGGTAAGTATATTAAGCTTTCGTGTTACAGTGATATAATCAATATTTAATAGATGTTGATTGAACCTATAATTAAAATATTTCAGAAATTAACGCTGCACTCTCTCAATTTTATCAATATGGACATCGTAGGAGGGAGACCAAATAGCAGTAGCATATTCTAGGTGGCTTCGAACCAATGTGAAACATAAGACTTTTAACGATACAATATTTGTGAAGTTTCTGGTAATTCTAAGAATGAAACCAAGCATTTTAAAGGCTTTAGAGACAATATGATCGATATGATATACAAGTGAAAAAGTTCCTGAACATACTCCATGTACTACCACGTATTGTAACCTTTTACTCAAGTAAGACTCTATCCATCGGAGCAAAGAACCACATATTCGAAAATCGGATAAAACTGATGTTAATGTTTTATGGTGTACCTTATCAAAAGCTTTGGCAAAAAATCAGTATAGCGTGCCAAATTTGTAAGCACAGACCTGCCTTTAATGAAACCGTGTTGGTGCTGTGGCAACTTCGAGCTACATAGATGAAACAATTGTTCTGTTACGAATGACTCCAGAATTTTACCGAAACGGCACAAAATAGATACAGGTCTGTAGTTATTAATGCGAATATGGAGCTGTCCTTTCAGATCAAGTGAGCATTATTGAAGAACGCTTGATACAATACAATATAGCCTTTTTTATAAATCAATATATAGATTATAGATCTAGTGAGGCTATAAAGAATTAGTTTATTTTCTTCGTTGCAAAATGGGATACGATAGAAGAAAAGAGGTCACTACTATGACGAAATTGGAGTTTGTTGTTCTATAACAACAGACATTGCTGTTGGTGTTGTTCTTTTATAGGTGGATTTCACAATTTTACTAGGGATTGAAACCTTTAAAAAAGGTTATAAATTATATGATTGTTGCTCAGAATGCCGGAATGTGTGACAAATAGGTTTATTTTGGTGATTTTTATTCAAAATTAGGAAATCTTAGTTTTAATACTACAATGAATTGGACGATATTAAAACTATATTGCTGCTCATAAAATCATTTTTGACTTCTATAGGCTATCCTCAATGACTGTTCGCTTGATTTATTTGCTAAATTATTTCTATTTATATTTTGCTTGCTTGTTTTCTTGCTCAATTATATATCAATTTCTTTTTAAGCCTATTTTAATGCTCATAAAGAAATAGATTTTACATAATCAGGGTATAATATTTCCATTGAATCGATATAATATAAACAAAGAATAACATTTCGAAAAAACGTGAAAAGCACAGAAATCATATTCAATTTGTTAATCCTTCAAATACAAACAAACTCAAATATACACTCTTCCATGAAGCTGTGTTCTTTTCAGAATAAAATTCATTTCAAGATTTTCCAGGTATAGATATTGCTTTCAGAACCTAGAATATATTAAGAAAATTTAAACGGAATTGATTTCCGTTTTTGCTCAGAAAAAATTTAAATTATAAATAATTCACCTTTTCTTCTCCAACGCAAGTTAAAAAAACAACGCACTCACTTTTACGATACCCATACCGCACAAGTAAGAAAATCCGTAAGACGCACAATTCAATACAAAATTCAACCCAGTTAGGGTAGCGGTTCTATGTTTTATTGCCAATGGTCACTTTGCCCGATGCAATCTAACGCACCGTATAGTTCAATGTACCACGTTGTTCGAAACCGGCAACGGCGACTAACGATGCACGTGATATCCAAGAAACAAATGAATGCGTTTTACTACGAGCTAACCACCTGAAGCCAATGCGTATCGTCTCCGGTGAGAGTTTGAAGAGTGGTTATCGTGTTTTCGTTCCTCATTAACTCATTTGGAGGAAGAGTATTTTGTATCTCTCAAGCATGCTATGTTAGATTATACCGAAAGCTATAATTTTGCTGCTTAATTTTTTTACTTATTGTAGGCGTTATGTATATACCTTGTACGGAGACTGAGAAAGTGTTTCATCGTGTTTGTGCTTCTCTTAATCGGATTTCATTCAATGGCTTACTTTGAGAATGCTGCAAACTAGTTATTTCTACTACGATAAAATCGTGATAATGAAAAGGAAACCTTTGAAAAACTGCAGCCAGGGCTGCTGTGTCCGGAGTATCCGGGACTACTTCTATATTGAGGGGAATCCCAGATATGTTCGACTTTTACCGTCTGCTTACAGCAAGATATTCGCATATGAATTTGATTTGCGATCTCGTCAGCTGTTATTGTTAGTCGTAAAGGTTCTGTCAATAATTGAAGTGAAATATCATGAAGCGTTTTGATGTATTCACTGAATTTTTCCGAAGTGCATGAAGTGAACTTAGTGTAACGAAACTTTATGTTAGTAAGCTGATCATTCACACACATACTATTGATTATTCTTAATTCGAGGAGCAGCATTCAAGCTGAATTATCAAGAATTCTATTCATCGAGTGGTTTGAATGGACGTACACGTATGAAGGATCATTTATTGAGAACTTGACAGCGTCTCTTTTGAATAAAACGATACTACTTGAGATATCTGAAAACAAATGTTATTGGCTTGAAGTACCATCAAAACGTTTATGAATGAAATACGACTACATTCGTATGTTCACCTCGTTTGCTGCGATCGATACGTTGAACCCAATTTTCTATGACTCGGCCGCAAATTTCGATAGGACCGCTGTTTCTCGTTCAGTATTGGCTCTGGGTTCATCTAACGTCACCTGCTTCAATGGGCGTTGGTCTATGCCAATTCTTAGGACAATTATTTATTGTGGTCCCATAAAAAAGTCTAGTCGGGTAAAATCACACGATCTCGGCGGACAGTCGACGGGTTCGTTTCTCAAGATAACACGTTCATCCAACTGAGACATCAAAAACTCTATTTTCACACCCGCTATGTGGTTTTCAGCGCCTTCTTGTTGAAACCACATGTAATTGACGCCAATTCATGCAATTGTTCAAATAAATATTATCCCAACCTTTCTTTGTAGCAAATAGCATTCACCTTAAATTTCCATAGACGAAAAAACGAACGACCGGTATGTAAAACCGCTCCAAACAGTGATCTTCTGCAAATGGAGTGGAGTTTGATGAAGCACATAAGGATTTAACCAAAAATGCAAATTCTTCTTTTATTCCATTATGTCCTGAACCCAGTTCGAAAACGTACGTATATGTTCAAACGACTTTCAGTTCTTGATTGAGAACAATCATTGACGACGAATACCTCTACCGCACCAAAAGTCTCCTTAACTCAGTCGAGACGTAGTCTCACTGGTATGCAAGATCAAACAGAGAATATGCTGAGTCAATGTTTTTCACTAGACTATGAATTGCTTGTCTACTAGGACGAGAATTTCAGCCGAATATGGGCGTTAACGAAAGCTGCGACCACTGATTCGGAATTTCTGTACAAAATTTTATAATTTGTGAACGTTTCGTGTTCCTTACCTTGAGGAAAATCTAGACTTTACTGAATATTTCGTTATTGACATTTCGGAAATCGGTTTAAGTGATAGTTTTGATCTTCCAGGATGGTAACTTTATTCGCGTATGAACATAACTGACCTGATTCATTGAAGATTGTTTCCGAATAGTTCAGCTGTTATTGGGCAAAATGTGGAGCCCATGAACATAGTCGTTGATAGCCGTCTCCCTGTTTAATTCGAAAAACTCATTTGTGTTGTTACCTATTTTCAAGTGCGCCCCTGTTTCATTCAAAGTCATCAACACCAACCTACTCAACTTCTAGGAATACGTTGAAGTGTTCCAGGATATCCTTCAGATTGGCTTTGTTTAACCTATTGTACGCTTGTTTGAAGTTGATGAGTAGGTATAAGTCTATTCCATATTTAGAATATTTTTACATTGTCTGTCGTAGAATATGGAATTGATCGCTTGTCCCATGTCTGGGAATCCACATTGATATTCTCCGAAAATGTTTGCATTGCAGCATTGAGTAGCGTGATGCATCGATTATTTTTTAAGTTCATCTTATCGCTATTTTTGTGTATTGGAAAAGTGGTACCTATATTTGAGCTCTCTAGCATTTTCTCTTCCTTCCATATTTGTACTAGTAATTTTAAGTCTCATGTACTGCTATGCCACCACGTAAAGTTTCACTGTTTTTATCTAATTAATAAACCTTAAATGTCTCAACTCGCTCAATCGCTTCCCACTACTCACCATTTAATATATAAGATTATTTTAAGCAACTGTTACCTTTATATACTTAAAAACTACGTAACTGTCGAAAGCGGTTGTGTGTATAAAAAATAGTCATTGTGGAAATCAGACAAAAGAGTATTATTTTATTTATCTTACAAATAATTTAAATATACGTTCTGAGGACAGTGTTCAATAAGCACAATAATAGAAGAATATACATATAGGTATCTAACCGAATTTTCCAAAATCATAATGATGGAGAATTGGTAATTCTTATCCATGATGTTGTCTAATTAACTCTCTCAAAATATCTTACATAGTTTTAATCAATAACTATTCATTCTTTAATTGTCCTAGAAAAAGTTGACGAACGTCAATTTTAGATGTCTATGCAAATATATGGAAAGTTTCTAATCTCCAGCGGTATATCTCACAATACATTACAATATAACTGACGAATATTTTTAAATAATTAATTTCCTTATTCTCAGAGAATCCTACGAAAAGAAAGTAAAACTACTTTTTAATATTTCGCATCATCATCATTATAGCTCTTATTCTTAATACTTCAAACTGGTAAGAGTGTTTTTGCTCATTTAACTTATGTTTAAAATATACTGCGAGAAAAGAAATTGATATATTACCCATGTACATCATTCGTACTTATAATTCAGTGAAATGATAGTTGAAACCACTGAACTCTAATAAATTGCTTCATACTTTCCCTTCGGAATCACATTATCCTATTAATTGTACCACTCTAATTGGGCGCGATACGCACACATGTTTATGTGCATGTTAACAAATTCAATAGAAAATATTTTCCTGGAACATAAAGAATAATGGTTGATCTGGCATACCTACCGAAATGGTTTAAAACGCAATAAATAATGATTCTTATACTTTTACAACATTGGTGTACGTAACATGAAGTAAGAATTATTTAGGTGTTATGAATTATGAATTACACAAACATTAGCAGTCCCTGTGGATCATGAACATAACAACAAACATCTGTGGCTTGCAATCAAAGGAAGATCATTGTGTGAGAACTGGAATGTGATCTTGGAATATCAAAATGGAGTATGTCACGAATTTTGAAAAGATTTGGTAGAAGGTGTTTCATTCCAAAATTGTTGACGATTGAGCATGAAAACTATCGCATTGAAGTAGCACAAAACAACTTGAAAATGTTCAATACCTAATGAATAAAATCTTTTATATGTTTATACCTACGGAAATCGAACATTATCTTCCATCATATAGTTTATTGAAATGTTACAATTTGGGGGCCAAGTATTGCATTTTTTAGAGGACGCACTTTTATTGTTGGGACTTGTAGGAGGGGTCAATACAAGCTTAACTCCAGTTTGTGGGGTTGAAGCCCTTGTCCTCCGGATGCCATCTTGAAAAAGGGGTACAAATATATTTTTCGTGATATTTTGGAAACTATACATCCCATCAAAAAAATTTTCAGGCATAATTTGTAGCAAATCGCTTCATCTTCAAATAAGTTTTTATCAGAATTATTGTTTTTAAATAATTTCGTACAGGAGTGTACATTTTCGTGAATGTTTAGAACGAGCTTTTGAAATAGGAGCAGGTATAATGACTAACATCATTGGATCGAATTTTCGAGGGCTATCATTTAATAGGAAATCGAAGGTTCTACATATTAATGCTATGGCAAGCACTATTGAAGTTAAAAAATCTCCTGTCGTCATCAATCAATTTCAAGAGAATCAGTTGGCGATGTTGAACAATATCTGGCGTACGAATTAGCACCTTTTCCATTATCACTATTCGCTGAGGATGGTACCGAGACCGAGTCGTCTCTATTCAATGCTTTTACACCACTAGACAAATCCTATGAAAACATGAACAGAAGTTATTTTGTTGTCGATGGTGGTTTCATATATATATATATATATATATATATATATATATATATATATATATATATATATATATATATATATATATATATATATGGATTACAAACTGTCGTCGTTTCTCGCTTCTCGATTTCCACAAATTCCGGTTCCACCAATCTCCTTCGTCCAGATTCCTTGACCGCATGGCTTCCTGAATTTCCATTTTCCATGTTCTAGGTGGGCGTCCTCTCTTCCCTCGTTCTGCTAGAGTCCAATCCAGATCTTTTTTGGCCATCTTGTTTCTTCCATCCTCTACAAGTGACCGTACCACTTTAGCTGTTTGCTCGTCACAGTTTCCAATATATTTCCTTCTACATTCATTATCTCTTTAATCCTTTCATTTCTCACGTGTTCCAATCTTGATACTCCACTGCTTCGTCTCCAAAAGTCCATCTCTAAAGCTTTCAATCTGTATTTTTCTCTTTGTGTGAGCTCCCACCTTTTTGCGCCATAGGTTGTGATAATTTCAAATATTGTGTCGTAGATGAGATGTTTAGTTTTTTTGTTAGTATTTTGTTCCACAGTATTGAATTTAATTGATGAATCACCCTCTTTCCTTGAGCTATCTTGCTGGAGACTTCGTTTGATTTGCCGCAAGTGTAACGCCCAGGTACTTGAAGGAGTCACTGTGCTTTATCGTTTGGCCAGATCCTATTTCCAATTTATCATCAGAGCAAACTGTCATGTATTCCGTTTTCTTTGTATTCAGCACTAAACCAAATTCTTCGAAATACTCCTTCAAAGCCCGTAGCTTATAGCTAGCATCATCCCTGTTACCAGCAATCACCACCTGGTCGTCAGCAGGAGTGTACAGGGGAAGTCGTCAGCAATTGGTAGCCCCTTACCATAACATCTTCTTTTCCACGCTCTCAGTGTTTCGTCAAGATATATTTTGAATAGTAGTGGGGCTAGAGAGCAACCTTGTCCAAGCCCTTTCCACACATCAAATTCTTCTGAGAGCTTTCCTTTCATTTTAATCCTACTTGTACAGTCACTATAAGTATTTTTTACAGCTTGTATGTAGGTCTGGCTGATACCGCTCTGTTTCACCGGTACCATAGCGTATTTAATGGTACAGTATCATACGTCTTTTGCAGATCTACAAAAACTAAATGTGCCTCTCCACTCCTCGCTACTCCTTTCTCTATAAGAATCTTCAAAGTAAAAATACCGTCAGTACAAGAGCGACCAGATCTAAAGCCATTTTGCTCCTCAGAATCCTCGAATTCAACCTCAATTCTGCGCTTCAGAACCCTGCCGTATAACCTTGCAAAAGAACTCATCACACTTATACCTCTATAATTAGAGCCATTACGTTGGTCTCCCTTTTTATATATGGGTGTAATGATGGCCTTTCCCCACTCTTCAGGCAGTTTCTGACCTTTTAGGCACCTGAACTGAAAGATACCACAATCCATTCGATGAGAGCATCGGGTGCTGCCTTGACGAGTTCGATGTTCAAGTTGCCTTGGCCAGAAGATTTGCCATTTTCATAAATTTCACAGCCTCTTTCACCTCCATAGATGAAATATTCTCAATCGCTTGGGTCTCTTTGATACTTCTGAAATTTTGCTCTTGTTGAAATTGAGGTCGGTCTTCCGTTAAAAGACCTTTATAGTATTTACCCAATCGTTCGTTCCAATGAGGCTGATATTCCTGATATCACTGTTATTCGTGGTTTCCTATTACATATTGAACAATATCTGCCGTACAAATTAGAACCTTTTCCATTATCACTATTCGCTGAGGAAGGCATGAGGAAAAGTATCGAGTCGTTTTTATTTAATGCTTTTACATCACTACTAGACCAATCCTATGAAAACATGCACAGAAGTTATTTTATTGTCGATGGTGGTTTGCTATTACATAAAGTGGTTTGGGATAGAAATTCGTCACTAAACAACATTATTGAAAAGTATGTCAGGTATGTGCAAGAACAGTATGGACTATCTGCAACTATAATATTTGATGGTTGCTCCGAAGATCCAGATATTGCTGGAACGAAGTCTTGAGAACGTCTGCGTCGCATGAAGAAACATCAATCTGCAGAAATTAAGTTTGATGAGAGTATCGTACCAACATTATCTCAAGAGAATTTTCTTGGTAATGAAAAAACAATTCAAACTTTAAAGATTTACTTAAAATAGGTTTTCTCGTCGATCAAGCTGAATCAGATGCAGATTCAATCATCGTCTCTGCTACGCTTAGTGCCAATCTCATGATTATGTCATTATTGTGGCCGGAGACATCGACATTCTTGTATTGCTCACGGTAATAGGAACAAGATAGTCAAACGTTCTCTTTTTAAAACCTTCTAAAGGACGCACATGTGGTCAATTGTATAGCCCTTCAAGTTTTATGCATGCAGATTTCATATCAGAGAATTTGATTTTTATTCATGCTTTCTCTGGTTTTGACACAACATCAGCTACCTATAATATGGGGAAACTCAAATTTATAAAAATAATGTAGAAACATCCTGAGCTAGCTGTGGGTACCTCACTATTTCTGAATGAGAAAGTCGAGATCCATATTTGCTCAGTCTTGTTGGCGAACGGTTTTTTGTATTTTTATACGGCGGTAATAAAGACGATTCTCTAGACGGCTTGCAATACAAAAAATTCCCAAAAACAGTAACTAAAAATTCATTTAGTTTATCTTCACTGTCTCCGACCCAAGATGAAGCTCGTTTCCACAGCCTCCGAGTTTATCACCAAATACAGTCTTGGCTTGGAAAATATAAAAATCCGGAAGATTGGGGCTGAAAAAAGCATAGAAACATTTGAATGCCAATCCAAGCTTCCAAGCCTCTATCACCCCCCAGATCTCATGAAATTAATATTTTGCCGATGCAAGGAAAATTATGGGAGCATGTGTGGCTGAAGAAAAGATGGTCTCGAGCGCTCGACAGTATGCTTCCTTTGTTCTGGCGAAACATATATATACCAATATAATGGAAATTTCGAAATTAGTTGAAGAAAATGAATTGATAGATGAACTTCCTACAAAGACTACAATTTTAACACCCGTCATTTCCAAAACCTTCTCAATTGACGATACGTAATAAGCCATAGTCGGGACCATCAAAAAAAAGTAGAATAGAGTAGGGCAGCGGATAATCGATCAAAAATATAATTATGTGGAGGATTACATCACAATACTGGGCATACCACGTTAAAAAAAACCTCCAAAAGACTCTACTCCATAGGTGGCGGGGAAAAGAGTTATGAATTAATAAGTTGAGTTGTAGGTATTGTTTTGAAAAAAGTTATTACCACAAAGGGATTGAAACAAAAAATGATCAAACTAAGTGATTCATATCGTCTTGACTGGATTCTCGTGAGAATTTACGAACTCGGTCAACATTGGAGCGCTGTAACAGCGTTAAAAATAAAATGAATTAAAGAAAAAATCGCAAATGTAACATTTCAATGAATTAATATCAGTAAAAGTCAAGTCAATTTTGACTGATTTTTTTATTATGACAATGTCTAGCGCACAATGAGTATGCCCCTGAGAGTCAGGCGTTCAAATGGGAAACGACACGGCTTTGGATGAGTCGTATTTGGCTGTTTCGTCACAATACTGCATCAGCATATTTATCGAATCTCGTGCACCAATAATCGTAAAAACATAATATTTCCCTGTTACGTCAGTCTTTGCACAGTGCTGATATAGGTCCCTACGACTTTTGGTACTTTCAAGATTAGAAGCGCAGCTTATAGTGGGCTGATTCGACTATAAACAAACAATTAAAATAAATACGACGAACTTTTCGAGGCGACACCATAAAGCTGCTTTCAGAACTGGAAAGGTATTAAATGAATGCTGTTTAATCAATTGAGGACTACTCCGAAGGATGCCTTGAACCAGATGTCTTATAATATAATCAAGAATTGTTCACATGTTTTTGGGACAATCCTCGTAGGATCGATGTCTCCTCAGTTATGGAAGTCATGACCCCAGTCTGAACGGCTTTCTATTGTTTTCCGGAAAAATTCACTTTTATCTACGTAAAAAGCATAGAATAATAGTATTGTCACTCATCCAATTTGGTCGCACTATATCGCTGGTCATCTTGTGTACTCCATTTCCCAGAATTATCTCCAATCTGTTGACATTTGTCCGACTTATCGTTTGATCTCTTGACTGGGTGCCTAAACTATTTAAAGATTCATATTTAATATACTGATGAGGCTACTGATCAGTATGTTAAAGTTAAGTTGACAAATTCAAAATATGAGCGATAGCTCATTAGAGTTGAAATTAGGTCTTGAAAAGTAAAGTAAATTGTTTTACTAGTAGCTGAAAGAAGAAATACAATAAATTTTTCGTAAACAATTAATAAATTATTACGAGAATTACCGAGAAGATTTGTGATGTACTGAATTGAATAAAAGCAAGTGCAAATATTTTAATGGCAATTTACAAACAGGGTTATGTATTCTAATTTGTTAATGAGGTAGAGGGGCAGCTATATCACATGAAATGGAGATGTTAAATATCACAATTGCTCTGAAAATTTAGAAACAATCTCAAAGACACCAAACTTTCGAATAAAAAGTTCTTTCTCCCAAAACTCTATCATTTATAGTTTAATTTAATTTAAATAGGACACCGCGTGGGCAAATACATATTGATCATAATTACATCGATCGAAAAGTTCGAAAAATAATTTCAAATTAACATTATGTATCAAAGTTGTAAAAATATCAAAGAGAATAATGAATAAAATAAATAAATAGAATCATATTAATCATTACAAGTCAAAATGACCGCCTCCAACTTGAATGCATAGCTCATATCTATGAAGATGTGGCAACAGAACAATATGGTAAACATTGTCATTTTATTTCTAAACTACGATAAGTTATGGCATTCAATCAAATATGAAAGGGTGAAAAGCTATAATTATAGAGGCCTTCCCAAACGTTGAAAATGAACCTGCTTAATAAATGATCATCATAGAAATTATTTATACAATCTTTCGTGGAGTATGTTTCATCAGACCATGACATGAAACCAGGGTTTCGAGCATGTTTCTGCAGAATCCACTGGCAAAATGGGAGTTGATGCTGCTCGTCCCCTGCATTCAATTCCTGAACTCCACGTGAATTACGAGGGTGCAATTCTATTCTCTACAAAACGAGCCACACGAATCTTGAGGGGCATTTGCAACTAATTTGCAATGAGCCAAATATTCATCGACGGATTATCTTCAACACAGTATATATCTCCTTATTTTATATGGTGAATTAAAGGGGTCGTACATATTTTCCTTATTTCTTTGAGTATTCTAAATACCGAAGTCAAATTATACGAACAGGAGGATGTCTTTGACGAAACCTTCAATTGTATTCTGTAGCAGCTTTTCGTACGTTTTCATCGCATAAACCAGAAACATAGGTCAGATCTGGATCTTTTTCATAACTAAAGTAATACTTTTTCAATTCTATGATAAAGCTATCGAGACAATAATTATCTATCGATATTTATTTATTATTTTGATACTATCTAACGAAAGTAACTCAACATTCTTGATAATCATTTCACTATGGTTACTATTGTCATCTTCTGCAGAATAAGATGTGCATTCCATTCCATCTTCTGGTCCTCAGAGGATCAAATTTTCGAAGCTGAATAACTCCAAACTTGAAAAGATTGAGATCGAGGTGTTTTCGATAATTTGTCTCAGAAATCTTCAGGAATCCCCTTTCAAAATTTGCAATAGAGCTTGGGGCACCCTGTATAAACTATCTCTTACGTTTGTTTGTTGGTTTTAAAAATGTATAACTGACAAGCTAACCTACATTCAAATATATTGATCAGCTGATATTTTTGAGGTTATATGCGACAAGAGCTCCAGAAAGCGGAAAATCTTTCGACCAATTATTTAAAAACTTTTCGTCGTGTTCTTCAATGGAAGTCAGCAGGACTTTATTCACTCCTATATTATAATAAAACTATTGTTTATTTAGAGTTTTTTCGCAAAAACCGCATGCAGCCCTTATTCAACGTTATATTAACATCATAAATAATATTGAGGTACGGAAATTGAATTTTCTTCTCTGAAAATCTCTATTGCTTTAAAAGTCTTATTTCATTACCTTTGAATTATTAATAATTTCAAAATAATGTGCGAAAAACTGAATCACTTTCTTCTAACTTTAAAACAACTTTTTCCTTTTCTTATGTGCTGGTAAATCATTTCAATACATCTATCTAGTCTTTCTTTTGATTCCATGACCTTTCTCTTATATTTTAGGGTTTTATCAAGAACGATTAGAACTTGTAAACTAGACTAGGAGTCTTATCTTGACTTACAGTTTTTGAAATATACACTTGATCACTGTTGAAAGAGTAAATATTGCCCAATACTCATCACAGTGTATTTTACCACATGAAAACCTTTATCATTTTATAATCTGTAGATTGTTGAAAACCTTTTCAGTATTTTCGCCATTTATACGAAAATTGATATATTGGATTAGGTTTTAACTTACAATCAACTATTTGTCTTCATACGGTTTAACAAAATATCTTCAGCTTATGTTTGTATAGCTTCCAATAATGCTTGAATAGCGTTTTCGCTAACCGCTTACTATTGTTTCATCGGCGTATCTCATATTGTTCATTGGAATACTGTATATTTCAATGATACTCTCTCAAATTGCTTCGACGAAAACCGTCTCTACAGCATAGGATAAAAGACAACCTTCCTTTCATATTTCAGAATGTGTAACTTTTTACCAACCTGTAGTATTACTTTAGCTTTCTGATTCCACTATAAATTTTCTGATCTTGAAATCGACGCCGAGTTCTGGTAGATATCTTATAAGGTCATGAGGTCATGCTTAATGTCATCAAAGGCTTTCTAGTAATCAAGAAATACTCTTTTTGATTGAGGCAATTTTTGGCAGCATTTGAAATCTCAAGATAGCTTCTCTAATTCCAAAGATCCTTTAATAAGCAAGCTTACTCTCTCCACTACTTTTCTGCATTCTTTATGTATAATTGCTGGTTGAGATGAATATAAAAAAGATCAAGGAATTAATGAGCTGATAGACTTTACAAATGTTTGAGTTTGCTATTTTTAGTAGCTTAGTAAACGTAAACCGTACCAGTTTTTTGGAATTTGACAATTATCACAAACGTTGTAAACGAGCGATCGAATAGTTTTATTTTGGGGACATCACTGGACGTATATTTGAGACTTTAACGCAACCCTTTATAGGGGGCTCTATAATTCCTCTTAATTGAATAGGGCAAAAGGGATTGAGCGATCCTCATTTGAAAGTTGATCGAATCTTCTTTACTACGGTGTATGAGAAATTTTGACGAATCTTTTTCATGTAAAATCATTTTCTATCTCAATCAAGTAATCTTGTATATTTTGGCTATTTTCAAGATTATGGGAAAAATAATATGCAAATCAATTTTTATTTTGCAGAAAAACCTATCGAGGGTATTTAGCGCTAGCATGCTTTAACCAGTAAGCACGAACCTTGAGGTTTAGACTATAAAGAAAATAGGTTTTGTTGTTATGTCTTTCGAAAACCTTTTTCACAAACTATAACTGTTCTCAAAAGATTTTATTGTTTTATTTGAATTACAATTTCCTTGATAAGAAATCTTCCCAAAACTATTTATAAAAAGAAAAAAATGATAACATTCGTTTTGATTTAATTTTTGTTCTTAGAAGCAAGGTATTCATCTGATACTATGTTCATTCGATCTTCTAATGCATTGTGAATAAATAACTGAGTTACTACCCTTCTAATGTAGTCCAAATTTCGAGGAAAATTATGGTGTAAACATTGCCAGAACGTGTAGAGGTGATAAGCTTTTAGTAGGATAATCAAAACCATCTTGAACGTTACCTTCGCCATAAGAACGTGAAGGAATAATTGACATTAAAAGTATTGAGAAGGGTTCAATATCAGATATAAGCTCCCACTGGAATTGTGAGTAATGAAGCACTAACTGTAGCGATATTGAGATATGTCCAACTTATACCAAACCCGTGACCACGGGGCCCGTGGCTAGGGCCCTTATTCTCCAGGCGCCCCGAAGGACCGACAATTCCTCTCACACATTTATTCTCAAAACATTTTTGTCGGTAACATTACACATTTTCCACGAATAAGTAACCTTATCAGAAGGTTTTGCAAGGCACATACTAATACTACGCCATTGTATCGATAACTGCGTCTATTCCAACTGTACTAATTAATAATATTTCCGAAGACATCCTACCTAATTTACTAAGTACAACATCTAGTGATCACTCACGCAATCACTCCGATTCCAAAGTCAAGTTGCACCGTCTAAACAAGGCCTAACATAAATTTCGACATTGTCAATGGTTGGGGGAATCCTCGAATGTTGCAAGAGTTTGAGTCTGATAGGAGTGAGTGGCGTTATTTTGTTTAGTTTGATATTTAAAATTGAATAAGATGAATAGAAGTTTTGATTTGTTCGTTGAAACATTCTTTCTTTATGTCGAAAAACATATTTAAGTGGTTCACAATAAAGAAAAAGTTGTAGCTCAAGAAGAAATAACCGAAATACTTCCAAAGGTCACTTCATTTTTTACGGTTAAAGAAACAAATAAGGGGGTTATCCATTTTCATCACCACAAGACAAAAGTACCGCTGAATGTCACCAGGAAAAAAAGGTTACGTGTAACGAAAATGACAAACACACATTATATGCTGAACCATCGACTTCAAGGTACTGTGAATTTATAACTGCAAGCTTAGAGAATGTATCTGTGTCTCCTGACCCTTGTACTTACTGTGACGACAGTTTACTAGAAGAAGTCCGTGATATTTGGATTCGAAAACAGCCAGAGTTTTTCCAAAATATAAATAGTGATTACTCCGAAACTTCTAAAAGTTTTTCAGATTCAAATGGTGAAACGAAAACTGAATACTTGACTAAAAATATTTTTATTCATAAATTGACGAATGTGAGTCTTCTGAAAGAAAATGGCTGTTTTATTCACCTGCAAAAAAAATCAGTATACTCCAAATGGATATAAAAATTGGAAGCATATAAGTAACTAATCGATAGAGACTGAGAACCGTTTACAGCACAGGAAATTCATGATGAATTATTATGCAAGAATGAAAGATACGGGATGAATTGATACTGAGTTGCTATCCCAACATAATACAGAAATTAACTATTGGAAGAATGTGCTTAGGAAGATTGTTGCAGTAGTGAAATTTTTGGTTTCCGTGGTGATGATAAGACATTAGGATCATAAAATAATGGGAATTATTAGGGAAACTTAGAACTGATTAGTGACTTCGATCCTTCTCTTGCTGATCACATACAAAACTATGGAAATCGTGGAAAAAGAAGTACATCATATTTATCGCCAAATACTTGTAATGAATGTATTAATTCAATGGGATAGAAAGCTCGGAAAGAAAACTGTCAGAAAACTTAAATCAGCAAAGTACTACCCTATTAGCGTAGATTTTACACCAAGTCTATCCCACGTTGACCAACTGACTTTCATAGTTTGATACGTAAATGACAGACAGCTTATCGAGAGATTTTTGAAATTTTTGTCTGTGAATGAACATAATGCGCAATATATAACAGATACTATTTTGAAAGCCTTGACATTCCTATGAAAGCTTGTCACGGCAGAACTACGACAATGCATCAAATATGTCTGGAAAGTACTGTGGCGTTCAGTCAAGAATAAAAGAAGTTTGCGAATTTGCGATTTAAGTTTCATGTGTGGCACATTAACTAGATAAAGTAGATATTCAGGAGGTTGAATGTGTTACTGGGAGAGTAACATTCTTTCAAATTGTACAAAAATTGTTCAATTTATTCTCTGCTCAGACCAAACGATGGAAAATTTTGACAGAGCGAAACTAAATAGTCTGCACGTGCCAATGCTATTAATGCTTTTCAATATGGTTATTTAAATATTTCTGAAGCATTGTCTTCAATCGCAAATGATATCAATCAATCAGGAGACACTAGAAAGGAAGCCGAAAGCCTAACAAAAAACTGGGAAAATTTGAGACTGCTCTTCTAACGGAAATATGGAATGATCTTTTGAGAATTATGAATAGAACAAGATAAAATTTACAGAATAGCACTATGATCATGGACGTTGTGACGAAACATTACGAATCTCTGATTAGTTATCTATATACAGCACGCAATAATTTTGACCAGTACGAAACGGCTGCTAAAGAAAAAAATTCATATTCTGACTAGAAAGATACATTTGAAAGAAAGAGGTTTCGCAGCACACGTATCACTGTTTTTGAAGGATCAGAGACTGTGCAGAGTCTGCACAGTTGAGAGGCAAGGAAAAATTTCGTGTAGATACTTTAATTCCCATAATTGACACATTAAATACACATTTAAAAAAACGTTCGTTAGCATACCAAGATATTGATAGTTGCTTTAGTTTTCTTTATCAGTTAACAACAATCGAATCTGGTTAGTTCACCAAAAATGTAAAGAATTTGCAGAATTTTATCATGAAGATATTAATGCAGATGAGTTCAAAACCGATTGTTTTCATTTAAACCAGTATTTGAAAAACATAGCAAAGCAATCAGCGGATTTAAATATCTCAACCTTACATAACCTAATAAAATCAGATAGTGGATGGAACTTTTCCAAAAGTAGAAATTGCTACAAGCATATTCCTTTGCATAATGGTTACCAATTGTAGTGGATAGCGGTCATTTTCGCAGCCTTAGAGAATGAAAAATTGCGGAGAACAATGTTACAAGAACGACTGAGTAATTCATCGATTATGTGCATAGAAAGTGATATTCTTCACAAATTGAGTTAAAGGATATAATAAAAGATTTTGCTCAACAGAAATCCACAAAGAAACTGTAAATACTGTATTTGATTTGATGACCCATAATAAATGGTCATACTTAGTGAAAAATGTTAGTATGATTTGCTTTTTTTACGTTTCAAAAGGAACCCAAATTCTACTGTGCATAAGGGCCTCAGCCTAGTTTAAATAACGGCGGAGCTAAACACGCAATTTATATGAAAGATTTCTTAAGCTTCCGGCGTTGTCAATGCAACGTTTTTCGAATTTTACATAAATTCAAATAAAAGTTCCATCCGTACAGAATTAAATTAATTCATGAGTTAAATGATGATGAATTGAATCGAAGGCAAGAGATTGGCGAAATTATGGCTGAGCGTATTAACAATAACTTGCATTTCTTGTACAACGTTTACTTTGCTGACTGATGCACACACACACACACACACACACACACACACACACACACACACACACACACACACACACACACACACACACACTCACTCACACAAAAGATGCTGCCCAAAACAAATCATTCCAATACTTTCGGCAAGTTTCTCCAATCACTTAGGGACAGAAATATACAGATCGCCCATTTGAGATGAAACATCCCTTATAATTCAATAATTCTGAATCGAAGTTTCAAGCGGTACATGTGATTCTGAAATCTTCTTGTTCGGTAAATTCCATATATGTGACCCTTTCATTGTCACTTTTTTCCCCTCAATCTTCTAGGCTGTCTATATCACTCGCCAAAGGATATTCACGTCCCTAGACTGTTTCAATATCTAGGTGATAAGGTGGATTGAATTCAGACACATCATCCGGCAGTTGGGATAATTGTACTGGGTGACTTCAACGTTCACAGCACCAACTGGCTCCGACACTCCAATAGCACAGATGAAGTGGAAAGACAGGCTGAAACTTTCTCAATCAGCCATAATGTAACGCAGCTAGTCGACGAACGAACAAGAATGCCTGATCATCCAACCGACTTCCCGAATACCTTGGATCTTTTTCTAATTTCAGATCCAGATTATTTTGAAGTGGAGGTCTCTGCACTGCTTGGCAACTCAGACCACAACCTTATATCTGTTACTGGAACCAGTGTGCTGCCGTTAAACCAACAACCTAAACCATCCAGATGCATTTAGCACTAAACCGTGCTAACTGGAATAAGCTGCGTCAATTCTTTTCGTGCTTACCATGCAGTGATGTTTGCCTCTCTTATCCTGACATCAGTGTGTGCACTGGATCGTTCGCGCAGGAATGGATCTCTACATCCCTCATTTCATGAAAAGAACAGCAACACAAAAGCCATGGTTCAACAAAGACTGCGAAAGAGCCTCTGCAGCCAAGAGCAGAGCTTACAAGTCATGGAAGATAAATCCATCAGAGGAAACAAAAACAACCTTCGTACGAATTTGGAACGTATGCAACTTAACAACTGCAAGAGCAGAAGCCAATTTCAACGAAGGGGTAACTAAAAAACTTCCTGAGGGGGTAACTAATAAACTCCCTGAAGAGGCAAGCGGGACTAGACAGTATTGGTCTATGGTGAAGACTGTCAGTGCCAATTTCATTGGCGCTTCCGCCTCTCGTCAGAGAAGACCTAAGTGTTGCATCATCTCCGAAAGAGAAAGCCGATCTCTCAAAGAATTATGTGCTAGATTCATCTAAAGCAATACCACCTAACATTCCACCTACAAATTCTTCCATGGCAGAAATCAAGTTCAGAGCTTGCACTGCGAGATGGACTCTCG
Source organism: Cryptolaemus montrouzieri (assembly GCA_013387265.2). Taxonomy (NCBI): domain Eukaryota; kingdom Metazoa; phylum Arthropoda; class Insecta; order Coleoptera; family Coccinellidae; genus Cryptolaemus; species Cryptolaemus montrouzieri. The sequence goes on from JABFTP020000103.1 coordinate 52,214,851, forward strand.
AGCAGCTGAACTGCAAGAAGGCAGTTGGTCTAGGTGAAATACCGCCAATCTTCCTGAGAAAGTGCGCTCCCAAACTGACACCCATTCTTACCGGTTTATTTCAGATTTTTTATGAAAGCCAGAATTTTCCGACTAAACTGGTCAATAGCGAGAATTCAACCGATCCCGAAGAAAGAAAAGAAGTCCTTACCCCAAAACTACCGTCCTGTTGCACTTCCTCCCATGGAGAGAGTCATAAACGATGAACTCATACAATATCTTGAGTTGCAGAAAAATATTAACAACTTCTTCCTGTTGCAGATAAACGATCTTCTGTCATCTACAGAGAACAAAATCTTGGGTTGTTCAGACGATTATTCCCTGGTTACGTCTTTCAGTAGTCTGCGGCCGATAGCAACTGCAGAATCTCAGCGTCTGAGTTGTCAACAAATTAATAAATCAAACTCAGTCTTACAGAGGATATCGGAGTGGGGTCAGTTGAACCTAGTGAGCTTCAACGAGAGCAAGAAGAAAGCAAATACGTTTTCTAGAAAGATCCCCGCTGGAGAAACTCTGGAGTTCTCATTATATGGCTGTACATTTAGCGACCCCTCGAACCTCTCTCTATAAGAATTTCTTAATATACAGGGCCAGCCAGATGTGGAACTCGCTTCCGTCCAACATCTTCCCAACATCCTACAATATGTCCCTCTTCAAGAAGCGAGTAAACAGAGACCTCAATTCCTCCCAGGCGCCCACACGTGTGGTGTAACAGGATCGCCTATTCCTGGGAAGCGCGCATAAAAAAAGGCATGGCGCCAAGAAGGCATAACGACAATTTTTTATAAATATAAATAAAATGAGAATCTTCCCCAAATTTGGCAGTGATGATCGAATTTAATGAATAGTGTGTCCAAGAAATATTAAATGAAATTCTCATTATTCTCATTATGCTCATTATTTTAAATAGATTACTCTTTCAGAACTAATAAGCGTTCTCCTACCAAATAATCCTGAACTAAGTAATGATATGAGTATAATTTCACCTACTTATTTGATAAGGTGTTTTATTTTTTTCAAACAAAAGAAACATGTCACAGATAAGAAAATGATACTATATCTTTGTTTCTCGGCACAAATAAAATGTATTATGAATACTTCTTGTGTAATTGTACCATGAAAATCAAGTTCTCTCTCGAATGCTCCATGTTTCGTGTGGACAGGTCGAAGATATTAAATTAAAATCATATCACACTGGTCATTCATTTTTCACATTTTCAAGAGTCCATTCCTTCTATTTCCATTCATCAAGAAGGTTGTTCTATCTGACACAAGCTTCTTAAGATCGGTGTTCTCCATATTTTTTATTTCATAGCTTTGCTTTTTGAAATATACAAACCACTTTCAACTCATCTTTATTCTAGGTTTGAATTTAGATAACTATGAAATGAATGAACGAGGGTTAAATTGATCCCAATTTCCATAATTTTACGCGAATTAAAATTAAATTTTTCAAATTCGTGAAAAGTATTTATCATGATTGTGGAATATTAATGTTACTATTTCGTTCATTGGATGATTGTACTGTTCCATTCAGAATTCTCAATTCTCACGTAACAACAATGGTATTGTAGAAGAAAAATCCATTTAGAATAGTTTCAGTATATTTTAACAACTGTCATGTTGTCACCTCCATGTCTGATTTATCTTCTGATAATGAATTCACTTTTAGTATCTTCAGTATTTTTGTCATTTTAAGAAAAAAATGAACAAAAATGAAATTTCAAATACTGGGCAATTAGTTTCAAAGTCACTGATTCAAGTTTGGGTCACTATTATTACTACTAAAGAAGACCACATCATTTTTGAGAAGTAGGATATAAAATATTTCTTCCATAAGTGTAACAACAACAAAAATACAGAAATAATAATAGTGCAAAGCGAAAATCAATTCTATTCTACACATATGTGAAGAACTGTACGAATATCTTTCGTTTTCACATCTAAAAGGACGATTCAAGCTGTGCACCAATCTGATCTAAAAATATTCCCATGAAAGACGTTTTACCTTGGATTTGACCTGGACCTTCTAGGCAGAAATATCTTCCTAAAGTGAATTTGCAGGATGTGAAATGTTTCTGATCTGTTTTTATTGTTTTTGATGGTGATTTTGAAGCTACATGTTCAGGAACTTTGTATTTATTTCATAATATGTCGACTGTAAATCCAATCATATTTGAAATACCAAGGGAAATGAAAATATTAAGATTCGAGGAATTCATTTCATGTGAAAAAGATCATAGAGTTTCCTACAATTGAAACGTCATCTTTAAATAAACAAGTTTCAACGGCAAAATCGAATTTGGACTAAGGGATCTTCATCCCCCTAAGTGGAATTTTTCAATTAATCCTTACATAGTATCTAATCACAAGGAACTTCATTAAAATCGTCCATTTCACAGAAAAAAGTTTCGATGAGGTTAGACTAGTAGCCATCAATTCCATTGTAATCTGGTTTTTAGTGCCCTCTATTGTCGAGAAGCATAAGATCCGGTTACCATAAGAAATTTCCAACTACAGTGATATATAAATATTCGGATAATTTGGTCTAGATGCCGCTGTAAAAATGGAAATGCACAATAAAATCTAAAGTTTATCCAAATTATAACTATTTGTTTCATGTTGTTCTATTCATTGATTGCTTGTGAACTATTTGTGATATTGAATTCTATTGCAATAGAAGGAATTAAAGGAATTGGATTCTTGTAATCAAGGAAATGAGAACCTCCTAGCTGAATGGGTAAATATCAGTTCAAACAGTATTCAAATGGATGAAATGGAGCTACTTATCTGAAAGATTAAGAGACACAATTCGTGCAGCTGTAGTGGTGAATACCTGAACTTGCATCTCATTGACTGATTAGTCGTACTAGGTATGAGGTAACACTACATGTCTAACCTTCTCAACCTGATAATGAATATCACTAACGACCGTTTTCAGGGTATAAGTGATTGAGATGAATGCCTTTGTAAGAAGCTTTGGTAATTTCTGGGGGCTACGGTAGTATCGGAGAAGATAATAATCGTTTTCAGATATCCCCTGGTATAAATAAGCTACTACTGATTCGTAATATATATCGGTGGTTACCGATCATTCCCTGTTATGTGTCATTCTGAGGAGCGGATGGAAATAAGTGTCAATTTTCTATTCTAAACAAATATTTAAATTTACACTCATTAAGAGTATATATCTATGCCTGGCGTTCTACAAATAATGAATTAACTCTATTGTATATCACCTTAGTTCGAAAGGAGTTAATATATAATATATATATATATATATATATATATATATATATATATATATATATATATATATATATATATATATATATATATATATATATATATATATATATATATATATATATATATATATATATATATATATATATATATATATATATATATATATATATATATATATATATATATATATATATATATATATATATATATATATATATAGGGGTTTTACCCCGACGAGTTGCCCATATATCTGTTCATGCAATCAAACTGATTTCATGAAAAAATATAAATCCACCACCCGGTAATTAATACCATTGCCAGGCAATGATTATAATCAAAACATATCCTGGAGTAATTATATATTGGGATAACGTTAAATGTTATGAGAATATATCAATCTACCAGAATATATACATACTATAGCATCATCAGACAATGATATCAATGTACCAACGAGTAGTGTCAGAGGCTTTCTCCCCGGAAAAATCCAGTGTACGGACCTTAGTCAAGTAACACTGAATGTTACTCATTAATAGTTTCCTTTGTGTGAAGTGGTGAACGATCGAATAGAATACTGCTCTGAATATAAATATGACAAAATTGTCAGTTAATTATATTACATTTATATGAACAAATAAATAAAATATGAAATGAGATTCTGAGCAGTATAAACTAAAGAAAACCTATGACTCTACCTCATTATTATTTTCGGAAAGAAACCTACGAAGAATATTACAAGACTTGATGACTGTTATCTTTTGTAACTGTTCAAACAAATTTTTCTTCAGACCCAAAATCTCAATACTTTTGTGAAGATTTCTAGGAATAACGCCTGTTGTAGAAATAATAATCGGTAGAATAAATATTTTCTTCATTTTCCACATTTTTTAATCTCGTCGCCAAGCATCATATATTTAGAAATTTTTTCATTGTATTTATTTTGTATATTATGTGTGTCGGGTATAGCAATATCAATTATATATGTTATTTGATTCTGTTTATCATTAAGAACGATATCTGGTCTATTGTGTTTCACAGCTCTGTTGCACAGAATTGTTTTATCAAAATAAAGTTTATATTTGTCATTTTCACAAATAATGTCAGGTTCATATTTTTGAAATTTTTTTCTTTTGGGAATTAGGTCATGTTTAATTCCTAGATTGAAGTGAATAATATTAGCGACGGCATTATGTCTTTCTAAATAATCTGTTGAAGCAAGGACTGAGCAAGATGATAATATATGAAAAACTGTTTCTGAAGAACAGAAACATCTACGGCAAGAATCATCTATATTTTGTTTGATGATATGTTTTCTATAATTCCTTGTGAAAACAACCTGGTCCTGGATCGCAATTGCCAAGCCTTCTGTTTCAGCTAACAATTCTCCAGATACTAACCATTTATTCGATGCAATTTCATCAATATAATCATTTTTCAATTCTTTAGGGTGCTTTCCTTGTAATTCCTTCTGCATCCAACTTTCTCTTTTAGAATTATCATCAAATATATCAAAATCTACCTTTTGCATTGTCAAGTTCAGAGGTGTAAGATTATAATCTGAAGCAACAACAATATCATGTAATTTAGACGTTCTCTGTTTATCATGAAAATGGGAACGTAGATGAAAAATCTGTTTACTATGAAGATTATTCAAATCAATTAATCCACGACCTCCAAGATGTCTAGGTAGTGTAACTCTCTGAACAGCTGACTTTGGGTGGTGCTTATGATATTTACAGAGCATTTTCCTCGTTTGACATTGTAATTCATTTAGATCAGTTTTAGACCATTTAATAATTCCAAAAGAAGATGTAAGAATAGGAACAGCATAAGAGTTGATAGCTCTGAAAAGGTTTTTACTAGTTAAATAACTCTTGATGATAATTCTTAGTCTTTTGTAATATGAACTTCTAATAATTTCTTTAGTGCTGCTATGGTTAATTGTCTTCTCTTGACAAAATCCAAGATATTTATATGTATCTCCTTGATGCATTGGTTCGATTTCGATATTGGAAATCTTTATATAATCAGAGGTGATCTTTCCTTTTTCAATAGAAAGATTTTTACATTTTGGAAGCCCAAATTTCATATGAATATCATTGGTATAGTTGAAAGTAATCTCAAGTAGACTTTTTAAATGAGATCTGGTTCCGGCATATAATTTAATATCATCTAAATAAATTAAGTGACTTAATTTGAATTCAGTTAATAAACTCTTTATTTTGAAGCCGAAACTAGTAGCATTTAATTCATGAGATAATGGATTGAGGCAAAGACAAAACCAAAGAGCACTTAAAGAATCACCTTGAAAAATGCCTCTTTTGATTGGAATTACTTCGGATTTTAACGATTGTTTTGAAACATTTAAATGAAGATTGGTTCTCCAATTTTTCATTACGAATTCAAGAAAATGACGAAGTGTCTTATCAATTTTATAAATTTCCAAAATTTCTTGAAGCCATGAATGGGAGAACTATCAAAAGCCTTTTGGTAATCAATGAAGGCTGTATGAATATTTCTCTTCTTAGTTTGAGCTTGATTCAAAGCAACAGAATCAATTACAAGTTGCTCTTTAGTACCAAGGTGTTTTTTCTACATCCTTTTGATGTTCGGAAAGAATATTATAATTCTCCAAATGTGCATAAATTTTTGGGTAATACATGCAGTTAGAATTTTATATATTGTTGGAAGGCAAGTAATTGGTCTATATTGAGACGGATCAATAGTATTATCACTTTTCGGTTTTAAATAAGTAATTCCTTGTGTGAAAAATAAAGGAGTAGCTGAGGGTTCTTTATTATAAATGAAAAATATTCAGCCAATTTTTCATGAACGCAAGAGAATTTCTTGAACCAAAAGTTATGAATACCATCAACACCTGGAGATTTCCAATTTTTTGTGTGTTTAATAACTGATGTTATATCTTCGTTTGAAAATTTTTCAAATTGCATGCATTCTATTTTAGAAAATCGAGACCTTTCATTTAAAATCCAACTTGCATTGGAATTATGTTGCCTTGGCACTGCCCAAATTGAAGACCAATAATCAGTTAAAATATCATTTATTATTATTATATATTTTAGGAACTCCATTTCCAGAAATATTTTCATTTGAACCTGAAATAAATTTGTAAAATGTTTTTCATTATTTTTGAATAGTTTGTTTTGGAATTTTCTATCTGAATTTATTTTATATTCACGTAGTCTAATGGAGTATACTGAAAGTTTTTGTTTTAAAGTATCGATGTATTCTATCAATTGTCCATTACTTATCTCATTATTTTTATGGGTTTTATATTTGAGGAATATTTTTCCAATATGTGCCATAAGTTTTTTGATCGATTACCTCTGGAATATTGAGTCAATCTTCCTAAATCACATCTGATAGAAGAAATTTTACCTTCTAACCTTTTTTTGCCATGAAGGTTTTTTCTTGATATTATAATTAGATCCAAAATTTTCTAATTTGTATCCAGAATGTTTAACTACTGTAATAGCGGCACAATATATAATCAGATGAAGTGTATAGATATTCATTACTTTAACAAGTTGCTTTGGAAGAATATTCTCATTAAGCTCGTTTATACAATCGAAAATTTTCTTTGAATAATGAATTTTAGGAAGTTTAGGTCTTAAAGTTGGGTCAATATTTTCAAATAAATTCATTTGATTGAGAAATAAATTTTCTATATCTTTGTTATCATTATTTTTAGATGAATTTTCTGATTTATTTTCGATGCTTTTCATGAATGGGACTAGGTTTTTATCTGAAACTTCAAAATTTAAATGTTCTTCTTGTTGAATGTTGTTTTAATTGATTTTAATTCTGATTCAGATATAAAGTTTCTATTTTCAATATACCGTCTTTGATTCGCAATGCTTTGTTCTGAAATACAGCAATTGGGAATTTTTCTTTGAACATATTATATAGTTTAGACATATACCCTTTTTATTTGTTCCATTATTTGTTATTTTGTAATAACAAAACATAATGAATTTATTCATTTCATACGTCCATTTCATATATATATATATATATATATATATATATATATATATATATATATATATATATATATATATATATATATATATATATATATATATATATATATATATATATATATATATATATATATATAGGGCTGCGTGCATGGCGGGCAGATTTGGAAACTAGCTCTTGTCAGGACATAATTGACCATATATTTACCGACGGGGGGTTTATCTCGGAAGCAGAGCACTATTCCAGCGGGATTATTCTGCTCGTTTTCTACCGTTGATGTGAATCACGGAACGGCGAAAGATGTCTCCTAAATGTTTGGAATTTTTAACGTTTCCACATCTGTTTGTTACTGTTCGTATCTTTCTCGAAGTCCGGTAGCGGGTTTGCCGTGTTGGTCCATAGAGGGCGACTCTCGTACGTATGTACGAGGTGCGTCCTTTCTGGAATTGATAGGATTCTTCCATGTAGCTTGGTAGGATGCTGAGAAGCGATATGCGACACTGATGAGCTCCTCATAAGGGCGAAACTGCAGTCTGACGCTTCGTTTCTCGGCATCCTGCTTGGTTGCACTATTGTGGCGCTTGGGGCTGCGTGCATGACGGGCAGATTTGGAAAAATTTACATATATATATATATATATATATATATATATATATATATATATATATATATATATATATTGGCACCTCTACATTACATATTACCTAGAACCCCAGCGCAGATAAATCTTATATATCTTATGTAGGTACCTGCACTAGGTGATACGAATGAATACTGAGTATCTGATGTGGCCAAATCGTTCAGGCGCAGGGAGGAGCGGGTTACATTCGGACACGTGGCATATTCGGACATTTCAAGATTGCCGCCTTACAATTTATATATAAATTTGCCACAGTGCGCCAACATTGTTTAGTTGGTGCAACAGTTAAATGGATCAAATTCGTCGCTGTAAGTGCTTGCGTTAGGGTGTTATTATATCTATTATCTGTATGCAAAATTTCAAACTGTGGGTCGAAAGAGTGATTATTGATTTTAGAAATTAATAAATACAAACACTCAGTTTGAAATTTTGCATACAGATAATAAATATTGGAAGGTAGATCTTTGGGAAACTTTAGAAATCAATGAATACAAACACTCAGGTAGACTCATCAATGAACAAGTCGATTTAAGCCCTTCACCTCTATTGAATCTCTTCGGGGAGCAATCTATTCCTTAATTTTATTGGATATACCTGTCAAAAAGTCACAGATAACCACTTAAGAAGAAGCAACCCAATAAGCCCAATAACCCAATAATAAGACTGAACCTGGCCATCGGGGCCCTCTCGGTCAAACAAAGAGAGAATTGTTTTGTTGAGTTTGAATATTGAAAGGTTTTTGCGATTATACTTCAAAATTCGCAAGCAATAACAAGGAAGTGATTATGTTTCAGGAGACTCACACTGCGACGGAAGAACATCTCCGCGGAAGAGGAAATTCGCAGGTTATGTACTTTTTGATTATCTCCTTAGTCCTTTTTATGACCTTGCTTGCTATGTAAAATCTTTTCTTATATTTGTTTAGACATACAAGAGGTATGATTGTTGAAATATTCTTCTGCTGCTTTTCTTTTTCTATTTTTACAGATTCCTGTCCCAAACCCCTTTCCGTTCACCCTTGTCTTCGTTTGGAAATCATGGAATGCAAGAGAGAATGAAGCGGCTAAGCAGAAAAATCTTTGGTACTCTTTATGTACACACCACACTAACACAACATAAACAGACAAGCTACTGCTAGTGCAATAACGACAGGGAAACGAGTTTTTTCCTCAGGTTTTTTCACTTGTGTTTTTTTCTGACACACACCAAAATTATAGATATGAGCATTTATTGTAAATACAATTATTCAAATTTTTGTAAATCCTCCTTTTCAAGAATTATATATATATATATATATATATATATATATATATATATATATATATATATATATATATATATATATATATATATATATATATATATATATATAAAAATACCTGAAAATTCAAACAACAAAATCAAGATAATATCGAGTATAATTCTATTAAAAACATCGACGCAACATATTATTCGGAGCCCAAAAAAAAATGAGAGCGACAAGAAACAATTAAAAATTTAAATCTGGATATGACCCGTCCTCATCGGATTCTGGTGTAGTATTTGATGATTCTGATCAAGATGAAGATGTAGATGAACTAAGAAATATTAAATTTGTTGCCCCATTGAAACTGCTGAACGATCAAAACCTCAATGAGGGAGATTATGTTTAAGTTCATATTCTTAATAAGAAAAAATTTCGTCATTGCGTTGGGCTGATAATGGAGACACATGATGATCCGGAATTTTGCGTAAGGTTTCTTGAAACAAGAGGAAACAAAGGTTTCAGTATCTCTTTAATTGATTGCTGGAATCACTTTTTTACGAATACCATTCTTGACCATTATCGGTGAATACACAAATCAGTTTATGTTTAAGTTCATATTCTTAATAAGAAAAAATTTCGTCATTGCGTTGGGCTGATAATGGAGACACATGATGATCCGGAATTTTGCGTAAGGTTTCTTGAAACAAGAGGAAACAAAGGTTTCAGTATCTCTTTAATTGATTGCTGGAATCACTTTTTTACGAATACCATTCTTGACCATTATCGGTGAATACACAAATCAGTTTTTCGAAGGAAAAAAATTCGAAAAAGATTGTAGTTCTACCGATATGACTGAACTTCAGAAATTTATCTTTACTCTAGCAAGAGCTTTTACAGGTCACTGACAAAGTTTGGAGGAACCAAGCGGGCTAGAAAATGATACCATAGAAATAGTTTTCCTCGCGACGATCCTAAGACGGCTTCGAACATTGACCTACACGTACAACTTGGAAGTAAATGTTGCCTTATAGTCCGGGGATTCTTTTAAATCATTGAATGAAAAAGCTCCTGAAGTGGCCAAATGAATGGTTATGCCGTTATTGGGAAGTGGGCAATACATTACAGCGGATAAATGGTTTAACATTCCTGAGCTTTTTGATAATCTAAAACAGAGGTGCTCAAACTTGAACTGCTGGCGATCTACCTCAATATTTTTAGACTAGTTACGATCGACTCTGACAGGCTGCATGTATGTGTGACGCAGGGTTGTCGTACACGAAACGCCCTACCTGAGTGACTTTGGATGTTGAACCGTGGTACTGCATGTCCTCAGCATACTGTTCATAAGGTGGTATGTAACCACTGAGTGCTAATCGCAAGCATGATGACATATGATCGTCAGTTAGTCGGTTGAGATATTTCGACTTAATTATCTTCATTTCTGAAAATGCAGACTCGCATTAGTAAGTTGACCCAAACATTGCCGTCAGCTGAAGGGCGGTTTGCCTTAGATTCGGATATTCATCTTCAAATATAAAACACCAGAAATTTGTATCAGATGCTGTAGCTTTGAGATTTATATCTGATATAATCTGCACCATTTTATTTTCAACAGAACATAAGTACATATTAAACTGACTTGCTATTTCAGTAGCTAATTCCTCAATGTTTTTACATTAAAAATGATAACTCATAAATGATGCTATATTTACCAATTTACTGCAATCATAAAAACGCATTTCGAATTGTGCTAAAATATCTGATAATTGAGCCTCATACGTATCATAATTCAACTGAGGAATTTTTGCAAAGACGGAAAATGTTTCAGATCCTTTCTTTCAGTTGATCTATCATAAGTTGCAATTTACTTTTGAATGCGTTTACTGCGCTAATCATCTCAATAATAGTTTTTCCTTTATCTTGAAGCTTCAAGTCAATGGTGTTGAAGAGCATTGTGATATCATTCAAAAATGCCAAATCAGTCAGCAATTTTTTGTTTTTCAACATCTGAGTGTCATCACCTCTTTCGTCTAGAAAAGCTGTTATTTCGGGCAATAATTCTTGAAACCTTTCTAAGAATTTTCCGCGCCTCAACTATCTGACGTCCGTGTGAAGAAATAAATCAGTGTGTTCAGCTGACCCCTATCTTCCATCTACAACTTAAAGAACCGCCGTTGCAAGCTACGTGCACGGATGGAATTCACAATTTTCTTTGCCATATGTCCATAATTTCCTCCGTGTTCAATGCTTTTGAACACAAAACTTGTTGATGTATAATGCAATGGAATGAAAAAGATGAAGGGAAATCTTCATTAGCTCGACACAATGCCACAAAACCGTTTTGGTTTCCAGTCATTGCTGGTGCTCCTTCGTTTTTAATGCACATCAATTTATATATTGGTAGCTTTTAGTTTTTTACAAAATTGAAGAAAACGTCATTATATCTTCGCCACTGGTCTTTCCCTTCAGAGGAATGATTGTCAAAAATTCGTTCTTAGCCAACATGTCATTGAATACCATCCGAATAAAAATACACAGCAGGGCAGTGTCTGTCATATCGGTGTATTCGTCGAACTATAAGGGAAAAATATACATTTCATGAAATCATGTTTTAGTTTATCTGTCATGTCCTGACTCATGACTTCAATACGCCTTGTGACAATCGGAAGAGATAACTGAAGTTCTCTAATAGCATACATGATCTCTGTTTTATTTTTAAAATCTCCAAATAAAGTCTCACCCGCTTCAATAAATGCTTCCTTCACAACCGATCCATCTTCGAATGGTTTCTTGTGTTTCGCCAATATATGAGATATTTTAAATGACGAGATCGTAGCAGCTTCTGATTGTTTGGCTGGTCTTGTGAACATGGTTTGTTTTTTTCAAACAAGATATCAAATCACGTACTTTTCGTTTTCTCAATTCACTCTGTGACGGAAAATCCTTCTCATAGTTTTTATGAACCGTTTTATGATGGTTTTATAAGTAACCACTCTTAGGTATTGCAACTGACGCACGACAAATAAGACAAATGCACTTATCCTTCACCATACAAAAGAAAAATTCTTCCCTTAATCATTATTAAATTGATTCGTTTTAGATTTCTTTGCTGCATTCATTTTGTACTATTCAATAATAAACTTTGTATCGACGTAGTATTGCCTTCAAGTTACAATTCTGTATGACTCCAATTCATGCAGGCGCAACATTTATATCGGCGTGAACGAAAGTCTCGAATGTTCTCGTCAAACGCGCAGCCCGAAATTTCTAGAAACGCGGCAAGAATGAAAAACGCGGCTTTTCTTTGATAAGTACCGCGCGTTCCTTTGAAAAAGACGCCTTTTGCCGCTAGCAGAGTGTTATTTTATTACGTAATAAATTTTTGAATTTAGTTACCTACTTATTAAAAATTTTTATCTTCTCGAGATCTACTCAAAAGCACTCGCGATCGACTGTTTGAGCACCCCTGATTTAAAAGAATATAAGCTCACTTACGTTGGCATAGTTAGAAAAAACAAGAGACAGATGACACCATCTTTTAAAAATGTAGAAGAAAGAGGAAGTATGAGAGTAGTTTAGAATTCAACAATGGTAATAATCTTATATGTTCAAGAGTCAAAATGGGTTTCACGTTTCTTCTCTTAATATTAATCCTGCATCAGGACGAAACAGAAAACCAGAGATAATCATATTTTAGAACTACACAATAGGTGGAGTACATACGGTGGACCAAATGTGATCAACATAAATATGGTATGCATGGCACTGGTATCAACGCTCTTATCGACCATATCGTCAAAGGGCTTATGCCATTGGTCCTCAAAAAATTGGCAGATGACCTTTTTCTTTCAGAACTGCAGAGAAGGAGCCTAAAGAGACAAGGAATTCCATCACTGCTTCAAATGCGCCTTAGGAAATTTAACCCTATAAAATATTTTCTTGCTGAAGATCACAACACTCCCTTAGAGAATTAGGTTTATACTTTTCACGACTGAAACTGATGTAAGAAGGCTTTCAATGTCGAGATGTCTGAAACCTTTAAAACCAATTTGTAATAAACACACGAACGATATCTGCGATGAGTATAAAGTGGCTTCCCTCTCAACTTCTTGTGAGCAAAATGAATCCAGAGAACCCGATATGGACTGAATTTGACAGGATCAAGCAAAACATACTAGGAAGTATTTTGAGTTTATTTAACTTATAGGTCGCCCTTCAATCCACATCTCTAATTAAATTTGGTGAAGAAGCAAGAAATATATAATTTTCATTATTTTGTTTGCATAAAATGAAAAATAATTTGTTTCTATTTAATTTATTACCTTGATATTGAACCAAAGTTATCTCCTCCATATCGAAAAGATTTGGTTGTGAGATAACTTTCAAATTGTGTGCTTTTTTGGCACATTTCAACCGAATAGAAGTGTCAACAAATTGCCACCGACGGAGTGTTAAAATCATATAAATATGGACACACACACAGATTCAAATCAGTACTTCTAATGTTAACATCTACGTTTATTTATTTGAAATCTTGTACTCTGTGTGAGACCGCGTAAAGTCTATAAAACATATTATATAACCCAAATGAACGAAAGTATAAGTTCTAGAAGTGTTTACTTCAATAGTATCTCTTATCCATCCAAAAATGATATAATCAACAGGACAAGAGGCCACAAAATATAAAAAAAAGTGCGTCAAGTGATGAATAACGGGCATGATCCGAAAAAAGTCAAAAGTCCTGGTAAATATAAAAGTGCGAATGTGCACGAGCCAGATACAAAAAGGATAAAATTCTCATCAATAAGGAAATACAAGTAAGGAGATTGAGCCTATTTCATTGGGCAGTCAGTCTAATTAATGAGTTTATGGTTATTTGCTCACTCAAAGATGCCCTGGTGTCAGAGGTTAACCTGATTTACCATAACAATTGTTGGTATATTTTCTTATCAACATGGAATACAATGTATTCAGTTGATTTGGAAATTTCTATTTATATTTCTTGCTTTCTTTCAGCTAAATGATTAAACTCATCTAAATAACCTGCAGTGAATGAGACTAATTTTCACTAAAATCCATATGTCTGTTATCTAGTTACTTCCTGTACTTCCTTGTTATACTAGTTACTTCCTGTAATGAATAAACGTAATTATGTTATTATAATTTTCGTCGATAAAATTTGCCTGGAAATAACAAGTTCATCATTATCGGAATCGAATTCGGATCCATCAATCTGAATCTAATTAGTTATGGTTCTCAACAAACTACCCCATTTATTATTGAAGGAATTAAAGCCATGTTATTGCCATCCAATAGAGACCAAGGTCTAACCAACCCCTCCCCAAACCGCAGACGAAACTGACTTCCGGGATTCTAGTAACAGATAGGCTTGAACGAAAATCAGCTCATGTGAGCTTCATCTCGTAACGTTTTCCTGCTATCTGTTCAATGGATCACAAAAGATTGTTTTTTCTTTTTCGGTGTTTAGCTTGTTCCAAAGACACGACGTTATCAGTTTCTTTCTACGTTCGGTTTATCGGATGGAAAAGGATTTCTCAATGAATTTTTTCATTTTCACTGAAGCTGCTAGACGTGTCTGTAGAGAAAACAACTTCAAATCAACATTTAGATGGAAAAGTAACGAAACTTCTTATTTTCGGAAGTTCGATGCTCGGGTTAGATGTATTGAAATGAAATATACGGCGTTCGAAGGAACTACGAAGACATTTTCGTTTCTATTGAAAATATTTATTCGGAGAGTGTAGTTTAAATGGAATGGATTCCAGACAGTGTACCAAAGTTTCATTGATATTGTTCAAGAATTTATAAATTAACTACAGTCATCAACAACTGATAAGGATTGTACTTCAATTGTGGGCTAACGTGGAAATAATCAGACGATTTTATCATGCTAGTACATGTTCATGTTTTGCATATATTCATGACTGTCTCGAAATGACGAAAGGCTATGTCTGATCTGAGCAGTTCGTTTGTACTATTTGAGTTATGTTGTTTTGAAATTCTGCTTGTTTGGAAGGAAACTTTCTTATTTTAGATATCTCGCGCTAATCACATGGTGAAATATTTTCACTGAATAAATAAATAATTGAAGAAAATACACTTTTCTTGAGTTTCACAAAATATAATGAATAAAACTATGTTTGACATCTGTTTCGGATTTTATCCCATTTTCAAATCCTAGGAGGAAATTAAAATATCTCAATATCTTTTATACCTACGAAACAGATGAGAGAAGTGAGGAAAAACGGAAATCTATTTGGTCGTTGGATATCGGAAGGTCATGTTTGTGAGCTGATGGAATTTGTACGAATTCTTATAAATATAATCTCTTCATTTTATTACCTGTGTGTTCGTGAAATCTAAGAAATGATTTTCGTTTATACATTATTCTTAAAACCAGCTGTTAATTTATGGAATATTGATTTTTTATGCTCGTCTACTCTTATATTGGTGGAACCACCAGGTTGATCCATATAAAAACCAAAACAATTATTACAACAAATCTTTTATAGCCACCGCTTCTTTCAGATACACACAACCAAATTTATATGGAATCACTCGGTATTTCACATTATTGATTGTTTTTAACAATGGATCTTTGACTCATTGTAAAGAATGAAGATTGTTGTGAAAAACCGGATAGTATGATAAGGAATGTTGAATAATCACCACATGTTCGGGATATTGTACTCAGTCGTCACTGAGATTTGAAACTGTGAATTTCAAAATTTGAAAGAGCCTATAATCATAACTCAAAATGCCTTACGTTGGATTGTCTGATGTGAAAAGGGGTCGAATAATTGCTCTTGTTGAAGAAGGGTTGACACAGAGGGATAAAGTGGCCACAATGGGTGTATCACAACGGGTGATTTCAGAAACCTACGTCCGATACGTGGAGCTACAATCTCTGCAGAATAGGTCTAGAAGAGGTTGTAGGGAGATCACTTCTGAAGAACAAAACCGCTTTTTGTGCCAAATTTCAAGAAGATGCGTCGCACCCCATACTCCAAAGGCAATTTCTGGAAGCAACAGGAATCAGTGTATCAGTCGGAAGTCTACGTCAAAGACTTCGTTTAAGGGGTTTATACAGCAGAATGCCCTTAAGAGTTCCAGAGCTTACCAGACCACAAAAAATTAGCAGACTTAATTGGTGTATCGAGCACCAGAATTGGAATATTGAGAATTGGCGAAATGTTTTTTTTCGGATGAGACCAAAATTGGTGTTCGATCAAATGACCGCTGGATTCAGGTTTTAAAGGGTCGTGGAAGACAAGCTAGACTCCGAGCAGCAAGACAAATTCTGAAATACCAAAGGGGCAGTGTGATGTTTTGGGATGGCATTATGCTGGGAGACAAAACAGATCTGATTTCGTTTCCTGCGAGTGTACCAGCTAGAAATTACGTGGACCTAGACTCTGGTGAGGTGCCCACGGTGTGAATTTCACTTTTATGCAAGATAATGCTCCTCCGCATATCAGCAACCTCGCGCGACATTACCTTGATGCAGAGGGATTCGGTATTTTGGACTGGCCAGCTCGCTCTCTAGACCTAAATTCTATGGAACATTTATGGAATAATCTCAAAAAGAAGATGAAATTGCACCAGTATTATTCAAGAACCCCGCAACAGCTCATCCAAGCCGCTACAGAAGAGTGGCAGAATATCACCCCAGAGGAGGTCCAAAACCTAATCCATAGCATGCCTAGACGGATTCAGGCTTGTATCAGGGCAATAGGAGGTAATAAAATCAGGTCGAGAAACTAACACCTACTCCATGAGAAAACAATTTTCAATTTTTTCACTACATACGGAAAAAGTCTCTTATTTTCTTTCATTCGTTTCTGTCTTGAAATAAACCTTTATTTATTTCTTTTTTCAATTGAAATTTCTCAAAAAGAATCAATTCTAACAATCCTTCGAAATTTAATATTTAAAATATCGGGTGATTCCATATAATTTTGGTTGTGTGTATATCAAGTCGATCTTTGTTATTAACCAACAGTGAACAGGAATTTTTATTATTCGAATTTATTTTTGTTTTATTATGTGTCATAATTTAATAGTTTCTGTGGGACATAAATAATACTCTGATATTTCACTGTTTCGTGAGGCAGAAGAGTGGATTAATCGAGGATAATAATAATATGTGTTATATATATTATTTAGCTAATAATTTGTCTATTTAACGCTAATGGTTTCAAAGTTTTAACTTCTTATTCAAAGTGTTTTCACGAAGGAGAAACCGTGAATAATCTAATCTCAAAAGTATGAAACACGGACATTTTAATTTTATACAGATAGGAACTACTCTTATAGATTCAGGTATGAGAGAACCTTGATTTTCAATAAATGTCAAATTCAAGATAATTATCCTCATAATTTGAATATCTAAAAATTAAGAGTTTGATGAATATTTTCAGTTTCCGCAGTGAATTTGATTGTCTCGTACAATGAACTTAAGAATTTTAAAAAGATTCTCTATCATTACTCGTCCAAATTCAAATCACTTCCATCAACATATTTTCTCCAATGAAGAACGTTTTTAATTAAAATATTACATGAACAGGAAAGTTTTCAAGATTAGGCAAGAAGACTTAGCTCGAAAGAGGAAAAAAGGAGAACCCTTCTAATTATTGGTAAATTTTATCATTCAATTTGAAGTAACTCTGTTTCAAACTACGACTAACAGTATACACACAATCAAATTTATGGAATAACCCGATATTTTGAATATTACCTCAGGGATTCCAGAAATTTCGAAGGATTTAAAATTGTTTTCTCACGGTGTAGGTGTAAACTAACCTAAGTTGCTCGTATTACCTCCTCTTATCCTGATACAAGCCTGAATCCGTCTAGGCATGCTTTGGATTAGATTTTCGACCTACTCTGGGGTGATATTCTGTCACTATTCTGTAGCGGCTTGGATAAGCTGTTGTGAGGTTCTTGGATTATCGTGGCGCGATCTTATTTTCCTTTTG
Organism: Cryptolaemus montrouzieri; assembly: GCA_013387265.2. Taxonomy (NCBI): domain Eukaryota; kingdom Metazoa; phylum Arthropoda; class Insecta; order Coleoptera; family Coccinellidae; genus Cryptolaemus; species Cryptolaemus montrouzieri. Next base: position 52,233,026 of record JABFTP020000103.1, read on the forward strand.
GGAGTATCCCATAAATGTTCAATTGAATTTAGCTCTGGAGAGCAAGCTGGGTAGTTCTCTGTTTCAAGAGATAATGTAAGATAATGTATAATAATGTAAGATAATGTTGTGCGAGGTTGCTGGAATGCTAAGGAGCATTATCTTGTACAAAAGTGAAATTCTCACCTTGAGCACCTCGCCAGAGTCTCACTATGGGCTTCAGCACTAGGTCCACCTAATTTCTAGCCGTTAAACAAGCAGGAAACGAAATTAAATATGTTTTGCCTCCCAGCATAATGCCACCCCAAAACATCACACTCCCCCTTGGTATTTCGGACTTTGTCTTGCTGCTCGGAGTCTAGCTTGTCTTCCACGACCCCTCAAAACCCGGCGATCATTTGATCGAACACCAATTTTGGTCTCATCCGAAAAAAGAGCATTTCGCCAATTCTCAATAGTCCAATTTTGGTGCTCGATACACCAATTAAATCTGGTAATTTTATGTTGTCTGATTAGCTCTGGAACTCTTAAGGGCCTCCTGCTGTGTAAACCCCTTGAACGAAGTCTTTGACACATCGTTTCGACTGATACACTGATGCCTGTTGTTTCCAGAAATTGCATTTGGAGTATGGGGTGCGACACACTAGGGCCTCTTCTTGCAATTTGGAACAAAAAACGGTCTTGCTCTTCAATAGTGATCTTTCTACAACCTCTTCTAGGCCTATTTTGAAAGATTGTAGCTCCACGGCTAATCCAATGTGAGGCATTTTCAATTATGATTATAGACCTTTTTAAATTTTGAAATTTACAGTTTCAAATCTCAGTGACGACTGAGTACAATATCCCGAACATGTGGTGATAATTCAACATTTCTTATCATACTATCCAGTTTTTTACAACAGAAAACTTCATTCTTCATAAGTAGTCGAAGATCCATGCTTAAAAATAAGCAATAATGTGAAATGCCGAGTGGTATCATAAATTTGGTTGTTTTTAGTTCCCAATCTTATTGGAGGGGTCAATGATGTATTTTTAAGTATTAGTTTGTTAATAATAATTTTGATTTCTTTATTCGGTGTTGTTAAAAACAAACTTACGACATCAAACGAACACTTCACTACGTATTACGAGGCTCCGCCGTGAGTATGGCGGTCCCAGCATGGTCACGCGGCTCCGGCGAGAGAAGTTTCATACCATTCATCGGGCTCCCCTTCCTAGCCGTTTGTCGGTATTCCAATGTGAAAGTCGTAATGTGTATTAACTTAAGAGCCTTTTTTTTCTGATCAAAGCTGGCTTAGTGTTTTCTGCTCCAGTTATTTTTTTGTCCAATAAAATGAAAATAATTCCTTTTCATAACATGCATATAATTAGACTGTTAATCATAATAAAGAAAAACCTGCCTCCTTGCACACGTCAAGTATTCTTGAAATTTTCGTAGGATTAACTTATATTTTTGATTTCTTAATAGTTCAAATCAGCACAGGAATTCACACTAGTGATTGTGAGACACCGTGGACGTGTTGAGATACCTATTTGCATGATTTTGGGGCGAGTGAATTAGTATATGTGATAATTAGCCTCATCGGAATCCATCTTTATTTTTCTAGGGTTCATTGAATAATTATTCGGTTTCATCTATATAAACAGATCTGCTCAAAATTGTAATTGCATCGTCTTTGGATATGACCAATTGATTTTCTGAGATACTTTTTTAAATTGAGAAATGACTTTCGTGTGAGAAATGAATTGAATGAACTTGCAACAGATGACTCACGTGAACAACAAAGTTCTGAAAAATCAACCTGTGCTAAAATATTCTTCCACGTTGAAAGTAAAAATCACTATATGGAAGTTATTTTTCAAATTAAGGTAAATATCTTACCTAAAGTCGATCCAGCTGTAAACTTTCATGAAATCTCTCGAAAATTCCATTACAAACTGTTCGAATGTACTCTCTGGAAATAAATTATCTCTAACGATGATGAATAATAGAATTGCTTTACATTATGCTTTTTGAAAGTAAAAAAGAGATTATCCGAGGAGTAAAATTGTTTCATAAAATAATACACTCGACTCAAAACTTTGCAAAAATTTCAAAAGAATAAAAGAAAATTTTACTGGGCATTACCTAGCCAAAATCACTTCCCAGCTACTGAACAAAAGAAAAAGAACACTCAATATTCCACCTATTGCTAGAAAAAATTCATTTGATGTGTATTCGTTTCCCGCAACACCGAATAATGAACTCAAAACTAGTGTTCACAGCCACCTACTTAAAAATACAACATTGATCTTTCGAATCAGATTACTAACGATGTTGTTATTTCAAATTTTATAATAAAATAGGTGGCCTTCCAATGAGTTCTCTTTTTTCTCTTCTTTTGGGACCAATCTTGACAATTAACTTTTCTCTTCATGTAATTCTATAATTTAAAACGTTCTTCACAGGTACTGATCAACAATTATATCCCTTTCAAAATCCATGAACTCGTCTTTTGATACGATCCAATTCACTGAGGAAATTGAAAATATGCATAAATACTATTATATTTAAATTATGAGAACAAATAATTATCTTGAATTTGACATTCATCGAGAACCAACATTCACTGATAACTCAATCTATAACAGTGGTTCCCATTTGCATGAAATCAAAATTTCATACATTTGTGTTCAGATTCTGCATTGTTTCCTTTTTAAGAAGAAATTAGAATTTTGAAACTACTAGCGTTGAATAACGAGAACAACAATATCATCATAGACAAATCAATAGCCAATATACAACACAGATTGTTATAAGCCTCGATCTATGAATTCAGAAACACGAAACAAAAATTATCCGAGTGTTAGTTATGCCCCTTATTGAAGTATTAATTTTTGCCATGCATTGAAACAGAATAACATCAACGCATCATGTACGAAGATGAAAAGCCTGTTCACTCTTAGTCAATAATGAAGTATGAAGTATGTAAATAATATTGTAATGATGATTAGCCAAACTTATTTATCTCTATACTGAAAAGGTGAGTATAAATCCATCATAAAAATTCTGGATATAATTGCGTCGTGCATATGGGCGTTATATTCACAAGAACATAAAATTTACTAGAAAATACGCAATAATTTTTAGAAGAATGTACGTAGCTGGTACAATAGACCGACGGTCGAAACCGCACATTGTGTTATTAACGGACTTTTGTCCGCTGGTGTCATCGGGACAGTTAGGAAGAAAAGCCGCAAATTTAAACTTATGAAAGCAATCACATATCTTCGTTGCGTCGATCTCAATGTTCCGGTAGAATTATCTAATGCAGCTTTAGCATCCATTAATTGATGAAGACAGAATACATAAAATCAATATCTCAATATGCGAAATTTATCGCTACGTGTGTGAACAATTTGAAGACTATTATTCAGAGAATAATATTCAACCTTACGTATAATGTTAACTGACCCTGCACGAAAAAGCAGGTTCTGCACGAAAAAGCAGGTTCTTAGATCTACTCTTCATAATTATCATCAACCAGGGCCACACAGAAGTGGTACAACCTGATCGGAAGTCATGAATAGAGGCAACAGACTGTAGTTTCGGTCTCGTTTGTTCTCGTCAGTCTTGCACACCCATTCCCAACACCAGACCACACGACTACTTACCCATCAAGTACATCTATATGTATACATATACAATTGGCGCCTTTCAACGAACTGACCCTAAAGATACTACTAGCTCTGCTGGAAAATAAAGAAGAAGGAAGAATAGATCAATCAGGAAATTTCAAGACGTCGAATTTATTCGAACATTTACCGCAACGCTACACACTGTGTCTGCTACATGCAATCTTTCGAAAAACCTACGCTCCAGTGCTTGTCCGGCTTTTAACCATCATATGTACATCATATTTCAATTACGATAACATGCAAAATTTATCGTTATATGCGTAAACATATTGAAGACTCATATTCAGAGAACAATGTTCAAGTTTTCGTAGAATGTTAAATATCACGCTTCATGATAAACGTCAACCAGGGCTACAGAGAAGTTGTACAGTGAACAGCAGGCTGCAGTTTCGGTCTCATTTGACCTCGTCAATGTTGCAGACTCATTCATAATACCAGGCCAGACCTGGATGGGACAACCATCTCCTCCGGAAAGGGATTTTTACATTCTATAGGAGGTTGTATATCGTTCCCTAAATTGAAGTATTTATTGTGTTTATACATAAAATCAAATGAAAACAACAGAACATTGCATTTTCAACTAAACGTTGCATTCATCTGTCAGTTCCATATTAAGAAATTATTGTGATTTCAGTAGAAAGTTTCACTACTTACAGGAATATCAAATTTGTGCATGAGACGGTTACATAATACCGTATACATTTTTTTTTGCCTTGTCTATAAATGCAGTCTATGGCGGATAGAGAGACGGATCCCTTTACGACTCCGAATAAGTTCTGCATCGAGATAGATACGAATTTTCGTTTTTGTTATAAGGTTCAGGGTTTTATCTTTTATATTTGTCAATATGTATCTTCATTACCCCTCAAACATTTTCTTCTGGATGAGTTTTATTAAGAATCATCAATATCAAGCAATACTTCGAATGAGTGATATATTAAAGGGCAAGCGCTTCAGTATATTTTTATTTGATATTCATATAATACTTATTTTCTATAATTTATCTATCGATAAAATCCCGTAACCCAGATCACGATTAATTTTTTGGTGCAATAGTCGCGGTTTCACTCCAAAGTTCTTAGATTCGAGCTCTAAGTAGTGTATATTAAGTACAAAAAAACTATGATTTCGCGAAAGTACCGATAAATTTATTTCACTTGTACATGAGATGATTTCATTTTTTTCATCACTGGAATAATGAAAGAGAATTGCTTGTTAAAAATAACGAAAGCCATGATAGAGAAAAGGGAATAATTGTCCACATCAGATGATAAATAATAATACATCAATCATAATAATAATAATAATAAGTCATTTTTCGACAAAGAAGCCTCCAACAAATGGTTGATGAAAGGAGAATTATTCGCAGAAACAGAGGGATTCCTTATGGCCATCCAAGACCAAGTGGTCGCTACAAACAATTACAAAAAATTTATAATGAAGGACGGAACATTACAAACAGATATGTGCAGAAAATGCCATATAAGATCGGAGACTATACAGCATATTACGTCCGGATGCGAACAACTGGCCAACACGGAGTATCTTCACAGGCATAATCAAGTGTGCAACATTATCCACCAGAAACTTGCACACAAGTACGGACTTCTGAACACCTTCCAGCCATATTACAAGTATCAGCCGCCGCCCGTATAGGAAAATGACTCTATCAGATTATACTACGATAGGCCTGTTATCACTGACAGAATGGTGACGAATAATAGGCCAGACATAGTGGTGTATGATAAGAGAGCCAGAACAGCAATGCTGGTGGATGTCGCCATACCGAATAATAACAACGTGCTGAACAAGTTCCAGGAGAAAAAGTCCAAATACACAGACCTTGCTATTGAGATCAAGCAGATGTGGCACCTCGATAAAATAGATATTGTTCCTGTCATCGTATCCTCAACTGGTTTAATACCCAAAACTTTGCATGATAGCCTTAAGAAATTAGAATTGCATAAGAATACCTATATAGAAATGCAAAAAGCTGTAATTCTTAACACATGTATGATAGTTAGAAAATTTATGTCAAGTATATTGTAATCGAGCCTATTCCCTTTGATTGCTAAATCTGGGAAAGGTAAATTATATCCAGCTACTAGCTGAGATAGTGCATAAGTCCACGATAATAAGTAATTTAATTTACTGTGGAGCGGTAGCGGTTCTTCGACTACACAAACAACAAGTCTCCACAACTCTGATTCGATCTGAGCCAAAAAGCGTCAGAAAACCACCATGGCAAAAACGACTGGAGAAGGATATTGATAATATTAGAGCTGAGATCGGTCGCCTCACAGAATTTCTAAGAAACAAAAAGCCCTCAAGGCGCTTGAAATCCCATATACGCAAAATTCATAGAAAAATTGGTACGAACACAAAACACCCTGATCACAAACAACATATCGACGTGTATATGGACATTTTGAAACAGAAACTCCAAGCAAAAGCAAAATGGCTCTCAAGATACGTCAAGTGTACTGAAAGGAAACACCAAAACCAAAGGTTCCTCCAAAACGCAGCCAATTTTCATAAGGGAAATAACAAAACTGAGACCAACAATAACAGAGAAGTACCTGACGCACGGTGCTTGACCGATTATTGGTCATCACTATGGTCGAACCCCAAAGAACACAATAAGGATGCAGAACAGATCACGCATGAAAAACAACGCCTTGATATCAAACATATGGACATGGAAGGAATAACGGAGGAAGAAATCACAACAGTAGTTAGAGCGACCAACAATTGGAAGGTATAGATAATATCCACAACTTCTGGTACAAGAAGTTTGATAAGCTCCATGGGGCCCTAGCGAAACAGCTCACGTATGTTCTCCAACATCCCAAGAAAACACCCACTTTCCTAACTCAAGGCTCAACATATATGCTACCTAAGAGCGATAGAACACAGGATCCGTCTCAATATAGGCCAATCACTTGCCTGCCAACACTCTACAAAATACTCACCTCATGCATATCCAATCGAATATACCAACACCTGGACGACAACAATATATTAACAGAGGAGCAGAAGGATGCAGAAAGAAACACCACGGGTGCAAGAAACAACTCATCATCGATTCTGTGATAATGAAACAGGCACACGTAGGGCATCGGAATGTTCAATCAGCTTTTCTCGATTATCTGAAGGCATTCGATAGTACCGCCCATTCTTGGCTTGTTAAAGTATTGCAGATATACAAAATCCACCCAGCCCTGGTAGAATTCTTGAAGACAACAATGACACATTGGCGCACGTCTCTGCAGGTCAACATGAACAATAAGTCAATTAAAACCGACGAGATACCCATACGTCGTGGTAGTACCCACTAGAGCATATCAGAGACATATTCACAAACTGAATATACCTTCCGATCATTTTGAGTATTAATTGTCTTAACTTCATAATAATAATAATAATAATAATAATAGGAAATCTCAGAGAATTCTTCTCAGCAAAAGCTCTCACTTCTGACCTCCATAGAGTAGTATCGTTGGCTGATAAGGGGTATACACCTCTGAATCTTGCTACCAGAGATGACCTGCTGAATCTACCGTTCCTATCAGATACTGAAAAACAAGAGCAATGGTCAAGAAAGGAATTGCATGGACGACATCACCATGAGATTAATCAACCACACATCGACAAAGAAGCCTCCAACAAATGGTTGATGAAAGGAGAATTATTCGCAGAAACAGAGGGATTCCTTATGGCCATCCAAGACCAAGTGATCGCTACAAACAATTACAAAAAATTTATAATGAAGGACTGAACATTACAAACAGATAAATGCAGAAAATGCCATATAAGATCGGAGACTATACAGCATATTACGTCCGGATGCGAACAACTGGCCAACACGGAGTATCTTCACAGGCATAATCAAGTGTGCAACATTATCCACCAGAAACTTGCACACAAGTACGGACTTCTGAACACCCTCCAGCCATATTACAAGTATCAGCCGGCGCCCGTATTGGAAAATGACTCTATCAGATTATACTACGATAGGCCTGTTATCACTGACAGAATGGTGACAAATAATAGGCCGGACATAGTGGTGTATGATAAGAGAGCCAGAACAGCAATGCTGGTGGATGTCGCCATACCGAATAATAACAACGTGCTGAACAAGTTCCAGGAGAAAAAGTCCAAATACACAGACCTTGCTATTGAGATCAAGCAGATGTGGCACCTCGATAAAATAGATATTGTTCCTGTCATCGTATCCTCGACTGGTTTAATACCCAAAACTTTGCATGATAGCCTTAAGAAATTAGAATTGCATAAGAATACCTATATAGAAATGCAAAAAGCTGTAATTCTTAACACATGTAGGATAGTTAGGAAATTTATGTCAAGTATATTGTAATCGAGCCTATTCCCTTTGATTGCTGAATCTGGGAAAGGTAAATTATATCCAGCTACTAGCTGAGATAGTGCATAAGTCCACGATAATAAATAATAATAATAAAGTTTATTGGATGATTTGCTGAAAACTGTCAGGGAGTTCTAGGCAGAAGTTCATATGAAATTCGGGATAGAAAAATTTAAGACCCTGAACATTCAGAGGGGGAAAGTCATAGATGGTGAAACACAACTTCCAAACGGTGATATTATACAGTGCATGAAGAATGGCGAAACATATAAATATCTGGAATACCAACAAGCCAGATTGCTAGACCAAAAACAATCAAAGGAGAAGATTCGTTCAGAATACAGTCAGCGTACGAAGACTGTGCTGAAATCAATGTTAAACTCGGGGAATCTAGTCAAGTTAATTACCACCTATGCCATTCCAGTGTTGCTTCACTCATTTTGAATAATCAAATGGACTAAGACAGAACTGGATGATATTCAAAGGCAGGCCCGAACGATGCTGACAAAGTACAACAATCATCATCCAAATCGTCTGTGATACGAACAACTTTGAAGCGGAAAGAAGGAGGACGCGGATTAATAGATGTTGTCAATTTACATACCGAACAGATAAAAAATCTCAGAGAATTCTTCTCTGTAAAAGCTCTCACTTCTGACCTCTAGAGAGCGGTATCGTTGGCTGATAAGGGATATACAGCTCTAAATCTTGCTACCAGAGATGACCTTCTGAATCTACCATTCCTATCAGATACTGAAAAACAAGAGCAATGGTCAAGAAAAGAATTACATGGACGACATCACCATGAGATTAATCAACCACACATCGACAAAGAAGCCTCCAACAAATTGTTGATGAAAGGAGAATTATTCGCGGAAACAGAAGGATTCCTTATGGCCATCCAAGACCAAGTGATCGCTACAAATAACTACAAAAAATTCATTATGAAGGACGGAACATTACAAACAGATAAGTGTAGAAAATGCCATATAATATCGGATACTATACAGCATATTACGTCCGGATGTGAACAACTGGCCAATACGGACTATCTTCACAGGCATAATCAAGTGTGCAACATTATTCATCAGAAACTTGCACACAAGTACGGATTTCTGAATACCTTCCAGCCATATTACTAGTATCGACCGGCGCCCGTATTCGAAAATGACTCTATCAGATTATACTACCATAGGCCTGTTATCACTGACAGAATGGTGACGAATAATAGGCCGGACATAGTGGTGTATGATAAGAGAGCCAGAGCAGCAATGCTGGTGGATGTCGCCATACCGAATAATTACAACGTGCTGAACAAGTTCCAGGAGAAAAAGTCCAAATACACAGACTTGGTTATTGAGATCAAGCAGATGTGGCACCTCGAGAAAATAGATATTGTTCCTGTCATCGTATCCTCTACTGGGTTAATATCCAAAACTTTGCATGATAGCCTTAAGAAATTAGAATTGCATAAGAATACCTATATAGAAATGCAAAAAGCTGTAATTCTTAATACATGTAGGATAGTTAGGAAATTTATGTCAAGTATATTGTAATCGAGCCTATTCCCTCTGATTGCTGAAAGTGGGAAAGGTAAATTATATCCAGCTAACAGCTGAGATAGTGCATAAGTCCACGATAATTAATAATAAGTAAGATTAGGACCGTTGCATTTTCTATCCGATAAATAAAAATGGACAACAAAAACTCGAGAGACAACAATATCAGGCGATTAGACTCTGAATGGGATACAGAAATTCTACTCTGTGTATTACTTTCTGAATCGAAGCTTCTCAGTATAAACGCTCGCATAAAACTTTTGTGTAAAAAGTACTTGATGAAAACTGTCAGTAAACTAAATACTCTGACACAAAAAACAGTAAAAAATTCTTCTCGGTAATAATCAGAAAACATGTAAGAAGAGAAAATATTCTTCACTCTTGTATCAAACACAAAATGTGTTATGAAGATCAGGTTTTAGGTCAAAATGGTTGTAACATATTCAACTTCGATTACCGAGCCTTTTCAATCCAGTTATCATTGACACCAAGTTTGGGAAGAGTCTTATAGAAGAAGTCGAAATAAAAAATTCATTTACACACAAATTTTCAGGTTTGTATCATAGTCATATCTACACAGATGGTAGTAAAGTAAAAAATTCCAGATGATTTGGTACGGCTTGTATCTGTCCTGGCTTAGATATTAGTAGGAGTAGAAGTCTTCCTTCGTAAACCTCAATTTTCACCGCAGAATGTATCACTATTCTAGATGCTTGTGAAATTGCTACACAGAATAAATCAAAGAGCTTTTTTCGTTTTCACTGATTCCCTAAGTGTGTTGGAAAGCCTGCAAAATTTTCGGTTCAATTCTTATAGCTACATTTTGAAAATTAAAGAAAAGCTCTTTGAGCATTCTGAAAGCAATGTTTTCAAAACAACAATAAAGTTCGTATGGATTCCATCACACAGGGGAATAAGTGGAAACGAGTAAGTGGATCAACTTGCAAAACAAGCTACTAAACTACCCAGCAACGACATACAATACATCATTCCCTATCAAGATCTGAGAGAAAGTTTTAGGCATACTGCATATGTAGAAACATCCAATTCAATAATTAAATTGAGGACGGGGAATAAAGGAATTTTTTATTTCAAAAATTGTCTTGAAGTTAAAAGAATTGCATGGTTCTTAGGAAGAACCTAGAAAGAAGTTTAATTGTCGTGATAAACCAATGCCGTTCGGGACACATTAATTTGAATAAATCTTTATTTTGGAAAAATATCATAGACAGTCCCATGTGTAATTGTGGAAACGTGTTTCAAACTTTGAATCATATAGTGTTCCAATGTTCATCACTTCACGATAATGAAAGGAACAATGTTATCAGAAAATTGTTAGGCATTGGGCTGTTTTTACCTTTGGACATCAAGTGTTTATGGTTTGAACCTAATATCGTAGGTATGAGAATTGTCTTTAATTTCTTAGATAAGTGTAATATACACTTGTAAATACATATATTTTAAATATTGTCACTACTACCATAGGATAAATGTAATTTATTGTTGTACTTATTAAAGTTAAGCTTAATAACCCTTGAAGGGTTCTATAGCTTTAATAATAAAAAGTTATACAATGGTTCTATGGAATGCAATAATGAGTAAAAAAAGGGATTCTATTGGTGCATTATTTCTCTCTACTGTACAGGGTGTCCGTGAATTGCGTGTACAACGTTATACCACTGATTCTTCAGCTCGAACCAAGTCGATTTAGGCCAACTTACCTATATGAAAAGTTTCTTCGTTTAGCCGCTAGAGGTCGCCAAATCCAAAGATTTTTTTCTTATTTTTCAAATAATTCGAGAAAGACTCGATCGATATAATACATATTTGGTAGGAGTAATCGAGTGCGTTATTCACGTTATTTACTGATCCACTCAATGACCTTGACGTTTTACAAGTGTCCCTAAAAACTCGAACGAGTTTTTAATCAACCATATTTTTTCAACTGTCTGCGTTTGAGCAAAATTGTTTCAGACATTGAGTATCTAGAATAATTATTAAACTTTTTTCTTTCTTGAGAAATTTTGATATGATGATCACAAAAAACAGTTTTTCAATTTCATGATTTCATTCCTTCAACCACCTAGCAAGTTAAAAATATCACATATTGACCATGTTGGCTTTGGATTTGTTTCTGTAGTCTGGAAGATTCTCATTTTTTTATGCTTGACAACCTTTTGTTGACAAAATTATGTTTCCTAGGTTGCTAAATCAGATCAAGCAAATAGGAAATTCAATGTTCAGTAGTACAAAAATCGAAAAACTCGAAGAAAAAATTTAATAAGTTTTTCACAATGACTATTTGAAAATATGAAAACAGGTTGGCCAGTTGGAAACTAAATAAGAAAAAACAAATCCCTTCAGAGTAATGATCAAAATTCTACCATTTTGCTACAGTAGTTAATCCTCCTTTAGAAATTAAATTGGACCCTTGTCATTATTTCAGGCTTATTTTTGAAGGAGTTTGCCGCATTTAAAATTCTCATATCTAACTCTTCTCGGGTGTCAATTGGAGAAGAGTAAACTCTAGATTTTAAAGCACCACAAAGAAAGAAGTCTCACGGTGTCAAGTCGGGAGATCCTGCTGGCCAACTTGCAGGAGCATCAGCTCCCCTTCCAACGTTTCGCATATTGTGCATGTAAGGGCTCGCGAACCGCTGAAGTGAAGTGAGGAGGTGCACCGTCGTGCATAAACCACATTTCTGTACGCAGTAATACTGGAATATCGTCCAACATATCCGGTAAAAATTCAAATATGCCTCTCTGTTTGATCGATCTGAAATCACTACCGCACCAATAATGAAATTGTCAATAATTGAAATCCATACGTTAATTCTGAATTGATTCTGATGATGTGAACTTGTAAAAGCATGTGGATTTTTGACACTGTACACGTATGCATTGTGAACGTTAATGATGCCAGACCTAGTAAAAGTGAATTCGTCAGTAAATCGAATTTTCCTATTAAAGTGGAGATCCTGAGTTCTCTTCTCTTGGATAAATTGGCAGAAAGTTTGATGATTCTCAGGATCATTGGGAACAAATTCCTGAACTTTCTGAATATGATAAGGATAAAATAATTGTTCCTTCGAGACATCATGAATCATTGTTTTAGGAACGACGAACTGCAAACCTAAACGCCGCGTGTTTAATTCTGGGTTTTCCTCAATCATTTCCAAAATTTGTTCTCTGCGTTCTACCGTCCTTACTGTTCGTTGTTGTCTTCGATCCGAATCCCTGGGCTTGAGGCAACCATTCTCGCGGAGGCGCCTGTCCAGATTTCCAAAGGTTTGGTGTTTCGGCACTATGCGATCTGTACATCTTTCAGCATATATTCTCGAGCTTTCACGTCCATTGCCTTGACAAAATTAGTACACCATAACCATATCAGTTACTGTACATCTCCGTGCCTAATAGTGATAAAAAAACTCAGCAAAGTACCTAGTTAAGAACACTGTTGTGTCAAAAATTGGTTGTCAAGCCTAATAAAATGACAATCTGCCAGACCACAAAAATAAATCCAATGCCAACATGGTCAAATGTGATATTTTTGACTTTGGTGGTTAAAGAAATGATACCATGAAATTAAAAAACTGGTTTTTGTGATTGAACCGCTCATCATATCAAAATTTCTCAAGAAAAAAAAAGTTTGATAATTAGTCTAGCTACTCAATGTCTACAACAGTTTTGCTCAACGTAGACAGTTGAAAAATTATGGTTGATTAAAAACTCGTTCGAGTTTTTAGGGACACTTGTAAAACGTCAAGGTCATTGAATGAATCACTAAATAACGTGAATAACGCACCCGATTACCCGTAACAAATATGGATTCTATCGATCGAGTTGTTCTCGAGTTATTTGAAAAATTAGAGAAAATATCTTTGGATTTGGCGACCTCTAGCGGCCAAACGAGGAAACCTTTTAGATAGGTAAGTTGGCCTGAATTGACTTATTTCGAGTTGAAGAATCGGTGGTTTAATTTTGTACACGCAATTCACAGACACTCTGTATAGATGTACCCTGCAAATATTCGAATTTCGTTAGGTAAATCAAATGGCTCCTTGATCCTCCAACTTCTACTCTTCGTTTATATGTGTCCATTCCAAATAACATTGTCACGACCAGATTATTTTGGGCAGAGAACCCTGTTACCACAGTTCCCTCTGATCACAGAGAAAAATCATATCCGTTGGCGCCATCAATGTAAGATCGAACTCTATGCCAACCTCAATTATTCCCAAATCAGTAGCTATAACCTATGTCGATAGCTCTGTTAATATATATTTCACAACCCATTGAAGTAGGTCATCTGATTTTCTGGTACAATAAGTTACATCTTGAAAACCAACTACTTCAATTCTCATTCATTGTTGATAGAAAAACTTTATATATCCTCGATATTACGTTGGGATCAAATAACTCAAGTTCTTAACAGCATAGAAAATATTTGAATTCTTAGTTTTTTATGTGAAACAAATGAATGCGTCCCAGAATTGTTTAAAATAATTTCGGAGGAAGCTATCAGCGAAACACTGCAATTACAAGAGGAAAACTGTCAATATTAGCAAACAATTAGAAAAAAATAAGAAATGTTCTCAACTTCACCCTTGAAACTGAATAACTTTACACTTATGATTTTTGATTTTCACAAAATTTTGTTTCGAATCTCGCTAGCAGCTGCAATTAATCCTTGTACGAATCTATGATGAAAGATGAACACTATAAAAGTGCTGACAAGATATTCGTGAATAATAATTTGAAATTACCTACTAATTGTGATGAATTTTACAGTCACTAGTTATTTTTGAAATAATTTAATGTGATGTAAGTTAATGCCTATGTTTACATAAGAGCTTAAATATATGAGAATGGGACACGTGGTCCTCACCCCCTGGCGTTCATGGAATCCGGAAGCAATCTGGCAATATCACTGATTGGCCAGAGGATGAGTTTCGAATATGCTGAATTGGTTCTGGGATTACTAAAACAAGTGGTGATGGTGTGTTGGGCATCACTGACGGCTAATATGACGCTGGCACTACAGAAAGCACAGTCCTTTCTATGTCTGGCTTTTGTAGCTCATAAAACGTTGTCGGATAAAATATTGCCGGCACAATTTCTGATGATTACCAGAATAGCGTTGTGTATAAAGTTTCTTGAACTCGTCATAACAAACAATGACTTCGCTGAGGCAAAATCGAAAACAAAAACTTTCACCCTTCTACAACTGCTAGTGACTGCTAGTCGCAGATCCTGAAACCAGTCTCTATGAAATGTTGCAAAGCTAAAATCGTCTTGTTCAGTTGCCCTTGAAAACAAAAGCACATGCTAGGGCATCTGTGCTAGCTATTGCATTGATATAATCCTTCCAAATTGCCATCACAGTTGCTGACCAGCAATCGTAAGTCCCGAGTAATCTCGTATCTCTTTGATATTCGTCGCTGCGTTATTTATATCGGTAAAATTATTAATACAGGATACCTCTATATTAGGAGCTCATTAGAAAGCCATAATAGGTTAACGTAGAGCATGTGTGCTCAAACGGTCGATCGCGAGTGTATTTTGAGTAGATCTCGAGAAAAAAAGAATCTTTAAAAAGTAGGTAACTGAACTATAAAAAAATCATTACGTAATAAAATAACACTCTGCTAGCGGCAAAAGGCGGCTTCATCGAAGGAACGCGCGGTATTTGTCAAAGAAAAGCCGCGTTTTTTATTCTTGCCCCTTTTCTGGAAATTTCGGGAGGTGCGTTTGACGGGAACATTTGAGTCTTTCGTTCACGCCGATATTAATGTTGCGCCTGCAGGAATTGGAGTCATTCTGAATTGTAACTTGAAGGCAATACTGTCGATACAAAGTTCATTATTCAATAGTACAAAATGAGTGCAGCGGAGAAATTAGAAACGTATCATTTTAATAACGATTGGTAGGAAGAATTTTTATTTTGTATGGTGAAGGATAAGTGCATTTGTCTTATTTGTCGTGCGTCAGTTGCAATAACTAAGCGTAGTACCTTAGAGAAGCATCATAAAACGGTTCATGAAATCTATGAAAAGGATTTTCCGCCACAGAGTGAGTTATGAAAACGAAAGGTACATGATTTGATAACTTGCTTGAGAAAAGAACAAACCGTGTTCACAAGATTAGCCAAATAATCAAAAGCTGCTACGATCGCGTCCAATGACATGTTGGCTAAGAAAAAAATTTTAAAACTCATTCCTCTGAAGGGGAAGACCCGTGGCGATGATACATATGACGTTTTCTTCAATTTTGTAGAAAACTACAAGCTACCAATATATAAATCAGCGTGAATTACTACCGATGTAGCACCAGTAATGACTGGAAACAAAAACGGTTTTGTGGCATTGTGTCGAGCTAATGAAGATTTCCCTTCATTCATTCATTCCATTGCATTATACATCAACAAGTTCTGTGTTCAAGTGTTTTAAACACGGAGAAAATTATGGGTATTGCAACAAAAATTGTGAATTCCATCCGTGCACGCACCTTGCAACGGCGGCTCTTTAAGTAGCAGTTGGAAGATAGGGAGTCAGCTGAGCACACTGATTTAGTTCTTCACACGGACGCCAGGTGGTTGAGTCTCGAAAATTCCTAGAAAGATTTCAAGAATTATTGCCCGAAACAACAGCTTTTCTAGACGAAAGAGGTGATGACACTCAGATGTAGAAAAACGAAAAATGGCTGACTCATTTGGCATTTTTGACTGACATCACAATGCACTTAAACATCATTAACTTGGAGCTTCAAGGTAAAGGAAAAACTATTATTGAGATGATTAGCGCAGTAAACGCATTCAAAAGTAAATTGCAGTTTTTGTTACATCAACTGAAAAGAACAGTTTTGAAACATTTTCCGTCTTTTAAAGCAAGGATTCCTCAGTTGAATTACGATACGTATGAGGCTGAATTATCAAATATTTTGGGACAGTTCGAAATGCGTTATGATTGCAATAAATTGCCGAATATAGCATCATATATAAGTTATCCTTTTTCATGTAAAAACATTGAGGAATTAGCTACCGAAATAGCAAGTCAGTTTGATAGGAACTCATGTTGTGTTGAAAATGAGTTGGTGTAGATTATATCACATATACATCTCAAATCTACAGCTCAAATTCAACGTTCTGGTGTTTTATATCTGACGATAAATATCCGAATCTAAGACAAATCGCCCTTCAACTGATGGCAATGTTTGGGTCAACTTACTTGTGCGAGTCTGCATTTTATGAAATGAAGATAATTATGTCAAAATATTGCAATCGGCTAGCTGACGATCATATGTCATCATGCTTGCAATGAGCTCTCAGTGGTTACGTACCATCTTATGAAAAGTATGCTGAGGACATGCAGTGCCACGCTTCAACATCCAAAGTCACACCTCAGTTAAGTTTAATACCATACGTAACTCTTTTGTTTTGTAACAACCAGTAAACTCGCAATTTGGAATAACTATTGGTTTTTCATTGATATTATAGAGAAGAACCTAACTAAACCTAACCCAAACCTTGACTAAAATAATGAATATTATGCGGAAAGCTAATATCTATATATGCTACGGTACACCCTACTTAGGTACGTAGGTAGGGTGTATCGTATATGTAAGACAACCCGTACTTGCAGCCTTTCAGAGTCGATCGAAAGTAGTCTAAAAATATTGAGGTAGATCGCCAGCAGTTCAAGTTTGAGCACCCCTGACGTAGTGCATTGCTGTTGCGAAGATATCATATCTTCAATCTACATGGAAACCAAGTGGAATTGCAGAAAGCACTTCTGTCAAACGAATGTGATGAAGGATGTCGGCCTTGAGCTGATAATGGACATATTCGAATATGTATTTCGCTACTTCATGGTATATCCGATTGAGAGAACTTTTTGAATTATAATATAACATCTGGCAATGATCATCAAAGTTGCTTATTACATTAGAAATTACATAAATTACATATCAATATTATTATTTACATACAAGTTCTTATGCAGATGAAAGAGGGAGACATCGCCAATATGCTACGATCATATTTCTCGCACCGAGGTTAGACCATATGCTTGATCCGCAGAAAATCTTATTACATATAATGAGATAAGATTGCATTCGGTTCAGCCTTTCATCCCATCCAAATTCTCTAAAGGACAAGTTTAGTCTCAAGTACCAAATCGACACTCGCCTTAGTGCATAACCTCATCATCAATTTGAACATCGAGTAAATATTCACTTATCCGCCAAATTTCGACAAGAGCGTAAATTATTAATCAGTATAAACAGAATTTAACGACGCCAGCTTTCAAAAGACCGTAATCTCGTTTCGTGTTTACAAATTGTCTAGGAAAGGCCTGCTTCGGAGTTCGCAATCACTTGATTATAATCAACGATGATGTTGCTGATTGCATATTCAAGCTCTCGTCCTCCCTGGTCCTTCGACGATGAGATATAACGTGATAAGGGCTCCGTTTGTAACCATGCTATGGAGAATTCCCCTGTTTACGTTTCGTTCTCAAGGATTCCGCGAGGCTATGTCACGCGTCTGGCGTCCAAACTGAATTTTCGCGAAATTGAGGATCAAGATGGAGAAGCCTGCTAAATCGAGAGGTTTTCGAAACCGTAAAGTAATAGTAAGAAGTTATAATAATCTAAAGGAAATTACTGAAAACTTGGTGACCAGACATACGTTACTTAGCATTCATTTAATATTTTTAATTGAATTATTTTATTACCCATAAATGGATTAATATAAAAATGCAAAACGTATCGTTCATAACATCGGTTACTCTTTCTGAACAGTGCAATCATCTCTACATATATAGCATATCGCCGTTTTCGATTGTTCGTCCAAAAATTGAATTTTAGGATCTAAAAATTTTCATTATGAAAAAGCTTTCCCAAGAACATAAAAATCAAAGAAGGAGAAATTCAAGCACGCTTAAGATGAAAGGTCAAAAAGTTGGATAAACCCTCAAAAAACAGGAAAATACTCCTTCAAAATCGACAAGCTGGAGTAACTTGAAAGTAGAACGAACAAGAACAAAAAGATGGGTGAAATATCGGAATCTAATGAATGAAAGTGGATAAATGAATTCGGCTATGAGAAAAGAAAGGAGTTTGGGAAGGATTGTTTTATGTCACATGGAACGTAAATTGCTTGGACATAGCAGCACTATAGAAAACTAACTGAATAAGCTCAGAGATTGAAAACTTTTGATGTGATTATATGTACCCGAAAGGGGAGGAAAAAATGGAAAATTGGAATAAGAGAAAATCAGTCCACTAAAATTAAGAGAAATAAATAGAATTCGTGTATCTAGTATCAATGTACATTCAGGGAAGAGAAGAAGGAAGAAAAAAAAGTAATCAATAAAAACATAAAAAATGATATAAACATTGTATTGTTCTTTCGATTTTCATTGTTCAGATATGTGCTGTATGTGATTTCATTCCTCTCGAAAGAAAAACGGGATAGGAATAAACCGTAAATAGTTTTTTCTCAAGTGGCATAATTTATCATGTTACACCTATCAGGAAGGTCTCTTCAAGATAAATTTTTTATGCAGTGATTAATCAAACAAGTTTGACTTCTTTAATTTCCTTCCTTTGATCTACTCTTTGTCTTCAGGGTTTTCGATGGACCTGGTAATCTTCGGTGTCAGTTCATTGGAGGGCGCCACGTGTTTATGTGAATACATGCATATACTTGATACGTTGCAAATTATCGATACGAGTAGTTAGCTTGATGTTATGAGTTTGTATGAATGCTGACGAGTTCAAGGACAACGCGACTACGATCTGAAAATCTGGTGTTTCACTGAGGAATATTTAATATTCTATGAAAGGTTGACTATTGCTCCCTGAATAAAAGTCATCAATGATAAAGTTTGCGTGCTATAGGATATTGAATTATGATGTACATCAAGTATTGGAGCATTAGCTGATTTTCACCTCTGAATCGACAGGCATAGAGTGTAGCATTGCGGTGACTAGTCAATCTTGTCTAACTTCGGCAAGTATTTTTCGTTTGATCTATTCTAGGTCTTGTGTGTCGGTTTGTTGGGGGACGACACGTGTATATGTATACATATGCATACTTCATAGTTTCCAACGTATTGATACAAGTAGCTGGCAGTATAGCTTTATGCTGTGAATAGGGATGAAATACTAACGAATTCAAACGATAACGAAACTGTAGTCTAAGGTTCATATTCATGACATCCGACTAGATTGTACCACTAGTATTGTGGTCCTAGTTGACGATGATGACGGAGAGTAGATTGGAGAACCAGCTCCTTTAATGAAATAGATTTTCTTTGAATAATAGAACATTGGAACACAGAAAAACAGCTTTCAAATTATGGCATCATTGACTTTACATTTGCGAGCTTATTTTGCCGTGATAGAAATAGACATGGTGGTAGTGCCACTTACGTTCGAAGTCATAACAAATCATTCAAACGTCAAGACTTGATGAAAAGGTCAGTAAATGGAAAAATTGAAATATCAGCAGTAGAACTTAAAATCGCTGGGAACAAAATTGTGATACTGTGTATTTATTCTCCGCCAGGTGAAGCAGACACTCTCCCTCTAGTCCTGGAAGACTTATTTGCAGAGCTCAGTATGACATACACAAGTAGTAATTGCCGGAGACTTCAACATAAATGTATTAAAGGATTACGAAAATAAAACTGAATATTTTCATCAGCTGCTCAACTCTTTTGGTATGCATGCGACTATAAAGGAACCTACAAGAGCTACACCCACAACCCGTTCATGCATTGACAATATTGTGACAAATTGTGAGGACTAGACAGCAACGATCATACCAATAATTATCCCAGACCATGACACAGCCTAAATCATTCAACTCCACTTAGTAAATGAAAATAATTCTTTGAATCATATTTATCGAAGAAAGAAAGAGTAGAGGAACTTCGTGAAAAATTGGGGCAAGTAGATTGGAACAAGCTACACAAGATAGATCCAAGTGACGTAGACCAGCAATGGAACCTCTTCATGAAATTATTTAAAACTGAATTTGATAATGTATGTCCCTTGAGGAAGATTAATATTCAAAGAAAAAGAAATACTCAAAAATCACTTCCTTCCAGCCAGAAAACTAGTGAATGCAAAAGACGGTTAGATATAGTACATCAATGCAAGCAAGGAAATGCTATTTTCACTGAAGCATATCAATACCAAAAAAGAATATGTTGGTGTTCTCAAAATGGAAAAAAGCAAAACATTCAAAAACATGATACTAAGTTCAGATAATAAGAGTAAGAGTTTGTGGGCCACTCTGAAGAGAATAAAAGGGCTTCAAAACAGAGGTGATACTAGAGTTCCAGGCAATCCAGAGGAAGTAGCAGAGACTTTCAACAAATATTTTTCAACAGTAGTAGAGAATATCCTGAAAAACATGAAAGAAGTTGAATTTGTTCATAACATCCCGTACAACATAAATACCATGCTCCACCAACAAACTGAGAAGGAGATTATCAAAATCGGTTCAATATTGAAAACAGCTGTGGTATTGATGGCATTCCAACGAGTATAATTAAGAGCTGCATAAAAGAAATAGCAAAACCCATCACTTATATCATCAATAATTCTCTTAAATATGGAATATTTCCTAAACAACTTAAGCAGGCAATAGTAAAACCAATTCACAAGAAAAGCAATGTGGAGTGTTTTGAGAATTATAGACCTATAAGTCTCCTGCCTTCCTTCTCAAAAATCTTCGAACTAATAATCTGTAAACAACTGATTGAATTTCTTGATGAGAACAATATCCTATCACTGACACAACATGGATATATCTTTATATCTTTGCCCTTTGGCAAATCAACGCAAACAGCAATATATGATTTGATTAAGAGCATAGTTACAGCTCTAGAAGAATCTGAAATTGTCATTGGTCTCTTTCTTGATCTATCAAAGGTTTTCGATACGCTTCAACAGGAATACATACCAGCTAAGATGGAACAGTATGATATTAGAGGAATAGTACAGAAATGGTTCTCCCCCTACCTAAGTTTCAGAACTCAGAAAGTGTCAGTTACCAGGGAAGACAAGGAAGTTTTTGCAGAAGCTCTGCCGATAGAACTAGGAGTTCCTCAGGGAAGTATATTAGGTTCGATCTTATTTATACTGTTCATTAATGATGATACAAATATTCTACTTAGCTGTGAAACCTTTCCAGATTCAACAAATCACACAAATGAAGTACTAGAGGAAGCAGATAGCAGTGACGTGAAGAAAGTGGCAACATTACAGAAGAGAGCCCTGCGGATTATTCTTAGAATGAAGCATAGAGATACATGTAGAGGGAAATTCCGTGAAAATGGACTTTTAACAACTATCGGAATTCATATAGAAAGAATGTTTGATATTTACTCATAAAGAGAAGGATAAATTCGAAGAAAAAACAGCTACAAAATACGATACAAGAAGTATAAACCTGAAATACCCATCCCACAAGCGATCAGTAATAGAGAAGGGCCCTGAATATAAGTGTATCAAGTACTATAATAAATACCACCCAAAATTACGTACTCAGTGAACGAATTTTTGGAGTATGGTGAAACGTAAAATTTTGTTAACTTTTTCTGAAGCAGTCTCGTTCTGGAAAACACTGTTTCATTCCAAAGTGTTCAATTATTTCTTTTTTTTTCTGACGACATATATTTGTACGCTTTCATTTGAAATGAAGAATTTAGTTAGTTAGTTAAACATTCTACGGAAGCTTAAATATTGCTCCCTAAAATATAGTCTCCAAATATTCTGTGACTCTATTTCATAATTTCATATAAATAGATATTTGAATTCAATCAAAATTGACGTATAAAAGGTCCAAAATGGACACTATTTATTTCTTTCCGTCGGTAATATGTGTGATGAAATCTTCTTGGTTTCGTGTCTTATATGATCCTTGAAAATCTTAGAAGAATCGATTTATTCTTAGAAACCCTCGATGTCAGATATCCACATAGAAAAAAATCTAATGACGTAACATGTCCTGAACTGGATGGCTATTCAATTAATCCTTTTTTTCAATCCACTCGTTATGAAAATTATCATTGCATGGGTGCATATTCATTGAGGTTTACGGGTTAAATTATGCATTTTAAAACATTTTTCTTATCAAAAACATTCAATTGAAGTATTACAGAAGTTTGTATATTTATTAAGATAAGAATAATGAATTCGGGAAACTCTTATTATTTCCCAAAATAAAATGGTCGCTTCATACATTTCATGCGTCGATAGACTTCAAAAAAATTAGAAAAAAATCTACTAAATTCTTCAAGAAAGTTCATTTGGCCAGATTGCCACCTACTCGTTTCAATTTGTGCGAAGGTATCAAGTATACGTATAACTATATAAGCAAGATTGGTTGATGTTACGAATTGTTATGCAATACTAACCAGTTCGAACGAGTAGAAAACTTCATCTTGCTGCTACTTGTTTAGACATCTGACTTGATTATACGACTACTATTGAGGCTCTGATTGACGATTAAAATGAACAGTGGATGGGAGAACCAGCTTCATCAGTAAGGGATATTCAACATTCTACGGAAGGTTGAATATTGCTGCCTTGTTGAAAGTCTTCAGAGTAATTCAATATATCAACATGAACTTTAACATTTATAGACAAGCAAAGAGTATAGAGAAGAAACGATGAAACTTTCAGCTAAATCGACAAGGTAGTTTCTAATCGTGGTTGCCAATTTTTTAAATTGTTAAGTGCGTTCAAGGTTTTAAATGCCAAGAAACGGTATCTGTGACTTAGTCAGCGGTTGCAGGAACTTTGAATCGCTTCTTGATTGCTGCCATTCATCTGCTGCAGTTCTTTGCGAGCATTACGTGCTTCCTTGTTGATATACAGATCTTGGCTTGGGTATTTCAAAGTAACATAGAAAAGGTAACAGACTAACTAAGGCCAACTGTTCTTGTATACCTGCTGAACTATTGAAAAAGAAGGAAAAGAATATGAGTTCCAATTTAGCACCAAACAAATAATAATCGAAATTGTTTACCAAATAGGTTCTCTATATTGTTTCGAACGAATTTCCTCGTTAGGTAAGTTAGGGTCTTCTGATTCCGAAACTAAAATGCTGTGGATGCAATTAAATCATCTTGTGAAAAATTTAGTACCTTTCTCCATAAGATTATCATCAAAAATTTTTTGAACCATAACGCTGTACTAATTATGTCTGCCTACACATCAACTATCTCTGTATTTTAGTAAGGATTTCAACAATCTAGTGAGGATTTTTGTGCAAACGATTTCGACAGTTTCGACAACTGATGTTACCATTTAATGTAAAAGCTAGATCATACTCAAAAATTATCCATTATTAGCCTATTTCGTTATGATCGATGAAATTATCATGTATTTCCGAACTTCCAATCGTCGACCTGATTTCCTCAAGTCACACCTGTACTAATTGTATTTTGTAATTTTTTAGTGTTTTCTAGTTTTAATGCTGTTTTATCGCAAATATTATCGTCACGAGCATTTTGCCTCACTGAAGCTATTGTTTTATCCTGAAAGGTGTTCAGTTTAGAAACGTGATCAAGAACGGATTGTCTTCTTGTAGGTACATGCTTACATACCTAAAGTCTCAGTATTTTGCCTTCATTTTGCTCGTTGTATGGTTAATTGAAATTGAATCTGGACGAGTTTCTCAAAATAACCTATCACCCGCAGCTTGAATTCTGGTTGTTCCATAACCAATCATCCAAATTTCAATTTTATGCGATTAGCAAATGAATAAAACAAATAAACCCGTCGATCTGATTTCCTCAAGTCACACCTGTACTAATTTATTTTGTGATTTTTGAATATTTAGTGTTTCTTCTAGTTTTAATGCTGTTTTATCGCTAATATTATGGTCATGAGCATTTTGCCGCACTGAAGCTATTGTTTTATCCTGAATGGTGTTAAGTTTAGAAGCGTGATCAAGAACAGATTGTCTTTTTGTAGGTATATGCTTAAATAACTAAATTCTCAGTATTCTGCCTTTATTTTGCTTGTTGTATGGTTAATTGAAATTGAATCTGGACGAGTTTCTCAAAATAACCTATCACCCGCAGCTTGAATTCTGGTTGTTACCATAACCAATCATCCAAATTTCAATTTTATGCGATTCATTTGAAAGTATGATTTACAAGAAACATGTGTACTTTTTCCATACATTAAACACACTCATTTAAAAACTCACTGAGAGATAAGACCAAAATAAACGCTATCAAGTTATTTATCTGCAACGAAAAAGATCTCTATTATTTGAAATATTAATGAGAATAATTTCATTCATATTTAAGTTTTTACCATAGACGATAGGTATATAACAAGTATTAGTATAAGTAAGCAAGTATTTCAACACGGCAGCTATGTGAAATATGTATATACAAAAAGAAAAAATTACTCCCTAATCTCTATCCATAATTTTTGCGGAATATTCATTGGTGAAAAACGAATCGCAGCTATCTCCGTTTGTTTTCGAGTTATGCCGAATTTGTAGATTTTCCGGGATTTTGGATATCCCAATATCTCGGCTGCTATAAAATTCAGACGAAAATTATTTGAACATTCTACGGGCACATCTCAGGTAGAATGAATTCATATTCATTCAAAATTTTTTTTATTGAAAGGTTTTCGGGTGTAAGCCATGGATGACTTTGGATGAAACAAGAAAAGTATTTTTTCTATTTCAAATAATAAAACATCTCTGATAAAGCTCCCAGTGAATATGATTTTTAACAGAATTGAAAATTCTCTGGTTTCACCTTATATGTGGGTGCGAATTTACACAAAACCTCCCCTATATTTTCAGTTGTATACTCAACAATAATGGCCTCATTTGATCAAAATAAACGAAAATTATTTATTACCCATGCGTAAGGAAATATTGAAAATAATTAGCAATAAAACAACGAATAAAATAATCCTGAACACTCAAAAGTATTTCCACTATTTAAAATGCAAGAATTACAACGTCAAGAAATATTTCTGCATGTATTTTGCATTTGAATATTGGTTACTGAAGCAAAACAATTTTCAAAGTTTTGTTCAAACTCTTTCATATCATAATGGGTTTGTCTAAATTGTAAATCCTTGATATATACCCTGACAGGGAAATCTCACTGGCCCTTTGGTTCCTATTCAGTCATCACCGAAAGACCGATTTAAAACTACTCTGACATTTCTAATCAGGTGTGAGGACGCAGCATCATAATGGAAATATGATGTCTTTTTTGGGCAAAAGGAATTCCATTTAGAAAACTTGCGACTATTTTCTCATTTATTTTATCATCATGAAGTTTCCATTGAAGATTTTCGTCTAAAATGATGTACGCCAAAACACGGAGGCTCATAAACGTGTACCAAACAACAGACAACAAAAAAAAAGAATCACCCTTAGGGATTGAGATTGGACCAGTAATATTCACAATTGAGATTGGATAATTTATCACTGCGCATCATCATTCCATCAGCCCATATGGTATACTGGTAGAACTCGAAAATTTCTCTTGACTTTTTCTGTTACTCCTGGCAAAATCTTGCCGTCACCCTAGGCTGTAGAATCTCAGATTTCCGCGTATTATAAGATTGAAACTTATTTTTTTCGTAGCATAAACGTCTAACCTAACTTCAGATTTTGGTATTGGAAAGTATGCTTCAAGACTTCAATAATATTCAATATTCAAGACAAAATAATTTTTTGAAGCTGCATCAGAAACCCACTCATTCCTAACATAGCATTCTAACTTATCGAATAAATGGAATATTTCAAAATTCAGGAACATTTTCAAGCAACAAGTTTTCAGCTTATTATTGGTGAATCAGTAATGTTGATGGAATAATGGATTAATTCTGTCATTCATTGTTGAAAGTTTGGAATTGGATACAATTGGGATGTTTTGTGCAAATTCCAGTATACTAGATGAAATCAAAAAAGATGTTCATTTCTGAAAAAAATTCACATATTTGAGGAAATTTGTCATACATGTTTCATATATTTGAAAAAGGAGAAAGTAGTCGTCCTATTTTATCCAAACGTACCTATGCTTTACACGAAAAAGAACACAAGTTTATATTAAAAGTCGAAAATCATGCACAAAAGAAAATTTTAATAAATCACTGCATCATACTCAAAAACGTATCTCTAACCTTGATAGCTACCGAGAATTTGACATAGGCCGAAATTCCGGAAAATCTAGAAATAACTCGAAAACAAAAGATATTTCCTTTGCTGCGATCTGTTTCGATTAATGAATTTTTCGAAGGAAATGAAGACGCAAATAGAAGAGAGGGGAATAAATTTTCTTCATTTTCAGTATTTCACATAGCTGTCGTATTGAAACATTGAAAATGGAACACCCTGTACACCAAGAATAAGGTATCTTGATGCGATCAATACATTAAATTTAATTTATTTGTAAAATTCAAAATTTTTGAATTACAAGTTCAAATAAAATAAAAGTTGATAGTCTTTTACATTTGCCTTCAAGATACCTTTCCAACTAGGTGTAAAATGACATCAATGGGTTAGATTTCGAAAAAATTAAATTACATGCAAAATATTAATGACTAAAATAAAAATTGTATTAATTGCGAGAAGTAGAATTCCTCATATTTTAGGTATTTTGATATGATTTTTATGATTCGTCAATCATTTCTAATTTGCAACATAGTAATCTTATATCGCAAACATTTTCAATTCGACTGCCATAATGCACCAAATTAAAAAGTCGGAAGTGAACTTCGACAATTTTCATCTATTCAAGATTGCAACGTGTTAATTTATATAAATTTTTCAGTCGACTAAGAGACATTATTCCAGGTTTATTAAAAAAATTAAGTCCTCAAATTCAATACAGAATATGAAGTCTGATTTCTTTGTACTTTCGATCATTACAGAAATGAAAATAGTATATTTAGGCAAATGTTTTAAATATGAAGATGATCACTCTCTCAAATACCGATAATTGTTACGGTTTTCAAATTGAACAACAAAGCATATACAGTTTGTAATACTTTATTCTCAATTAAACATAACCATCTCTGTGCACTGATTGAAGTTTGAAAAACATGATAGCTTCACATAAATATATGCCAATTAGTTAAGTGGGTAAACGAAGTTTTCATTTCTTTAAGGATGGGCAAGATTCTTGCTTTACTTTCGATTACGTCAGTAGTCACTGAAACAAAGAAAGTTCAACATTATGCAACAGAATGATTTTCATTACTTGAAGTACACTGCATTCTACTTAAAATTAACTGATAATAAAAGTATCGCTGTATATATATAAATCTTTTCAACCGAAGGAAATAGAATCATTCAACCAGAAGTTTCGATAGGAGAAATTGACGAACAACTATTGTATAAAATACCAGATCTCTGTGTGTTATGATCAGGCAATTTCGAATAGTTTTTGCTTTGCCGATAATGTACAATATTTTTGTGAATTGTGAAGTAGAAACTCCAGGACTTTCAGGTGAGTGATGTTAGATAACATGGTCACCGAACTGAACTAGTACTGCCGATTACTAGTGTCTCGGATGTTACATGGTAAACGCCCCAAGCTACAGCTCGTTCAATTATTGATCGATTTCAATGAAGCAAAAACCGAATCGCATCTAGAATGATATATTCTAACACCCTTAAATATTTCATTGGTCTATCAATTCCAGAAGCGCAGGAAGTTCACCTTTACTTGACTTTTTGAATGATATCCCAATATTTTCAATTTTTTTCAATTACTCATTCAATTTTTAGAACCTTCTGGGATGAAGAGTATCACTCAAAACGGTTTATTTTCCGAAAAAAAAAATTCGACAAATTTCGGATGAAATCTCCAATTTCCGATTCATCGATATAATTTATAGAATGGGCAGCTGTTTGAGTTTGTAATGAAATTCTTCTTTTCTTGAAGTGTTTTGATCATTATTTCAATTCGATTAACCCACAGTTTTTCGTATTTTAGGTAAAAATAGACTCCAAACGGAACAGAAGATGAATCGTGAAGTAAGCTCTGACGTAGTATGAAATTGAAAATCACTAAGCAATATTCATAGAATTAAAATGCATGTGATTCGCAAATTCTTCAAACTAACAGAGTATACATATATATATTCTTTTGAGAAGAAAGGATTTACGAAATTTCGAATAAATGTATTCACAATAAATGCTTATATCTATAATTTTGGTGTCTGCCAGAAAAACACAATCGTACAAAACAAGCGAAAAGGTAGAATACCAGCGGAAAAAAACAGACCATGCCCGTTCCTTAATCAGGCATTTAAACTCGCATCAAAGTGTGAGCACAGGAAATGTAACAGGAGAAACATACTATCTGGGTATGATTCAATAGACGAGTGAAAAAACCTGTGGAAAAAAACTAGTTTCCCTGTCGCCATTGCACTAGCAATAGCTTGTCTGTTTATGTTGTGTTAGTGTCGTGTGTACAAAAAGAGAACCAAAAATTTTTCTGCTTAACAGCTTCATTCTCTCATTGTCATCTTGCACTCCATAATTCCAGGACTTCTTCACGAAGATAAGGGTGAAAGGAAGGGGGAGTGGGACAGCAAAAATCTGTAACATTGGAAAAAGAAAACCAACAGAAAAATATTTCATCAAACATACCTAACTCTCATATGTCTAAACTCACTTCAATCTAAGAACTCAACTAATGCTCCTCTGTTTTTCAACAGAGATCATCTCATACACCTTTTGGGAATGAAGCCCTACGTGGGTGTAGCCCTTGCCTTATCAACATACACCATAAGAATAAAGCCCTAAGGAGGAACAGTCCTAGCCTCATCTAAGAACTTAACTAATGCTCCGCTGTTTTTCAACAAGGAACATCTCATACACCATTCGGGGATGTAGCCCATAATCAACTCAAGATTCAAAAAACTAATCTCCAAAATAGACTTAAAGTTCTCTACCCAGTTAATGAAATTATCTGAAACGAAATGAATTTCTTGAAAACCACCCGTAAAATGGTAAATAGGACAATCGAGGACTAAATGTCTTATTGTTTCTTCAGCTGCGCCACATTCACAAGCCAGACTTTCTACAGTATTCCATTTGAACAACATACTATTAGTACGGCCATGTCCTGTCCAGAGACGATTTAATGTATACCAATTTTTCCTACTTATATCGAAACCTGCAACCCTTTTGGAAGGATCCCCTATGAGAACTTTATTGAAAACATCAACTTCCTGCCATTCTAACAGTAAAACTGTACGAACATTTCCACTCTATCGAGAACGATTTCCAGATCATGATAAACCAGAGCGCCAGTTTTGAATGTGAACTGACCAAACAATAAGTTTGGTGGTCAATGGATACACAGAAATGGTCCTGTAAGGTGGTCAGCCCGCTCCGAAGGTTTGACCCCTTCTGCCTCAAAGTTATCTACAAGATTGAGTTTACCACACTCCACAGAATAATAACTACCTATCTGGAAATTACTCCAGATGCCGTTTTGAGTGCAACACGTAACGTAGTCAGGAGATGCCAATTGTGAATTCAACAACATGGAGGACTTTTTAAATAACTTTCATGAAACAGTTTTTGGTTCACGATAAGCTTTTTTATTTCTATGCTTTCGAATTATTGAAACAGATGTCTTCACTTTGGTAGTATTTTTTTGGGTATGATAGAATTGTAACGCTCTGGTCCATCAATATCTGGGAATCTTTCCGAACTGAAATGCTCGAACATCGTTTCTGTTAGATTGAAAATAAATTCGCATCATATCTCGTTTTCCTCATTTTCGGTTGATACTCTTCAAATAAAATTCGATAATTTCTTTGTCCTCTAAAAATACAACGTTTTAA
Source organism: Cryptolaemus montrouzieri (assembly GCA_013387265.2). Taxonomy (NCBI): domain Eukaryota; kingdom Metazoa; phylum Arthropoda; class Insecta; order Coleoptera; family Coccinellidae; genus Cryptolaemus; species Cryptolaemus montrouzieri. The sequence goes on from JABFTP020000103.1 coordinate 52,263,491, forward strand.
GTGATAATTTTTATGCAAAAGGAACTAATAATTGATTGAGCAATCGAAAAAGAATGTAAATATTGAGTTAATATTTAAAAAGTCCAAATGAAGTTCGACTTCAGTAAGTTTCAGACCAATGAAAATATTTCAGGCTGATGAATAACAGTCAGGATGCAATTCAGTTTTTATTTCATTCAATTCGATCAACAGCGTAAGAGCTACGAGGGTGGTCTGAAAAGTTTCCGACCTAACAAGGATACAAGACATTTTTTTCTAAATATTTTTTTTATAACAAAGTTTCCCTGTAGCTACACACACCCCTCCTGTGATGTTGTCATCTCTGTAAATAGTACTTTTTCTGCTAATGTTGCCGTTTTTCCGCAAGTTCTGCTTTTAGCTTTTCAAGTATTGATGCGTAGTACGCTCCTCTTTTTGAAGATAACCGATATAAATAACTTCTTGGCTATCCAAAAAAACAGTCACCATCACTTTCCCAGCCGAAAAAACAGTTTTTATTTTTTTTGGAACCGGGTCCCCTTTACAATCCACTTTCTTGACTGTAATTTCATTTCTTGCGTATGATGCATCCAAGCTTCATCTACAGTAACCAATCCATACCAAAACTCGGACTTATTCCGCCAAACTGCGCCAACAGTGCGTTGGAAATGTTCATTCGAACACGTTTTTGGTCTAACGTGAGCAAATGCGACACCCAATGTCCGTATAGTTTTCTCATGTATAAATGTTGCTTTAATATGTGAAAAACACGTTCTTTCGACATGTTCGTAACCTCCGCAATCTTTCCCACTTCAATTCGGCGGTCGTCTAGCACCATTTAGTGAACTTTGGCGATGTTATCGTCGATAGCTGCAGTTTTTTGACGTCCCGAACGTTCATCGTCCTCCAAACTGTTACGGCCACGTTTAAATTAAGCAACCTAAATTTCAATTTCACTGTGGTAAATGATGGTGCACAGTCTCCATATACAGAATCCAACTCATCCTCACTTTGCATAGGCGTATTATCTTTCAAAAACAAATACAGTATAAACTCGTTTATCCGACCCTCAGTTATATGGATTCGCGATTATCCGGACTACCAACCGCGACCAATTCATATGTACCTACAAGTTGAATTTATGCAAGCATGAACGTGTCGGAACTTGCATATCCCGCCCGCGCCATGTGGGATCGCTTCCCCGCGCGTTTCGTTATTGTTTTAATTCGTTTGCAATTGTGACTCTGCTCTGACGTGCGTACCACGTCTACATATTTAAACATGTCAAAGCATAAGAGAGTGGTGTTATCGCTTAAAGACAAAATGAATATTATTTATTCATGAAAAATAGGAGAAACCGTCAGTAAGTTAGATGATAAGTATGGTGTAGGTACATTCACGATAAGTGATATTAAGAAGAATACCGATTCAAATATGCTGTACACCTGCAAATTAGATAGTGAACACGGGAGTAGAAATCAAAAAATAATGAAGAGACCGAAAAATTAACTTTTAGTAGAAGCTCTGTATTGTTGGTTTTTACAAAAATGATCAACTGGGCAACCGATATGTGGACCTTTGCTCTGTGAAAAGCATTAGAGCTAAATACAAAATTAGGCGGCGATGAATCGTTTGTGGCAAGTAACGGATGGTTGTACAGATTTAACTCACGTCCCGGAATTCGTGAATTGGAAATATAAGGTGAAAAAACGTCAAACTCTTTTAATCTTATGAAGAAATTGAATGAAAAAAACTATGACTTGGATTTTGTTTATAATGCAGATTAAACTGATATAAACTGGAAGTCGTTACCTTAAAATCTTTAGCTTCTAGGCGAGAATTCAGCTCCAGGAAATAAAACAAGCAAAAAGCGACTAACAATATTAGTTTGCGCTAATGCTACCGGGACCCACAAAATACCCTTCCTCCTCATAGGAAACTTAAAGAAATCCAGATGTTTTAAAATTATCAGGGTACCCTTAATTAATAAAAATCAAAAAAAGCGCATGAATGAACTTTTAAATATTCATTGACTTTTATCCCTGGAGTAAGAAGAAGACAAAACGAAATTGGCAAACAAGAAATGTACTACTTATACTAGATAATGCGCCAACCCATCCTTCAGCTGAATTGTTAGAGGGGGAAAATGGAAATTTAAAGTGAAATTTTTGCCTCCTAATATAACAGCCTTGCTACAACCAATGGATCAAAGTGTTATTGAAATATTGAAACGACTTAATAGAAGACAACTTCTACGTAGGTTGTTATCCGTTGAAGAAGATAATGTAGAAGTCGTTTTATCATTTTTTAAGGAAATGAATTTAAGGGAGTGTTCTTACATGGTTGTAGATTCATGGGATTTGATTGAAAGGAAAACTTTAAACAAAGCTTGGAATCGAGTACTCAATCGCAAGAATGATGATTCAATATGATATGAGTGAGGTTATATCAAAGCTAAAAAATATGTCAGGATTGTGATGATGATGATAAGAAAGAACTTGTAACAGTAATGATCAAGGCTTTCAGATTATGTCTGATAACGAAATCGTAGAAAACATGTTGCAGATAAATGAATAGCAGGAAATGCAAAAAGAAGAAACAGAAGAACGTATAGACGTGGAAAATGATACAGGACAATCTCATGATGTAGGATTTCATGCCCTGGAAACAGCTGTTTCCAGGGCATGATGAATAACAGAGAGTGATACCGTGAGTTTACTACAGCTAAAACGAAATCGTGATATAGCAGCAATGAAGAGAAAACATTGCTTACTTCAAATGACAATTACCAAATATTTAAAACCAAATTAAACTTATTACATACTTATTTCATGATTACCAAATGGAAATTACCAAATACATATTGTAGACAAATTATTCGTACATACGTACCTAGATATTTTATTTCATGAATAATGCTGCAGTAGTTTAGTTATGTATGTAATCTAGGAAAATATGTATGTACATATATAAATAAGTGTTAATTTCTTCATGAACATTGATTTTCGTTGATATATATTTGTTATTTTTAATAAACATATAACATCATCCTTCATACATTCGATTATCCGGATTTTCGATTATCCGAATGCCAATTGACAACAATTAGTCCGGTTAATCGTGTTTCTACTGTATTTAATATCAGCTGGATACTCGATTTTGTCCTTTTTGACGAAAACACTAACATTAACTCACTCGAATGACTATTTCATAATAACTGCAAACTCCAAAATGGCAGAAACTTTGATAACTGTCAATAGATGAACTATGAATTCAATAGCTTTAATTCGAGAATGCTGCCATCTTCTCGTAAAGGAGGTTATACAGCTTGGGGCGTTTTTCACAGAACACTCGTTACTGTTGGTATTTCCAAATTGACTTTGAATATTCCAGGAGCATTTATTTCAAATAATCTAAGGAAAAACACTTTCCATAAATATAGGTCACCAAATGCTTCATTTTGAGATACAGAGATCACAAATTTCGTTAATATCTCTTTCTTTCTATCTATCTTAATTTTCAGGATAATTGGCTAACATTCCGAAGATTAGTTTCGCAGTCTCACTCATCGCTATTGTGTCTCGTTTCGGAAAATTAAATTAAAGGCTGTCTCGTTTGAGATAATACGATATTCTGTTCTAGTATGAGCTGTATTGAATTATTGAGAGAAAAATGTCAATTTTCCTCAAACTTGAATCTATTGAAATAGTAAACAATAAAGGCTGATAAGTTTATGAGCATAGAAATTTATCAATTGATCATAAATGACCAATCATTCCATCCAAAATTCATAAACTGGAATGCAATAATAAGGAGTATCAATATCATTCTTCTTTCTTCTTCATGAACGACGCCCATATGGGTAGCACTCAAGACGTTTGGCCCATTGTGCTTGCCGTGTTTTGTTGAGTTGTTATTCGTCTTGCAAAAACTGCCTGATGAAGCTTTCAAGGCTGTGGTAGGAGGCCTCCTGGATCATCTGGGAGCTGGGTGTTTCAGTGCCCAAGGTGTTTAGTCTAATTTCTTTATGAGCGGGACATTCAAAGAGTATGTGTTCCGTTGTTTCGTCATTTTCTAGACAACCACGTGTGGTTTCCGCTTGTTTCATGACGTAAGATAAAAAGATTTGTTTTCGATGGACAGTAGTTCATGTACCCTCTTCTTTGATTGCGGCCCTTTTATTAGCCTTTTTGACGGTCTCAGTCCTGAGATGCCTGCCCAGTAGTTTTGGGCCTCGGTGATGGTCCAGTTTTGAAAGAAAGAGAGCACTTGGGTCCATGGGATGGTCAGAATTGGTTCTGGTCCCATCGGTCTGACAGCTGTTGCTTTTTTAGCGAGGCTGTCTGCTATCTCGTTTGGGCATCAAATCAGAATGACTCTGTTTGTAGCACTGAGTTGTCTAAGTGCTGTTCTGCATTCGTCAACCAATTTGGATGTAACGTTCGTATCTTTAAGATATCCAAGGGCGTTTTGGCTATCAGAGCATATGTAGATGTATGCGTCCCTATAGTTCCTATGTCGATTTTCCAGTACACACCGGAGAATAGCAGATATTTTCTGATTCAATATCATAAGCCTCCTACTGTTTAATAAAATCAAGAACACATTATACATGAGCAAATCGGAAGATTAAGAAACCAAAATAGATGCTAAAAATGATTTCTTTCGTTAGAATTCATATCTCTGCACTTCTTCCAATTGAATCCAGTATTTGTTCAGGAAAACCTGTAGTAAAACGAAGTATTTCGTGTCGCAGGAAACATTATTTCATATCTCAGTTCATTCACATAATCTGTCGAGCTACTGTAAACCAAGGGCTTAAGAAGCGCCATAGAAAGATGATGATGTCAGGAGGTGTAGAAGGCCATGTTGAATGTTGATGTCCGACGTCCATCGATTATTGAATTGTGGATTAAAATATACCTGGGCTAGAGCGCTGCAGTTTCGTCCTGCAAAAAGAAAAATTAAGGTGTTAGTTGGAACGACACATAAAAAAACTTTGGTAAAATTATTTCCTATAGTGCCGCTATTTTCGTGTATTCAGCATTTGCAATAAAAATAAGGACCAAATAAAATGACTGCTAATGATTTCCATCAATATATTGACTGAAATTTCCTTTTAATTGTGAGATTCGCTTATAGCAATAAAAGTTTCATCTGCTTATACCTGAGTATAATGAAAATTTATTATAGAGTTTTGGGAGAAACTGGCTTCATCCAGTATCAACATTTCGTTTAATAACGAATATTGAGAAAGGTTTTGTTAGAACCTGCTGCAGAAGTTTATTTTTCAAGAAAAATCCTGACGACGAATGCCTTTGTCATATTGAATGTGATAATGATATAGAAAATTATCATGGAGAATTTTTTTGAAAAAATTGCGTGACGGAATAGGAAGTAAAAAGCCACAGCTTTTGACAAGCTGTGATTGGCTATTTTGATACAATTTCGTAGCTCATTCCTACAAAAATATTCGACTTTCTTGACTCCCTTGGTTGTGTTCAGATTGAAAGCGATATTTAAAAAGTACGTATTTGATGACAAACAACTGATTGAAACAAGGGCGATATCGAGTGGCGAGTACTAAAAAACTTTAAGAACTGGAAAACGTGTTAGGGTGTTGCAATATCCAACAGAGTGTTGTCATGTCCGATGGATGCTGAGTCTAGAGAGTAATAGCGGAGAAGAAATACGTAGATAATTCGGACACTTTTGGAACAATCCCTGTATATTCTTGTATGAACTTATTCAGAACAAACGAGTAAGCATATGTCACAGTTACACAAACTGAAGGAAGTTTTTTCAGTCTGAATGTTACTTAATTGGAAGATTCCTGAGATATAATACTCTTTCTTATATTGAACTATTAACTGCAACTGTGTTTCGAATTGAAATGAAATAATTATTCTTTGTTATTGTTCAAGGAAATATATTTAATTTTTAAGTAGAATCATAAAATATGAATTTTATACTTTAAAAATCCTGTGATCACAATAAACGTTTAAAAACGTGAAAAGCTCAACAAAATTTTATTCTTTTCAGGTTATGGATTCGTCGTACCTAACGACGTAATCACAGGCTCCCTTCAGCATCAGTATGCACATTACCATAAACCATCAAGTTCAAATCCTCTGCTAGAAGCTCTGCTGCTAAGTAAACCGCTAGAAATTCCTGCGAAATTTACAGGATACAATACTCTACAACATCCACCCATAAATCCGTATATAGCTCTCTTACTTTCTCACTATGGGAGATACGTTGCCGTTCCTGGAGCGGGAAGGGGAATTTATAGTTATGGAGCTGCCAACAATTACCATAACAATAAACCGTTCGGATCGTATAAAATATATGAAGAAAGCGACACATGAGACTTCCTGCAAGTATAAAATTATGGATTCCTTTAACTGTCTAATATCTCTTGGCTACGTTGATCCTGAAGATTGCCAAGAACACGACCCAAATTCTGTACAATATAGGTTGTTTACTCTTTAAGTATAGGTGGAATGTTGAAAATTGAAATTAAAAGACTGCTTTTGTTAATTCTTCATAATTACCTATACAATTGTTTCTGTTGTGTGATTCTCACCTACTCATAATCCTTCAATACGTTAAAAATTCGAAAAATAGAAGAAGACGATTGTTTGCAAATAAAACAAAAGCATGAACACACAGACGAATTCAAATTAATTCAAATGAATTGGTAGTATTAGAAAGTATTTATTTACTATTATATCCAACGGTTGATTATTTTTCGTGAAATATGGGACAAACTTTTCTCAGAATTCAGAATTATAGTGAATTTTCTAGGATGATCAAAGTTCTCGGAAATCAGCTGTAACATTTCGACAAATAGTCTTTCAGACACTTTCCTGTCTGAATTTCATGTGTCCGTAAATTTTCAAAAAAATATATTTTTGTTTGCACGATTTTCCAGAATAATTTTATGTATTATCATTTCCCTATAAAGACTGTTGGGAAAGTGTATTGCCAGAATTTTCATACGAATTTAAAGATTTAGGGCAGAAAAATTATGTACTATTTTTTGATGGCGACATAATATAGCTCTTTCGGAAAAATTTCGCCAATTTAGAATAGAATTCCATGAGAGCTCGTTATTTCATGAATAGTCCGTACTCGCTTTATTAGTATGTTTTGAGTTCTTTTCTGAAAATTAGTCCTCAATATGTATATTTCTATTATTTCTGCATTCAATAGCACTTCATTCCAAAAATGAAAATTGAAGTTTCTTATTATTTTGGAATTCAACATTTTCACCACTTGTCATTCATCGAAAAAATTAAGTAGACGTCAAAATATAAACCGAATTAATAATCATCATTGGTATCAATTACAAAAGACTGTTCATAGAAAAACTGTAGTTAGAAATCACCTCGAGGAGTCCGAATTGAGAACCAAAAACAAGGTAAAGCTATCCGTTCTCGATATACAGGTCGTTTAAAGTATTTTGGTCCTATATTCTTTACTGCATAGATCCATTCGTTCCAAATTTGGCAAGGAGAATAATATGATTAAAGTTAACGAACTGATAGTAGGTGAAAATTAAGTTCCAGGGCCGGACTGAAAGATGAGTTTTCACATTAAAATAATCAAGGAACATCCTGTACAGAACTTTCCAAGAACTCAAATATACGATGTGAATGAGCAAGAATCGCTTTACAAAATGAGCTTACTTCACATTCTGTTCAATTTATTTATGAATAATGATTATGATTATTAGTTTTAGTTTCAAAAACCCTTCGCGGCCACAAACCACGACGTACGTACCTACTTTCAATTTTGAATTTGATATTCATTGGTTCCTATTCATAAGGACTTCAGCTTTCCCCTGTAGAATGAAACATGGGTGTATTCTGGAAATATTCTTTCAATTTCTTTTATTGTGAGAAATACTGGCTCGCTAGTCATCACTTTCAGGAAATTTTACAATGTTATGTGAGTTTAATCATTGTCTTCTTTTCAACAGCTTCTGAAATCACAAAGTATTTTCTAACTACCAAAAATAAGGTAGAAGGAGGATTCAAAATTCAAAACTGTCCGTTCCAACGCTAGCTCTTATAGAAAGGAGACGAAACACAAACGGGGAATCTGAAGAGTACGAGGAGCCAAACAAGATTATAAAGAAGGCAATACGTAGAGATGGTAGAAACAAACAAACACAAATGGTGGAGCAGGCAATAGAAAATAACGTGAATTCAAGAACACTCAGAAAGAATCTTTCAAAAGGAAAAGTTAGAATACACAAGTTGAAGGACGCCAACAATAATGCTACATATGAAAAATCAGAAATAATTAACATAATATAAGACTTCTACAAAGAGCTGTATTCAAAAAAGTTCCTGCCCCATCACGTGGAGGACCGCGCATTGATAAATTTTTGAATGTGGGTTCGGAAGATCTGCCGTAAGTTACAAGATGTGAAGTCAGAGCCGCAATCAACCAGATGAAGAGTAGAAAGAGCCCAGGAGAGGACCGAGTCACCGCAGAAATGCTCAAAAAGGGAGGGGACCAACTGCAGACAGCTCTCTGCATGCTGTTCAACAAGTGCCTTGAAGAGGGAAGAATTCCAGAGAAGTGGAAAAATTCCGAAGTGGTCATATTATAAAAGAAAGGTGATGCAGCTTGCACAGGCAATTACCGACTGATCAGATTATTAAGTATCCTCTACAAGTTGCTGACGAAAATACTATACAAGAGGTTAAGGAAGAAATTAGATTTTTACCAGCCGAACGAGCAAGCGGGTTTCAGGAAAAGTTTCAGCACAATTGACCATATTCATTCACAACGAACTTTGGTGGAGAAGTGCAATGAATATAATAAGCCACTCAGTTTGGCCTTTGTGGACTATGAAGAAACTGTTGACAGTATCGAGGTCTGGGCAGTGCTGGAAGGTATGAACCAAGCGCGAATAGACTCAATGTATACACATTTGATTAGAAAGATGTACAACAATGCTAGCCTGCAAGTCAATCTCAATGAACACTGGAAGACAAAAGAAAAACTTATAATGAGAGGGGTGAGGTAGGGTGATACCATATCCCCGAAGCTGTTTACCCTTGCACTCGAGTACGCCATAAAGGAGCTGAACTGGGAGGAAAGAGGAATTAACATAGATGGATCTTACTTAACCATCTGCGTTTTGCTGACGATATCGTGTTGATTCACAGAGGCCCCAAAGAACTGGAAACCATGCTCCAATAACTAAATGATGCATCCAAGAAAGTCAGCCTCAAGATGAACCTTAGTAAAACAAAAGTCATGACCCGTTCGCCAAATATAATTGTGGTGAAAAATTCAGCCATTGAGAACGTAAAAGACTATGTCTACCTTGGTCACAAAATCCAGCAGGGCACTGAAAATCAAACGCCAGATTTCAACAGACGAGTAGGACATGCCTGGGCAGCATTTAGCAACCTGAAACACATTCTCAGAGATAGGAAGTTACCAATAAATCTCAAAAGAAAAGCCTATAATGCGTGTGTCCTACCGGTTATTACATATGGTATAGAGACCATTACACTGACAAGAAGAGGTGCGGAAAAGCTGAGAGTGACACAGAGGGCAATGGAGCGCTGCATGCTGGGCACAAGCATCCGTGATCGAGTCAGGAATTATGTCATACGACAAAAGACTAAGGTTGAGGACGTAGTGGCGACTGCTGCCGGGCTGAAATGGTGGTGGGCGGGACACATTGCGCGTAGTAGCGACGACAGATGGACCAAGCGGCTGCTGGTTAGGCGACCCCGTACGACGCAGCGTAGAGTGGGAAGACCCCAGACAAGATGGCGAGATGACATCCGGAGAATTGCGGGGAAAGAGTGGATTCAGCTCGCCCAAGACCGCACCGCGTGCAACGGGAAAGAGGAGGCCTATGTCCAGGACTGGATGGCTACAGGCTCAAGAAGAAGAAGAAAAAAACCTAAGAAACATTTTAATTATAACGACGATGATGCTGATGATAAATTTGTAAGTGACTCGTTGATATTTCAAATGAAAATAATAAGTCATTCATGAACGATGACATTGAAACAGACCTTTCATGAAAAAATTACAGATGATAGAAAGAAAAAACAGATTCACAAATTTTAAAATATATTTTCCAAAATATCCTCACCCTTTTGTACATAAATCTTTCACCAAACTGCCAGATAGTCAACTGCTTTTCTTATATCATCCGGTCGGTATCGAACTACAAGTTTGTAAATCGTAGCCAATCTGTAGAGCTTCGAATTAATATTTACAGATCTGTACAACACAAAATCAATCTTTTCTGACCATGGCTCATTCTTCTCCCCATTCTTCGTGTACCTATCTTCGGGTTGTTTTCTACGATTTCCACGATATCGTTGAGCTGTCTACCGTTCACCTGGATTATCGTAGCCGATATTCTCAAACTGCTGCTTGAGATTTCAAATTACACAAACCATACACCAACATCATATCAGCGTAGTCGACGTTTGTCAAGCTCGCATACCTATCGAATGAAAATGAAAATAATTGGAAGTTCAATTGAAAATTCACGGATTAGTTTATTCGAGTTAGTTGTTGAAAACTAATAGTATGTTCTACGGATCTGTCGAAATTAATTCAAGGCTCTTAAGATTTGTTATGTCTTACAGATTGTTGTTCGAAACCAACCAGATGTTGAAAGAAAATCAGTTGGACATCTAGCAGTTTGGGGGAGAATTTCGAAAATTTTATCTCTAAATTGATTTCAATGTTTTCCATCTTCTAATGTCACAATGCTTGGCGGAAAAAGAGCGGTGTTCTAAGTTTAACGCGTGAATCTGTATGTGTGTCTGTGTCAGTTTGAACATCATGATGACTGATCCAAAAAATCAAGGGTGGTAAAAAAAAGCTGCCATATAAAGAATTAATAACAAAATATTTTCCATTTCATGACAAGCAAAAAGGATCAAGAAAATACCCAACATTAGACGATTATACTGAGTGATGGGAATAGTTTTCTTTCTAATTTTTTTTTGCAAAAAGATGGAGAGATTTAATTTTAAGATGATTAATGGTAGTGAGCGTTAAAAAGAAGCCGTTAATGAAATTCACATAGCATTCCAAAAAAATGCAAAATGAAGAGTTCGGCGTACCCACAATTTTTTTCAATAAAAGGAATTGAAGAAATATTTCCAAAATGAGCTCTTGTACTTTGACCCATGTTTCATTCTGCAGGGAGTAACTGAAGCAGTCATGAGATGAATAAAAACCGATAAATATCATATGCTAAATTGGAAATAGGTAGGTACGTCGTGGTTTGTCGTCTTCATAATCATCAAGGTTTTCACAGTTAGCTTATTGTTAGAGCGATTCTTGCTCATATTCATCGAATATAAGGGTTTTTGGAAAGTCCTGTTTTGATTCTTTCGAGGTGAAACTCGGTCAGTCCGTCCCTACTATCAATTCTTTAGCTTCACTCATGTCATTCTCCCTACGAAATTCAGAGTGGAACTTTGATCATTCGGTCCAAATACATAAAATAGCCTGTATATCATTAACAGATAGCCTCACCTTGTTTTTTGGGCCTCAATTCAGACTCTAGCTACAGTTTTTCTATGTACAGTCTTTCGTGAATCATCCTGTAAAACGCCAATCGAAACCGCTGAGCTGCAAGTCTGTTCGAATCATCTATCAACAATGCTTTGATTGTTTTAACTCAATTTATCATATGATATTCGATTATCATTCTTCTTGTTTAGCAGCACTGCATCCTGGTGCTGGCCCAGATTTTTCCTGTTTGCTTCCTCCAGATGTCAAAACGTTACATTTCTCCACCTATTCATTTCTAGAATCTCCAAACCTTTCTTCACACTGTCCAACATGTTATTGATGATTTCCACTCCTTATTACACCCTATTTAAAAAAAATGTTCTTCAGCTCAAATATTCGTAATATTGAGAATGGGGATTTTGTGTGAATAATATTAACTAATAAAATTGAGAGTATTGCATAGTTCTATCTAATTATTCTTTTATTAATGATAATTTTTACATCAATAGGTGAATAACTTCTCGAGAAATATCGAAAAATGATCCGACATTTTTCTCTCGTATTCTCTTCAAAAAACGTTTCGTAACTTACTGCTTGCTGTTAATGTATCACATAGCAAATCAAAAAGAGAGGCTTTTCTCGGAATTCACGAATATAGTAAATTTTCTGAAATAATCATTTATTGTTCGAAATAATCCGTCCTTGAAAGTTGAGAATCTCAGAGAACAAAACTCATACTCATTTCTTTTATGGGTCATTTTATTAAGGAATTCAAGAGTAGTAACGATTTTATATGCTCGGAATTGACTTTAAAGAATTATATTTCCGATAATGACGATCGGTTGAAGCATTTTCACATAAACTCAAAGATTCATGGGAAAATATTTCTTTCAACTTTTCGAACGCGAGATAATACAGCTCTTTCAAAAAATATATATTTTTCTTTCTAGTCGTAGTAGTTTTAAATTTGAAGATTTGATAACTACATAATTTGCTTGGAACGATTGAAACTCAATTGCCATCTAAATAAATTCTTCATACATCGTATGAACAATTCTTCATCATGAATTTGAAGAATGGAAAGTCTCACAAACAAAATACGCATATTTCCTTGTAATGAACTAATTTTGTGCGAAATTGTTGCTAGTTTAAGGACTTTCCAAAATTTTTCGCTACCCAATGGATATTAACGATCCACGATCTTAATTAAGTGCTAAAATGAGTTTCAATATTTTTTTCCGTGAATTGATTAATTTCTTTTTTCAATTGGCTGACTAATACCATGAGTTTTATTTTCATGAATTTTTATTGTCAAAGTTATGTCTGCCTTCCTTCTGCATTTCTGTTCTTTTATTGTTAACAATTCAAATTTCTATGATTTGATGCAACACCATAAATTTTTCACTGAAGCTATTTTAGATATCAACAGTATATATATATATATATATATATATATATATATATATATATATATATATATATATATATATATATATATATATATATATATATATATATATATATATTCTTTTGAAAAGAGAGGATTTACAAAAATTTGAATAATTGTATTTACAATAAATGCTTATATCTATAATTTTGGAGTGTGTCAGAAAAAGAACAAGTGTGAGCTCAGGAAATGGGGAACCATACTATATGATTCAATAAACGAGTGAAAAAACCTGAGGAAAAAACTCGTTTCCCTGTCGCTATCGCACTAGCAATAGTTTGTCTGTTTATGTTGTGTTAGTTTCGTGTGTACAAAAAGAGTACCAAAGATTTTTCTGCTTAGCCGCTTCATTCTCTCTTGCATTCCATGATTTCCAAATGAAGACAAGGGTGAAAGAAAGGGGGTTTGGGACAGGAATCTGTAACAATGGAAAAAGAAAACCAGCAGGAAAAATATTTCAACAATCATACTTCTTATAAGTCTAAACAAATCTGAGAAAAGACTTTACAAAGCAATCAAGGTCATGAAAAGGACTAAGGAGATAATAAAAAAAATACATAACCTGCGATATTTCCTCAAATTTCATCTCTGTTTGACCGAGAAGGCCCCGATGGCCAGGATCAGTCTTCCAAGAGTGATGCCGATTATCATCTATAGATGTTTTAGAATCATTATGGACCCAATAATCTGGGTTGACATCGCCCATATATTATTTTTTCGTGGAACTTGTTTAATTTTTTTTTGTTTTTAATCAACAGTGAAAAAGTGATAGTGTCAAGCTTGAGCCACGCGTCTATTGAAATAAATATCAAATTGAGTACTACACAACTCTCTGAGAAGGGGGATCAAAATATATTTATCCCCACCTCAAAAAAGTTTCAAATCCCAAGCTAGGTTGTCAAAATTTCAACAATAATTACACCATTAATAACAAATATTTTGCATTGATTCCATGACTAGCAGAAGTTGAAAATTTTAAAATCAAAATCGAGCAGATCTTTGTCTCTATGGAATGTCATCTATTGATCAACCACCGACAATCAACTCCGTTGTAAGTTTTTGGTATTAGAATCTTCAAATATTAAACTAATTCAACTATTTTGCAAATCCTTAATGTCAGATTAATTTAATAATGTGAAAAGTATAACAAGACAATATTGATCACAAGAACTGTTTTATCACCGTTTTTAACTGAAGTTCATAATGATTTCATAATATTAGCTAGAATTTTGACCTTTTTTCATTATCTCGGTCATGATCTCAAACAGCGTGTCCTTTGGCGATCAGAAAAACTTCCAGTGATTATCTAACGCTTTCAATTTATGCATATCATATTGATATTCAAGACTGATAGTACACACCATATTCATAGATATTCATTTCGACATGCAATCTCTTTCTCCTTCAAAAAGCAAGAGAATTCAACTGGAAATATATTTTCATCGATAATACTGAAGGAATAATTCTTTCTGTTTTGACTTAGTCTTCCATGACTGCAATGAGTTTGCAGAGTAAGGTTAGAGTTTAGAAGGACCAGTTTTTCAGGATCTGTATAAAAAATTAGTGAGATTCCAGACATTAGCTTTTTAGTTTACAGTAGTCGGTAAAGAAACACAAACGTGTTCTCCTCGCAAAATTCTCAAAATAAAACTAATGCCTGAAAATCAACGTTGATTTGAGTGGAACGGTTGGTATTTGAGCTATCACTAGTTTTATGCTATTAGCATATTCTACTTAGAGACCTCTTATGAGGAGTACCATTTTAAATTCCGCTCCTAACTTACAAAAACTTGTGTTTAACATATTCATAGAATTAGGGTAGTATAAACAGGATGAAGTATTTGCATCAGCTTTAGGAATAGTTACTATTGATTTGTTTCATTTTATAGTTCAATTGGTTATGCCCTCCTTGAGGGAATATGAATAATGATATGCTTTCATTATCTCATTCTGAAAATCATTATTTCACATTCTTGATTATTTTTAACCATGCGTCCCTGACTACTTGTGAAGAATGAAGTTTTTTGTTGTAAAAAAACTGATTAGTATGATAAGAAATGTTGAATTATCGCCACATAATTGGGAAATTGTACTCAATCGTCACTGAAATTTGAAACTGTGAATTTCAAAATTCAAAAAAACCTATAATCATAATTGAAAATGCCTTACGTTGGATTGTCCGATTGCAGAGGGGTTAAGTAATTGCTCTCGTTGAAGAAGGGACGACACAGGGGGATATAGTGGCCACAGGGGAAGTATTACAGGGGGTCATTTCAAAAACCTACGCCTGATACGTGGAGCTACAATCTCTGGGCCTAGAAGAAGTCGTAGGAAGATCACTTCTGAAGAACAAGACCGCTTTTCGTGCCAAATTGCAAGAAGAGACTCAAGTGCGTCGCACCCTATACTCCAAAGGTAATTTCTGGAAACAACAGGCATCAGTGTATCAGTTGAAACGATATGTTAAAGACTTCGTTCGAGGAGTTTATGAAGATAAAGAGTTCCAGAGCTAACCAGACGACAATAAAATCAACAGACTTAATTGGTGTAACGAGAACCAAAATTGGAATATTGAGAATTGGCGAAGTGTTATTTTTTCGGATGAGACCAGAATTGGTGCTCAGATGACCGCCGGATTCGGGTTTTAAGGGTTCGTGGAAGACAAGCTAGACTCTGAGAAGCAAGACAAATTCCGAAATACCAAAGGCGCAGTGTGATATTTTGGGGTGGCTTTATGCTGGGAGGCAAAACAGATTTGATGTCGTTTCCTGCGAGTGTAACGGCTATAAATTACGTGGACCTAGTGCTAGAGCCCATAGTGAGACTCTGTCGAGGTGCTCACGGTGAGAATTTAACTTTTATGCAAGAAAATGCTCTTCCACATACCCACAACTTCGTGCGACATCATCTTGAAACAGAGGGAATTGCTATTTTGGAATGGCCAGCTTGCTCTCCAGACCTAAATCCTATTGAACATTTATGAGATGATCTCGAAAGGAAATCAGATCGCCCTAGGATGATCCAAGAACCCCACAACAGTTCATCCAAGTCGCCACAGAAGAGTGGCAAAATATCACCCTAGAGGAGGTCGAAAACCTCTTATTTTCTTTGATTTATTTCTTCTTTCAATTGAAATATATCGAAAAGGATTAACTCTAACAATCCTTCGAAATTTCCAAAATCCGTGAGGTATTATTCGAAATAAATTTGGTTGTGTGTACGCTTAAATCCTCCAAAGAATTGCTCCAAAATCGATATCCTGAATATCTACCTAACCAAATTTTTGTTGTTCCAAGTTTATTGCACAGAGTTTAAAGAATCACTCAATGCAAAGCCTTTTTTGTTGAAATATTCACAATGTAAACATTCCGATCGTTGAAAGACCAGAATTTTATTATGTTTTTTCCATAAGTGCATATAATGAAGATTTTAATAATATTTTTGGTGTTTTAAACAAATAGAATAGTTAGAAATCAATAAAAAGGAAACCAGGGAAGTTGAAAGTTGTACTAGACTTAAATTCCATACCATTACTCAATATTTCGAGTTATTAAACTAGGTAGTTCTATTTGAAGCACATCTGTCGTCTTTATTTTCCCAACTTATTTGATGAAGCCACAGTGTGACGAAACTCCTCATAAGTTTGTTAATAAAGTGAAATTTTGAACAGAATTATTGTTTTGAAATGAAAAGTCTATATAAATTTCTGAATTAAATATCCATCCCTCAAACAAATTAATTTAAAAACTTGTTAACTTAGGCACAATATTATTATTGTATCAGGCAATCCTTTTTTAATTGCTTATACTTTCATGATAGCACAGTGTGGCAAAAAGCGTTTCCAGATTTTTAGTGAAAATTTGAACAGTATTGTTTCATTGAATAGAAGCACTTCTAATTTCCACATTGCTATCGTCAATTTCACTGATGCAGTTCAGAAAATTGCAAATTCTCCCTGATATAGTTTTCCACAGTCCTACATATTTCAAAAATTGTTTACTAAATTATTCTGAATGTCAATTCGACAAGTATAAGAAAAATATATAGAACTCAATAATTGGTTATAGATTTTTTGCATATACTTATCTGAGTATACTCCTTCAATATTATATTGATAACACTTCAATCTATCTCAATATTGTTCCAAGATTTCTTGGGGATAAGGCGGAAATGAATTTTCAAGCTTCAGCTCTGTTCACCCGACAAGAGTTTTAAGGCGCAGATACAGTTTCAGTCGTAATAATCCCACATATTATAACATTGTCTTTCTTTTTCAATAACGTTAATCATAGCTCTGTCTATCCATTCGGATTTTTTTAATCTTCAAGTGCAAAGACCAAGATTTTGTCTTTTTTATTTTTAGAATATCCACTTGAGCTGCATTCACATATAACTCGTTGAAAATTATAAAAAGCAAAGAATTCTTACCAATTTTTGTCCCAACAATCTTCACTCAATAAATTAACAAATAAAAACTAATTACCAAATGAATTTGGCGACGACGTTGTATACAGACTTTACTGTGAAATAAGTCGGAAGCCAAGCCGATCGTGCGTTAGCTCCTTTACCTATGACTAGCAAATCACAACCGCGCAGATGCCGACAGACACAAGCCGTGACCGACCAGTAATATCACGGAAAGGATGCTATGTCTGCGCGGTTTGTGTCTGTGGCAATGTGAGTATAATATCGAATGTATGTTAACCTCTTTTGCTTTTTATATAATGGATAACGAAAAACTAATAGAACTTATACGGGAATATACATTACTTTATGATTTCAATGATAAAAACTATAGTGATAATCAAAAAAAGGATCAGGCGTGGAAGGAAATAGGAAGAAAACTAAAGAGAAGTGGTGAGTACATAAAACATTTCATAGGGAAAAATCAAAGGTACACTCATATTGTGCATTGGTTATGTGTTTTAAAACCGATGTATTCAATTTTATTATTTGAGCAGGTAGAATATCGCCGAGCGGCCCGCGTTGATACGTGAACGTGCAACGTGTCAACTTAACCTGCCTATAGAGATCGAGTCGATTCAGTGTTTTAACTCGACGCGACTACGTTCACCTAGTTCGGGATCGGTGAATCATTGGAACGAAACCGAACTCCCTCGAACTTGTCCGATCCGTTTGACTACTTCTACCCGAATCCGAATATCAAATCGCATTCGAAATCCGAAATAGAGATATAGAGAATATGAAAAGAAATACATTACGAAGGAAGACTATATTTTTATGTATAATAAATGAATTTGTTATTTTGGGTAGTTACGTATTAACGCCACCGCAGCAAAAATTCTGCCACTGGCCAATGCAAGAAATCGTGTTTGCTTATAGCAACCATGTTTTCTGCAGACAGCATCCTTGTTGTTCGTACGGCCAGGAACTTATCATTTGATTTTCTTGTTGCCTTGTTGTTTGCTGATTTTTAACCCCATTTTTTAATGCGTATTTGGGATTTGCTGAAAACTGAACAAGATTCAATTTTATTTCTACCTTAAAACGAAAATGTACCATTTCCCATTCCAAAACGTAGTTTTCGGAAATGTAATTAAAGACAGTGTGATCAGCTAAAAGAATAAGATTGCTGATTTGAGTTACACAATTACATTTTTGTCCCTTTAGCTTTGAGATTCATATACTTCTGGTGCGAGGAGTTGACGTCTGATAAATTTTGCAAATAGCAGCTTGATTTATCAGATAAAATTTTGTTGTAGAACAACCGCACTTTCTAACAATTAAACTTTTGCTGCAGTCGCGTTAATACATAAGTACCTTATTTTATCTTATATTTACGTGATTCTTACTCATTCAACTCTAGGATGCATAAAACAATGATTTAACACTCGTACATAAAGTATCATATATATTTTTTATGCAAATAAAAATTGTTCAAACTTGGAAATAGTTTCTACACTGCGGAAAAGATTGCTCTTTGACATTTGAATTTGGGAGACTTTTACTTGGTAGAATTCCATTATCAATAACAAAAACAAGTAATATTTTGTGAGTAATTCAACTGAATAATTATGTTTCGTAACGTAATAAAAAATCAGATTCAAATTACCCTAATCATCTCTTAGAAAATAATCTTTCTTTCGACCCACAGTTTGAAATTTTGCATACAGATAATAAATATTGGAAAGTAGATTTTCGGGAAACTTTAGAAATCAACAAACACAAAGACTCACTCATTAATGAATAAGTCGATTTAAGCCCTTCACCTCAATTGAATCTGTTCAGGGAGCAATCTATTCCTTGATGTTATTGGATATACCTGTCATCAATAACCATTCAAGAGGAAGCAACTCAGTAAGCTTTTAATTACTTAAGAATATTTGTATTTATATTTTCATGTGTATCTATATAAGGTTGCCATAATTTCTGTACATTCATTCGTCTGAAGAAGCTACGGTGTAGTGAAACGCGTTACGAATAACAATTATTCAGTAAAATTCCTCAAAAAATGTTACTTGATTTTGTTTGCTTTTTGCAAACACTTTTATTGGATTTTTATTCATTCAGCTAAATTTTGAAGGGCAAATGCAACATCTATTTTTTTTTTCATGGTGGTTCATCTTTTGTAAATTCTTCAGTTACTGGAATGAATATTTTTATGTTTTCTAACGGCTACCGGCCCAAATAAGGATTTGAGGATTAAGTGACTTCGTAGACATACTATTTATACTATTCTTTCATAAAGATTCATCTGCGGTAATTTTTTAAATGATATTCGAGTTTATAAGTTGTATATAAAACAAAACATTCAACACTTCAATCCTGATTTCAGTTCTTTCCAAAATTTGTTTTTTTCAAATAAAATGAATAACTATAGGGTTGTTCGGAAAGTAATTTCGTTTTTTTTTTGTAGAATTGAAAGACAGTTTTCGTATAATTAACAAATACTTCGTTAAATTATATATTGGCCGTTCTGATCCAACACCTATTGCCACATATCTGGTAGTAGCATAATTACAGGCTCATAACATTTTTGGTCTTTGCTGGCAAAAAAACTGATCGAGGTGAATTTTAACCTCCTTATTTGAGGTGAAGCCTTATCGTCTAAAAAATTTTGGAGTGACCGGAACAAATAATAATCCGATGGTGCCAGGTCTGGACAATATGGTGGGTGTGACATTATATCCTATTCAAGTTGTAAATGCTTTTGGCGAGTGACCAAATTTGTGTGAGGTCTCGCGTTGTCTTGGTGGAACACTACACCTTTCCTGTTGATTAGTTCTGACCTTTTCTGTTGAAGTGCATCATTCAGTTTGTCCAGCTGATGACAGTAGACTTTCGAATTAATCGTTGTGTTATCCGGTAAAAGCTCAAACTAAACGATTCCTTTAAAATCCCACCAAACAGACAGGATCACATTTTTTGGTGAATATTGGCCTTGGGAATGGTTTGAGCCGGTTCGTCCTTTTTGCTTCATAGCCTCTTGAATTTGACGTTGTTGCATACAACCCATTTTTCGTCCCCAGTGATGATGCGCTTCAAAAACGGACGTCAATGAGGCGACACAGATTTCTTTCTGTGAGAACATGGGGAACTCATACGTCGAGCTTCGGGGATAATCCCAGCCCGTTTAAGTGGTCAGAAATTGTTGAATTTGATAAATTTAATCTCAATCCGATCACACGTGTTGTTATTCACCGGTTTGCATGAACTAAACCCTTTATCGCCTCTTTATCAGCTTCAACCGGCCCTTCCGAACGTGGTGCATCTTCGACAATAAAATTAACGGATCGAAATTTAGCGAAGCAGTTCTGGCACTTGCGTACTGTCAACACACTTTCTTTCTGGCTTGAATAATATTTTTAACCTTTCTATAGTGAAACAGTAAGATATGTCGAAAATGCTGCTTATGGCTCTATATTCAAAAGAGCACCAACTAAAAACTACTGCGTAGAATTAATTGGAATCTTTCCCACACAAACCTCTCAAAGCATATAAAAATTATACGGCTTAAGTGTGAAATTGGGTGCAAAAAAATAATTAATTCAATTTAGTTTTCAGATAATAGGTTCAAACTTCATTATTTTTCTCAATTCATATGAGACACCTTGTATTTCATGATTGCATATAATTGCAATACCAACCGAAATATATCAGGCGTCCCTATACCATCTTTCAGTAAATTCAGAGTTGAAAATTAATTGGAATTTTCGCTAGAATTTCTCAAACATGGTTTAACTATGAACTATAACCAAGAAAAGGATAACTCAAACACGCTTTAAAATTTATTTTGAATCCATTCACAAAATTCAATTCTTCTGCCATAATTCACCTCAGTTAATTCTTCGTGTAGTGTAGTTGAATATGTTATGCATGATACTCATTTTTTTGTAAGAGTTTTGACATGGAAGGTTTTTTGGAATCTAATCCAGTCCTTAGTTCTAATGCAATTGATTTGGATATTCCACATACTGATTCTTTATCTTCTGTCGAAACTTATCTTGTTCGTTCTATTTTCACGTCTCTAATACTTCCAATCCGGTGAAATCGTCAATTTAAACTTTCGAAGCTCTTCACATGAGGATGTCTGCGCTGAATTATTTCCTGCGTGAATTCCGGATTACATATACCTACTATATTCTCCAATTCTTCAGTAGTATAATGCATGTTTGTCCAGAAAGAAAACCTCATTCGAAAATCGCAGAACTATGAATCTCAGATAAATATATCAAAAAACAATTGAATCAAAAAAATCCAAAAATACCCAAAATGAACTAAAAACTTGAAAATGTTCGAAATAAAAATAAATAACTCCCAAGTTAGCAAAATATAATCGTACTTAATCACAAGAAAATTGTTGATGGGAAACATAGGGTGTCCTATTCAAAAGAACAACATTAACATGAATCACTATAATGCAGCAGCCTGTATATTTAAAAAAAAAATTCAGTGCATGCAGAAAAGTATCATCAAATTTTTTTATATAAACGTTTTCATTATATTCAACAGGAACAAAATTAAGGGCCGATTACGCACGAAATGGACACCGGTATACGTATAAATAAAAGAAATGCTCCTTCAAATATATTTTCATCAATTGACAATCTCTCTTTTTTTATGAAAAACGTTTATATAAAGGGTGATTTCGGATGAACCGAAAGAACATACTCCAATGGTAAATGCAGTTAAGAATTAAGGTTTGTGTATATAAATCCTGGTATAGGTAAACAATATATTTTATATTCCTCAGTGAATAGGGAACAATGAAAGCTAGTGGCCGGATTTGACATCTGGAGTTTAGTTCATATTGGCCGAGTCTCGCCCTTTAAAATTGTCATAATGAGTGACGGGGATACTTACTTCGGTAAACTTTGACCTTTGACTTTGAAAGCAGATTTCTACGGAACGGAACTGGATATCGAAATAAGGGTTCCCAATTTCAAAAATTCGATTGTATTTCGTGTGAAGAACTATTTTGTTAATTCATTGAGGTTTCTGAGATCCCTCGCTCACACTTTTAGTCCAAAGATGGGGAATTCTTTTTTTGGAAACGTCCCAGAAACATTTGAATTTTTTGATCAGATTAAGAGCCTATACTATGTGTGAACGATCGATTTTTGTATTTCGAAAGAATTTTCTCCGAATTGAACGAAATTGCCGCGGCCTTGGTGTGCTTTTCATATTTTTTTTCGATGAGCACCTATGCCGTCTCTCGACATCGCTCTGAAGCAGTCCGCTCGTGAAAACAAATTCTTCGCTCGCAAAATCACGTCCAGATAGACCCTGGTTTCACCCCACCAGAATTATCGCCCATTTTCTTACCGTTTCAATATTATATACGTAATGTGGTAGATTTAGTTAGTTGGCCCATCACGTTAGATTGTTCACAAGATCTCTTCAATACATGGTTGTCAAAGGAATGTAGAATCCGAAGACTTATATACATTACTAAGTATATCTAAATATTTAATTTTTCGTTGAAAGATGTGGAATTTGTTTAAACTCATTTTATTTCCTAAAAGGCTAAATAGAAACTAGAAAACTAGCAGATAAGCAAATGGCAGAAAAAGTTGTTGAGAGAATAGTTCGCAGCTATGAAGCACAATATCACTAAGGACAATTTTTTCACTTCTATGGACCTCGCTGATTATATTCTGATTAAAAATATTATGTTGATTGGTGCTTTAACAATGAACTTGTATATGAAACGAAATGCAAGTCAGATACGACCTGAGCAGTTTTTTTTATGTGGACATCATAGAAATAAAACCATTGTTTCTTACGTTCCCAAAAAAGGTTAAGCGGATACTTTATTATCCACAATGCGCTATCATAACGCAACGATTTTTCGTTACAGTACTAGCTAGCTACAAAACTGTGGCACTCTGTAGCAATGTTGTACAATATAATAAGGAAAAAATGCCTCGAATTCTAATAAGATATGGAAAAACCATTGTGTATGCCGAACATACTAGACAGATCTGAAAATTCATTAGTTTATTGCAAATATGGAATTGAAACAATGTAAGGTGCACCAGTGCCTGATTCACCAACATCTCCAGCACCACTAGGGCCAGACTAAAGGCTAAAATTTCAAGAAACCTGCTAAATGTGCTCAGTTTTACTAGAAAAACGGAAAACCAGATAATGCTGTGATTTTCACAAAAAAAGTTTTTAGGGTCAGTGCAATGTATTTATTACCATGATAGTTATTATAATAAATGATGAAAGCCAAGAAATATACAATTTTGCATCAATCGTATCTATTTCTATACCTTCGTATCCCTATTTTTTGTTATATTTTAAGTCAAAACCAATTGAGAATGAAACAACATATATGGGGTGCCTGAGTACCCCTCGTATTGAGTAACCATTCAATTACTTCGTATTTACACGAAGTTTAAAGAACTCAGATATGATGAACGTTCTCCTATTATTACGATATGCTTGCCATCAATAAGTTTCAGACATTTAGGAAAGTATATCATTATTCCTCTTACACTGAAAATTTTTTTTACTAGCCAAAAATCTGCAAATAAAAAATATTTACATGCCTCCCTTGTTTCAGGAAAAGAGTGTAAAAAATCATGGGCACTGCTCCGAGACGCTTTCCGACGTACTGTGAGGAAGAAAAATAATAGTAATAGCAATAATAGTGAGTGGACCGGTGTTCTTGAAAAAAAATGGAAATTTGAAGACGAAATGTCATTTTTGTTACCGTATATAAAGAAAAGATCGACCACAAGTATATCCGTACCAGTTTTTGATGGAGATGATAACGTTAAGGAAGACGATTTCGTTGATGACGAAATGGCTCAAAAATGGTCGTCAGATGTTGGTCAACCAATGACTGTTACATTTCCAACTACTCCCGATGTTAATCTACAAACGGCTGGGTCACTATCAACAGTATCGTCACAAGCTCATTTCAACTCTCAACCAACTCTCACTAAAAAAAGAAAAAAACGTACTTCAGAAATATCTGACGCAATTCTCATGAAGTATATATTAGACAATAAGAAAACTTCTTCACAGGATGATATTGGACAATTTATGGCTGGGATTACAACTACTTTGCGCTCTTTTCCGGCAAGAGATCGCGCTGTTGCAAAAGCCCAAATATTTGGAATAGTCTCGCAAATGGAAATAGAAATACTGAATAGACCATCCATGAGTAATTCTAGAGTATCTACTCCATCATCGTCTACCACTATGCCAGATACAATACAGGATTTCTACGAAGGTTGCCTCTCTCTGAATACAGAAGAACAAATAAAATATGAGCACATAGAATGATATTAATTATTGATTTCAATTATAAAATGAATTTCCAATATTTCTTTGAATACAGTGATTTGTTTCGTTCTCAAAATCTCTATTTCGATTCCAATATTTTCCCATATCTACTAGGATAAATATGCAAAGAATTGACATATTATTAATTCTCTTCTTCATAGCATATCCTGCATTTGAAGCTATCTGAAAATATGTTAATTTGCAAGAGTTGCTTTCATTATATAATATTTCGCCCACGATGTTGACGAATTCATTCTGGTGCCAAGCTCCATTACAATTTTTCTTGAGGAACAACTTGCATTTCATGTCTTACAATATTTCATGAACCGATTGTATGCTTTGTAATGTGTTTCGTTGCTAACAATTCTAACTATTGATAATTCGTGCCTCTCTGTGGTTTTGGTGGTGTTCCAGAAATGAAATAGTTATGACTCATCATTTTAAAATTTGCTTTTTCTTTTTGGTCCGAGCAAATGCTATGGGAAAGGATCAAAATTAAACTCTTGCCACAAAAATTCAAAATCCTCAGGTTATTTCAATTATTTATGTCCTCAGAACAAATTTCGCCACAATGCCGGATTTGGATTAATTTTCAAAAAAAAAGTATGTGCTGAACTCCCGTAACAGAAATATATATTCCTAGATTCCATATCTTTGGGGTCTACCGGAAGTGTTCAGTTCTTCTTACTAATGTCTAAACATTTTCAATAAAAATAAATTTTACGTGCTTCCTTTCTTGAAGTTACCCAGTAACAGTCTGTCACGATGCACTTTTAGTGTATTGGTTTAAGCACCAGATAGGAGAATTAACTATATTCTGTAGGCAAGAAAGCATGCTTGAGTGAACAGATTATAAATTGAAATACATCTTCCTTTTCGTAGCCGGGTGCAGCTAGATTTGTTATTTCATTTTGGAAAAGATTGAAGTGATGCATGAATGAATGAATGATACGTAGAAATTTCTATTACAATTCTATATAATGATTGAAGATTCAGGTGTGCGCAGCTATTGTATAATATTATTTTCTCAAATAGTACCAATATACAAATATAAATTCTATATGAAAAGTTAGGTACATTTAAATATTTCCTTAAAAAAGTAAAAGTACCTCTTTACTCGAACTTATTGGTAGAGTTTAACTGAAATTTCATATTAAGACATCAATAATACTCAAATATTTAATTCTATCTATTACTATCATAACGACATTAATTATTTCTGGCACACAGCAGACAAGAATGTCTATGCCTTCCTGTAGAATTCATAATAGTAGAATTACAATCATCGAATGTTGACAGTCATGAGAGTTTTATCCCATAGAATATCAAGCAATAGGAGGTTTAGATCGAGAAAACGTGGAAAGAGGGATCTATTCCGTGTTCGCATTGAGCAGCGTTCTTAATTGCCAGTGTTGTCTTTTATACACATGAACTTTTTACTCAAGTGTAATGACAGAAACAGTCATAACGATAATTACGTCGGCAGGAGGACAGAATAACGACAACACTGTACCTAACACAGCAAAAATGTTTTCTTCCTCGTTGAAACTATCAGAAGGCATGTGCATGAGGTACGACCGCCTATATAATCTAACCAAACAAACGAAAGACTCATATTGAGAGAAACTTATTTACTTATTTAGTACATCTTGACACCCATCAATTGTACATACTAAATACGATCTCCTTATTGAGCATATTCATCGATTGTATGTACTGAGTACAATCTTCTGTTTTGCATGCATAGAGTACATCTTAACCCGTCGATTGTACGTATTGAGTACACTCTATTGTTGCGGTAAAACCTATATACTATATTGAGTATACCTTAAAGCCTCTCAAATGAACGTTCTGAGTACAATTTACTTACGCAAATGTACGTACTGGGTATATCATAACGCCCCGTCGATTACACGTACTTAGTGTAAACGTACGCCCTGGATGCACGTTATGATGAAATTTTCGTGAAATAGTCAACACTCTGCTAGTACCGATCAATATTTCTCTATTAATATATATAACCTAACACATATCTATAATAAAAAGAAAATATCAAAGTAAATCTAAATTCACAAATGAATCAACATAGCCATCTGAAAATAAAAGAATTAAATGAATGAAGAATTTTTCGCAAAAAAATTCTATCTCCACAACTCAGACACTAAGTTCGCTTACTACCTCACCTCTTAAATCATTTCATGCGTCAAGAATTTTGTTACCGAAAAAGGTGGCAAGCATTATATCACCAATAAGCTTGCGTTGACTGAACGAAATCAGGCTAGCCGTACGTAGACATTCTCCCCATGCCGATCTTATTCGACATTAGGATAATTGCGTTGCTCGATGTTGAACATTTTCCAGTATTGATCCAGTAATTCGATAATGAACAAGATTTGGACACCATGCTGGTCCATCATACTCGAGTAATGATCGCACCTAAGATTTATGGACAGATCAGATCAGATCTCTCCGGGAGATGTGTGAATTGGTTGAAGTAACTAATTGGCTTACTTATACGTGATAGTTATATGATCAGACCAGCACAAATCCTCGTTAATAACCACTTCCAAGTCTTCTAGCGACGAGACCCAACAGTATGCCATGAATATTATGCTGAACAACAATTTTGTACGTGTGTAGTGGAGGAAGCCAATAACCACAGCGAATTAAAGAGTTCATATTAGAGTATAGGGTATCATGTTGAGTTAAAGGGTTGGCGTAAAGTTTGATATCATCTACATAAAAGACCTTCATTCTGAAAATAAGTACGTAGCTTACAAAACGAAAAGAGGATTACCAAGTACTGATTTCTGAGACGTTCTACAGGTTACTAGTCTCTCCTTAGGAAAGGAGCTGCCACATTTTACCAAAAACTTTGTATTGGTCTGCTTGACGATATACGATCAAAGGATGTAAACAGCGTCATGTTTGCAGCTGCAGCTACTATTTAGGCATGCCTAGCTCAGAATTAAAACTATCGAAACGTTACAACCACAATAGTCCAACAGCACATCTGAAATTCAGCTCTAATGTTATAATGTAAAAACAGTTACGATCCATTGAAGTTGAAAGAGTCCCCTTTGGGGTTGCCACGATACTAAATGTCTGGCAATCGATGATGATTTTGGATATTTTTTTTTAGATAACATAAGTTTGCCCTTTTACACAAATATGTTACGTTCTCTTCTGCCAAAGCCACGACGATCCAAACTTAATAGTTATTCATCATTTCTACCGAAGTTGAGAGGATGTGACAAAAAATAAGGAAGGGCAGGTATTGAAAGCATTTTAATGTAAATGACTAATAATACTCTGATACTTATCTGTATATCAAAAATATTTAGTTTTGTTGAACTAGTCAAAACTTTTTTGTTCAAATATATCGACATTCGAAATACCGAACAGAATATGTGTAGAAAGCATCTATCAGAAATTCTGGTTAAAAAACGGAAGGATTAATGAGAAAATGTCAATATTGATTCAGCCACTTCAGACCAAATATTTTCAATTAAAATATTAATTGGAGAAAGCCATGAATAACGCAAAAAAGAAAACTTTCTGTCTCACAGAGTATATTTGAGGTTATGATTGGTTTTGGTCAGACTAGGACTTTCTGTTGTGTTGTGTATTTCTAGTTACCTTTTAAAGTTTTTATGTGAGGTTTGATGTGATACTTTGTCGCTTAAACCATTTGTAGGTAATAACTATTGGAAATAGCTTCCAATTTTTCTTGCACTCGATTTCTCATCTGAATTTGACTGCATTCCAACGACAAAATTTTTACGCTTTTGGATGATTTTCAGCAGCCCTAAAAATATGTAATATTCCTTTGAGATCTCAAAATAAACTAATTGAACATTTCTGGCAAATCGCCGTCTTCATACTGTAATTTTGAATTCAGATAAAATATAAAAATATTTGGCAGATGACTCAACACAATTGCTTATTCATAATTCACCATAAAATTCAAGCCGATCAAATGTCAAGTAATAAATGGATAGTTTTAGCAAACAAATAAAAAAAGTTAATTTCAGTTTTAGTTCGTTTCACTATAAAAAAATAATAGTGAAGGGGAACATTGAAATTAAATATGTGACACTGGTATCAAAAATGCAGATGTGACTTGATCCTGAAATATTTAATTCTGGCCATGTATAGGGGCACTAAAATTTCACCTATTGCTTTCTCTTCAAATTCATATTCAGTTATGCATTACAATGAGAGGCCACCCGAAACTCTCAACTGGAGTATCGTAAAAATAGATTTGGCATAAGTGGGGCATAACCGTTTAATCATATTAAGGTTTACCTATAGAACATGATTAATACTGACGTATAAATTAAGATTTTTCTGGAATAAACGTATTTCCGTTTCAAACCGCATCATTTCAACTTTCCACTCGTTTAGGTCTTTGTGGTGGAATAAAAACGATTTTACGCTCGAAAGAATCACCTCACATTTCCGGGAATACGAATTATCATGAACAAACTTATTATCAGAAGCGGCATCTTTTTGACGTTAACTTGAAACAAGAACTCCGATGGTTTAATTTTCCTGGTTCTGTAAAGGGTCTTTGAGTACTGTTTTATCTTCCCACTTTGTTATTATTATTCATTCATTCACTGCGGAGTTGAACTTTTGAAATGACTCTCGTTATGACTCTCCGTTGGCTAAGTTAGATCTTTCCCAACTGTCGATTGGCGTTTCCACTTTATATCAACCACATAATTTGTGATGTAACCTAGTGCTATTGAAACGAGTGATATCACATCTTTCGACATCTCTTATGAATAGGGTGCGATTGTACTGTCGTCGGCTTAGACGCTAAGTTAGAGGATCAGATTCGGTTTCGACAGCAATTATTGAGTCTTTCAATTTGAAACGCTTTCATTTCAAATAAATAAAATATAAATGTCGTTTGGTTAGATGTTTATGAAAACAATGTGAATTATTTTGTAATGGATAAAATTTATAGTTTAAATAATAAGCCATCTGGAACTGTTATCTGAATTGATGAAAAAATTTAAGAGACCGATTCGGTAAAAAAGTCATAAATTTTAAAGAATCAATCGTAAGATCATACTGATTGGTTTCGTAAAGTGAATTGAACTAAATAACCACTAACCAATGTTCACAAGATTGCTTATTTAAGCAAACCATTCAGCTTTTTATTTATTTTAAATCTAACAGAATGGCACCATATTTTACAATGTTTATGGTCCTGGCATCCCCTCCTTATTTACGATCCTGACATTCCCTTCATTACATCATAACTCAGGTCATTCAAGATTTGGATCTTATTTTACTTCGATTTTTCCTTCTACATCGGGTGTTCCGAGAAAAACACCCCAAACTATAGCTCCTATAATTTTTTATCGATATGAATGGAACAAAAATCGAATTGCATGTGAAAGAATATTCTATCAACATGAATTATTTGGATTGGTCTATCTTGTGGTGGTACACATTGCCACAAATGTCGCCAAGACACAGCTAACTATTCAAAAGCATTTATGTTAGCACTAACAGAAATAAGACTTCTTTTAGGTGTAGAACCACGTGAGATAGAAGCATTCAATGCAAAATTCTGATGAGCAGTTTTCACTATCCCGATGAAAATAATTGTATTTCTTAATTTAACTGATGTTTCAGTTCATGCAATCCTCGCGTTGCATATCATGGCTCTTTAAGCCGAAGCGTTGTTTCTGTCCGTACTTCTAGTTCCGTCTGCCATCTCTTCTTCAAAATTACCTCATTCCCTCAATTTCTCTCCATACCAATCAAAACTCGTGATTTATTATCCGCAACAGTCTCAATTCCACAACACAAGTATTTTGGTTTTAGTTTTTTTTTCAATATTGCTGGCAAACCGTGAAATTTATCCCCTCTTCTTTCCATACCACGCAAACAATGATTCGTCCACCGTGATTTTCTATCCACGATAAAAACTTTGGGATACTTTGCAACATGTCTATCAATGGCCGGATATCCATCCATTTACCATCATTTTCACTTTCAGTTTGTTGACGATTGGAAGACAAACACATGAATATTTCCTCAAATCTCTAAACACCTATTCTAAATTTAGTGTCGAAAACTAGATTAAAACAATAATCCTTGCGATTGAGAAGAAATTGTGGGCTCATGACGTAAACAAGCTCCATCAATATGAATATTTCGTTTTCAGGTACAGGTCTCCTATTTTTCCTCAATTTCTTATCTAAGCATGATAAGATGAAATTTATATAGGCAGCAGGGAAAAATTCTAAAAATTGTGAAAAATCACTTGATGAACTACTTTCAGAGGATTAAATTTCTATCTTTAAATCGTGCTGATTCATATTTATGGGAGGAAGGTTGCCTCTCTCTGAATACAGAAGAACAAATAAAATATGAGCACATAGAATGATATTAATTATTGATTTCAATTATAAAATGAATTTCCAATATTTCTTTGAATACAGTGATTTGTTTCGTTCTCAAAATCTCTATTTCGATTCCAATATTTTCCCATATCTACTAGGATAAATATGCAAAGAATTGACATATTATTAATTCTCTTCTTCATAGCATATCCTGCATTTGAAGCTATCTGAAAATATGTTAATTTGCAAGAGTTGCTTTCATTATATAATATTTCGCCCACGATGTTGACGAATTCATTCTGGTGCCAAGCTCCATTACAATTTTTCTTGAGGAACAACTTGCATTTCATGTCTTACAATATTTCATGAACCGATTGTATGCTTTGTAATGTGTTTCGTTGCTAACAATTCTAACTATTGATAATTCGTGCCTCTCTGTGGTTTTGGTGGTGTTCCAGAAATGAAATAGTTATGACTCATCATTTTAAAATTTGCTTTTTCTTTTTGGTCCGAGCAAATGCTATGGGAAAGGATCAAAATTAAACTCTTGCCACAAAAATTCAAAATCCTCAGGTTATTTCAATTATTTATGTCCTCAGAACAAATTTCGCCCCAATGCCGGATTTGGATTGATTTTCAAAAAAAAAGTATGTGCTGAACTCCCGTAACAGAAATATATATTCCTAGATTCCATATCTTTGGGGTCTACCGGAAGTGTTCAGTTCTTCTTACTAACGTCTAAACATTTTCAATAAAAATAAATTTTACGTGCTTCCTTTCTTGAAGTTACCCAGTAACAGTCTGTCACGATGCACTTTTAGTGTATTGGTTTAAGCACCAGATAGGAGAATTAACTATATTCTGTAGGCAAGAAAGCATGCTTGAGTGAACAGATTATAAATTGAAATACATCTTCCTTTTCGTAGCCGGGTGCAGCTAGATTTGTTATTTCATTTTTGGAAAAGATTGAAGTGATGCATGAATGAATGAATGATACGTAGCAATTTCTATTACAATTCTATATGATGATTGAAGATTCAGGTGTGCGCAGCTATTGTATAATGTTATTTTCTCAAATAGTACCAATATACAAATATAAATTCTATATGAAAAGTTAGGTACATTTAAATATTTCCTTAAAAAAGTAAAAGTACCTCTTCACTCGAACTTATTGGTAGAGTTTAACTGAAATTTCATATTAAGACATCAATAATACTCAAATATTTAATTCTATCTATTACTATCATAACGACATTAATTATTTCTGGCACACAGCAGACAAGAATGTCTATGCCTTCCTGTAGAATTCATAATAGTAGAATTACAATCATCGAATGTTGACAGTCATGAGAGTTTTATCCCATAGAATATCAAGCAATAGGAGGTTTAGATCGAGAAAACGTGGAAAGAGGGATCTATTCCGTGTTCGCATTGAGCAGCGTTCTTAATTGCCAGTGTTGTCTTTTATACACATGAACTTTTTACTCAAGTGTAATGACAGTAACAGTCATAACGATAATTACGTCGGCAGGAGGACAGAATAACGACAACACTGTACCTAACACAGCAAAAATGTTTTCTTCCTCGTTGAAACTATCAGAAGGCATGTGCATGAGGTACGACCGCCTATATAATCTAACCAAACAAACGAAAGACTCATATTGAGAGAAACTTATTTACTTATTTAGTACATCTTGACACCCATCAATTGTACATACTAAATACGATCTCCTTATTGAGCATATTCATCGATTGTATGTACTGAGTACAATCTTCTGTTTTGCATGCATAGAGTACATCTTAACCCGTCGATTGTACGTATTGAGTACACTCTATTGTTGCGGTAAAACCTATATACTATATTGAGTATACCTTAAAGCCTCTCAAATGAACGTTCTGAGTACAATTTACTTTCGCAAATGTACGTACTGGGTATATCATAACGCCCCGTCGATTACACGTACTTAGTGTAAACGTACGCCCTGGATGCACGTTATGATGAAATTTTCGTGAAATAGTCAACACTCTGCTAGTACCGATCAATATTTCTCTATTAATATATATAACCTATCACATATCTATAATAAAAAGAAAATATCAAAGTAAATCTAAATTCACAAATGAATCAACATAGCCATCTGAAAATAAAAGAATTAAATGAATGAAGAATTTTTCGCAAAAAATTCTATCTCCACAACTCAGACACTAAGTTCGCTTACTACCTCACCTCTTAAATCATTTCATGCGTCAAGAATTTTGTTACCGAAAAAAGTGGCAAGCATTATATCACCAATAAGCTTGCGTTGACTGAACGAAATCAGGCTAGCCGTACGTAGACATTCTCCCCATGCCGATCTTATTCGACATTAGGATAACTGCGTTGCTCGATGTTGAACATTTTCCAGTATTGATCCAGTAATTCGATAATGAACAAGATTTGGACACCATGCTGGTCCATCATACTCGAGTAATGATCGCACCTAAGATTTATGGACAGATCAGATCAGATCTCCGAGAGATGTGTGAATTGGTTGAAGTAACTAATTGGCTTACTTATACGTGATAGTTATATGATCAGACCAGCACAAATCCTCGTTAATAACCACTTCCAAGTCTTCTAGCGACGAGACCCAACAGTATGCCATGAATATTATGCTGAACAACAATTTTGTACGTGTTTAGTGGAGGAAGCCAATAACCACAGCGAATTAAAGAGTTCATATTAGAGTATAGGGTATCATGTTGAGTTAAAGGGTTGGCGTAAAGTTTGATATCATCTACATAAAAGACCTTCATTCTGAAAATAAGTACGTAGCTTACAAAACGAAAAGAAGATTACCAAGTACTCATTTTTGAGACGTTCTACAGGTTACTAGTCTCTCCTTAGGAAAGGAGCTGCCACCTTTTACCAAAAACTTTGTATTGGTCTGCTTGACGATATACGATCAAAGGATGTAAACAGCGTCATGTTTGCAGCTGCAGCTACTATTTAGGCATGCCTAGCTCAGAATTTAAACTATCGAAACTTTACAACCACTAGGAGAATAGTTTTCAATAGTCCAACAGCACATCTGAAATTCAGCTCTAATGTTATAATGTAAATACAGTTACGATCCATTGAAGTTGAAAGAGTCCCCTTTGGGGTTGCCACGATACTAAATGTCTGGCAATCGATGATGATTTTGGATATTTTTTTTTAGATAACATAAGTTTGCCCTTTTACACAAATATGTTACGTTCTCTTCTGCCAAAGCCACGACGATCCAAACTTAATAGTTATTCATCATTTCTACCGAAGTTGAGAGGATGTGACAAAAAATAAGGAAGGGCAGGTATTGAAAGCATTTTAATGTAAATGACTAATAATACTCTGATACTTATCTGTATATCAAAAATATTTAGTTTTGTTAAACTAGTCAAAACTTTTTTTTGTTCAAATATATCGACATTCGAAATACCGAACAGAATATGTGTAGAAAGCATCTATCAGAAATTCTGGTTAAAAAAACGGAAGGATTAATGAGAAAATGTCAATATTGATTCAGCCACTTCAGACCAAATATTTTCAATTAAAATATTAATTGGAGAAAGCCATGAATAACGCAAAAAAAAGAAAACTTTCTGTCTCACAGAGTATATTTGAGGTTATGATTGGTTTTGGTCAGACTAGGACTTTCTGTTGTGTTGTGTATTTCTAGTTACCTTTTAAAGTTTTTATGTGAGGTTTGATGTGATACTTTGTCGCTTAAACCATTTGTAGGTAATAACTATTGGAAATAGCTTCCAATTTTTCTTGCACTCGATTTCTCATCTGAATTTGACTGCATTCCAACGACAAAATTTTACGCTTTTGGATGATTTTCAGCAGCCCTAAAAATATGTAATATTCCTTTGAGATCTCAAAATAAACTAATTGAACATTTCTGGCAAATCGCCGTCTTCATACTGTAATTTTGAATTCAGATAAAATATAAAAATATTTGGCAGATGACTCAACACAATTGCTTATTCATAATTCACCATAAAATTCAAGCCGATCAAATGTCAAGTAATAAATGGATAGTTTTAGCAAACAAATAAAAAAGTTAATTTCAGTTTTAGTTCGTTTCACTATAAAAAATAATAGTGAAGGGAACATTGAAATTAAATATGTGACACTGGTATCAAAAATGCAGATGTGACTTGATCCTGAAATATTTAATTCTGGCCATGTATAGGCGCACTAAAATTTCACCTATTGCTTTCTCTTCAAATTCATATTCAGTTATGCATTACAATGAGAGGCCACCCGAAACTCTCAACTGGAGTATCGTAAAAATAGATTTGGCATAAGTGGGGCATAACCGTTTAATCATATTAAGGTTTACCTATAGAACATGATTAATACTGACGTATAAATTAAGATTTTTCTGGAATAAACGTATTTCCGTTTCAAACCGCATCATTTCAACTTTCCACTCGTTTAGGTCTTTGTGGTGGAATAAAAACGATTTTACGCTCGAAAGAATCACCTCACATTTCCGGGAATACGAATTATCATGAACAAACTTATTATCAGAAGCGGCATCTTTTTGACGTTAACTTGAAACAAGAACTCCGATGGTTTAATTTTCCTGGTTCTGTAAAGGGTCTTTGAGTACTGTTTTATCTTCCCACTTTGTTATTATTATTCATTCATTCACTGCGGAGTTGAACTTTTGAAATGACTCTCGTTATGACTCTCCGTTGGCTAAGTTAGATCTTTCCCAACTGTCGATTGGCGTTTCCACTTTATATCAACCACATAATTTGTGATGTAACCTAGTGCTATTGAAACGAGTGATATCACATCTTTCGACATCTCTTATGAATAGGGTGCGATTGTACTGTCGTCGGCTTAGACGCTAAGTTAGAGGATCAGATTCGGTTTCGACAGCAATTATTGAGTCTTTCAATTTGAAACGCTTTCATTTCAAATAAATAAAATATAAATGTCGTTTGGTTAGATGTTTATGAAAACAATGTGAATTATTTTGTAATGGATAAAATTTATAGTTTAAATAATAAGCCATCTGGAACTGTTATCTGAATTGATGAAAAAATTTAAGAGACCGATTCGGTAAAAAAGTCATAAATTTTAAAGAATCAATCGTGATTGGTTTCGTAAAGTGAATTGAACTAAATAACCACTAACCAATGTTCACAAGATTGCTTATTTAAGCAAACCATTCAGCTTTTTATTTATTTTAAATCTAACAGAATGGCACCATATTTTACAATGTTTATGGTCCTGGCATCCCCTCCTTATTTACGATCCTGACATTCCCTTCATTACATCATAACTCAGGTCATTCAAGATTTGGATCTTGTTTTACTTCGATTTTTCCTTCTACATCGGGTGTTCCGAGAAAAACACCCCAAACTATAGCTCCTATAATTTTTTATCGATATGAATGGAACAAAAATCGAATTGCATGTGAAAGAATATTCTATCAACATGAATTATTTGGATTGGTCTATCTTGTGGTGGTACACATTGCCACAAATGTCGCCAAGACACAGCTAACTATTCAAAAGCATTTATGTTAGCAGTAACAGAAATAAGACTTCTTTTAGGTGTAGAACCACGTGAGATAGAAGCATTCAATGCAAAATTCTGATGAGCAGTTTTCACTATCCCGATGAAAATAATTGTATTTCTTAATTTAACTGATGTTTCAGTTCATGCAATCCTCGCGTTGCATATCATGGCTCTTTAAGCCGAAGCGTTGTTTCTGTCCGTACTTCTAGTTCCGTCTGCCATCTCTTCTTCAAAATTACCTCATTCCCTTAATTTCTCTCCATACCAATCAAAACTCGTGATTTATTATCCGCAACAGTCTTAATTCCACAACACAAGTATTTTGGTTTTAGTTTTTTCTTAAATATTGCTGGCAAACCGTGAAATTTATCCCCTCTTCTTTCCATACCACGCAAACAATGATTCGTCCACCGTGATTTTCTATCCACGATAAAAACTTTGGGATACTTTGCAACATGTCTATCAATGGCCGGATATCCATCCATTTACCATCATTTTCACTTTCAGTTTGTTGACGATTGGAAGACAAACACATGAATATTTCTTCAAATCTCTAAACACCTATTCTAAATTTAGTGTCGAAAACTAGATAAAAAACAATAATCCTTGCGATTGAGAAGAAATTGTGGGCTCATGACGTAAACAAGCTCCATCAATATGAATATTTCGTTTTCAGGTACAGGTCTCCTATTTTTCCTCAATTTCTTATCTAAGCATGATAAGATGAAATTTATATAGGCAGCAGGGAAAAATTCTAAAAATTGTGAAAAATCACTTGATGAACTACTTTCAGAGGATTAAATTTCTATCTTTAAATCGTGCTGATTCATATTTATGGGAGCAATCGTAACCTTCGATTTTTTTTAGGAGGAACAATCTTTCTGCAAAAAATATCTGTAACAGATACGGAAAATTTAAGAAGCATAAACATTTGATGCCTAATTTTTCATTTTTTGTTTTTTTTTGTTGAAACTAACTAGTCTTTGTTGGCATTTCAGCAAACGAACTGACTGAAAATTTTGGAGCAGGAAAAGTTATAAGCTCATTTCATCTACGTAAAATCCTACAGAAATGTATTACGTGAATAAATGATAGTTTTTTTAATTTTTACAAACTTCATCTCTTTTGAAATTTCCAATTAGAATTTCAATGAATAAATTCAAATGATAAATTTAATGAAGAATTTTATTAAGTTGTCTTACTTTCAATAGCCTCCTGTATCATTAGTTGCTCGTGTCTAATTTTTGTTATCGACGATTTGATATCTCATCGGAGCCGGTACTAGCCTGTGCTTTTAGGAAGGATAGAGCCGTAGCTTTTACGACTTGGGAATTCATTCCCGAACACCAAACGGCTCCAACAATTGTTTGTGTGCATTAAAAAACTTAACAGGGACAGACACTCACTCTTGAGGTAATCGAATGTCACATTAAACACTCTAGTGAGTGTAACCCGCTAAAACTCAGAAAGGGCGCGAAAGCAGCTTTGAAAGAGGCGGCAATATTTTCCCCACTCTTGGTCGAAAAAATACGAAGATGATAGTAGAAACGAATCTACAAAAGGAAAATAAAATTCAACGAGAAAGATATTTGAGGTTAAGAATGTGCTAGAAAGAGGTATTTTTTAAAGAAAAGATAATTTTCTATTGATCATAGAAATGTGATAAGATTAACTGAACTTGGAAATTGAGTTATAAAAATAAAGCTCCATTGGAAGAGGGACTGCTGTATTTATTCATTTATTTTCATTAAGAAAGCATTTAAATTATCATAATTTCAGTTATCAGTGAGATAGAATTCTACTGAAAATTTTTTTTGCGGGCATGTAGAATTCTAAGATCTAGTTAATGGTGGTACTTAAAATCCTCTAATGGGGACGGAAACGACTCATATCGTCATTCCAAACTCGTCATTCCGAAGCACCCTGCTGTAAGGACGCAGTGCACTCTATAATTAAATAAATGGAATCTTACTAGTTATATATTAGAGATGTAATATACATTAGTTGTCCGACAATAGTTAAAAATGGAATTTATATACATTTCAAACACTAACACAAAAAATATTTTGAAAAAATGTTACGTACCATTGAATTCTTTTTGTTAATGAATTATTCAGAAGACTTTAATATGCCAAGAACATTTCTGGAAATGATAAGAATGTATATCAAACATGAAAAACTTTTCATATCAGCTTAGGTAAAAGAATGAAAAGACACTTCAACAGCGATGTAATAAATATAATTCTATCTAATTATCTCGGCTTTTATATACGGAAATACGATATTACTGCCAATCTAGCACTGATATAACACGATATAAGAGCTTTTGTGGGCACCAGAACGGGTCTCAACGAATTAACATGACAAAAGAATGGTTATGTTTTAAAGCCGTTGCCCTGTTGTAATGAACCTTCCACGAGATGTTCTCCTCGGTACTCTCTGACCTGAGTTCATTTCTTGACAGCGTTCGTACTTCGTTTTGTACGTGTCACTTTTATCTTGCGCTATCAGACGTCACGATTAGGCATTCAGATTGTTAAATGTCGAAATTTTTATCCAATTGAAACAATGACTGCTTCATCTAATGAAGAATAGTTCTTTGTAACATAAGTTGGAGGTAGTAGGGCAGAAAGAAATCATGAGTTAGTTCAAAATTGAACTCTCGATATTACATCATCACATTTGAATGCAATTTCATAATTAAACACTGATTTCGAATGAACCAATTCAATTTGTATACATAAGAATTAGCACACAATGTTCACAATTGGGGATCCACATTTTGGGATAGATGTTTAAGTATGATTTAAACATAATTTCATTTCAGGATGTTCCATTAAAAAAGAAGAGATGTGCTTTCCGCTAGATTTCATGGTCATAGTCATTCTAGGAATTACTAACCTGAGTAGTTGGTATGAGACCTAATTCTATACATTCACGCATTCCTGAAAGGAGGCGAAAAAGTTCATTATCACAAAAAAAAAATTAACGTGGTGTAACTAAAAATTCGAAGTTTTCGGATTATTTGCTGTTTTCGTGCTGTATGTCTTGACTTGAAATTCAAGCTTTTTAAAAATCTAAAGTTCGACTTGTCCTCAGTTTGTAACCCGAAAGCTTGACTTGATATCAAGCATCTTCAATCTGCTTGAAAACTTGATACTTGTGAGAGCATAAACTTAAGTTCATAGAAGTAGGTAGTAAATCAAGTCATAAGGAATTATGAAACTATACCGACCGCGCGGAGGGGTGCAAGAGGAAAGACAAGCGGCATGCAAGTCTAAACGCGTGTCCCGGTGTTGCGTCAGCCGACGTGCGACGGTAACGTAAGCAGGAGCCCACATTGATTTTGGAGAGTCAAAACTAAGTCTTTCTGTTCGATTTCTTTTTGTAATTACGGTTATTTGTACACAGATAGATTGCACTCTATTTTTTTCGTTATAACTTGAACATTGGCAGTTACTTACGAGTAATTACTTTTAATGCAGATCTTTTTGCTCAGTCATTGTCATTCTTTGATTTCAAAAGTATGCGTTGGGTACGGTTGTGACAAATTTTGTGGGTACTGTTGTGACATTGCTATTTTGTTTTCTTTTATTTTAGATGCCTAGGAAACGCGTGCGGAAGACCGAGAGAGGCCTGTCTGATATTAGTAAATATGAACGCGGTACTTCATTACGGAGAGCTGCGGAAATACACGAAGTTAATCGCATGTCGCTCTTGCGATATCTACGCAAACGCAACAAAGCCGGCGATAATGAAGATGAATTCACCATCAGCATGGGGTATGTTGCTCATAATAAATTATTCTCTGTCGAGCAAGAACAGCAGCTGTCAAATTATA
This sequence comes from Cryptolaemus montrouzieri, assembly GCA_013387265.2. NCBI lineage: Eukaryota > Metazoa > Arthropoda > Insecta > Coleoptera > Coccinellidae > Cryptolaemus > Cryptolaemus montrouzieri. The sequence goes on from JABFTP020000103.1 coordinate 52,303,960, forward strand.
TTACACGTTGCGCAGACATTTATTTTGGCCTTTCTACGAAAAATTACAGAAGCTGGCATTTGAACTAACAACTAAATACAACATAAAGCAACCTGCTACTTGGGTTGAGAATAAGATGGCTGGTGAAGAATGGTTCCGTTCATTAATGAATAGAAACCCGTCACTGCCTGTACGCGTAGCTCAGGCTACCAGCCTTTCAAGAGCTACAAGTTTCAACAAAACAAATGTGGAAGCTTTTTATAATAATTTACAATCTGTGTAGGACAGACACGTATATGAGCCACAGGATATTTACAACATTGACGAGACAGGTGTCACCACTGTTCAAAGACCGAATAAAGTAGTAGTGGCAAGACGTAGCATTAGTCACAGTTGCTTTGGGAAACGTAATTCCTCCTTTTTTTATATTTCCGATGGTTCGTTATCACGATCATTCTGTAAGGGACGGGCCAGTGGGATCGATTGGAACTGCAAATCCCTCAGGCTGGATGCAGGAGCTCTCATTCTTGGTATTTCTCGAACACTTCAAGAAATTCACTAATGCTTCTCCAACACATAAAGTCTTATTAGTGCTGGACAATCATTCCTCTCATGTCCATATCAATGCCTTGGATTTTTGCAAAGATAATGGCATTACTCTGTTTTCATTTCCTCCGCATTGTTCGCACAAGCTGCAGCCATTAGACCGATCTGTCTTTGGACCATTCAAAAAGGCCATAAATGCTGCTTGTGACGGATGGATGCGAAGTCAACCTGGCAAGACCATGACTATATACGACATACCAGGTGTTGTCAACACTGCTATGCCTGCAGGACCATCTAGTGCAATCAACGCTCTGTGCGTTCCTAATTCTGTTAATAACAGTCCTGGACTCAACAATCAAATGTTGCTACCTACGGATTCTGTATCGGGAGAATCTTCAACTCCATTTACTGACCAAATTCAGATAAGTGAAACAACCTTAGTCACGCCATCTGCTTCTTTGCCTGAAATAGTCCGGGTTCCACAGACTGCTTCAATCTCAGCCCCGCCACCTGCTTCTTTGCCTGAAATTGTCCGGGTTCAGCAGACTGCATCATCCTTAGACACACCGCCTGCTTTTTTGCCCGAAATTGTTCGACCTCTTGTAAAGAAAAACCTAACTGAACCAAAACCAAATAATAAAGGGAAAGGTAAAGGAAAATCCAATGGCAAAAAAAAAAGACTTCACAGCAGTCATCCGATGAAGAAGATTATTTCTGTCTGGTTTATGTAACCGCATATTCTGAAAGTAGGGCTGGCGAAAAATGGATGAAGTGCCAAGGAACATGTGGCCTCTCGTCTCACGTGGAGTGCGCAGGTAATAGTCCCATTATATTTGTCACAACTGTGATGAATCTGACTAGATCTCAGTATGTTGATTGATGCAATTATAAATGTTTAATTTTTCTTTGTTGTGTGTTATATTTCTGTTAAAATTTTGTTGAACTTTTTCCAGTTAGCTACAGTAATTTTAAGTTAAGTTAACGATTTCACTGATTTTAAAGAAGACTGTTATATGGTACAGTGCTATATTAATTTAAGGCTCTGGTCTCGCGTAGAGTGCGCAGGTGATAGTCTCCATCACATTTGTCGCATGTTGAATTCGACTCAGTATTTTAATTTTTTCTTTGTTGTGTTACAGTTTTGTTAAAATTTTCTAGTAGTTAAGCTAACATTTTGACTGATTATAGAGAAGACTTATACGTTACAGTGCCTTATTATTTTTAAGAAGAGACTTGATCACAGATTTTCGCTTTTTTGCCATAAAGTGATTGTTAACTTTGTTTAGAAGAAGATTATGTTGTGTTCAGTTAATTATTTGTAACAATGAAATTCATTAAAACTATTTGGATGTATTTTGTATGCCTGTCACTACCGACCCCAACCACTGTCACAACCGCCCTTGGGGTGTGGCAAATTAAATATTAAAGTGATTTTTCTTCCAGATAACTGGTAAATTTACAAAATTATAGGCGATCAAATCAAAATTGTCACAACCGTACCCGGCTTACCCTACGTTCGATTTGGTTGATTCGTTTTGCAGCTTAACAAGTGGATACAAAACGCTACGCGAGAGAGTTTGGTTAATTTGAAGGGAAAAGGGAAGAAATCAACCAGCAGTCGTTTAAAAAATGTAGAGAAAACAACAACGCTCAAATATCAATATCGCTTACAACCTACAATAAATTTCTGTATAGTACAGAATAGATTCGAATGAAATGATTCGTTCAGATGTTTTTCGCATCGATCGTTAAAAACTCAATATTTCTTGTTAAAATTTAGAAGATTAGAAGAAATTTATGTAGTGTTGTCACCTAGTGGCCTGAAGTGTAGGTATAATGGTCCATCGATTAACGTGTACTACATTTGGCGCTATTCAGCAGATTGTTCTCGGAGAATGAGTGAATCCCGAGAGTCGGGGGAGTCCAAGGACTTTCCCGAAACTCGTTTATAAGACGGAATGCTTTCCTCGCTTACTTCATTTTTTTGTAAAAAAACTTCCAAAAATCCGTCGAGAATCATTGAAATCAACCTAGTATACGTTTCAAACATAAAAGCTTGTACATAATTTTCTACCTTTTGAGATACTTTTTTCTAAAAATGGCCATCTTTTTTTTTAAATACAATATGCTCTCTACATTATTATCTCGTATGTATACTAGCTCTATCGCTACCAGATATAATAATAATAAGTAATACTTTACTACAGTATATGACATTACTTCACGCAGAATTTTATGATCCTGCATTAACGGAATACCTTTAAAAGGTCAATTCCCTTACGTATACTCAAATATGATGTTATATTTAACGTAAACTTTCGTGTGTTACGATAGCCTTGAATTGGAATTCAATTTTCTACAGCTCGAAGAGATTGTGAACTTCATTGTTTAATTTCAAATTTAGCCTTATATCTACACCTGCACCAGAGAGAAGAAAACAATTTCGACAAATAGAAGGACAGACGGACAACGAAGTTCTCATAAAAGATTACGAATTCATGAAGGCAAACGTGGAAACCTTCAATATAATTTCTGAATCGACAACTAATTCTGTTTCTCAACTGAAACTCTTCATGACCCTCTTCCATTTTCAACATATGGTTAATCCAAAAAAACTGATCATTTGATCTACTTCCAAATACCTTAAAATGTCTGACGTATACGTACAAATAACAATAAATTCTGAAAGAAATGTTTAAGAATTAAAACCATCTTTTGTTTTTCATTTAGTAGTATTGGAAGAATAACACAATTTATTTCATGTATTGAGAATAACAACTACCAAAATAAATATTGAAATTTATATGCATCGAAATCTGGAACGAAATGATAAATTGAAAAAACAAAATATTACTGATCTTGTTCTTTTCTAATAGATCTATCGCAAGGCGAGGAATTGCATTGTCTCGTTGGAACAGTGAGTTCGAATCCATTGTTGTGGGATAAGGTAAAACTATTGGTGGAATTATCTGATTCTTGTGTACATTTCCTATAAGGGTTTTTCTACACGAAACTGAACTCTCCAAAACACCGCTGATCTGCCTACATGTCTAAGAATTTTTCGAACTCATAGTGAAGACGTTTTGCGTTTCTAGGTTTCCTGCATTTTCGAATTCGTCTCGAAACTGGATTTAAACTGACTATCTGTCTTTATTTAGCACCATCTCGTTTACCAGGGACCAGGTATCTGCCTCCTCAACTGCTTCTCGAGAACTTTCCTCAATTTCAGTGCTTTCTTTTCCAGTGCACAGCAGGCTTGTATCGTCCACAAAAATAAATGAAAGGGCCCTTTCGATACTTTCAGGTAAGTCGTTAGTATAGAGGATAAACAAGATAGGTCCTAGTATGGATCCTTAGGGTACCCCGGATTTTATGGTTCTCTTTTCTGACCTTTGGTTGTTCCAGTCAACTACCTGAAGTCTATTTTACAAATACGACTGAATAAGCCGATGAACTGGTCCCCTAAAACTCAGGCAATCTAGCTTGTCCAAAAGTTTCGAATGATTTATACAATCGAAAGCCTTCGCCAAGTCTAAGCATTTGAGTACCGCCTTTTTCTCCTCATCAAATGAATCCAGAATATCCTCAATAATTTCAGTCACTGCCGTTATCGTAGACTTGTTCTTTCTGAAGCCATGTTGATTTTTGCACAGAATGGATTTACAGTTAATGAAACTCAAAAGTCGATTTTTTATTATTGATTCGAAAATTTTTGAGATTGACGGCAAAATTGTTATGGGGCGGTAATTTCCACATCATCCCCTGAGTTTATCTTATGAATCGGCTATTTTCAGTTTTTCCGGGAATACTCCCTCTTCGAAACATTAATTATCTTACTTAAGGGTTTAGACATGAGACATATCACGGACTTCAACAAATCTACAGAAAGCTCATAGTAGTCTCGTGGGCTTTTAGACTTCATATCCTTCACCACCGTCTCTATCTCTTGCGGGCAAGTCTTCAGTAGATATGTAGATGATTTTTCATATTTGATAGTCTTCAAGTGTTCACATTTTTTCTGTAGGATCGACTCCAGTTGGGTTTTTTGGAGCTTTGACCTTTTGCCTCGTTTTTTGAGCTGCATCAACGAAATAATTATTTCACAGTCAGATACTGATGACTTATTATCGTCAGATCTATCTTTTGTTTTCCGGTTTATAACAGACCATACTGCTTTTGTCTTATTTTCTGCGTTTTCTATGTACTCTGAGTCAACATCTCTTATGCGTTTTTCATTGTATGTCTTCAGGCTCATTTTGATACGCTTGTAGAGTTCTTTGGACTGCTCATCCTTCCTGACCATCCAAATAGTATGAGCTGCTTCTATTTAATGCTGCAGTTCTGTCACAACAGCCTCTTCCCTTGTTCCATCTGGTTCTTTCTGCTTTTTTATTTTGCATTTTTTTACAGGGAAGCAGTAATCAAACCCACCCATGAAGATGTCATGGAAGGCGTTATAGCAAGATTCTGGGCCATTCTTTATCTGATTCCAGTTTATACTCTCGATGTAAACACCTCAAAAAAGTCTAGGGAACACTTACCAATATTTTTAAAATATGAATTTGATGATTCGAATTCATAGAAATCTTTCGGTTTTTGTTAGGATGTATTGTACATAATTTATTCTCAAGAAAACAAAATAATATTTGACTTCTCCAAAGCACCTATTATAAAAAAAAAATGAAATTTGAAAATGACGAAATTTGGTAGAACACAAAAAAAATCCTGAACTAATATTTTCGAAACGATATGGAAGCTCTTTTATTTTTCAGTACCCAGAAGGTCCACCTCTGTTATTAGTGACACTTTGGCATCGTCGCGGCATGCTCAATATTAAATTGTCTATTACATTTTTTTACATACCAAGCCCCCTGAACTGCTAATCTAAGCTCCTGTTCATGATGGAAGAGGTTTCGACGCAGGAGATTTCTTTTTAGGGTGTCCCACACATGCTCAATGGGATTCAGATCTGGGGAGCAGGATGGCCACGGTAGAAGATCGATATCATTCTCTTCAAGAACGTTCAAGACAACTCTTGCATGATGAGGAGGGACATTATCTTGTTGGAAGAGTGGATTTTGACCCATTGTTTGGAGATACGGTACCACTACAGGTAAAACTATCTCATTCGCGTAAGAATTTCCCGTGAGGTTGTTCTGTATGAAAACGAGGTCAGTTCTTTCACCAAGGCGTATACCCCCTAAAACATCACTGATCCGCCTCCCTGTCTAACAACTTCTCGAGCATGCTGGAGACGGTTTTGCTTTCCAGGTTCCCTCCATATTTGAATTCTTCCCGAATCAGGATAATAACTGAATCTAGATTCATCACTGAAGAGAACTGTGGCCCACCTCTCTTGATCCCAGTTTACGTGTTCTTGGCACCAAGCTAAACGAGCAGCGCGATTTCCATGGGTCAGTTGTGGAACTCTTAAAGGACGTCTGGAGTGAAGTTGACCTTCGTGCAGTAGATTTCTCACAGTTTGGTCGGAAATTTGAACGTTATGAACTCGTGATAGCTCTTGAGCTAATTGAGATGCTGTGGTAGTACGATCTCTTCTGGCTTGTAAAACCAAAAATCGGTCTTGGGTGACTGTAGTAAAGCTGAAACGACCTGTATGGCGTTCTTCTACGCTACCTGTTTCATTGAAACGCGACCATAAACGGTTTATGACACTTGGGCTACTTCCCAGAGCCCTGGATACTTCCCGTTGTGAGCTCCCAGCTTGAAGCATGCCAACGGCTCGTAACATCTCTTCTCTAGTCAAATGTCGTCTTTCCATGGTCGAGTCACAAAACTTGAATCTTTTTTTTGTGCTTACAACAGAAACAAAGTGCGAACTAACTGATTTCAAACACTGAATACATGAAATGATTATAAAGCAGCGTCGCATCTGTTGCATTTTTAGTTTTTTATAAGAAAAAACTGAAATCTGTTGGGCACTCTACATAATTTGATGGGAAATTGATGCAGGTGTTCATTTCTTAAAAAAATCATTAATATTGATCGTTCTAGATACGATATATCGATATTCAGAAGTGGTCCCTAGACTTTTTTGAGGTGCTGATTTAAGAAATTTTTTCTTTTTTTCATTATTTTTTATCCTAGTATATTTGCATTTGTTTTTTTTCAGGTGCCTTTGAAATAGAAAATTCCACGAGCTGCGCATAGTGATCAGCTACATGGATTTTCTTGCAACTTTTTTGCTGATGTTGATGTTTGCGAATATGTTATCTACGCACCGTGAAGAGTTCCGGGATGGTTCGGAAAACATACAACGAAGACCAAACGAATTCATGAGATCCTGCACTTTCTTTCTCTCAATGTTATCAGAATTGAAACAAACATTTATATCTCCCGCAATGCGCAATGATAATGTCACCATTCGGTGAAACACATCAGTATAATTTCAACATGTATTTCAACTGAGAATTCATCTGCTGCACCAACCTTGATATAGTTTGTGGATTCTTCTACCAATATATCAACACCACCATGAGAATGATTTTCACGGCAGAACGAGCCTGCCACATGAAAGCCTGGAATCACTTTCTTCATTTCTTGCTTCTTTAACCAGTGATCCGTCAGGCACACATAATTACACTTAACTTCGTTTTTTAGTTTGAAATACACAAGATCTATGTTGTTTGATAAGCACCAAACATTGATATTCACTAGGGTTTTCTTTTCTTGGTCGTTTATATTTTCACTGATACTGTTTTCATTTGCGCTTGCCTGAAACATGGTCCGAAAAAACCGAAAACTTCTGACAACTATACCGTTTTGCCAGTTTTCTGGCTCAATTAGCTCATCTAGGAGGTCCCCGATGATGGTTTTTATTCAATAGGCCTATAATCCTTAGTTTGCCACTCATTGTTTGTTCCAGGCCTTTTATGAGCTGTCTAGCACAATTTAGTTCAATTTTGGACACTTCCGGGTCATTTTTCAATGTTAAAACGCTCAACGCATCGTAACTGTCATTCAGGTTTGCTTCATTTTTTCCACCAAAACTTCACTAGGCTCGACGTTTAAGCCGTTTTCACTGTTTTTAACAAATCTCGAAGTTCCTTCGACACCGTCACACCATTTGGAGTTTTTCCACTATTATTCCACTGAAAACGCTTTTTTGAGTCGCGATAATTAATTCACTACCGTATTCTATGTCAAACGCCATGTTGCCATCTGATAAGACAGTCAGACGTACAAAATTACAATACTCGGTTCCATGGAAACTTTTGCGAACACACGAAACCGTATTGACAGAACGCGAAACAGTTTTTTCAGTAATGGTGTCAAATTTTACAAGAAGCTCCCAGTTCACTATAAAAATGGGATATTTTGCCTTCCAAGAGAAAAATGAGAAAGTTTCTGTACGAAAATGTTTTTTCACCTTAGAGGAATTTTTAGAACATAATTTTTAATGCCATTAAATGTATCGTGTATAACCTAAGAGTATGTCCAAATTATTGCGTCTAAATGTTTCATCTATGTATTCATATATGCAGATATATTTTGTTGTTTCTATTTTGGAATCTGCGTGTATTTTATAATATTTTATGACCTACCTTGTAAGTTTTGAAGGAGTAAATCTAAATGAAAAAAAAAATAGAATACTGAAGAGAACTTTAATGCATCTCCCTTCATGCCAATTTACTCGTCTCTTGCACAAATTAATGCAGGTAGTACAATACCCGAGCTACTCCCAGAAGCATAATTGCAATCCATTCCATGAAATTGAAATCCACCCAACCTTCAAACGATCGATTATGAAGATTTGGTCTTAAATTTGTTCATCACGTACTCAACTAGCTCCTGAACCAATTGGGATGCTGTTGTGGTATGATTTCTTATGGCATGTAAAATGAGAAATCGAACTGAGTCGAGAGTGGTAATTTTGGTATACCGTTTTTCTACTTCACACGTACTCGGGTTAGTTTCGAAAGAAGAGAACACCAATCTCGAACAGTTGATATCTTTTCTCTACTCAAATGATGTCCCTCGACAACGATCTCACGAAATTGCGAATCTGTGTTAGCATTGGAAAGAATGAAAACAAAGTAAAATTAAGGATGAGATAACCATAAAATATTTTCCCACTTCATGCATTCTTTCCTATAATACTCCGATACTTTTGGAATTACTTGATGAGAAATTGAAGCAAGTATTCGTTTAATAAGCCATAATATCCATATTCATTTATTGTCTATAACTCGACATATCAATATACTTATCACGTAGTTTTTGGAAAAACTTGTCGAAACACATCGAATTATATTGTTTGGGGGACTTCTTCTGACGTATATTTTACGATTCAATGAGCAACCCCTCAAGAGGTGGCGTATTAACCTCTCAAAATTGAAAAGGGCAAAGAGGTCGAGCAATACATCGTTTGAAAGCTCTTCGAAGCGTCTTCACTACAGTGTATGATAACAGCAATTTCGACGAATATTTTCCCCAAAAAAATCAATTCTTATCTCAACTGAGCCACCATCAATAGTTAGAGCCTGCGTGCATTTAATTGGTAAATTTACTAGCCATGGGGTTTTAATCGATTAATAAAGTAGGTTGTATTGTAAGGCCTTTTGAGAGCCCTTTAAAAAAGTACAACAATCTTGAGAATACTTTATTGTTTTATTTGAATTGCAGTTTTTCCCAATTTATGAAAAAATTTGTTTTAACTTAATTAATTCCCAGAACCATGGTGTTTATCTGATAATAGATTTGTCCGATCATCATGAGTCATTGAGTTAATACTTTGCCTTTGTTGAAATTTTGAAAATAATTATAGTGTATATATCACAAAAACGTTTGGATCTTGTGAGTCTTTCTTACCCAAAAAAAGGATATTTAATCTAAACCAAAATGAAAGTATAAATTTGATGAGAAGGGATCAGCAATGGATCAAAAGAGGGACCCCATTGGAATTGTTAACAATGAAGAAGCAGCGCAGCTGTGGCGGCTTTGGATATTTCCAATCTCGCAATCTCTATGACAAATTTTTGGTGTTAGCCAATCTAACCTTTTTATAATTTTTCATGAATACTAGTTCTATCCGAAGTAAATTGAATTAATTCATGAATCAAATCTTGTTGATTTGTACGAAGGTAAGAGTTTGGGAAATTATGGCCTAGGCTATCAACCACGATCCGAATTTCTGGTGAAATGTTAGATTTTTTGACGAATACACTTTTTCACTTCAAAGATAGGTTAACCGGCATAACTATCGATTTTAGGTTGATACAAATACTCATGTATTTCGAGAAACCCACTTTCAATATCCGGAGGAACTAAATATTTGATTAGGTACTTTGGGAGACTACCTAATTGGACCTCTTTTCATTCTTGGTAATTCAATAATTTAATGGAAGAAAGTTACCTCGAGATGCTGGACAATGCGATTGATCCCCTGCCACCTGAACAACAATTGCATTTCCAAGAAGATGAAGCATCCCCTTACTACTTCGCAAGAGTTTGTTAATACCTCAATTGGCATATCGTAGTCGTTGGATTGAGAGAATAGGTTCTATGGAGAGACCTTCCCGATGTCTTAAACTGAAACCTCAAGACTTTTTCCTGTTGGGACATCTTGAGTCCAAAGTTTTTGTGACTCATCGAATTGAAGAAGATTTTTGTCAAATAATTCCAAATATGCTGAACCATGTTAGAGACGGTTTTCGGTCAAGATTATATGATTGTATGAGAGTAAATGTAAGAATTTCGAATTTCCTTCATTATCCGCTTCTAATGTAGGATATTTCAACAATGTTCCGGTCGTACTAGAGGCCCCAATTTGTGCCACATCGTAAACTGAGTAGATTGAATAAATTACTGTATCCAGACGATGGTAAACCTGTGTTCCCACTCCAAGTCTTTCTAGAGTAAGTCAGCATACTGTTTTTGAATTACTACAATTGAAGTCAAGAGCTCATAACACCACTGAACTGTCAATAAACACACTTAGACCAGTCTCCAAGAAGGCTTCACCTTGCTGCGACCAATACTCCTTTTGGTAAAGGATACTTCGAAGTGACGATGAGGGTTCGTTTATCTAAGCATAATGTTTGACAGTATGTAATTCAGCAATCCCTCTTCATTACTACATTAGTCAAGCTTGTTGTGTTGTTTGATACAATTTGTATACAGTTCATTTGCTTGTCGTTCCAGAAATAGATGGAAGAGTGGTCTAGAAGGACTTCCATGACTATAGTCTCCAACTGTGTAGATGGAATACCTCCTCAGGGCATCACTTTCACACGACGAACCTGAAAACTTCCCCCTCATACAAGGTCATTATCATCGTGTTCATCGGCGTTGTTTGAATCTAGTTAGAAATCATTGGTACGATTCCGATGGGAGGAGAACTTCACGTAGAGAATCGGGCAGCGTTGTATTAATAGACCATTCAATATCAAGTAACGCTGTTAGCGTTATTGCCTGATAATCAAATGACTGATTTATATTACTAACTGTGTGTTAAAATAGTCTTCATCAAGAAACCATGCACATTTCTTATTGAAGGGACTGAAACTAGTTTTGGCGTCCTCTTTGAATCACATTTTCATAGAAATTTTTTATTTAACGCAAAAAAGGTTCTTTGCAGCTGATAGTATACCTAGCACATTTAGTTGACTTTGCATTATTATGTGCCTGTGATAAGTTTTATTCTCTATTGCTTCAGATTCGATATCACTAACACTCTTAGATGATTGAGTGTTTCTTGAAACGAGTCATGCATTTCTCATTGTAAAACAAGAAGTAAAAAGGGGAATATCCGCAGAAATGAGTTTCGATTTATTCCATAAATAATTGTAGTTCATTCTAGGGTCATAAGTATTCTCTAAAAATAGAAAGCGATGATTGTTTCCTTGTGGAAAATATCAGAAACTATTGGGTTCGGTTTGAAAAAAACCTCTCCGCAATATTGCTGTCCTACTTCGATACTACATTGCAATTTGAGTTTCACATTTGCTGGGTTAGTATTTCTCATTTGTAGTTATTGATGATAACAGTAGGCATTATGGAATGAAAAAGTGTCAACCAAGATATGATATCATTGTCATTCAATCTAAGTTCCTAAGCTTGTTGAACTCAACTTAATATTATTTTGTTCTTTAAACTTACAATAACGCTGATCAGTTCTGATGTACACTCATAAACACTACCTATTCCCCGTGAATCAGAATACTAACGAATTTATGAATACCACAGTAATCACCTTAGAACTTTTGTTTAATTCTGCGCTAAGGTTAGGAACTGACCACTAGATCAGTATTTCATTTCACATATATTTAGCAAAGCAAACTAAATTGGAGGTTTAAACGGCTAACACACTACCAAGTTGTCAACAATGTTGCCAACTTGGTTATCGAGTGGTTTCTACAGATGACCAACTCTGTTTGCAATCTTCTCAAAAACTCCATTAGGAGTTTTATTGTGTTCCTTGAGACTATGAAAACATCAAATCAGAATTCAGCTTTTTGCAAATGAAGTCGAAAAATTCAGATAATATTTTGTCCGCGTCCGAGTCAGGGCTCCATTCCGAAATGAAAAAATATTAAAAATTCTTAAAAAAAGTGGAAAGGTAAGTTGATCTTTCAACTTAACATAAATCAAAAGGAATTAAATGATGTGCCAACCTCAAAATTTCTGGAAGATAAATCCCTTTTTCTGTTACTGCTTTAATCTCACCACCCGTCCAATATATGGCTTGAGATTTTCAATAATTCAATTGCTTTTTTATTCTGTTGCAAACCTAGAACAACAGGGGTTGTATTATCAAGACTAATTTGCTTTTTTTATTCTCAACGCTTGGGAAAGACGATGCTTGTAATACTACAGTTGTGGTATGATATCTTTGCAGACGGCAATTTAAAATCGAATCGCATTTTTTAGGGTTAGCCTAAATTATTGATTGGGAATAATTCAACTGAAAATGAAATTTTTTGAAGTTAAATCAATTATTGAATGGACGAAAAGAAAATTTTCAAGATAAATCAAAAAGTTCAACCTTGATATGGTACTAGACACTTGAAATCAACTTTTTCTTATTTTATTCTTCAAAGTTCAGAATATTTATTCAACTTGTGGAAAAAACTTGTTCAGAGTAGCGTATTTGCTATTTCATATTTTCATTATAATTTTCATGAACGAAATGTTCGTACTCTGAATGAAAATGATCTTAACTTTCAGACAACCCAGAATCGGAGTCTATTTTTTTATTTACTAATTATCCATATATTTCTTGATTTTTAATCTGATTGAAATTGATTATCAATTGTAAATACTCTATTGTATAGATCTATCTGCATAACTTTTATAAAATTCATTTGAATTTAAATAACAGTGAAAATACGGTAATTTGCCAGAATAATTCAATAATTTCATTTCAAATTCTCAATGTAGTAAAATATCACGTATTTTAAAGCAGCTTAAAACCACCCGAAATCGTAAAAATCGAGACGAAGGAATTCATCTAAACTCAGATAAGAAATCCAGCGAAAACGAATTCGACGTTATAACCAATGTTATTAAACACCATTACATATCCACGATCACAGACACCATCTGGTTATTTCTCAGATTGCAATTCTCGCGTCGCGAGTAAGTAGGATAGAGGGGACAACGGGTGTGCGGGCTTCTGGTCCACGCATATATAAACGCCGCTCAGATAATTTACTCAGTAAGTGATGCTAGTTTGATTGTGGATATTTCGGTTCCTCCTTGGGGGCTCAAAGTGTTTCAACCCACTAGTCCCCAGAGGGAGACGACGACCCGTTCCGACCCTAGAAATACCATTCGTAGTGCTCGAAGTGGTCATTGTATTTGTGGGAATTGGTGGTGGATTTTCTCTTGGTACGATTTTCTCTTCTGAGTCTCGAAGTGGTTCAACCCACTCGCGTACGGAAGACAAAATCTGATTGACCAAGAGATGTCGAAACCCCGTTCTCATGACCAGGAAGAAGTGTGGTCGGCATACGCCCGAAGCTTGAAGTAGTCAAATCCACTTGTCTTCGGTGGCTGAGCTATTCCCAAGATTGCTCGGAGTACGTTTCGGAGTGCTCGAGGTGGTCGAACCCACTCGCAATGAAAAGACGTGCTCACAATGGTAACAATATTGATGTTCGTCCAGGACCTACTGTTGTTACAAACTGTAGGAGAACTTTGTTTTGATCCCGGAGGCTCGAAGTGGTCCAACCCACTCGCCTTCGACGCCAGGATGGGGTTCCTTGTGGAGCATCCGTCTTTTCTCATTTTTTCGAGGATACCAATCTTAGTGCGTGGAGAATTAAGTTGCAGTTATTTATTCTTCTTCTTTCTCGTTTAGCTCGTGCAAATCGAAGAAGTGTGGTCGGCATACACCTGAGGCTTGAAGAGGTCCAATCCACTCGTGTTCGCTGGCTGAGGTATTCCCAAGATTGCTCGGGGTACGTTTCGGAGTGCTCGAGGTGGTCAAACCCACTCGCAATGAAAAGACGTGCTCACAATGGTAACAATATTGACGTTCGTCCAGGACCTACTGTTGTTACAAACTGTAGGAGGACTTTGTTTTGGTCCCGGAGGCTCGAAGTGGTCCAACCCACTCGCCTTCGATGCCAGGATGGGGTTCCTTGTGGAGCATCCGTCTTTTCTCATTGTTTCGAGGATACCAATCTTAGTGCGTGGAGAATTAAGTTGAAGTTATTTATTTTTCTTCTTTCTCGTTTAGCTCGTGTGAATCGAAGAAGTGTGGTCGGCATACACCTGAGGCTCGAAGAGGTCCAATCTACTCGTCTTCGCTGGCTGAGGTATTCCCAAGATTGCTCGAGTACGTTTCGGAGTGCTCGAAGTGGTCCTATTCACTAGCATATAGAGACGTGCTCACAATGGTAACAACATTGAAGTGTTTAATAATCGCCTGCAAATTATAACTTGCTTCATTGGTATAAAGAAATTGATCTAGGGACGATACGCATGTATGTGCCCGCAAACAATGAGGCTTGTATGTTCAGTCGGTATAAAGGTTTTGAAGAATGTCTAAGTTGATGGCATGTATGTCATGTTGGGATACATACAGGTGTTCGATTTCCCAATTTGCAAATCCGCGATATGGAAACACAGTATGTTATGCAGTCAGTGACATAATGTGGCCCGTTGGCACTCAATTGAGCAAAAATAATCACGTACGGCTTCACTGAATTAAAACTAGTTTTATATATAACGTTTTAATACTATACGAATCACTGAATTCGATCAAACATACGCAAACAAATTGAAGGTTGCAAGTTGTCAGCTTTGTACGTGTTCTTTAGAATTTCAAAATCAAATATCAGTGTTCGGAGTATCAGGGTAACGACCTATTCACAAAACATGATATCATATTACTTGAACCCTTAGAGAGGGTCAACTACCACTCATGATATGGGTGTAGGTCGATTAGGCCTAACTATAATAATCTTATATCCAAATTCTACTCAAAATATGGGCGAGGGCCGATTGAGCCTGTTTATAATAATTAAATATTCCAACTTCCATTCATAATATGGGCGAGGACCAGTTACGTCTATCTATAATAATCTAATGTGCCAACTTCGAAATGATGATTACAGCATTTAGGAATGAGCGTTTGTTCAAATTACAGATAACAGTGTGATACATGTAAGATGGTCGCGTATCTATTGATAGCGGCCCATACTCTAGGCACGATGCCGACGCAGAAACAGAAGAATACTAGAGAACAGTTGCAGTTTGCAATCAATAAAATACAATGGAAGGGACTTCGAAGAATTCCGACAGCCAAACGACATCCAAACCGAAAAGGAATATAGAAATCTTCCACGAAAAAGATGGTGATGAATTATACTTCAGATTGTGAAGTAATATTCCCATTTCAGTCCTCTGTCTAAGTAAAATAAACATCGGTTTATTTATAAACTTTTTAAATATTGTTCTCTTAAAACTTCATCAAAATGTTGATGAGCCCAGCATCCTGCCGAGCGTCTTTGTTTATTTATTTACTTATTCAATTATCACACTTCGATCCCCTGGCAACTCGCATACGTATATGTATAAAAGTTGTCTTTCAATAAATTTTCTTTGATCACTCATTTCATGTAATGAAAAATTATGTTGGTGTTAGCATAAGCAATTAAAAATCTGAAAATAGTGATTCCAGCAACTGCTGCAGAAGTTTTATTCATAGTCCAATATTGTCATCTTACGACTAATCTGGTTTCACTCGTATTACGTAGGATTTACGAAATATCAGTAAATATCTATGTTTGCATTACACTATAATTAAATGGGCAATGAATAGGTGTTCGACTATTGTTAATTAAACTGAAAATTGAATTATGTAATCCCTAGTTTTTATCGCTTGATGGAATTGAAGATTTATATATGTTGGAGATTGTAGACAGTTTTCCTTTTGAAAATGTTCATAGTAGCAGCAATTTATTTGGTGTGATTATTTTCTTCACGAAATATATCCTTGGTATACTCCGTGCCGTTATATTTTCATTATATTTATCATTATTTCGATTGGAATAATGATTTTGTTCAGAACGAAATTACTATTTCCATTGTCCAATAAGAAATCTCGTTTAATACACAACAGTGTAGTGTGTGTTAACTCATTGAAGACTTTTTTCAAGTAGCAAAATTCACCCTTCTGTAGAATGTTAAGCTGGGTTAAGACGATGCGCACCAACTTGCGCACAAAACCTCGGCACTCACTAGCCAACTCATCCTCGCCCCATTGTTCACTTGACGCGCAACGCCTCACCTGGTAGAGTGAGCCGCAAGACCGGCGAGTCAGTAATCAGTCTCGTTTGGAAGTTCAACATGGCTACAGCTTCAATTGCTCGCTCAAATTACGCGAGGGAACACGGTGAGTTTCGTTTAAAGCGCGACTGAAAACCGATTAGCTCCGGCTCACCCAGAGGAAACTCTGGGTGAGGGATTTCACAGAGAGGGGGCCTGTCTTCACTGTGCAGGTACCGTTAGTGAGGTAGGTGTGCGAGTGGGTGCGCTTCGTCTAAACTTAGCTTTGAATATACGTCCTCCCGTTGATGGGGCTCCAGACGCATACATATTGGCTGTAGTTTTTATATAATCAATACAAAGTAAATTTGCAATACTCCTGGATGTTAGTGCTATATTGACGAGATTAAACGAGAACTAACAATCTGTTACTCGTACTTATGATATCCGACTGAATTTTTGTCCATTATTGATGAGTGTTATGCCTTGTGATGAGTTGACGATATTGGTGATGAAATGAACTTAACATTTCACGGAAATATGAGTATTGCCCTTCGAATTCAGATTTATTCTATGTGTTATTACTATTTGTATAAAAATTCAATATAAATTTCTCAAAAATTGACAGAAATCAACACTTTCCTTGGAAATTGTGCATATAATATTTCATACGAAGGGAACTTAAGAAACAGAAAGAAAAAATGAAAAACACAAATGAAAAAGGAAACTTATTCTGAAATTGCCTTGCTTCCTCTAAGTCCAAATATTTAGTGTGGCCCCTACAAGAGGTTATAGCACCCATAACGCACTTGACATTCCACGAATCAATTTGTTATGAATTCAGCTTGGTTCAACTGTCCAAAAAAGTTTGTAATGTCTAAGAAGTGTAATTAATATCAATTGACCTTCGTTGAGCTCCACTTCCAAAGCTCAACCTTAAGAGATGAGATCAGTTGATGTATTGAATTTGTGTACTAAACCAGTCAAAATAATTAGTTTCATTCGTTTAATATACCTATTTCATAAAAATGGCGGAGAGGAAAATTAATGAAGATTATCAACAGTGTTTGATAATCGCCTTCAAATTATAACTTGCTTCATTATTATAAGGAAATTGATTTATGGGCGATACGCATGTATGAGCCCGCATACATTGAGGCTTGTAGGTTCAGTCGGTATGAAGGTTTTGAAGAATGTCTGAGTTGGTGGCATGTATGTGATGTTTGGGATACATACGGGTGTTCGATTTCCCAGTTGGCAAATCTGTGATATGGGAATACAGTATGTCACGCAGTCAGTGGCATAATATTGGCGCTCAATTGAGCATAAATAATCACGTACGGCTTTACTGGATTAAATCTAGTTCCATATGTAACGTTTTAATACTGTACGAATCACTGAATTCGATCAAATATACGCAAGCAAATTGAAACTTGCAAGTTGTCGGCTTTGGACGTGTTCCTTAGAATTTCAAAATCAAATACCTGTGTTCGGAGTATCAGAGTAACGACCTATTCAATAAATATGATATCATATTACTTAAACCCTTAGAGAGGGTTAACTACCACTCAAAATATGGGTGAGGGCCGATTAAGCCTAAGATAATAATTAAATATTTCAACTTCCATTCACTTGTTTTTCTGACACACACCAAAATTATATATATAAGCATTTATTGTAAATACAATTATTCGAATTTTGTAAATCCTCTCTTTTTCAAAAGAAGATATATATATATATATATATATATATATATATATATATATATATATATATATATATATATATATATATATAATTTGGGTGATGACCAGTTAGGTCTATCTATAATAATCTAATGTACCAACTTTCCTCTGGTTATTACTATTTGTATAAAAATTCAATAAAATTTTCCAAAATTGACAGAAATCAACACTATCCTTGGAAATTGTGCATATAATATTTCATACGAGTGAAACTTACGTAACAGAAAGAAAAAATGAAAAATATAAATGAAAAAGGAAACTTATTCTGTAATTGCTTTGCTTCCTCTAAGTCCAAATATCTAGTGTGGCCCCACAAGAGGTTATAGCACCCATAACGTACTTGACATTCCACGAATCAATTTGTTATGAATTCAGCTTGGTTCAACTGTCCAAAGAAGTTTGTAATGTCTAAGAAGTGTAATTAATACCAATTGACCTTCGTTCAGCTCCACTTCCAAAACTCAACCTTAGGGGATGAGATCAGTTGATGTATTGAATTTGAGTACTAAACTAGTTAAAATATTTAGTTTCATTCGTTCATTATACCTATCTCATAACATTGGCGGAGAGGAAAACAAATGAAGATCATCAACAGTGTTCATGAAAAACAGATACCCGGCAGTTCATAAAGTTAAATTGATTGTAAAAGTGTCTCAAAACCAACAATATGGCAAGATTTATGAATTATTTTAATGCTAAAGATGTTGAAAGGAACATGTTCGATGAAGAAGCATTTAAATTAGTATTCAACATATGCAGACCAACAGGCCCCGAAAAAAAAACGGCTGTGGAGTAGGATTGGCCGTTACCTGTGAATCCGGAGGGAAACTCGAGATGTACCTCGATAGAGGTGATAGATTCTTATGAGTGATGGATTCTTATGAGGATTATTCTTAGAAGAAAAAAGGGATCGACTTTTGTGGAGGCGACCAGCGTGATCTAAAACAAGATGGCTGCAACGCAGAGCTACCAGATCACCACGTCACAAGTAAAGTCGGATATTCAACACAAGCACGGTTTGTCTATTGGAAGGTGCAGGGACAGAAGCAAACCTCATCAAAAACTTCCTCAGGAGAAGAAGAAAGTAGCACCACATATGTCGAATGTCAAATTTCAAGTCTGTGAGAAAATGGAGCAACATACAAAAGAAAAGTGTCGTTTTCGTTCTTTTTTTTTGTAATATACAAAGACTTCTGTCTGCAGTTTTGTAGGAATAGAATTAAAAGTGTGGATTTTTCAGAAACATCGACTTATAAGAACAAGGGCTTGTGTTACTGTTTAGATGGTTTCATTTTGTACTCTTTAGCCAATATTTCAGGAATTCGGTTTAAGTGTAAAATATTAATCGAAACAGGTTGAATATTAAATTATCTTCAGGTACACGCTTTTCTTGGTTATCTCATTAATTCTATTTTGATGATTTTTGTAATGAGGAGCTTGCCACTTCAGATAAATTATTTTATAATTATTATTTTCATAATGGAACCAAGTGAAACCATTTAGAATAGTTGCTTTGGAGGTTGCATATAAAAGCCATAAGAATAAAATGAAATTTTGTTTCTTAAAGATGGTGGACCTCCACAAGTATGGAGATATTGATTGGAAATTTCTAATATTGATTTTTCAAATATTTTTTAATTTTGTTTTTAACGAAGCTGACAAACGTATTTGGAGTTTCACTATTTAATTTTAAGTGCACTTTCTCCAGGTGATGGATTTTTGACAAAATGAACGTTTAAATTAAATTTGAAAACCTTGAGGTAACATCTAAAGTTTTCAGATCTTGTCCATTTCCTGAGCTATAAGAGAAAGAATTCAATCTGAAATGAATAGACTCCTTTTCATATGTATCCTTTTACCAGTGACTTCTCAGAGTGGTGAACTTCAGTGGTGCCAGTGATGAAGAAGAATGGAGCATTGTGATTTAGTGGTGATTAGAACATCATTATCAACACCTATATCGAAAACGATCAGCCTCCCCTACCGATAATCGAAGATATGTTGAGCAGTCTGCAAGAAGGATCTCAGTTTTCAAAATTTGATTTGTCTGAAGCCCAACAGCAAATTGGTTTGGACGAGATGTCTAAGGAGCATCGTTATCCATAAGAGACTATAGAAGTACAATCGTTTAGCATACGGTATTGCAAAAGCACTAGCAGTTTTACAAACTCATGTAATCTTTGTTAAGTGGTATGGACGATATAATGGTGATTTTAGTTTTAGATTAAAGGCAGTTTCAAGAATTCCGCATAATTCAGATTTAGTGTTGAGTATAACTAATAGTAAATTTTCTTAGAATTCAATCGAATACCTGCTGTTTTCAAAAAATGTGAAACTGCAGTCTTTAAGCAGGTATAAATGACAAAAAATGTAAGTGAATTGAAGTCTGTTCTGGGAATGGTTTATTATCATGGAAAACTCGTGAGAAATATATTAACGATTTGACAACCGTTCTACCATCTGTTATAGAGAGATTCAAATGGACATGGTCTAAGGAGTACAACAATGCTTTCGAAGAAACAAGGTCTGCTCTAGTACCTTCTGAAGTATTGCCACACTGCGATTTATATCAAGATTTCAAACGAACTGTTGATGCGAGCCCTTTTAGAAATGAATCATTGCTTCGCCATATTTTCCATTCTAGGGTAGATCGACCAATCGCATACGCATCAGGATCACTATCAAAAACTGAAGAGCGGTCTTTCAGATTGGAAGAGAGAGGGATTAGTTATTATTTTCTGGAGTCTTAAATTTCGCCAGTATATTTATTTGAAGAAATTCATGCTGTTTTGCGATAATAAACCCATAATATCTGTTTTCGACCAAAAACAACTCATTCCCCAATTTTCAGCGAATCGTTTGCTACGCAGGCTGTCATTCTCTCGAACAATCAATAAGAAATGGAATTGTAAAATCATATGAAAAGTATATAGATTTGAAAAATGCTAAAGACGAAACTCAAAAAGGTAAAACCTCGTATCGTGTGGAAAAATATTTTGAATTCACACTGTCTGACGGTTGTATATTTTGGAATCATAGGGATATAATTCCTTCAGAATAACGTAGTTATTTCCTTCAAGAATTGTATTTAGGCCATGTGGTTATTATGAGAATGCAAAAGTAGTGGCAGAAGTCTCTTTCGATGACCAAAATTGGATGAAAAATTTAAAAGATCGCAAAAAATGTATCAATTGCAACAAACTTTCAAAAAAAAACTGTGAAGATTCTTGCAAACTGGTTATAGTTAAAAGAGGTACGGGAGAGAATTCACGTTGATTATATGCTTATGGACAATATTATTTAGTAGTACTTGATGCTTATTTGAAATGGATCGGGGTATTCCAACCGTCCACAGTCAACACGAATATTCAGCTTTTCAGGCAAACTTTTGCGAGATTCGGAGTACCAAATTCTTTAGTTTCAGATAATGCTACCAATTTTAGTTCAGCTGATTATGAAAATTTTTGTATTAAAAAATTATATAGAGCGCATTCTTATACTTCCATATCATCCAGCATCTAATGGAGCAGATGAAAGCGCATTGAAGAAAGCTTTTTCCGAAAGCATTTATTCAGAATCTAACACGGTTTTCTATAGATTTTCAATAGATTATCGTATTACGGAATGTTGCAGCACTGGCGTGAACCCAACTGAGGTAATACTTCTTAGAAAATGAGAACCAGTTTATATTCTAACCTAACCTAACCCCACCACCTAAAAAGATGAACGACATAGTTATGAAAGTTCATTCAACACTAAAGGAAAATTACAAAGGAAACAAAACGGTAGAATATTGTGCGGGAGATACAGCTTTATCCGAAGAAAATAGAGTTTTTGGTAAAGTTAGTTGGGCGAAGAGCAATACTAGTTGAAAATAGGTTGGGTTATATTTATTGTAGATATTCAGAGCATTGGAAAGCGTTGGAAACGCTAGCCCAATCAATTGAGAAAAGCGTTCCCAGATATTGTGTATCCATTTGATAATAACCCTGTTTGTATTATTGATCATTTTCACCTAAATTCCGCCAAGTTGCCCCGAATCAATTGAGTTGAACATTTTGAATAAATAAAGACAATTTGTAATAAAGAGCCAACAATTAATGTAAAAATCGTTCTGAGAATTGAATGAATTTTTAGATGAGGATCAATTCAACATTTTTTGTCCATACCATTTTTCCATTTTCGAGGAAGATATATGGGAAGAGTGTTGGTACAATAAATTTTACATTCACGTAAGGAAATCGTTCTTATGATGCTGGCTAAGGTCTTAACTTTTTAAAATAAATATTTTTGTAGATAATTGATAGACCTTATCAAAAAAGTGCCACTCTACTTCTTTTCCTATAATGATTTTTGAGTTATAGTGTAGCGGTTTCGCATACTCCAAATCAAACTCTCCCTTGAAACAAATAAGGACTTGTATCTTTGGTTTCTTCGCTAGTATCACTCTTTCTAGAGTTAGAGCCGGGGAATAAGTTTTTAGTAGAACATAATGTATTCTGTTTATCCTTTATGTTTTATGACACCATAAACTTGAAATGCCGCTCATTCGTAAGTACATCTATTAGAAACTTTAAACTTTTACAAACTTTTACAATGGTTAGGCATTTACACGAAGCAATAATCACAAATATGATGATCTGATAGCTCATGACATTTATACAAGCCTCATGGACCTAAATCTCATAGTTTCCACATTGAATCCAATTCGCTTAAGGGAATACTTGGTTGAAGATCAGATAAAGCATTTTGATATGCATCTTGTTCTGAAGCTTAAGATCGTTGACCTTTTAAGAGGACAAATTTATACGATCCATCTCTCCAGAGCTCGAACCTATTTTTGAGTTTGGATGCAAGGACATTTTTGTTCGGATATTCAAGTTGGAATAGTTAGGTGGTACAGTGAAGAAGCTGTAATTATTAGTGTAATGGAACGTGCAAATTGTTACCTCTGTATATCAGTGTTCTGGTAGTATTGCCAGAACTTAGGAAACCAATATCTTTGTCGTAGGTTTGGACCACTTTATTTCTCTCTTTCCATTTTATCCAAATGAATCACCATAGAAATACGACCATTTAAGAAAATTGTGAGATATTATTGAAACTCATCCATTAAATGAGATCATCGATCATATCATTAATATGAAATGAGAATGAGTTTAACAAACGCGTACAGGGTATCACCTCTATGACAAACGTTCAGGGGTGGTTCCTGAAGAAATTCTAAAACAGATATGTGGGGAGAGCATGGTCCCAATATTTTTCAATTCGGAGATATTCAGATTCAAAAATTCGATCCTCACGAGTCCAGAAATCATTATTTCATGATACGGGAGTGATTGTGTGGTGCTACCATAGATTGAATAAGAAGCATATCTTATTGTACACAAGTTGACATTCGTACCCATAGTAAAATGATTATCAGGAATGTTGAATTATTTTTGACAGATAAATATCAGAATATCTTCTTCAATAGAAAATTATTCTTTTGAAACCATAAATTTCTCTTTGAAAATAAATTCCTCCATTATTGAAGAATATGCAGATGAAATTTATGTTTATGGTTTTTCCGATGGAAACGCACGACAAGCTGCTACAGAATACCACTGAAGATTCAAGAGTGATTCTGTGGTGATGAAATACATATTAGTTATAATTATTGTGACCAAAGGGATCAAAATATGATTTT